>OZ004715.1:138865-738865 GCA_963924515.1 Vespertilio murinus | reverse complement strand
TCTTTTTTCTTCTCTGAAATCAAATATATATATATATATATACTAAAAGGAATGAACATGTGACTTTTGTGTTAGTCAGCTGAGAGGGATTGGTTTACAACAAGTGAAATTTGTGATCACTAACACGAAATTCCTGAGGCAGGAGGGACGAGGATCTCAGAAAGCAGGAGAGAAAAGACCCTGGCGATGAAGCAGGGAAGGGAAAGCCACCCCGGGAATGGGGTGCTGAGCTGGTCACCCCTGTGGACGCCTGGCCCCAACCTAGAGGCCCGGAGGCGGCAGTGGCCCGACGGACTCATCCCCATGGTCAGCCCCAAGGGAGCCCGAACCCCGAGGCCGGCCCACGTGTGCATTTGCTTCCAGGCTCCCTGCACCTGCGGGAGCTCCGGGAGGAGGCGGGAGAATTGGGGTCCCGAAGGAGATCTCTCCTTTCCCTGGGTGCAGCCCCCGGCTCAGCGGCGGCGGAGGGGGGGGTGGTCTGGCGGTCCAAGGCTGCTCCCCCCGGCGTGCGTGGCTGTGCACATGCTCTGCACGGAGCCAGCAAGTCGGCCACAGGGCCTGGGAGCTGGCTCAGCCCGTGTGGCTCAGCGGACAGAGCGTTTGCCTGCAGACCGAAGGGTCCCGGGTTCGAGTCCGGCCAAGGGCACACGCCTGGGTTGCAGGCTCCTCCCTGGCCCGGGCCCCAACAACATACGTGCATTACTGAGGGGACACTCACTCTAGACTTGAGACTAGGCCTGAGACTACAATGGATTCTCCTTCTCTCTCTCTCTCTTTTTTTTTTTTTTTAAGGAAGAGTTATTCTGTTTTTAAAATATTTTTATGGATTTCGGAGAGGGAAAGAAACATCAGTGAATGGAATCATTGATCGGCTGCCTCCCGCAGGCCCCCTCCTGGGGATTGAGTCCGAAAGAAACCTGGGCATTTGCCCTTGACCACAATCGAATCTGGGACCCTTCGGCCCGCAGGCCGACGCTCTACTCACTGAGCCACACCGGTCAGGGCTTGATTTTTTTAAAAATAATAATAAATTGTTTATTGTTGAAAAGTGTTACATGTCTCCTTCCCCCGCCCCTCCCACGGACCTGCCCGGCCTCCAGGGCGGTGCCCGCCGGTCCTGCTCACCTGCAGGCAGGCCCTCCGGCTGGTCTCTGGGGTCCTCACCGCCCTCCTTCACCGAGGAACCCCCGGAGCCGGCACCGCGGTCGGAGGCGCCCTTTCTGGGTCGGACCTGGGGGTCGGCGCCCGCTGGCCAGGCGGCCGGCTGGCTGCCCCTCCCGGGGTGCCGGCTGCTGAGCACGGGCTGCGGGTGGCCCGGCCGGGAGCTCACCCTGAGGGCGACCCCGGGTGGGGAAGCGCTGCGCCCAGCTCCTCGGGGGGCGATGTGAGTCTGGGGGCGCCCATCGCGAGAAGCCCCGATCGCCCGCTAGTCACGGCAGCTTAGGGGTGCTTTAGGGGGCGCCCCCTTGCACTCCTTCACCCCTTTTTCTCCCTCCCCTCCTCCCCCCCCCCCCCACGTGAAGGAACAAGGAGTCTTCCGCAGAGGGGCCTCTCCGGCCGGGTCACGGCGTCACGGGTCACGGCGGGTCTCCCTCGGCTCCACAGGCCGGGGCGGGGGCGGAGGGGGGGGGGCGGTGCCGCCAGGGGCCCGGCTTGTTCCTGAGGAAGTGTCCGCGTACTGCTTTTATTTGTTTATTTTCATGTGTTTTTATGAAAGATGTGTATTTATTTATTTTCAAATGTTTTTATTTATTTATATGTGCGTACTGCTTTTATTTACTTATTTTCATATGTTTTTATTGATGTCACAGAGGAAGGTGGAGGGAGAGGGAGAAACATCCGTGAAGAGATAGATTCCTGGACCGGATGCCCCCAGCTCGCCCCACACCGGGGATGGAGCCACAACCCCGGCCTGTGCCCCGACCGGGAATCGAACCCTGACCGGCCCCGACCGCCCTGACAGCCCCCAACTGACAACAACACAATCCGACAGCCCCCGACCGGCACCGACAGCCCCTTACTTCTCCCGACTGCCCCCAACCGTCCACAGCCACCGACCTCTCCCGACAGCCCCCGACCCCCAACGGCACCCGACCTCCCACAGCCCCCTGACCTCTCCCGACAGCCCTCAAATGGCCCTGACCTCTCCCGACAGCCCCCGACCGGGCCCGACAGCCCCGGACCAGCGCCGACCTCTACCGAAAGTCTCCGACTGTCCCCGACCTCTCCCAAAATCCCCTGAACGGCCCCGACCTCTCCCGAAAGCCCCTGACCGTCCACAGCACCCGACCTCCCACATCCCATGACCTCCCGACAGCCCCCGACCTCCCCCGACAGCCCTGGACAGCCCTCAAAAGGCCCCGACCTCTCCCGACAGCCCCTGACCTCCCACAGCCCCCGACCTCGCCCGACAGCCCTCAAATGGCCCCGACCTCTCCCGACAGCCCCTGACCGCCCACAGCACCCGACCTCCCACAGCACCTGACCTCCCACAGCCCCCGACCTCCTCCGACAGCCCCGTATAGCCCCTGACCTCTTCCGACAGCCTCCGACTGGCCCCGACCTCTCCCGACAGCCTCCCATTGACCCCGACCTCTCCCGACAGCCCCGGACCGCCGATAGCACCCGACCTCCCACAACCCCCAACATCCCCCGACAGCCCAGCACAGCCCCCGACCTCTCCCGACAGCCATCAAATGGCCCCGACCTCTCCCGACGGCCATCAAATGGCCCCGACCTCTCCCGACAGCCCCTGACCTCCCACAGCCCCTGACCTCCCACAGCCACTGACCTCCCCCGACAGCCCTGGACAGCCACTTGTCCTCTCCCGACAGCCCTCAAATGGCCCCGACCTCTCCCGATAGCCTCCAACTGGCCCCGACTTCTCCCGAAAGCACCTGAACGGCCCCGACCTCTCACGACGGCCTCGGATTGGCCCCGACCTCTCCCGACAGCCCCCGACCGCCCACAGCACCCAACCTCCCACAGCCCCCGACCGGCCCCGACAGCCCCCTGACCTCTCCCGACAGCCATCAAATGGCCCCGACCTCTCCCGGCAGTCTCCGACTGGCCCCGACCTATCCCGACAGCCCCTGACCGACCACAGCAACAGACCACCCACAGCCCCTGACCTCCCACAGCCCCCGACCTCCTCCGACAGCCCCGGACAGCCCCCTGACCTCTCCGGACAGCCCTCAAATGGCCCTGACCTCTCCCGACAGCCCCCGACCGGGCCCGACAGCCGCGGACCAGCGCCGACCTCTCCGGACAGCCTCTGATTGGCCCCGACCTCTTCCGACAGCCTGCGACTGGCCCCGACCTCTCCCGACAGCCCCGGACCGCCGATAGCATCCGAACTCTCACAGCCCCTGACCTCCCACAACCCCCAATATCCCCCGACAGCCCAGTACAGCCCCCCGACCTCTCCTGACAGCCCTCAAATGGCCCCGACCTCTCCCGGCAGTCTCCGACTGGCCCCGACCTCTCCCGACAGCCTCCGATTGGCCCCGACCTCTCCCGACAGCCCCTGACCGACCACAGCCCCTAACCTCACACAGCCCCCGACCTCCCCCGACAGCCCTGGACAGCCCCTTGTCCTCTCCCGACAGCCCTCAAATGGCCCCGACCTCTCCCGGCAGTCTCCGACTGGCCCCGACCTCTCCCGACAGCCTCCGACTGGCCCCGACCTCTCCCGAAAGCAACTGAACGGCCCCGACCTCTCCTGACAGTATCCCACTGGCCCCAACCTCTCCTGACAGTCTCCGACTGGCCCGGACCTATCCCGACAGCCCCTGACCAACCACAGCACCCGACCTACCACAGCCCCCTGACCTCTCCCGACAGCCCTCAAAAGGCCCCGACCATTCCCGATGGCCCCGGACCGGACCCGACAGCCCCCGACCAGCGCCGACCTCTACCGAAAGCTTCTGACTGGCCCCATCCTCTCCCGACAGCCTCCGACTGGCCCCGAACTCTCCCGACAGCCTCCGACTGGCCCCGACCTCTCCCGAAAGCACCTGAACGGCCCCGACCTGTCACGACAGCCTCGGATTAGCCCCGACCTCTCCCGACAGCCCCCGACCGCCCACAGCACCCGACCTCCCCCGACAGCCCTCAAATGGCCCCGACCTCTCCCGACAGTCTCCGATTGGCCCCGACCTCTCCCGACAGCCCCTGACCGACCACAGTACCTGACCTCCCACAGGCCCTGACCTCCCCTGACAGCCCTGGACAGCCCCTTGTCCTCTCCCGACAGCCCTCAAATGGCCCCGACCTCTCCCGACAGCCTCCGACTAGCCCCGACCTCTCCCGACAGCCTCCCATTGGCCCCGACCTCTTCCGATAGTCTTCGACTGGCCCCGACCTATCCCGACAGCCTCCGACTGGCCCCGACCTCTCCCGGCAGTCTCCGACTGGCCCCGACCTCTCCCGACAGCCTCCGACTGGCCCCGACCTATCCCGACAGCCTCCGACTGGCCCCGACCTATCCCGACAGCCTCCGACTGGCCCCGACCTCTCCCGACAGCCTCCCATTGGCCCCGACCTCTTCCGATAGTCTTCGACTGGCCCCGACCTCTCCCGAAAGCACCTGAACGGCCCCGACCTCTCCTGACAGTATCCCACTGGCCCCAACCTCTCCTGACAGTCTCCGACTGGCCCGGACCTATCCCGACAGCCCCTGACCAACCACAGCACCCGACCTACCACAGCCCCCTGACCTCTCCGGACAGCCCTCAAAAGGAACCGACCATTCCCGATGGCCCCGGACCGGACCCGACAGCCCCCGACCAGCGCCGACCTCTACCGAAAGCTTCTGACTGGCCCCATCCTCTCCCGACAGCCTCCGACTGGCCCCGACCTCTCCCGACAGTCTCCGACTGGCCCCGACCTATCCCGACAGCCTCCGACTGGCCCCGACCTCTCCCGACAGCCTCCGATTGGCCCCGACCTCTCCCGACAGTCTCCGACTGGCCCCGACCTCTCCCGACAGCCTCCGACTGGCCCCGACCTCTCCCGAAAGCCTCTGAACCGCCCAGACCTCTCCCGACAGCCTCCGACTGGCCCCGACCTCTCCCGAAAGCAACTGAACGGCCCGACCTCTCACGACAGACTCGGATTGGCCCCGACCTCTCGCGACAGGCCCCGACGGCCCACAGCACCTGACCTCCCACAGCCCCCGACCTCCCCCGACAGCCATGAAATGGCCCCGACCTCTCCCGGTAGTCTCCGACTGGCCCCGACCTCTCTCGAAAGCCTCCGACTGGCTCCGACCTCTCCCGAAAGCACCTGAACGGCCCCGACCTCTCCCGACAGCCCCCGAGCGCCCCCAGCACCCGACCTCCCACAGTCCCTGACCTCCCACAGCCCCCGACCTCCCCCGACAGCCCCGTATAGCCCCCCTGACCTCTCCCGACAGCCATCAAATGGCCCCGACCTCTCCCGACAGCCTCCGACTGGCCCCGACCTCTCCCGAAAGCAACTGAACGGCCCCGACCTCTCACGACAGCCCCCGAGCGCCCCCAGCACCCGACCTCCCAGAGCCCCTGACCTCTCCCGACAGCCCCCGACCGCCCACAGCACCCGACCTCCCACAGCACCCGACCTCCCACAGCCCCTGACCTCCCACAGCCCCCGACCTCCCCCGACAGCCTCGTATAGCCCCCTGACCTCCCCCGACAGCCCTCAAATGGCCCCGACCTCTCCCGACAGCCCCTGACCGACCACAGTACCTGACCTCCCACAGCACCTGACCTCCCACAGCCCCTGACCTCCCCTGACAGCCCTGGACAGCCCCTTGTCCTCTCCCGACAGCCCTCAAATGGCCCCGACCTCTCCCGAAAGCACCTGAACGGCCCCGACCTCTCCTGACAGTATCCCACTGGCCCCAACCTCTCCTGACAGTCTCCGACTGGCCCGGACCTATCCCGACAGCCCCTGACCAACCACAGCACCCGACCTACCACAGCCCCCTGACCTCTCCGGACAGCCCTCAAAAGGCCCCGACCATTCCCGATGGCCCCGGACCGGACCCGACAGCCCCCGACCAGCGCCGACCTCTACCGAAAGCTTCTGACTGGCCCCGACCTCTCCCGACAGTCTCCGACTGGCCCCGACCTATCCCGACAGCCTCCGACTGGCCCCGACCTCTCCCAACAGCCTCCGACTGGCCCCGACCTCTCCCAACAGCCTCCGACTGGCCCCGACCTCTCCCGAAAGCACCTGAACGGTCCAGACCTCTCCCGACAGCCTCGGATTGGCACACAGCACCCGACCTCCCACAGCCCCTGACCTCCCACAGCCCCCGACCTCCCCCGACAGCCCTCAAATGGCCCCGTCCTCTCCCGACAGTCTCCGACTGGCCCCGACCTATCCCGAAGCCCCTGACCGACCACAGCACCTGACCTCCCCCGACAGCCCTGGACAGCCCCTTGTACTCTCCCGACAGCCCTCAAATGGCCCCGACCTCTCCCGACAGCCTCCCATTGGCCCCGACCTCTTCCAAGAGTCTTCGACTTGCCCCGACCTCTCCCGAAAGCACCTGAACGGCCCCGACCTCTCACGACAGCCTCGAATTAGCCCCGACCTCTCCCGAAAGCCCCTGACCGCCCACAGCCCCTGACCTCCCACAGCCCCCGACCTCCCCCGACAGCCCCGTATAGCCCTCTGACCTCTCCCGACAGCCCTCAAATGGCCCCGACCTCTCCTGACAGTCTCCGACTGGCCCCGACCTCTCCCGACAGCCCCTGACCGACCACAGCACCCGACCTCCCACAGCCCCTGACCATCCCGACAGCCATGGACAGGCCCTTGTCCTCTCCCGACAGCCCTCAAATGGCCCCATCCTCTCCCGGCAGTCTCCGACTGGCCCTGTCCTATCCCGACAGCCTCCGACTGGCCCCGACCTCTCCCGAAAGCACCTGACCGGCCCCGACCTCTCACGACAGCCTCGGATTAGCCCCGACCTCTCCCGAAAGCCCCTGACCGCCCACAGCACCCGACCTCCCACAGCCACTGACCTCCCACAGCCCCCGACCTCCACCAACAGCCCCGTACAGCCCCCCGACCTCTCCCGACAGCCTCCGACTGGCCCCGACCTCTCCCGAAAGCCCCTGACCGACCACAGCCCCTGACCTCCCCCGACAGCCCTGGACAGCCCCTTGTCTTCTCCCGACAGCCCTCAAATGGCCCCGACCTCTCCCGATAGCCTCTGATTGGCCCCGACCTCTCCCGACAGCCTCCCATTGGCCCCGAACTGTTCCGATAGTCTTCGACTGGCCCCGACCTATCCCGACAGCCTCCGACTGGACCCGACCTCTCCCGAAAGCACCTGAACGGCCCCGACCTCTCCCGACAGCCCCTGACCGACCACAGCCCCCGACCTCCTCCGACAGCCCTGGACAACCCCTTGACCTCTCCCGACAGCCCTCAAATGGCCCCGACCTCTCCCGATAGCCTCTGATTGGCCCCGACCTCTCCCGACAGCCCCAGACAGCCCACAGCACCCGACCTCCCCCGACAGTCCCGTACAGCCCCCTGACCTCTCCGGACAGCCCTGAAATGGCCCCGACCTCTCCCGACAGCCTCCGACTGGGCCCGACCTCTCCCGAGAGCCCCGGACCAGGCTCCCCTCCCTGTCCCTGCGCCGTGGCACCTCGCTGGGAGGTGCAGTGTGTGTGTGTGTGTGTGTGTGTGTGTGTGTGTGTGTGTGTGTGTGTCTCTGTGTGTGTGTGTGTGTGTGTGTGAATAGCTTTACCCGGGAGCCACGCTGCGCTCAGATCTGTGCGGACCCCGCCCCCCCCCCACGCTTCTGGCCCTGACGAGGCGCGAGGCCTGGGCACGGAGTCCTGTTACTTCTCCGGTGAGCCGGTCCCCGAGGGGCCACGGCCTCCGCCCGGCTCCAGCGGAGGGGCCGCTCGGCTCGGGGAACCGGGAGGAGCGTCCTCACATTCCGGCTCCAGGCCCCGGGCGCTCTGCCTGGGGAGAGGGTGAGCTCCCCGCCCGGGCGCTCTGCCTGGGGAGAGGGTGAGCTCCCCGCCACGGGAGGTACCCAAGCCCCGCTGCCGGGGTGCTGAGGAGGGGTCACTCACCCTCGGCCACCTTGCAGCGTCCTGGACCCGGGGGGCCACCAGGAGAGGTCAGCACCCCCAGGGCTGTGTGCCCACGGGAAGCTCTAAGCGCGTGCCCCCAGGGGATGTTCTGGGGACAAGCCGGAGGTGTGAAAGGCATCCCACAGACAGACAGACAGACAGGTCTCCCTACCACGAGGCGATAATGCCAACAGGGCTCTTGTGCACCCCAAAGCCAATGAGTTAGGGCCACATCCTGGCACAGCTCCAGGCGATTCCGAGGTCTCACCCAGGACGCCTGGCCCTCAGCCCAGAGCTGGCAGAACTTTACCCCCGAAATACCCTCATGAGACAGACCCGAGGCTGGGCCCGAGGCCTGGCTCCGAAGGCCAGAGAGCAAAGGACAAAACCTGCTTCCTCAGCCCCTTTGCCCCCCACAGCCCCCCTACGCCCGGCCCTCCCCCAGCACTGCCGGCCGGGTGGGCCACCCTCCTCAGGGGCTGGGGCAGGACCTAGCTGGCCCGAGACCCCCAGGTGTGTGTGTGTGCGCGCGCGCGCATGTGTGTGTGTGTGTGTGTGTGTGTACACGTGTGTGCGCATGTGTGTGTGTGTGTGTGTGCGCGTGTGTGCATGTGCGTGCGTGTGTGTGTGTGTGTGTGTGTGTGTCCTCCTACCTGACAAGGACCCCGTGGGGCTCGGCGGCTGCTGGCTTCCTGTCTTACGCACGAGAAAACTGGGGTGCCAGGTCCCAGGTGAGGTGCTGCCCCCAAGGTCGAGAGGGCCCCACTTCCCAGGGGGAAGTGAGAAAAAGCGAGCAACAAGGACTGGGGCTCGTGAGGATGTGAGTGCCCCCAAGACTGCTTGCCCCCCAGGACCCTGCCCAGACGGGGTCCAGGGCCGTCTGGGGACCCAAGCCGTGAGTTTAGGCAACAGGTATGCATTCCTCCGGTGGGGACAGCCCCCCTCGCTCCCCGCCGTCCAGCTGCCACCTCAGTAAGTGCTCCCCGCCCTGGGGTGTGGACGGCACCCACGTCCCTCAGCGCCCAGAACCGGTGGGCGCACGCTTCAGGGGCTCGGGGCCCGCCCCTGGGGCGCTCTGCCCTGCGAACACCTTGTCTGAGCTGGGCAGCTGCAGGGGTCACGCAGTCGCCCTCACACCCCGGGAGGAGAGCGTCACGTTGCTGCTCGTGGGAAAGTGAGACCAGGGCGCCTCGTGGGGAGAAGGCGGCGATGAGGCACGGCAATGAGGTACGCCGGGAGGTGGCTGGGCCTCCGGGCCAACCGTCCGGGGTCCTCCCGGCACCTGAGCACACCCGGAGCTCCGCCCGACCGGGACGGCGTCACACACCCCGGCCTCATGGCACTCACGCCCGGGCCCAGCAAGCCTCTTACCCCTGCCCGGCCGCCCCCCGAGGCCCACCCTCCAGTCGGACCGGCCGCCTGGCTCCCTGGCTCGGAGGCTCTGGGCGCCTCCATCTGCACCTCGGACGGCAGCTGCGGCCACAAGGATGCTTAAGAGATGACCTCCAGCCCCGGGTGCTGCGGCTCCTGGAGGTCACGACCTACGTCCTCCACTGGACACGGCACTGAGAGGCCAGCAGCCTGGCAGTGGGGCTCAGGGGGGGCAAGGGCCCGGCCGCCCGACGGCTGCCTCTAGCCCAGGGCACCGGGAGGGCCCGGCCGGCTCCCTCCTCCGGTCAGCGGGCCGGGGTCGGGCATGGTCAGCCGTGGGCCGCAGAGCCGCCCTGGAGCCGCCCCGGGAGCTCGGGAGCTCGGAGCCGGTTGTCTGTGTCCTCTGCCGCCACCTCCCAGTCCATCGAGGCCCTTCCCTTCGTTTCCTTTCCTTTTTCTCCTTCTCCCGGTGGACGGGCTCTTCTTGGGATTATGCAGCCTCGGAAGGGCCCTCACACCTTCCGGAGAGCAAGTCGGGAGCATAAACGCGTGAGCCCAGGCCTGGCCCTGCGGAAGGCGCGCTCGGGGAAGGCCCGCAACAGGGACCCCCCAGAGGGACCCCCCTCCCGGGCCCTCGGAGGAAAGCTCCCAAGTCTGGACCCCAAAAC
The DNA here is from genome assembly GCA_963924515.1 of Vespertilio murinus. Taxonomy (NCBI): domain Eukaryota; kingdom Metazoa; phylum Chordata; class Mammalia; order Chiroptera; family Vespertilionidae; genus Vespertilio; species Vespertilio murinus. The sequence goes on along the minus strand of OZ004715.1, from coordinate 728,739 downwards.
ACGGTCTCCCAGAGCTGGGGGCTCCCCTGCGGCCTTGCTCCTCCCTGCTCCTCGGCTCTGCCTCCGTTCACGGAGGGAGAGAGACACCACCCTAGCACCCCCAGCTCCAGCCCCCCCCTCTATGCAGCATCCCAGCAGGCCCCGGGCCGGCGTGTGCCTTTGCTGCGCCCGCACGGTGTTTGCCGTGCAAATGAACTGTGCAAACAGAGCCCACGCCGGCTGCGCCGCAGACACGCCGAGCGCGCGCCGGGGCCGGCAGCCATGAACCCCGAAGTGAGTGCGCTGTGCTCGGGGGAGGGGAAGGGGGAAGCCTGAGGCCGCGCCCGGCCCCTCCCCACCGGCCGCCTCGCTCTGCCCAGCCGGACGCGGTGCCGAGTGCCACGGGGAGAGCTGCCCGTGCCAGCGGGCCCAGCGAGCCTCCGAGCTGGCCGTCTGTGGCATCAAATCCTCACGAGCCCCCGCCCTTGTCCCCATTTCACAGACGAGGCAGCTGAGGCCAGAGAGTCACTGGCGGAGCTCTGGGACTCCGCGAGGACACCGACGGGCCGCACGCCTCAACTCAGACCGGCTCCGGACCCCGCCCACCCCCCAGCAGCCGGTCTCCATCCCGCGGGATCCTGGACGGGCCTCAGCCCCCTGCCCCAGGCACTGTCCTCGGTGAAGCCCCGTGGCTGCAGCCTCAGCCATGGGGGGGGCTGCCTGACCCCAGGGCGGTGACCCCAGGGCGGTGATGCTCAGGGGGTCAGGGAGGTGGTGTGTGCGAACCTCACCCTCTTCTGGACCTCCTGGGAGAGCCCCTCTCTTAAAGGGCCCGGCGCCTCCTCCCAGAAGGCACAGCCCCTCGCTCGCCTGCCCGGGCACCCACGCAGGTCCCTGCTCTGCTCCGGGGCTCCACCGGCCCCCAGAGAAACCCCCGGGCCCTGAGGACCCCGCCGCCAACCTGTGTGCCCAGTGGGATTGTGGGGACAACAACCGGAGGCCGGAAGTCCGGAAGTCCGGGACCTCGGGGTGGGGATGGGAGAGGGGAGAGGGGAGAGGGGAGAGGGAGAGGGATGTCAATGTGAGCGAGAACCACTGGCTGGCTGCCTCCCAAATGCACCGGCCCGGGCTGGGACCGGAGCCTGACGGACGAACCGGAATCTTCCGGCACCGGGTGCTGCTCCCCAACGGAGCCGCCGCCCAAGGCTCCCCCCACCCGCCCCCATTTGCGGGTTTTCAGGAGAGAGAAACACAGAGCCCCACAGACTGCACCGGAGGCCGAGGGCTGCTTTACGGGTTTTATTGGGGAGGTGGGGAGGACCCGGCGGGGAGGGCCGGGCGGGGAGAGCCGGGCGGGGGCCGCGCTTCAGGAGCCCTCCTCCGGCTCCGTGTCCCCCTCCCGCGGCACCAGGTTGGCGAAGAAGTCCCGGATCCTCCGGCCGATCCCCTCGATCTTCCGGCCCAGCTTCTCCCCGCCTCTCCGGATGAGCTCACCCAGCCTCCTCGCGTTGACGTTCTGGATCTGGGCGCCAAGGACAGGGCTCCTGAGGGGCCGGCCGGAGGGAGGAGCCTCCCCCTGTTCCTGGGTCCCCCCTGTTCCTGGGCCCCCCCTGTTCCTGGGCCCCCCGAGGGCCGCTCACCCTCACCCTCCGGCGGGACCACCCCCTGCACCCACGGGACCCGGCCCAGAGCCGCTGGTGGCTCCCAGGCCACACGCCCTCCCGGCCTCCCCGGCCCGCCGAGGGAGCCGGCGGAAGCGGTCACGGGGAGGGCTCCCAGCTCGGCGGGAATCCTCGGAAGGCGGCCTCACCCCGAGGCTGGGGCGGCAGGTGTTTGGGGGGGAAGCTGGGCGGGCGTCTTTCTAACCAGCTCCTGGGCGAGGACCACCCTGGGGCCCGGGACGGGCGGCCGCGGTCCGTGCCCCCCGCCCCGTCCCCCCCCTCCCCGTCCTTCCTCCCTCCCCGCCCTCCCCGTCCCCCCTCACCTCCTCGCAGGTGACGTCGAAGTAGCCGTTGTCCGGGTCCAGGATGACCGAGCCCGAGCACTCCTTCACCAGCTGCGAGGGGCGCAGGTCACACCGGCCCCCTGCACCCTCCTCCTCCCCGCCCCCCGCCCCAGTCCCCCCTGTGGGCGCCCGCCCCGCTCACCCCCTTCTCCTTGAAGTCGCACTCCTCGGGGGGCCGCCGCGTCCTCCGGGGGCACACCGTCTCCTGCAGGGTGAAGCTCACGGGCCTCGGGGCGTCTGGGTTCGGGTCCTGCCGGGCGGAAGTGGGCGGCGGGGTGGGCCTCTGTGTGCGACCTCGGGTTCGAGCCCCCCCCCCGGCCGCCCCCCAAAGAAAACAGCCCTCAGCAGCCCTGTGGCCGGGCACTGGTTTGGAGCTGGGGGCAGGGGGCCCCTCCCGCCCACACCCGCACTCAGCACTCAGCACCCTCACTCAGCACTCAGCACCCTCACTCAGCACTCAGCACCCTCACTCAGCACCCACACCAGCACTCAGCACTCAGCTCGGAGCAGGCCCCGCCCAGCTCCAGGGGGACCCGGGGCTCAGGCCTGAGGGGGTGCGGAGGGGGCTAGGTCCTGGCCTGGACACAGCCCCTGCCTGTGTGGGAGGCAGGTGAACGCAGGCACTGGAAGCAGGGACCTGCCTTCAGTCCCGGGTTCAATTCCCCGTCATGGGCACAGGCCCGGGTTGTGGGCTCCATCCCCGTAGGGGGCGTGCAGGAGGCAGCTGGTCCGTGGTTCTCAGCATGGATATTTCTCTCTCCCTCTCCCTTCCTCCCTGAATCAATGAAAAAATTCTATGTTAGCCCTGGCCCGTGCGGCTCAGTGGATAGAGCAGACCGAAGGGTCCCGGGTTCGATTCCGGCCGAGGGCACACGCCTGGGTTGCAGGCTCCTCCCCGGCCCAGGCCCTGGTCGGGGCTGGTGCAGGAGGCAACCCCTCGATGTGTCTCTCTCACAGCGATGTTTCTGTCTTTCCCTCCCTCCTCCACTCTCTCTAAAAATCAACGGAAAAACATCCTCCGGTGAGGGTTTTAAAATAATAATAAACAAAATAAAAAATAAAAAACATTTTTTAAAAAATAAATAAAAGCCGAAACCGGTGTGGCTCCGTGGATAGAGCGTCGGCCTGCGGACTGAAGGGTCCCGGGTTCGATTCCGGTCCAGGGCATGGACCTTGGTGGCGGGCACATGCCCAGTAGGAGGTGTGCAGGAGGCAGCCGATCGATGATTCTCTCTCTCATCGATGTTTCTAGCTCTCCATCCCTCTCCCTTCCTCTCTGTAAAAAAATCAATAAAAACATATAAAATAAAAATAAACAAAAAGATAAAGCAGGGAAGTCCCGCCCCGGACCCCGGTCCTCCCGGGGCCTGAATGGGGGAAGCGGGAGGGGCAGCTCGTCGCACAGGGCAGAGTGGGGGGGGCGGCCTCTGGGGGACACAGCCCTGGGGGTCCCCCTGGGAGGGAGCAGCCCCCCCGAGGGCGGCCGGGGAGCCTCCCGCGGACTCACGCCCCGGGGTGGCGGCGGCGGCGCCTGCAGCAGGCGGTAGAGGCTGGCCTCCCCGGAGCGCTGGTTGAAGCTTTGCACGGCCAGGCGCACGGCCTCCGGGTAGCTCAGGGCCCGGGCGGCCTGGGCGGCGGCCGGGGGCGCGGGCACGGCCAGGCCCAGCAGCAGCAGCAGCAGCAGCGCCCCGCGGGCCCGGCACAGGCGGCTCCCCTGGGTCTCCATGTCCCCGAGTCCAGTCGAGTGCCCCGCACGCCGCCGGCCGCCTTTATGCCGCGGCCGCGCTTGCCTCACGCCCTGTTGCCTCACGGGCTTGCTGCTCGGTGGGCGGGCGGCAACGTGAAGAAATGGTTTCCCCACCTCCCACCTGCTCCTCTTCCTCCCGGGACGCTCCCCTCGGCCTTCCTCCCCTCTCCCCGCACGGCCTCGCTTCCTCCCCTCTGAGGGGCGCCACAACCTCCAGACGCCACCTCCTCCAGGCTCCAGGCTGCCCTGACACAGTCACCATCCCCCCATCCCCCATCCCCACCATCCCCCCATCCCCTCATCCCACCATCTCCCCATCCCCCCATCCCCCATCCCCCCATCCCACCATCCCCCATCCCCCCATCCCCCCATCCCCTCATCCCACCATCCCACCATCCCCCATCCCCCCATCCCCCCATCCCCCCATCCCCTCATCCCACCATCCCCCATCCCCCATCCCACCATCCCCCATCCCCCCATCCCCTATCCCCTCATCCCACCATCCCACCATCCCCCATCCCCCCATCCCCTCATCCCACCATCCCCCCATCCCCCCATCCCCCATCCCCCATCCCCCCATCCCCCATCCCACCATCCCCCATCCCCCATCCCACCATCCCCCATCCCCCCATCCCCCATCCCCTCATCCCACCATCCCACCATCCCCCATCCCCCCATCCCCTCATCCCACCATCCCCCCATCCCCCATCCCCCCATCCCCCATCCCCTCATCCCACCATCCACCATCCCCCCATCCCACCATCCCCCATCCCACCATCCCCCCATCCCCACCATCCCCCCATCCTACCATCCTACCATCCCCCAATCCCACCATCCCCCATCCCCCATCCCACCATCCCCCATCCCCACCACCTCCCATTCCCCATCCCACCATCCCACCATCCCCCATCCCCCATCCCACCATCCCCCCCATCCCCACCACCTCCCATTCCCCATCCCACCATCCCACCATCCCCCATCCCCCATCCCACCATCCCCCATCCCCACCACCTCCCATTCCCCATCCCACCATCCCACCATCCCCCATCCCCCATCCCACCATCCCCCCATCCCACCATCCCCCCATCCCCCTTTCCTCATGGGGCTCCTTTGGGTGTCGATGACCCATTTCACCCCCGCCTTCAGGAGTTCCCCCTACCCTCTTCCACTGGCATCAGGGTCTGGAGGGTTTTTTGTTGTTGTTTTGTTTTGTTTTGTTTTTAAATATATTCTATTGATTTTTTTACAGGGAGGAAGAGAGAAGGATAGAGAGTTAGAAACATCGACGAGAGAGAATCATCGATCAGCTGTCTTGCACACCCCCCACTGGGGATGTGCCCACAGACAGTGTACATGCCCTTGACTGGAATCGAACCCGGGACCCTTCTTCAGTCCACAGGCCGAAGTTCTATCCACTGAGCCACACCGGTTTCGGCATTTTTTAAAATGTATTTTATTGATTTCAGAGAGGAAGGGAGAGGGAGAGAGATGGAAACTGGATTATGAGAGAATCACGGATCCGCTGCCTCCTGCACGCCCCTGTGGGGATGGAGCCATAACCCGGCCTGTGCCCTGGCCGGGAATGGAAGCGCGGCCTCCGGTTTCTGGTTCCACGCGCCGGCAGGCCTGGAGTCCCGTGGCTCCCACTGCCCTCGCGGCAGCCCTGCGGGCCCCAGGCTGCCGCACACCCGCCACGAGGCCCAGGCGCCCCTGCTCGCTCCCCTCGGCCCGCACGCCGGCCCACGAAGCCTCCCTGACCCCGGCCAGACGCGCCGCGGCGGGAGGTCCCCTCCGATCGGATCCCAATGGCTCCCGGTCAGTGCTCTGGTGGAGACAGGCCGGGCGGCTGGGGGAGAGCACCGGGAGCGGCGAGGCCGGCGTGCGGAGGCCCGGCGGCCGCGTGGACAAGGGGAGGTCAGCGTGGACAGAGGCGAGGCCGGCGTGCGGAGGCCCGGCGGCAGCGTGGACAAGGGGAGGCCGGCGTGGACAAGGGGAGGCCGGCGTGGCGGGAGCTGGGGTGCGGCCGGCCCCCGGCCGGGGCCTCTGGGGTTTGGACGGGGCTGGAAGGGCGGCGGGCCAAGGGCGTTGCGCACTCGGCTCGGGAGCGGGAAGGAGACCCGGGGCTGGTGTGCAATCTGGTTTCACGGCCGGTTGCCCCAGCGGCTCTTGGCCAAGCCCGGCTTGCACACGGCGCGGGGATGGTGGCCGGAGGAAGGTCACACCGGGCCCCGGAGGCCGACCTGGCCCCTCACCCTCTGTCCCCGCTTCGGGGCCCCAAGGAGCCACGCCAGAGAGAAGGGGGCGTCCGTGCGAGGGCCTGGGGCCTGCGTCTGCTCCTCCGGGCCAGACCCCACCCCCACCCCCACCCCACCCCCAGCCCGCCTTCCCCGCGGGAGACCTCGGCCTCCCTCCGCAGCCCCTGCACTCGCCTCCGCCCGCGATCAGAGAGCGGACTGGGGCCGGGGTCGCCTTCCCTCTGGGCCTTGGCACAGGGCCCAGGCTTCCCGGCCCCAGGACGGAGCCCAGCCAGGCCGGTGCGTGCGGGTGTGTGCGTGTGTGCGTGTGCGTGTGCGTGTGCGTGTGTGTGTGTGTGTGTGTGTGTCTCTGTCACAGAGGTAGGGAGGCTGATCGGACCCTCAGAAGACACGGCCGCCCACTCTCCTGGGGAGGGAGGGGCCCTCCCAGCCTGCCTTTTGTGCCTTTTGCATAACGGTTCATCGCATGAACAGGGTGACCAGAAGGTTCTAGGGGATCCTTACTGGCGTGGCTCCGGGGTTGAGCATCGACCTAGGAACCAAGAGGTCAGGGTTCAATTCCCAGGCAGAACACATGCCCAGGCTGTGGGCTCGATCCCCGGGCGGGGGGTGTGTGTGTGCAGGGGGCAGCTGATCCGTGGTTTCCTGTGGATAAAGACTCAGGAGAGGGCACGGTCCTCCCCTCTCGTGGCAAAGCCACGGGCACGTCCCAGCACAGGTACAGCCAAAGGCTGTGGTGGGAGCTGGACCTGATGGTCGGAACCTGTGGCCCACGTGGCTGAGGGATGGGCTGGGGTCGGGGGGCAGGAGGTAAACAAAGCTGGATCCGGTGCCCGTGCCTGAGGGGGTTGGAGACCCGAGAGAACGCTGGGGCCACGCACGCCCTCGCTGTGCCCGTGGGATCGGCTATAAGATGAGGACTCGGCCTGCGGGCCGTCAGAGAGCGGCGTCCCACCCGGCCCCCGCTTTCTCCTCGTCTGTCTTTTCTCCGTCCTTCCCCGCCCGCAGGCTCACCGCGCCTGGCTGAGCTGGTGGGGCAGTTTCTGTGTCCCTCTCCCTCTCTGAAATCACTTTTAAAAACTGTTTTTAAAGAAGGTTCTAGGAGAGTCCAGATCAAAAGGGGGAAATCTGACAGCTCCCCAGGAAGTGTTCACACAGTGGTTCTCAAAGTGCGGGCCCCAGACCATTCGCGTCACAACTCCTGGGAGCCTGTTAGAAATGGAATTCAAAACTCACACACACATGCACACGCACATACATGCGCACACACACACACACACACACACACACACACACAGAGCAACAACAGCTCAAAGAGAGGGCGTCCTGGCCGGGCTCCGTGGTCAGGGCGGAGGCCTGCAGGCGAAGCGTGTGGATTCGCTTTCAGGCCGAGGACAGAGCCCACTCGCAGGTCCCCAGGCCTGAGGGGGGGGAGGGCAGGTGCGGGAGGCAACCAACAGGTGTGTGTCTCTCACAGAGAGAGAGCCGGTGCTTCTCTCTCTCTCCCTCTCTCTTCCCCTCCCCTCCCTCCCTCCCACTCTCTCTGAAAGCAATGGGAAAGTGTCCTGGTGGGGCCCTGCCTGCAGGCGGGTCAGACGCACGGTGGAGTGGGGGGCCGAGACCGCAGCGTGGAGAGGAAGGGAGGGCTCCGAGAGCTGACCCCTGGCTCGGGCCCACCGGAAAGACCACAGCCGGCTGCAGGCTCAGCGGTTGGCCTCAGCCCAGGAGCCGGGGGTCCCGTCCCTGCGGGCACAGGCCCAGGCTACGGGCCCAGCTCCCCAGCCGGGACCTGCAGGCGGCCGCGGATCCACGATTCTCATCATTGTTGTTTCTATTTTTTAAATATATTTTATTGCTGAAGCCGGTTTGGCTCAGTGGATAGAGCATCGGCCTGAGGACTGAGGGGTCCCAGCTCCCGTGGGCACCCGGCTCCCGTGGGCACCAGCTCCCATGGGCACCCGGTTCCCGTGGGCACCCGGCTCCCGTGGGCACCCGGCTCCGTGGGCACCGGCTCCCGTGGGCACCGGCTCCCGTGGGCACCCGGCTCCTGAGAGGCACCCGGCTCCCGGAGGCACCCGGCTCCCGTGGGCACCGGCTCCCGTGGGCACCCGGCTCCCGTGGGCACCCGGCTCCCGGAGGCACCCAGCTCCCGGAGGCACCCGGCTCCCGTGGGCACCGGCTCCCGTGGGCACCCGGCTCCCGTGGGCACCCGGCTCCGTGAGGCACCCGGCTCTGTGGGCACCCGGCTCCGTGGGCACCCGGCTCCCGTGGGCACCCGGCTCTGTGGGCACCCGGCTCCATGAGGCACCCGGCTCCCGTGGGCACCCGGCTCCCGTGGGCACCCGGCTCCGTGAGGCACCTGGCTCCCGTGGGCACCCGGTTCCCGTGGGCACCCAGCTCCCGTGGGCACCCAGCTCCCGTGGGCACTGGCTCCCGTGGGCACCCGGCTCCCGTGGGCACCCGGCTCTGTGGGCACCCGGCTCCGTGGGCACCTGGTTCCCGTGGGCACCCGGCTCCCGTGGGCACCCGGCTCTGTGGGCACCCGGCTCCGTGGGCACCCGGCTCCCGTGGGCACCTGGCTCCCGTGGGCACCCGGCTCTGTGGGCACCCGGCTCCGTGAGGCTCGCCAGCAGGAGGCCGGGGGCCGGCAGCCAGGGGCCCACGTCAGGACCACGGCTCAGCTCCGGTGGGACCGCGGCGAAGCAGGGCTGCGGGAGAGGCAGTGGGCCGAGGCCGCCGGGGCCGGCGGGCAGGGCTGGTGGCAGGGGCCGGAGTGCGGGACGTGGAAGCAGCCGCACCTCGGGGGCGGTGATGGCACGGCCGCCGGCACCTGCCGGCACGGTGGTGGCACGGAGGACGGTTTCACGGCGGAGGCGCTGCCCGTGGTCAGGGCTGCGGGGGGAGCAGCCGGCGGTGGCCACGTGTGGGCAGGTCTCCCCAGCTCTGCGACCTGAGGGGGGTCGGGGGGCCACGGGGCCACGGAGGCCGGGGGCAGGGGGGTGTGAGGAGGCGAGGGAAAGGAGGAGCCCTGTGGCCGCCCCTCCCGGCCCTCGGCCGGGGGTGGGGGGGCTCTGAGTGCCAGGGAAGGGGGGCGCCCCGCTCAGGAGCCCCCCAACAGGCACCGGCCGGGCCCTCTGTCCTGTGTCCCCCCTGGGAGGAGGCGGGGCCTCCTCCTCAGACGGCCTCTTCCCAGCACCCACGGGCGCCGGAGCCGCTTCCTGAGCCGCTTCCTGAGTCTGGGTGTCAGGCGGACGATTGGAATGGGTCCAGCTGCCTTCAGGCCTGGACCCCCCCCCCCCCCCCGCACCCCAGCATCTTGCCTAACAGGCCTTTGTCAACTGCTGCCGGCGGCTGGTGCAAGAGGCTGTAACTTGGCCCCAGGATCGGGGTCACCTCGGCTCTCGGGCCCCTTGAGTGTGGCTCTTCCAATATATATATATATCAATAAAATATATATTTTAAAAAAACATGTGGCTCTCCTGCTGACGTTTGGCTCGTGGACTGAGGAGTTTGTGGACCACACCGGCCGGCTAATTTTTATTTTTTTATTTTTTATTTTTTTAAAACATATTTTATTGATTTTCCACAGAGGAAGGGAAAGAGACAGAGAGTTAGAAACATCAATGAGAGTCATCGATCAACTGCTTCCTGCACGCCCCCCACCGGGGACAACCAAGGTACATGCCCCTGACCAGAACCGAACCCGGGACCCCTCAGCCCACAGGCTGACTCTCTATCCACGGAGCCACACCGGTTTCGGCCGGCCGGCTAATTGTTTTTTTGTGTGTGTGTGTGTTTTTATTTTATTGACTTTTTACAGGGAGGAAGAGAGAGGGATAGAGAGTTAGAAACATTGATGAGAGAGAATCATCGATCAGCTGCCTCTTGCACACCCCCTACTGGGGATGTGCCCACAACCAAGGTACATGCCTTTGACCGGAATCGAACCCCGGACCTTTTAGTCCGAAGGCTGACGCTCTGTCCACTGAGCCACACCGGTTTCGGCCGGCTAACTTTTAATCACAGTTGACACATGCTATCATATTCCTTCCAGGGGTACCGCGCGGTTGATCAGACATTCGCGTACCTTACGAAGTGTCACCCCAGTCACTCCAGGCCCCCGGCTGAGGCCTCACAGGCGGGATGTTACTGAGTCTGAAGACTGAAGTGGAGCCAATCTCCCTCTGCTGGGCCCATCGCTGCCTGGGTGCAGCCCCCAGCGGTCCTTAGCTCCTCTGCCCCCTGTCTGTCCCCTGTCTGCCCCCTGTCTGTCCCCTGTCTGCCCCTCTGTCTGCCCCCCTGTCTGCCCCCCTGTCGGCCCCCCTGTCTGCCCCCCTGTCTGCCCCTCTGTCTGCCCCCCTGTCTGCCCCTCTGTCTGATCCTCTGTCTGCCCCTCTGTCTGCCCCTCTGTCTGTTCCTCTGTCTGCCCCCCTGTCTGCCCCTCTGTCTGCCCCCTGTCTGTTCCTCTGTCTGCCCCTCTGTCTGTTCCTCTGTCTGCCCCCCTGTCTGCCCCCCTATCTGCCCCTCTGTCTGCCCCCCTGTCTGCCCCCCTGTCTGCCCCCCTGTCTGCCCCTCTGTCTGCCCCTCTGTCTGCCCCCCTGTCTGCCCCTCTGTCTGCCCCTCTGTCTGCCCCCCTGTCTGCCCCCTGTCTGCCCCCTGTCTGTTCCTCTGTCTGCCCCCCTGTCTGCCCCTCTGTCTGTTCCTCTGTCTGCCCCTCTGTCTGCCCCCCTGTCTGCCCCCCTGTCTGCCCCGTCTGCCCCCCTGGCTGCCCCCCTGTCTGCCCCTCTGTCTGCCCCCCTGTCTGCCCCCCTGTCTGATCCTCTGTCTGCCCCTCTGTCTGCCCCCTGTCTGCCCCCCTGTCTGCCCCCCTGTCTGCCCCCCTGTCTGTTCCTCTGTCTGATCCTCTGTCTGCCCCCCTGTCTGCCCCCTGTCTGTTCCTCTGTCTGATCCTCTGTCTGCCCCCCTGTCTGCCCCTCTGTCTGATCCTCTGTCTGCCCCCCTGTCTGCCCCCTGTCTGTTCCTCTGTCTGATCCTCTGTCTGCCCCTCTGTCTGCCCCTCTGTCTGATCCTCTGTCTGCCCCCCCTGTCTGTTCCCCTGTCTGCCCCCCTGTCTGTTCCTCTGTCTGCCCCCCTGTCTGCCCCCCTGTCTGATCCTCTGTCTGCCCCTCTGTCTGCCCCCTGTCTGCCCCCCTGTCTGCCCCCTGTCTGTCCCCTGTCTGTTCCTCTGTCTGCCCCCCTGTCTGCCCCCCTGTCTGCCCCCTGTCTGCCCCCCTGTCTGTTCCTCTGTCTGCCCCCCTGTCTACCCCCCTGTCTGCCCCCCTGTCTGTTCCTCTGTCTGCTCCCCTGTCTACCCCCTGTCTGTTCCTCTGTCTGCCCCCCTGTCTGATCCTCTGTCTACCCCCCTGTCTGCCCTCCTGTCTGTTCCTCTGTCTGCTCCCCTGTCTGCCCCCCTGTCTGCCCCGTCTGCTCCTCTGTCTGCCCCCCTGTCTGCTCCCTGTCTGCCCCCCTGTCTGCCTCGTCTGCCCCTCTGTCTGCCCCCCTGTCTGCTCCTCTGTCTGCCCCCCTGTCTGCCCCTCTGTCTGCCCCCCTGTCTGCTCCTCTGTCTGCTCCCCCAAACCTCTTTCCAGACGCACATTCTGCTGGGAGACCAGTGCCCTCTAGTGGCCTCCTCGGTGTATGCCGGTGCCCTCGGGGGCGGGGCGGGGAGTGGCAGAACGTCCTGGACTCACTGGTGTTGTTTGTAATGTATTTTTATTGTTTTCAGAGAGGAAGGGAGAGGACAGAGAGATAGAAACATCCACAATGAGCCCTAACCTGTGTGGCTCAGTGGATAGAGCGTCAGCCTGCGAACTAAAGGCCCAGGTTCGATTCCGGTCAAGGGCATGGACCTTGGTTGTGGGCACATCCCCAGTGGGGGGTGTGCAGGAGGCAGCTGATCGATGTTTCTAACTCTATCCCTCTCCCTTCCTCTCTGTAAAAAAAATCAATAAAAATATATTTTTAAAAAAAGAAAAGAAACATCAGCGATGAGAGAGAATCATTACCCCTGGGATCGAGCCCTCAACCCGGGCCTGTGCCCCCGCCAGAATTGAACCCGGGACCCTTCAGTCCACAGGCCGAATCTTCAACTTGTTCAGAAGAGAAAAGGGGCCCTAGTCAGCCTGGCTCCGTGGATAGAGCTTTGGCCTGCGGGCCGAAGGGTCCCGGGTTCGAGTCCAGTCAAGGGCAGCAACCTTGGTGGCGGGCTCCTCCTGGCCCGGGCCCTGGTCAGGGGCCATGCAGGTGGCAACCTATCGGTGTTTCTCTCCCATCGGCGTTTCCCTCTCTTAGAGAAAAGGGATCCAGGACTGACTGCTCGCCGCCCCAAGCTGTGAGTGCAGACCATCTGCCAGGGGCGGGGGGGAGGGGGGCATGGCCTCTGACCTCAGACCACCTCAAACGCCCAGTCCTCAGTCCTCCACACCCTCCCTCCCCACCCCTCGAGCAGGAGGCCATGACGGTGCTGACGGGCTTCCCAGGAGGCCCGGGTGGGGGGGGGGGGCATGGCCTCCCCTCAGGAGCAGCTGGGGGGGGTCGTCTGGAGAAGGGTGCTCTTTCCGGAGGGAGGGAGCACCGTGGCCGGAGGCATGGCGGCCAGCAGGGAGGACTCGGCTGTGTTTGTTCCGGATCGGATGGGGGGGGGGTAAAGCCCTGGAGAACCTGCCGAGGCCGGGTTCTGGGGACGGGGAGCAGGGTGTCGGGGTGTCTGGGGACGGGGAGCGGGGTGTCGGGCTGGACTGGGTTCGGGGAAAGATGGAGAGAAACCGGAGTCAGCTTCACCGCGGAGGGAGGGACCGCGCTGGAGGAGGGGGTGAAGGGAGGTTTTTATTGGAGCCCAGCTGCGTGGCTCAGGGCTTGGGCGCCGACCTGTGAGCCAGGAGGTCATGGTTCCACCAACCCTCCTCGTCAGGGCCCAGGCCCCACCTGCAGGCTCCAGCCCCAGAAGGGGGCGTGCCAGAGGCGCTGGCCCATGGTTCTCTTTCATCACTGATGTTTTGTGTGTTTTGTTGATATATATTTTTATTGATTTCAGGAGGAAGGGAGAGTGAGAGAGAGATGGACACACCGATGATGAGAGAGAACCATTAGTAGGCTGCCTCCGGCACATGGCATATGCCCTTGACTGGAATCGAATCCGGACCCTTCAGTCCACAGGCTGACGCTCTATCCACTAAGCCAAACCAGCTAAGGCTCATCATTGATGTTTTTCTCTCTTGTTCCTTCTCCCTTTCTCTCTGAAATCAATCAAAATATGTTTCACATAAAAAAATTAAGCCCTGGATCAACTGAAGGACTTGTATGCATGCATATAAGCAAAACCAATGGGTGAAAAACTTTGGGGAGGGAGGGCATGTATGGGAGTGGGGGGACGGCAATGGAAAAATATGTACACATATAATACCTTAATAAAAAATAAAAAAATTAAATTAAACCCTGGCCGTTTGACTCAGTGGATTGAGCATTGGCCTACGAACTGGAAGGTCCCAGGTTCAATCCTGGTCAAGGGCACATGCCTGGGCTGCAGGCTCGATCCCTAGTGGGGAGCATGCAGGAGGCAGCCAATCCATGATTCTCTCTCATCATTGGTGTTTCTATCTCCCTCTCCCCCTCCCTCCCTCTCTGAAATCAATAAAAATGTACTATAAAAATGTCCACGAGGCAGAGCTCGGTGAGTTCCCACCGGGTGACCATCATGAAACCAGCTCGCAGATGAAGAAACAACGCGGCCAGCTCCCACAGCCCCCGGGGCCTGCCCAGCCCCCCCCAAAGACGACAGCACCCGACTTCCATCACCCACCACAGAGAAGCAGGACCTTTCTTCTTTTAGAATTTTAAACTTTATATTTTTAAGAAACTTGGATCATTCATTTGCTGCTGTTGTTACTCCTCACCCGAGGGAGTTCTTCCCTTCACTTTTAGGAAGAGTGGAGGGCCGGGGGGGGCAGGGGGGGGGAGATGTCGGCGTGAGGCCTGGTGCCTTCCGCCCAGGCCTGGCCCCGGCCGGGGAGCCGGCTGCGGTCGGTTGAGGGGGCGCGTGCCCCCGACCAGAACGACCGGGGACCCTTCAGTCCGACGCCCCCTCCAGGGAGCCAGACCAGCCAGGGCTCAGAGCAGGACTCTTCCTTCCTTCTTTTCTGGATGTCAGCATCTGCTCTACTTGTTTACCTTTTAGCCCTCACTCAGGACTTTTCCCCGGTGATTTTCAGAGGGAGTGGAAGGGGAAGGAAAAGAGAGAGACGCCGATATGAGAGAGACACATCAACCGGCCGCCTCCCGCCTGCCCCCATCGGGGCTGGGAGCCTGCAGCTAAGGTACGTGCCCCCAACCGGAATCGAACCCGGTACTCTTCAGTCTGCTGGTCCTGCTCTAGCCACTGGGCAACACCGGCCAGGGCAGGCCTCCTTTTGTAAAACTCGGTGTCCAGGGGATGGAGTGGCATGTCCTTTCTGCGTCCGGCTTATGTTCAGCACCAATTGCGACCGCCTCCCGCCGTGCTCTGCTTCCGCTGCTGCTTGAAGGCACCTCTGGGCACCCAGTCCCTCGTCCCTCTGTCCGTCTGTCTGTCTTTCCGTCCGTCAGTCCGTCTGTAGCTGGTTCTCGGCCTGGGGCTGCAGTGAGTGCTCGTTGGCGCCGGGGCACTCAGGAGCCAGCTGCACCTCCTGACCCCGGGACCCTGCACCCCTCAGGGGCAGTCCCTCCCCCGGGAACCCCGAGGCCCCCTCCCGAGCGCCCCGCGCAGCAGCAGGCCCAGAGCTGAGCCCCTCAGCGCCTCCAGGGGTGCGGCCTCCTGCGGAGAGGACAGAAGTCCTCCCGGCCCCCTCCCCTCCCGCCAGCTCCGCACCAGCACAGGCGAACTCGCTGTGACCACGGGACACCCAGGGCCTGGCCCGGCCAACACAGCGGAGACAGGCCGGGCCCTGTGTGAGCGTGTTCCCCACCCCGCCGTCACCCACAAAACCTGCCCTAACACCGCCCGCCCGCCCCGTCCCCCCTGTCCCCCCGTCTCCCCGTCCTCCAGCCCCCCCCCCCCGTCGGCACAGCCCCCACCTCCTCCCGGGGGCCGCTCAGATCCCATCGCTCCCTCCCCACGCCCTGCACCCTGCACCCTGCACTATCTCCGGGACGAGGCCCAGCCTGGGGGAGGTCTGAGTCCCTCAGGAACTGCCCCCCCATCCCCTCCCCGGGGCCGGGGCTCAGCAGCTCCCCGGAAGCGCGGGCCTGCCCGCCTCCCTGCCCCCTGGGGCTCTTTCCTCTCCAGCAAAGCACCCGCCTCATCCAAACAAACAAAGGAAAATGGGGAGAAGACAGACAGACAGACCAGCCCCGCCCGACCCGAATTCCCCTTCCCAGCAGCTTTAATCCCTTCTGGAAACCGCCCCCTCCCCTCCCCGCCCCGCCCCCGGCCTCCCCACCTCTATCTCCCGCCCAGCCACCCTGCAGGGGGCCGGGCAATCACCCTCCTTACGGAATGCTCCGGCCGGGCCGGCGTGTGGCCGAGGCGGCCCTGCCCAAGGGTGGGGACTGTGGGGTTCTGATCAGCAATGAGAAGCGTTCCTTGGATGAATGGCTGCGGGAACGGGGTGTTGAGTCCAGCACTAAAGGACATGCCCAGGCCCTAGCTGGTTTGGCCCAGTGGATAGAGCCTCACCCCGAGGACCGGAAGGTCCCGGGTTCGAGTCCAGTCTCAAGGGCACACGTGCACCCCTGTCTCCCACCACAGTCGGGGAGAGTGCAGGAGGCAACCAGATATTGTGTCTCTCTCACATAGATGTTTTTCTCTCTCCGTCTCTCCCCCTCCCTTCCACCGGCTCTGAAGGTCAATGCACGTGTCCTGGGGACAGGATTAACAAAAATAGAAATAAGCCCAAACTGGTTTGGCTCAGTGGATAGAACTTTGGCCTGCGGACTGAAAGGTTCCAGGTTCGATTCCGGTCAAAGACATGTATCTTGGTGGCGGGCACATTCCCAGTGGGGGGCGTGCAGAAGGCAGCTGATCAATGTTTCTAATTCTCTATCCCTTTCCCTTCCTCTCTGTAAAAAATCAATAAAAAATATATATATATTTAAAAATAGAAATAGCCGAAGCTGGTTTGGCTCAGTGGATAGAGCGTTGGACTTCGGGCTGAGGGGTCCCAGGTTTGATTCCGGTCAGGGGCATGTACCTTGGTTGCGGGCACATCCCTGGTTGGGGGTGTGCAGGAGGCAGCTGATCGATGATTCTCTCTCATCGATGTTTCTAACTCTCTATCCCTCTCTCTTCCTCTCTGTAAAAAATCAATAAAATATATATATTTTTAAATAGAAATAAAATGAAGGAGAGGGGAAATTTATAGTCACACTGTGACCAGACGTCTAAGAGCCAATTAATTAGGAGTCATTTCTTGCCCCAGGCCCAGAGGGAGTTGTCTCTCCCAAACCTCTGAGCGCCACACACAGGAGGTCTCCGTATTTAGTATTTATCCGTGTGGAGCCTCTGTTTGCAGGTATCACCAAGGGCTCTGTGTGAGCAGTCACCGACAGCTGTAACCTTGAATGCATAACGAGTTAGTACTTGGCATCATTATCTGCGTGAGTCTATTTTAGTCTATCACGTTGGATGGCTAGCTCGCAAGGTCGGGCAGTTACGTTTACCCTTTTCTATTATTTCAACTAAAAAAACAAAGTCCTTTTACAGAACAACAGACTGTCTTAAGGCGACAGAGTTAACAATGACAGAGTTTACAGCGACACTAGGGACTCTCTCACAGCAGCAGAGAGTTCCAAACAGCAGATTTTGGTTTTTTTTTAATACAAGATGGAGGTCACTACGCTTCAAAACCTCGCTTCAAGGCCGTTTCCTGTGGATCTCACCCGTCTTCACAGAAAAATGTCTCGGTTGTCGACCAAAGCTTCAGTTTTCCGCCTGGCAACCCTCTCAGGCCGATACCTCCGGTGACAATCCAAGGAGAGAATGCCTCTGTCACTGACAACTTCAAACCACAAAGGGGCCATCAGGAGTGCTAACGTCGCCAAGGAGGAGAAAGTGCTCACAGAACAGCCATCGATGGGGGCATGGACTGACGAGGCCGGAGGATGGAGTGGCTAAAGGAGAAGCCGTAGCCGGCGGCTGCACTTCGAGCAGCCATGTATGCAAAGCCCCTCTAAGGCTCGTAGGGGTGGCCTCGTAAGTGTAAGCAGTGCTTGTTTTCATTTGGACATGACCACAAAACATTTCCCCAATAGGTTTTTTTCCTGCTATGTTGATGGCGTAGCATTCAGCCTACTGGGGACATTTTACTAACCTCAGTTTACATTGCCAGGTCACTGTCCACTGTGAATCTAACATAAGCTATAGGAGGTTTTTGTAAAAGAGCCATTGGTAATCAGTGAGATTTGAGGATAGCCATCTTAGGTGTCTGGGGCCTTGATGCCCTTTGTCTAGCTAAATCCTTTTTTTCAGTTACCATAAAGCTTGTGATCATGATCATCTCTCTTCCTGTTATATAGGACTGATCGAAATGACATCAGGATTGAGGAGGGAAAAAAAAAGGATTAAGATGATTAAGACTCAAACTCAAGAGGAACTAAGGCAGTGGAAGAACTCAGAACATGTGCAATTCCTTAAATAAAAGCTTATTAACTTTAAATATTTGTGCCTATGTTACAAATAATAAAAGCTCTATACATTTTGTAGAAAGTAAAAAAAAGAAGTGTTTGTGAATTAAACAGCACCTCAGCCATGTACTGCGTGTAAGGAAGGTTAAAACAGGGCATCGTCGGAAACGCACTAAGTCCATTGACATTGTTTCCGCTGTTCCCGTGCAAATCGCTCCTGGGATCATGTCTGAGAAAGGAGGCTTCCCTGCATGGATGTATGGATGTTTATTTATTCTTGCTTTTGTTTTTTAAGGAGGGGAATCCCTTCTCCAAACAAAAGACACAGGGCATGGCGAAACACAATGCAGAGGTACAAGCCACGTTTCATTTCCGTGGCCAAGGAGTGGCAGGGAGGAGCCAAGAGCCGGCCGGGAGCCGCACCGAGGAGCACGGGGGCGTCCAGCTCTCTCACCCCCCCCCCCCGTGGGACCCAGGCCTCCTCTCTCCTCTGCACAGTCCCCTCCCCTCCCTAGTTCGTAGAAGGACCACGGGATGCCCTCCCAAGGGGTCCCCCAGCTCTACCCATTGCTGCTCTCCTCTCCTCTCTCCACCCTGGAGTCAGGGTTACCTTCTCCAATGTAAACATCAGCTTTTCCACAGTTCCCCAAGGCCCGCGGGAGAGAGAAGTTACAGTTCCAGCATGTGGTCTGCCAGCCCCGGGGCGTCTGGGCCCTCCCCCTCGTGCCTCTCCTCCGACCTGCTTTCTGCCCCCCTCAGGGGCCTCCTCCTAGGACCTAGACTCAGAGCCCACTCTGCCCTTCCTCCCCACCCCGAGGACTGAACCTGCTTCCTCAGAATTCCTGACATACCCGATCAGATTCCCTCCTTGTTAAACTCTCCGAGCACGCACACCTTTATCGGGACTGTTTTAAAACGCCGCAGGACGAGGGACAAATTGTTAAAAATCTGGACTATCACACCAGAAGCAGGACGTTTGGTCACCTTACCCGAGGGGTCCCCTGACCCAGGCAGGCCCTGGGGTGGTACTGAGTCGAGAAAGGGAAAGAAAGGCAGGGCCCCTACCCTTCTGAGTCTGCAGTCACCGTTGGACGCACCCGGTGAAATAGTCACAGAAAAAGGGAGCCCGTGGCCCCGGGAAAGGTAGATGATTAACACAGGGACGTGTCCCGGAGCAGAGGTGTCCCCGGAAGCTCGGGTGGGGCAGGGGCGTGCGGGGGCATCCCAGCATTTCCCAAGGACCCGTTGACCCAGTCGGTGTGGATCTGGCCAAGCGGTAGGCAGGCTCTGGGGAGAGATTGAATGAAAGAGCTAACCGACCTGCCCCACAGCGGGACCCAGTAACTCCAACCTCCTGGTTCACAGGGCAAGGCCCCGGCCCTCCAGCCGACCCACAGGAATGGGGAGGATGGGCTAAATTAGGCTTTTCCTTTTGCTCCCACTCACAACGGGAGATGGCCCAACAGTGTAAGAATCACCCTCCGCACTCCGTCAACCTTTAAGAAGAAAAAACAGCTGAAACCGGTTTGGCTCAGTGGATGGAGCGTTGGTCTGCGGACTGGGGGGGTCCCAGGTTCGATTCCGGTCAAGGGCATATACGTTGGTTGCGGGCACATCCCCGGTAGGGGTGTGCAGGAGGCAGCTGGTTGATGATTCTCTCTCATCGATGTTTCTAACTCTCTATCCCTCTTCCTTCCTCTCTGTAAAAAATCAATAAAATATTAAAAAAATAAAAGAAGAAAAAGACAATAATAATACAGATAGCGAGCTGGGAAGAGGGCCTGGTACAGCCCGTGTCGGCCATGATCACAGCGATGGCGCGGCTAGCAGCTCCCAGTCGGGGAAGAAAGGGTGGAGGAGAAGGAAGTGGTTCTCAGAAAACATGGTCAGCTGCCGAAACTGGTTTGGCTCAGTGGACAGAGCGTCGGCCTGCGGACCGAAAGGTCCCAGGTTCGATTCCAGTCAAGGGCATGTACATTGGTTGTGGGCACATCTCCAGTGAGGGGTGTGCAAGAGGCAGCTGGTCGATGTATCTCTTTTAGCTCTCTCTCTCTCTCCCTTCCTCTCTGTGAAAAATCAATAAAGTATATTTAAAAAAAAGAAAAGAAAAGAAAACATGGTCAGCGCTGGAGGCGAGCACAGGGTGCTGAGGCCCACGGCCCGCGCCTTCCTGCAGGGCCAGCTCAGCCGCAGGGTGCTGCTGAACGGGGTTGGGAGGGCAGCGCCCAGTCCAGGGGTCACTCGGGTGCCTCCCTCGTTATCAAACATAAAACCGGGGCGTGGAGCCCTTTGCAGCGGAGAGGGGCCCACAGGCCTGCCAGGCGGGGCTCAGCCTGGCCCTCAAGGGCCCGGAAGGCCGCCTCCATCCTCCCCGCCCCCCGCCCCCCGCCCAGGGGCCGGGGTGCCGAGCCCGGGGCCAAGCATCTGCCGCCCAAGCCGGGCAGGTAGCAACGGGACGGCCGCGCGGGCTGCGAACTACACTCCCCAGCATGCAACGGGGCAAGAGCGGCCATTCCGCCCGCCTCGCAAGGAGCTGCTGGGACTTTTCATTGACCTCGGAGCTCGCTCGCGTTCGGATCCGCTCGGGTCTCCCCGAGGCCCCGCCCCCTCCGGCGAGCACGTGACCTCGCTGGGTCCCGCGAGCGGCGTCCTTCGCCCCCTCTCGGTGGCCCAGCCCGGCCGCCCGTCAGGAGCCAGGGGGCGGGGCCGCTCGCTGATTGGCGGGCTCCGTTTGGCGCCAACTAGGAAAGGGGGCGGGGCGGGGCGGAGGCGGGTCTTGGGGAGCAGCTATTAGCGCGAAAGGGCCCGGCGCCGCGACGGTCCACGAGAGAGGCGGCAGGCCGGCGCGGCGGCTGCGAGGCGCGGCGAGGAAGACGCGCAGAGGCCGGGCCCGGCGAGGCCTCCGCTCCCGCCGCCCTCGCCCGCTCGCTCGCTCCGTCCCCGGCCCGCCGCGTTTGTTTGGATCTAACCTCCTGGGTGCCGGCGCCCGCCCGCCCGCCGGCCGGCCTCGCGGGGAGCGGGAAGCACCCGTGCGTGGGGTGGCGCCTGCTGCGGCCGGACGCCCGCCCGCCCGCCCGCCCGCCCGCCCGCCCGCCGCGCCGCTCCCTCGGCGGCCGCCGCGTCCCGGAGCCGCGGGCCGTGTTTGTGTTTGAGCCGGGGCACGGCGGCGGGCGCGCGGCCCAGGCCAGTGCCGGCGGGCGGGCGGGCGGACGGCCGCGGAGGCACAGGGAGCGGGTCCCCGGCGGCCGGGCGCCGCCATGGAACTGGGCGCGGAGCCCCCGCACCGCCGCCGCCTGCTCTTCGCCTGCAGCCCCCCGCCCGCGCCGCCGCCCGTCGTGAAGGCGCTGTTCGGCGGCGAGCCGGCCGCCGCGGGCCTGTCGCCCGTCACCACCCTGACGGCCACCATGGGCCAGCTGCACGGCCTGGGCAGGTGAGGAGGCCGGCGGGCCCCCGGGTGATGGGGCCGGGCCGGGGCCGCCGGGGGCCGGACCTGCCCGTCTGGGGCTCCCGTGTGCACCTTCCCCGCCGGCGGGACGCTGGGGCGGGGGAGGCCGTTCGGACCCAGGGCCGCCGGCAGGCCCGAGCCAGGCCCGGCCCCCGACCTGCGCTGCCCGCTTCTGTCCTGGTCCCAGGGGCTGTTTGGACCCCCCCACGCCGGGACACCCCCCCCCCCTGGGCACAGACAGGCCTCGGGGCCCCACTCGCACCCTTGGCCGCACCAGCTTGCAGGATCCTCGTTTCCTTCCCAACAAAGGAACGTGGCACTTTCCTGTTGTTTTTTGTGTGTGCAAAACCCTGGGTGCCCCGTCTCCCTGCACATTCCCGATGTGCCTAGAGCTGGGCCTTCTTACCCAACTTCCTGTACTCAGAATTCTCTGGGCTTCTCAGAGGAGAAAGTTTTTTTTTTTTAAAAAAAGCATCCCACAGTGTTTGCTGGAAGCTGCTTCCCCTGCGGCCTTGGACGTGCGTTTCCCAAGGAAGCACGTGTCCTGTAGGCTTGTTTTCCTGTGTTTGTGGCTGCTCGAGCTCAGTGGCTCCAGAGCACAGCCTCCAGCTCTCATCCCCGGGCTGCACCCGCCCCTTCCCCTCCTTTCTGTCGGGTGTGAGGCTGCTGCTGCTGCCCTCACGGCCGCCCTGGCAGTAGCCATAGCTGGGGCCGATAACATGGGTTCTTTCCTGGGTTTCAGTGTGGGCGAGCAGCCGCCGGAGGCCAAGAACAGCAGTCTGCAGAGAATGGGCTCCTCCGAGTCAACAGATTCAGGTACTCAGTCCTCGCTGCTCCTCCCGTGCCAGATCAGTGTGTGGGGAACAGTCTTGCGGAGACCGCGTTTTCACCAGGAACGCCTGGGGCGGCGTGGCAGGGAGAACGCCAGTCACCTGGGCTCGCCAGGGCTGCTGGGTGCGTCCACATGCCCATGTGTTCAGTGGCTGCTTCCCCCTCACCAGAGAGCCAACCCAGTAGCCACTGGACGCCGGGAGAAGCGGAACAACAAACCCATCTCTCTAACATGGATGCATCAATAAATAATAAATCCACACCCAGGGTTACCTTCGGGGGGGGGGGGGGCGGGCACCTCCCTCGGGGGTGACCTGTTGAAGGCAATAAATGCTGAACCCCCGAGCTAGGCACGAGGATCTGACAAGATCTGACAAGATACGGTATTCGACATCAAAGCTATGCCGGCACTTTGGTGCTGGAATGTTCTCTCTGGGGGCTGGAACTCGCAGAAAGTTACTGGGTAGCTTTCTCAATAACCACGAAGCGATGAGATGAGAGGGTTCGGTCTAATTCACACCCTCCTCAAATGCCATCTTCCTTGATGGTATTTGCAAATAGGCCAGGGGGACTAGCAGATGTACCATGAAAATGTGACGTTTCTGACAGACATATATATATAGACTCGGTTTTATTTTTGGCATAAAGTCCAGGCCGGCTTTGTGGACTGGTCTAAAGAAACAGTACTAGGGAGTTATTTTTTTAAAAAGATATACTGATTTTTTTATTTTTTTTTTTTACAGAGAGGAAGGGAGAGAGAGTTAGAAACATCAATGAGAGAAAAGCATCGATCAGCTGCCTCCTGCACACCCCCTACTGGGCATGTGCCCACAACCAAGGTTCATGCCTTGACTGGAATCGAACCCGGGGACCTTTCAGTCCGCAGGCTGGTGCTCTATCCACTGAGCAAAACCGATTAGGGCTAGGGAGCCTTATTTTAAAGATAAAATGGTGTTTTGTGTACTTGTTCCTAAAACATACATTTTTTATTTCCCACAGGCTTCTGTCTGGATTCTCCTGGGCCCTTGGACAGTAAAGAAAAGTATGTATTCACTGCTTTTAGATGTTGCTGCTTAGGAGAAAATTCCCTTAATTTTTTTATGAAATTGGTCATACTCTGGATTTAGCTGTTTCTAGTAAGATTCCTCCTAGATCCTATGAACAGTCTGATATCTTACCATTATTATTATTATTACTACTATAATTTTTTAAATCCTCACCCAATGCCCTGGTGGGGATAGCTCCGTTGGTTAGAGCATTTGCCCAATACACCAAGGTTGCTGGGTTCAGTCCCGGGTCGAGGTGTAGCAGCCGATGAATGCATAAGTAAGTGGAACAACAAACCAATCTCTCTCTTAAATAAGCAAATAAATAATCAAAAGTCATCACCCAAGGATATGTCCTTAGGGAAGAAAGGAGGGGAAGAGAGAGAAAGAAACATGGATGTGAAAGAGAAACATCTGTGGGTTGCTTCCTGTATGTGGCCAATCCAGGAAATCCAGCCAATCCAGGAAATCCATTGCCTTGACTGGGAATTCAACCCTTGACCTTTTTGGTGTGTGGGCGACGCTCCAACCAGCTGAGCTACCTGGCCAGGGCAACAGTCTGTTTTTTTATTAATATTTTTTTATTGATTTCAGAGAGAGAGAGAGAAACATCAGTGATGAGAACCATTGACCAGCTGCCTCCTGCATACCCCACATCGGGGATCGAGCCCAAAACCGGGGCATGTGCCTTTGACCAGAATCGGACACAGGACCCTTCGATCCACAGTCCTGATGTGCCTGCCTCTTTGCTTTATTCTCATGATTTACCTTCTGGTTTCATTGCAGCCTTGAAAAGTCCATGAGGAGAATAAATTCCCTGCCTGTAAGTCAGTCCTCTAGTATATTTTAAACTAATACCTGTCCGTCCCCCCTCTCCCCCCCCCAGCTGCCAGTAATGCTCTTAATCGTAGATGTGAATTTAGACAATGAAGTCGTCTTTTCCTTAATTTCAAAATCATTCAAACATTCCTAGAAGTTATTTCAGATTTGCCTCTTTTTGTCAGCTCTAATTGTCAGCTTTACGGAACCGGGAGGGGTTCTTTTTGTGTAAACGATGTTATGGGAAGGGAGATTTGTCAGCCCCAAACCCCTGCTGAGGGCTGTAGACCTTTGGGGGGTGCGTGTGAAGCCACGCAGTGGGAACCCACGTTCTGGCCGCAGTACTGCAGTGCGGGCAGGTGCACACATTCCGGTCCTTTGAGAACTGAGTTGCCGTTGCCTTTCATGTATGTTCCTGACCGCCCTTCTTCACTTTGGCAGCCGAAGCTTTTGGGATGTAGCCCAGCTCTGAAGAGGAGCCATTCGGAATCTCTGGACCGGGGTGCCTTTCAGCTGATGGACCTGGAGGAGAACAAGGAAAACGTGAGTGCTGCTCCGTGGACTAACCTGGAGCAGAAGCGGACCACCGGGCGGTGGCGGGGGGCCGGGGCCGGCTGCTTCCGGGGAGCAGGCCCGCGGGGGGGTGGGGGCTTGGGTGCAGAGGCGTGGGCGTGCATCTGCTGTGAGCCCTGCCCTTGGCAGTGGTTCCCTCCTGGAGGTTTTGTCTGAGGGGAACAGCGGTGTCTGTCCTGTAGGGCTGTTGTGGGAACTCGGTGAGGTGACGGGCCTTTCACGTGGTTCAGGAAAGCAGGCCTGGCTCCGCCGGGAGCTCTTGGGGCTTTACGTCCGTGAAGGAAACGGGCAAGTCCCAGGGAGTGTCGGCCACCGAGATGGCAGCTGAGAGGCTGAGCTGTGCTTGCCGCCGGGAATCCAGGCTTCTTGCTGTATCTCCCCGTCTCTCCCCTCCGTTCCCTGCTAAACTGCCAGCCCATCCTCCTCACGACCTGGCAGACTCGGTGGGAGACCATGGCTTCCACGAGCTCTCCTGGTGCCTGGGCAGCTCGTGGGAGACCCGACGAGAGTGAGCTCCAGGCTACGGCCTCGGGAGTGGCTCCGACCTGGGCCAGCCCGGTGTCCGGTCCTCCTCTCCCGCCCAGCCGTGGCTTCTCCCGGGGGCCTGCTTGGAGCCTCGTTCTGGAAGGAAACAGCGTAGGTTAGAGGAGTCCTGGCTGGCTGAGAAGCCAGATTGCAGGCACATCACAGCCTGTGAGGTCTCGTCGGGGAAGGGGATAGACGATGGGGTTGTAGTTGATGGTGGACGAGCTGACGCACAGACAGCACTGGGTCCAGCGTGTTAGCTGTCCCTGCCCTGAGCTCGGGAACGGCTGTCTGTCCAGTGGGCACCTCAGGAACGGGGTCAGACATGCAGAGAATGGACCCACAGTGTGTGTTCACTGCTGACTTCTGTCCCTCAGCCTGTTGTGGAGCTAGTCGTCTGGCTTCCCCCCATTGCTTTTAGTACGGAATACAATAATTTTATTTTTAAATGCCTTTCTTTTATAAATATGTATTTTATTGATTTTTTTTTTTTACAGAGAGGATGGGAGAGGGATAGAGTTAGAAACATCGATGAGAAAGAATCATCCATCAGCTGCCTCCTGCAAACCCCCCACTGGGGATGTGCCCGCAACCCGGGACCTTTCAGTTGCAGACTGACGCTCTATCCACTGAGCCACACTGGTTTTGGCTTTACATGCGTTTTTTTATCGATTTT
Source organism: Vespertilio murinus (assembly GCA_963924515.1). Taxonomy (NCBI): domain Eukaryota; kingdom Metazoa; phylum Chordata; class Mammalia; order Chiroptera; family Vespertilionidae; genus Vespertilio; species Vespertilio murinus. The sequence goes on along the minus strand of OZ004715.1, from coordinate 703,204 downwards.
AGAGGGAGAAACATGGTTTAGCTGCCCTCTGCATGGCCCCTACTGGGATCAAGCCCCCAACCCAGGCACGTGCCCCCACTGGGAATCGATGCTCACCTACCTGAGCCCCTCTGTCCGGCCGGGACGCAGTGACGCTTCGCAGGGGAAGTGTGTCTTGGGAGGAAGAGGGTGGGAAGGTAGAGCTCTCAGACAAACGTGCGTGAAAAGCGGCCTCCCGTCTACAGGCGTGGTGTCTTGGCTTTCGATTTAAAAACTGCTGACGTGCTTATAAGACAGTGTCTTGTGGACTTGGCAGCGGCGTGCCTGTTAGGAAATGCAGCCTGGCGAGAGGCGGCGCTGTGTTGGGAGTCGGCTGTCGCCAGCCACACGGACCAGCGCTGGCGCTGGGTCAGGAACGTGGCGGCCTGAGTTGGAGGCGCTTACGGAAGGGCCCAGGGCCCACTCCCTCGTCCCTCTCACCTGAGGAGGCCCTAGCTGGTGCCCTAGGCCGTGGGAGATGTCTCGACTGTACTGTCTTGCAGGAAGCCTTTGCGTTTAAGAAGCCAATCAGACCCGCGTCTCGAGGCTGCCTGCGACGTGAGGAGGGTAGCGACCTCTTCCCCCGGAGGCAGAGTTCTGCCCCAGCCCGGATGGTACGTCTCTCCCGGGAAGAGAGCTCCAGCCCCTAACCGGAGGGGAAGACCCCAGGGGCTCCGCGGTCTTTGCTGGACCTTGTCTTTGGAGCTAGTTGGTCTCATTTGTGGGCGTTTTTGCGGTGTCTGGCGAGGAGAGGGCGGGAGCTGCGTGAGAGACGGTCTGTTTGAGCACAGGATGTTGGAGCTGGTCAGTTCTGGGAAGATACTGTGCAGGCCTCCTGGGTCCTTCTCTCACGTGAAACCTGCTCTTCCCCAGGGCTTCCTGGTGCCGAGGCACTGACTGTGCCTGCAGGAGGCTCTGACTCGGAGGCGCTGAGGAAGGAGGAGGCGTGGGTCTCAGGGAGCCACCGTCTCTGGGCTGCTGGGTCGTGAGGCCCGGGGCCCAGGGCACTCATTTGCTGTCACTCCCGAGCTTTTCTCCGGGGGATCTGAGCGCGGTGACTGGAGAGGCCCGGCAGGGACAGAAGGATCACGTGGGGTCCAGGTTTTGCTGGGAGTGTGCTTCTGAAAACGCAGCTCTCCAGACTGGCCTGTGGTCTAGGAACGTGTCCGCCAGTTGCTACATCTAGCATTAGCACAAAGCATTTTTAAAAAACGTTTTTATTGATTTGAGAGAGAAACATTGATTGGCTGCCTCCTTCACGGCCCTTACTGGGGTCGAGCCCACAACCCGGACATGTGCCCGGACTGGGAACGTACTGGTGACCTCCAGCTGTCCACCCGGCCGGGGCGGCACAGAGCACTTTCCTGTTTTGTTTGTTTTTCATATAAGAGGTTTGTTTGGAAGTTACAGGGGTGGTAGGAGTGAGCCAGCTGGCTGCCGAGGCTCAGGAGACAAGTTCCAGAGCAGAAGGCCTGGAGCTTAGGCGGGAGAGGGAAAATGCGGGGGTGGGGGGCTGAGGGGAGGGAGAGCATGGCACCTCGGAGGGAGAGGGCCTGTCCTCACCTTTGACCTCACGGGTCTGGAAGGAGCTGGACTGCCATGTTACGCTGGAGCGTGGTCAGGGCCTCAGGCGGCTGCCAAGGGACACGGTAACCCTTTGAGAGCTGGTATGAGACTGAACATGCTTCGTGCATGTGTGATCGCCTGGCTGCTCCAATTGCAGCCTGTGGTGTAGACACAGGCCGTGCTAACCCCATGGGGCGGGTTTTACTCGTGTCAGAGGGCGTTTGCTTTGTGTCCTTCCCGTCTGTCAGCGTGGCTGGTGTCTCCTCGTGTGGTGTGAGATCGTGGAGGAAGGTGATCTGTCCCGAGATTTGTGGTCGTTTTCTGTAGCATCTGCACCTGGCGAGTCAGGAACCTCGATCACAAACTGGTGTTCTCCCCGGTGTGAGCGTCCGAGGGTGTTGTCCATGGTCGCTGCCGCCCCTGCGTTCTGCTGGGTGAGACCCGAGACCCTGCAGGGTGCCCGGGCGCACCTGTGACGACCGGCGAGCGCAGATCTTGTTTATGTTGAGAAGCAGAGCGCGGGCCAGGACAGCAGGCTGCTGCAGAGGGTGCCCTGGAGGATCGCATGCTCTGCCCCAAAGGGTGTGGTCTTGGCGGTACTTGCAGGGCCGATGGGACCGCTGCTCCTGTGGAGGGGAGTACGTGTGAGCGCCCTCCCTGGCTCGGGAAGCACGGAGGGAAGAATCGAGTGTCCGCGATGCTTGCCCAGGGGCTTACATCTCCTGGGTCTGACACATGGGCTGCCGATGAGACGCCTGTGTTCACTCCAAGAGGTCTCTCCTGGGGAGGGCGAGGTGGGGAACAGTGCGCCCCGTGCCCTTTAACCTGCGTGAGTATTGCTCTCCTGCTTGTTAAGTAAAAGGGAGGCTCACCCCCGAGCGCTGGGAGACCTCACTGGGAACGCTCAGACCCTGTGGAACTGGCCTTACCGGAGCATTCGCTGGGCCCTTACCCTCTGGCCCGGCTCATCCTGGCAGATGGCCATCTGTCCCCGCCCTCAGTGCTGTGCGCACTGTGACAGCGCCGATAAGCCTGTCTTCCCCAAGGGCCATGGGGGGGGTGTCTTTGTGAAGGCGCCTTGGCCCACAGCCCTTAGTGCTGTATGTGGACATCGACCCAGTATTCTTTCAAATATGTTTTTGTTGATTTCAGAGAAGGGAGAGAGAAAGGAACATCAATGATGAGAGAGAATCATTGGTCAGCTGCCTCCTGCACACCCCCCGAGAGGGATCGAGCCTGCCACCCAGGCATGTGCCTTGACAGGAATTGAACCCGGGACCCTTCAGTCCACAGGCCGATGCTCTATCCACTGAGCCAAACCAACTAGGGTGATGTCAGATTTATAACCTGGGGTTCATAGTCGTTTGATGAGTGGTGCTAACATTTTACTTAAATATACTGTTTTTCTCATAACTAATGACCCATCCGAGGAGATAAGAACTGATGGCTTGCTGAAACCGGTTTGGCTCAGTGGATAGAGCATCGGTCTGCGGACTGAAAGGTCCCAGGTTCAATTCCGGTCAAGGGCATGTACATTGGTTGCAGGCACATCCCCGGTGGGGGGCGTGCAGGAGGCAGCTGGTCAATGTTTCTCTCTCATCGACGTTTCTAGCTCTCTGTCCCTCTCCCTTCCTCTCTGTGGAAAATCAATTATATACAGATATATATATATATATATATATATTTTTAAGAGCCGATGGCTCATTACCAGGCCTGACTTCTGTCTTGCAGCTTTCCTCCCTCGAAAGCGAGAGCAGCGGGCCGGGCGCCTTCCTGCCCCTCTTCCTGCCCCCGTCGCCCGGGGCGGCGGCTCTGTCCGACGAGGACGACGGCTTCATGGACCTTCTTGATGGAGAGAGTCTGAAGGTACGGGTATTTGCTGTCCGCTCCGCTCCCGCCCCGAGAGCCGTGTGGACCGTGTGCGGGGGAGCAGGCCCAGCCATACCCAGGGCTGGCACCAGCTGGTGTTTTTGTTTGTTCGGTGAGGGTGTGACACGTCCTTCCAGATTACGTCCCGCGCCGCCTCCTGCATGGACAGGGGCGCTGTGTTCAGATGACTGAGCTCTGCAATGTGGCCTCTTCTCATGTACAATGCCGGGGAGGGGGAAGAACATTAGGTGGCAGTTAGGCAAAGTCACCCCAGCATTGAAACCGTGCTCATCTCTGCCCGCCTTTGTCACATTCTCTCCAGAACGAGGAAGAGACCTCCTCCTGCATGGCCAGCCTCTGGACGGCCCCCCTGGTCATGAGAAGGACGGCAAACGTGGTGAGTGGGCCGGTGGGCACGGCGCCTCTGGCGGCAAACAGGAAGCGAACCCTCTGCTCATCACCACAGGAGTCACATGGCTTCACTGAGACTCCGTTTGGGGTCACTAGTATTTTCTCGTGTTGATGCGCTCTGCCTTTTCTTTCCCTTCACGTGTTTTGCCCTCATTGGTGTGTGAGGCAGTGTCGGTAATGTGTGTGCTTGCAGTTCTGGTTTTATAACTTCTCGTGCATCCCGACCATTTGTGGTCAGCTAATGCCCTTTCTGTACAGCCCTGACCTCTGTGAACTATCTGGAAAATAGCTGCTAAATCGCATTTAAGAAATCAGTTCTTAAAGCATATGATGGTATTGGCTTAGGATTTTAATTGGAGGCTTTCTGAGTGAGTCCCTTGTCAGCAGCAGAATAAGACTCCAGCAGACACCATCAGCACCCACTCCCCGTCCGAGAGCCGCAGCCGCCCTCCTCCCCCTCCTCTGAGCCCTGGCCCAGCAGAGATGAGACAGCCTCACCCTGTTTCATCAGGAGAGGCCTGCTGGATTGTCCTGTTTTCATAGGGTAGAGAGGGCCTGCCGGGCTGCCACGTGCTTTCCTGTCCACGGAACGTGGAAAGATGGGAGCACCTGTGGGCACGCAGGTGTGGGGAGGAGGGAGAAATACTGATGTGAGAGACACAGCGATTGGTTGCCTCCCACATGCAGGGATCGGGGCTGAGACACTGGTGTGTGGGCTGGTGCTCTGACCACTGAGCTGCAGCCGGGGCTCCTGGACGTGGTGTCCAGGCGTTTCAACATTTGCACAACGCGTCTGCCGACATCTGGAGCCCGGCTTATCTCTGCTCTGTTTACTCGTAGGTACCCCCAGGAGTTGCGTTTGGACAGTTGTGGAGTGTGAGGCGCTGAGAGCATGGCCTGTGGGTAATGGGTTTTATGTGTTTTCCCGAAGGGCAACCGATGCAAGCAGCTCGACTCCACTCCCACGGGCAGCCCCGCCCTGCGCTCCGCGCTGAAGAGACCGGACACGTCCCGAGAACTGTCGCCGCCGGGAAACACGAAGCGGAGGAAGAGCGCGCTCCGAGCCAGTCCTGGGGCGGCCGCCAGTCCCGAGAAGACCCGGGAGGTGGGTGCTAGGAGAGCGACGCTGTGCTCTCAGTTCTAAAATTCCCGCTGGGCTCCGCTGAGCCCGCCTTGTCATGCGCTGAAGAGTTTGTAACTGCCGCCGGAAGTGGTGGATTTAAAATCTCACGCTCCCAGCATCTGCCATGGTGCTGGCTTCTGCTGGTTGTCTTTTCCTATTCAGGTGGAGGTTTTCTGGCTCTTGCTCTGACAGTGATTTTTCAGTCGCATCTGCATGTTTTTGGTGCTTTAGCAGATCTCCTGACAGGGTGGGAAGGTGGGATTGAGGTTCCGGTTGAAGTCGCTGCCCCAGCTCGGCCTCTGGGCGTGTGTGTGGGCGGGGGAAGCATTTGCTGGGCAGGAGTGGATTTCCGCTCCCTGCTGGCCTCCTGACACCACCCTGTGGAGTGGAGCCTGGGCCACTCCGTTACAGCTGGGCAGAGGTACAGCTCCAAGCTGTTGCTGATCCTCATCCAGGATACTTCTCCGTTGGGTTTTAAGAGAGTGGAAGGGAGAGGGAGAGACACATCGATTGGATGCCTCATGCAGGCGCCCTGACCGGGGTGGGGATCAAACCTGCAACTGAGGCACCCTTGACCGGAATCGAACCCAGGACCCTTTAGTCTGCGGGCTGACATAACTGATTAGGGCTCGTCCTTTTGACCGCCTGCCACCCCTGTGGACCGCGACCATCTCCGGGGCCCTGGCTCTGGGCAGCCAGGCCTCCGCCTCCGCCTCTGCCTCCTCGCTTTCTCCGCGGGAGCCTCGGGGAGGGACTGCACCCGCTGCGAGCTCTCCGCTTCATCGGCTGTTCATGTACCTTGGCTTCGTGGATTTCCTGGCTTTAAAGCTATTTTTCCTCCTGAGACGTCATGTTTGGCTTACTTCCAGTTGCTTCTGTGTGTACAATTCCCTGCACTGCCCTGCACAGCGGCATTGGCATTCGACAACGACCCGGGAAGTGCCGTTTGTTCTGTGGCATGGAAAGGTCTGAAAAGCAGCCACCCTGCGAGGCCAGACCGCAGCATGTAAACATCTAGGCCTGGGGCCTTGTGGTTGATAGTCACTCTAGGTGCCTGATGCTTTAGGAAAGTTTGTTTTTTCTAATTAAATGCAGAATTCTAGGTTAAAGGGCAGGAATGTTTATGAAACTTTGTGTTGTGTACACGTCAGCAAACCGCCTATTTTGGAATCTGGGTCTAAGGAAGGTCGGTTGGTGTAGTTGGTTGAGAGACTTCTTATCTAGAACCAACCTTCCTTTTATTCCTGCTTGGGGAGGGGCCAGGAGAACTGTTTCCGGGAAATCCAGTTAGGTGATGAAAGAATAGACCTCGTAAGGGGCCTTCTTTTTTCACCAGATTCAGTCAAACGGAAAATCTTCCTTTGCTGAGTGTGAACATGAACGGTTTAGTCTGGTGACGTGTTCCAGGGAGTGTCCTGAGAAGCCCTGCCTCAAACCTGGCTCACGTCCCTCCTTCCATGTGTTACAGCTTCTGCATCTGCCCCCCGCCTTGGCGTCGCCCCCAAAAGGGACCATCGAGAACATTTTGGATAATGACCCAAGGGACCTCATAGGAGACTTCTCCAAGGTAATGGCAGCCTCTGGCTGTGACGCCGGGGGGATGGGGTTACCTACCCCCGCCCCTCTCTGAGGTGGCTCCTGGGGTGTCCCCATGGGACACAGCTTGGAATTTTTAAAAGTCCCTGTGGGGTGGCAGACCTCACTGGTGCGGATCAGAGTCTAAGATGGAAGCCCTTCTCCAACCCCAGGGCAGGGGAGCGGTGTTGCTTGTTACAAGTCAGGAATGCAGAAGCCTGCGGCCTCACCGCCCATCTGTGTCAGGGTTTTTCAGAAGGTCCAGGATTAAAGTGGGAATTCTCACCTGGACATGTGTTCTGACCCGGAGTGGAGCCTAAGTCGATGCTCGGCCACTCTCCACGCTGGCCGGGCTGGGCAGTGTTTTAACGCTGCCTCCCAGCAGGAGCGCAGCGCCCGAGTGCTGAGTGTCTCTCTCTCTTTAAGGGCTACCTCTTCCACACGGTCGCTGGGAAGCATCAGGACCTAAAGTACATCTCTCCGGAAATTGTAAGCCCTGCTTCCGGAACCGGCCGCGTGAACCGTTTGGTTCTCGTTCTCTCCGGCAGCCAGCGCTGATTCCTGGCCTTTCTCTCCTCAGATGGCGTCTGTTTTGAATGGCAAGTTTGCCAACCTCATTAAAGAGTTCGTGATCATCGACTGCCGGTACCCATACGAGTACGAGGGCGGCCACATCAAGGTAAGGGCTCCTGAGGCCGGTGAGCCCGCTGTCGTGGGCGCGTCTGGGACTGACGGGGGTGGGACCTCTGGCTGCTGTGAGCTTACAGGCCGGTGCAGAATTGACAGGCTGCTGTGCAAAGGCACTTGCCTCCCGGGTGCTCACAGGACGGTCCTGGTCTGCAGGGCTGCCACCTCGTGCAGCAGGCGCTGTCGCCTGCACCGCATGCCCCGGCGGTGCCCACTGCTCCGAGCCAGGCCTGGCCCAGGGCTCGGTTAGGCCCTGGCGGGAAGGAGTGTTGGGACACACTTTCCCGGGAAGGAAGTAGCTGCTGTGCGTTTCAATCTTAGTGTTGAAATGGGTGTGGGTGCTTTAAAAACGCTGCTCGTGTTTGTCAATGCCTGTGGCTTGCTTTTGAAAGTCCCCAAATTCACAAGGAGCACTCGGAGCGCCCGGGCATAGCTTATCGAGGTGCCCCGGTAAGCGCCTGCTGTGGCAACGTCCCGCCAGTGGGAGGCGGTGCTGAGCCTGTGTCTCCGCAGGGCGCCGTGAACCTGCACATGGAGGACGAGGTGGAGGACTTCCTGCTCAAGAAGCCCATCTGCCCCACCGACGGCAAGCGCGTCATCGTGGTGTTCCACTGCGAGTTCTCCTCCGAGCGGGGCCCCCGCATGTGAGTCCACGGCCCGGGGTGGTGCGTGTGCTCGCCCGCAGTCTCGTGGCCACCACGGCCGTCTCCCGCTGAGCCGGCCCCGGGCACAGGGCTGGGTGTGTGAGCACAGATCCCCGTCCCGGCTGTTCTCCAAAACGCCTCCTCGCTGAGCAGCCACTGGATGCCATGGCAGCTTCCTGGCGAGAGCTAGTGGGCGGGCCTGGCCGCTGCCACTGAGGTGTGGCTCACGGCTCAGCTGCCTTCACACGGAGGTCACCCCCGCCGCGTCCTGTGTCCCCGCTGTCCTCCTGGGGCTCCTGTTCCAGGCGACACCTGAGGTGCCGGTGGCTGCTCTTGGTCCACACGCCAGGAGAGCGTGGCGTCCTCGTGGCATCCTCGCTCTGAACTGGATGTGGTGCTGGGAGCACACGTCCAGTCCGCGCTTGCGGAGGAGCGGGTGTGTTCTCGCTCGGCATTGCCGCACGGGGGGGGCGGAGGGCCCGCACCCCCTCCTCAGCACACACCGCGCTGGGCTCTGGTGTCCGAGGCGCTGTTACCAAAGCACGTGGAGTGATCTCGGAGGCAGCGTTGCCTGGAGGTGTGGAGCACTGGGCGCCCACCGGCACCCTCCGCACTCGCTGACGGGGCTGGGCGGCCGGGTGCTGCTGTTGAGAGGCCGGGGGAGGGGCAGGCAGCTGCCCCGCCATCGTCCATGTCCCCTCGAGGGACGGGCCGGCCAGGTGCACGGAGGCAGTGAGGGCCTGGCCGGGACCCGCGGCAGGGGTCCCAGTAGGGAGACGGGTGGCACGTGCTGACAGATGTGCGCTGCAGGGGTGCAGCTTGGCGAGGAGGTTCCGGGAGAGACTTCAGCACCATGTCGTGGCCACCTTTTTCTCAGACCATTGCAAACCTCCAAAGGTATTCCTGCTGAGTTCCCCCATCTTGTCAGCTGCTACCTTAGCATGTCGATGCACTTGCACACGCACAACCACAAGGACTTGGCAGGTGTAACCGTCCTCCTGTCGGCAGCTGTCTCTGGGGGGAGGGACTTGGCCGTGCAGCACACAGTGGCGGAGGGGAGGGGAGGGGAGGGGAGAGAAGGTGGAGGCCAGTGGCAGAGGCGGGCGTCTAGGGCTGTTTCACTTGAGAAAGGAGGTTGGGGAGGACGTGTCTGCCTCCGTGGAAGCAGCGGCTCTGGCTGGGTCCCACGGCGATGGCCAGGGTCGGGCTCCGCACGGGGAGCGCTGACCTGCGCCTTCTCCTTGGCAGGTGCCGCTACGTGAGAGAGCGGGATCGGCTCAGCAACGAGTACCCCAAGCTGCACTACCCCGAGCTGTACGTCCTGAAGGGCGGCTACAAGGAGTTCTTCCTGAAGTGCCAGGTGAGCTGGGCTCCGGGCGTGGCGGGCGGGCGGCGGGCTGGCGGAGGGACCTGCCGGGGGCGGCTGCTCTGCCAGGAGGGCCTTACACCCACCGGCCAGCTGCGCTGCTGCTCAGTCTCCCAGCCCCCGGGAGGGAGGGAAGGAGGGGGCAGGGTTGTGCCCTGACCTCGCCGCCCTGTCCCCTAGTCTCACTGCGAGCCGCCCAGCTACCGGCCCATGCACCACGAGGACTTCAGAGAAGACCTGAAGAAGTTCCGCACCAAGAGCCGCACCTGGGCCGGGGAGAAGAGCAAGAGAGAGATGTACAGCCGCCTCAAGAAGCTCTGAGGGCGGCGGACAGCAGCGGCCGCGCCTGCTCCACCCTCCCTCTTCGCTGCAGAGAAACGAGCCAGCGAGGGCAGTTTGGAGAGAGGCCTGGGCTTCCTCCTGCACCTCCCTCCACGCCGGGGAGGGAGCCAGCGCACCCTGGCTGTGCCTTCTCCGTCCCTGCACCAGGCTGTCCCCGGCCAGCCTGCCTCTTGGACCCGCAGCTGGAGGCGCCCCGGACCCCTCGGGAGGGGAGCGGAGGGGTGGAGAGAAGGAAGACCACAGAGGCGCTGCTGGCAACCTCACAGACAGCTGGGCAGGGATAACCCACGTCTTAATTTATTCGACCTCATCAATCACTTTATTACTACTTTTAACTCCTGGAGACTTCTTTAACTGCTTCTTTGAGTCACAATACTGCCATTTTATCATCCCAAGACTACCTCTGCTTTTAATGAAGAAAGGAAAGGGGGAAGGAGCATCCTGAGTGCGGACAGAACTGCTCCGGCACCGGCGGCACGCGGTCCCGGCTGCGCTGCCTCAGCCAAAGACGGTGCGGTGGGAGCGGCCTGGTCTGGCCACGGCGGCGAGCACCCGCTGGACCCGCCTCCGGGCCACACGTCTGCGGGGCCTGCCCTCGCCCAGTTCCCGGGCGGCGCCTGGTCTGGGAGTCGATCGAGAAAGCACTTCAGGCAGCCCCCCAGCACCCCCACCCCTGGCGTGGGGAGCATGGTGGCGAGAGCATCCCAACTCGGGGCAGGGAGGGGCCCTGGGACGGAGAGTGTGCCGAGTGTCTGCCTCCAGCACTCCGGTAGCTTTGAACTTTCTAAGGAGTCATTTGTGAGCCAAGGAGCATCCAATCAGTGTTAGCGGCCCCGGTGGCAGCGGGCTGGGAGCCCTGCGTTGAGGGGGCGTGGGTGCTGGCGTGTGATGAGTGGCTCTCAGGTGGTACGGTGGGTTGGAAGGTGAAACTCCGAGTTTATCATGTTTTCCCTGAGGGGCAGGGGGTGATGGCCATGTCGCCAGCTGCCTCCCTGTCCGGCCCCGTGGAAAGGGGGGTCTCCAAGGAACACCGTCCTCGGAGCTGGGCCGGCCAGGCGGGTTCTGGACAGGCCTGTTGGCTCCTGCTGGTCCCCCCTCAGGCCAGCCCCTCCCCACCTCTGCTCCCTCGGGTGCAGCCAGGTCTCTCCTGCACGAGTCAGCCCCTCCTCGCTGCCTGCTGGGGTGGGAGGGGACCAGTGATGCTGGCGTGTTCATGGGTTTGAGTTGCATTTGACTAAAACAATCTTGTTAGAAAAGTATGATGTGGGAGCAGGAGGGAGACCACTGGGTCTCTGTCTGTTCGCGGGGATTCTGTTGGTTGAATTCTGGGAGGAGGTGGTGGCCTTCAGGTTTGCAGCGTGGCGAGCTCCGCTCACCAGCCATCACGGCTCTGAAATAAAGCCAATCTTGAACCCGTGCTCGGCTTCCTGGGTTTTTTGCCAAATCGATTCAAAGAGGGTTGTTTGCCTTGAAGGTTCGGGGACTCCACGTGACAAAGCCAGTGCTGGGCAGCCACCGGGCTCTCAGCTGAGTCCAAAACCACAAGCCGAGGCTGCATGGGGACAGCCGACCTCGGGCACCCCCACGGGGCCAGCTCCTGTGAGGAGGCAGCAGCCAACGGGCCCTGAAGGAGGGGGTCGACCTTTGTTGACTAGAGGCCCGAGGCCTGAGAATTCAGGCGCTGGAGGGGCCCCTCAGTGATCAGGGAAGGCCACACCCCGTCACACCTGCTGCTGCCAGTGCCTGCAGCACAAGCCTAAGCCGGCCGGGTTACCTGAATCTCAGGCGGCCCTGGGGCCCTGGGGCCCTGGGGGCTGAGGGGACTCCAGAGGCAGCCATGCACCTGGCACCCAGGCAGGGCTGAGGGGACTGTGCTGCCATCTTTGAGGGTGGGGCACTTGATTAGCATACGCCCTCCTTATTGGCTGAGTGCCACCATCTTGAGGGTGGGGCAGGCAATTAGCATATCCCTCCTTAATTTGCTATGGATGCAACAGCATGAGGGTCAATTAGCATATTCCCTCTTAAGACAGTGCAGGGGCTGTTTCTCTGTTTTCTGTGTCCATCTCCATCACGGGAAAGGAAACAGGTTCCTGAGCATAGGAGCTGGGGATTAAGAAAGACCAAGAGGCAGGAACAGACTCATCAAGCTGGGAGCCAGGTGGGTGCCGAGGCAGCGAGCAGCCGAGCCACACAGCAGGTGCATTTCATAGGGTCAGAGGAGCTTGCTTGCATTCTTAACGAGGCCCCAGCATTGCTGTGTTTACATGCCTAGACCCGTCCCTGCTGACGCCTGGTCAGAGGTAAGTAGAGGACGTCCGTGTGCCTTCTCGGGCGGCCTCCTCAGGACAGGGTTACAGGTCTCCCGTTTGCCCCCAGAGCTTTGACTTCCGCACGGACCAGCGAGGATACGGCGTGAACTAGGACAGATGGTAAGTCGGGTCCCCACGTGAAGCTGGGGGTGATTGCCACGATGGATAAACGCTGGAGCAGAAGTGAGGAGATAGTGACGCCTGCCCGGGATGGAAAAGAACTATGTTTAAATCTTACATGAATGTAGCAAGTGCTGAGATCTAAGCTATTTCACCCAGCTTACCCGAGACAGTGTGCTCCCTTCTGATTACTAGGGATAATAGGGTAAGAAAAGCAGTATTCCATCCTTAAACCCTGTAACGTGTAAGGAAAGGAAGTCCCTGCAATACCAACCAATCTCCAGTGAGTGTCGCTGTTGATGAGGTTCCCTGTCACCAAGACAGAGAACAAGGCCCCAGAGGACCACAGGGCGCTGCCCTCCCCTGCACCCCATTTCCCCTCTCAGGGTTTTCTTTCATTTTTTAATATGTTTTATTGGTTTCTTACAGAGAGGAAGGAAGAGGGATAGAGAGTTAGAAACATCAATGAGAGAATCAATCAGCTGCCTCCTGCACACCCCTCACTGGGGATATGCCCACAACCACAGTACGTGCCCTTGACCGGAATCGAGCCTGGGACCCTTCAGTCCGCAGGCCGACGCTCTATCCACTGAGCCACACCGGTTTCGGCTCCCAGAGGGTGTTCTAACCCAAAGGGACCCGCATGGCTGAGCACCCCACCCTGCTCTCCATCCCGTTCTTGCCACTGAATTCCAAAGTGCAGAGCTTGGTGTAGAGATGACTGGGCTGCACATGACCATTGGGCCATCCCGGCCGGCAGCTCAGTTGGTCAGACCATGGTCCTGGGACAGGGGTGGGCAAACTTTTTGACTCGAGGGCCACAATGAGTTCTTCTTAAACTGGACCGGAGGGCCGGAACAAAAGCAACCTGACCATGCTGGCACTCTCATCTTGGGCTGCTTGTGAAGGAGCGGAGGGGAGAGCAAGCGAACCCTCCTCCGCTCCGAGGGCCGGATAGAACAGCTGAACGCGCGGGATCCGGCCTGCAGGCCATAGTTTGCCCACAGCTGCTAACCAGTGGTCAAGGACAACAGGGAGGTGGGGGGCATGAGAGGGGTGGGGGTCGGGGGTTGGAATGGGGGATTGAGGACAAATGTGTGATACCTTAATAAAGAAATTTAGAAAAAGATAATACATACGGGTTGCTTAAGCCTCTAAAAGATAATAAAATAAAATGTTTGGACCTGGCCATTCTGGTTTCTGAGTGATGGCGCCTGCAGTCGTGCCCGCCAGCCCGGCTCCTGCTGGCACCTCCCGGAGGCAGCGCCCACCAGGAGTGCCCAGAGCCGGCCAGTCCTCCGGGACATGTCAGACCCCAGCCTGGCCGGCCACAGGCCCCTTTGTTCTCCGGGGCGGGCGGGCGGGGCCGCTGCCATCCCCGGGGCGGCCACCAGGGGGCGGTGGTGTCCCGGGTCCGGCTCCTCCAGCGTTCCCTTCCAGCGTCTCCCCAGAACAGCACGGGAGGAGCGGAATGGAGGGGCTGGGCCGGGCTGGGGCTGCCTCCCGCTCGGGCCTTGACCGAGCATGTGCTTCAGGGACCTTGACTGGAATCGAACCCCGGACCCTTCAGTCCACAGGCCGATGCTCTGCCCACTGAGCGAACCGGCCAGGGTGTCAGAGTGCATGTTTTTAATAAATGCACGGCCGGGCCGGTGTGGCTCAGTGGTTGAGTGTCAACCTATGAACCAGGTCGAGGTCTGATTCTCGGTCAGGGCACAGGCCCGGGTTGCAGGCTGCATCCCCGGTGGGGGCGTGCGGGAGGCAGCCAGTCCACGATTCTCATCACTGATGTTTCTCTTTCTCTCCCTTCTCCTCTGACATCAGTAAGAACATATTGCCGAAACCGGTTTGGCTCAGTGGATAGAGCATCGGCCTATGGACTAAGGGTCCCGGGTTCGATTCCGGTCAGGGGCATGTACCTTGGTTGCGGACACATCCCCAGTGGGGGGTGTGCAGGAGGCAGCTGATCGATGTTTCTAACTCTCTGTCCCTCTCCCTTCCTCTCTGTAGAAAATCAATAAAATATGTTTTTTTTTAAAAAGAAACAACCACTATCTTAAAAAAAAAAAAAAAGAAGAAGAAGAAGAAGAACATATTAACTGTCTGCATGTGGGAAAGAAAGCCTGACGGCCCGGTGTGGCTCCATTGGTCGTGTCCTGAGAACATGGAAAGGCTGCGACTGGCTCCTGGTTGGGGCAGGTGCGGGTTTCCAGCTCCATCTCGAGGGGGCTGGGGGGGCTCAGGGGGCCGGAGGCTCTGCAGGGAGCGCGTGGCTGTGAGAAACCAGAGGCTCCCCCAGGCCGGCCGCCCGAGGGCCTTTGTCTGAGTCACATTGTTCTCTCCGGGGCGGGAGGCAGAAGGCGCTGCTTGGCCGGAGGCCCGGGAGGTCCTGACTCAGTTCCTGGGGAGCCGGCTGGGGGCGGAGAGCGGAACTCGGGAGAGCCTCGGGGACCGGAGGGCGGCCGGTCCAGATGCGCGGATGACATCATGTCTGCCGGCCACAGCCACACCCGCGGAGCGGCCCCCCAGCCTTGGGGCCAGAGGCCGAGGCCGTGCGGGCGAGCGGCCGGCGTGGGCTCTGCTGGAGCCGAGCAGCCGCCTGGCCCAGCCCGCCCTGCGCTGGGCCCCACGCCACCCGGCAGGCGGCACTGCTGGTCACCCGCTGCGCGCCCGCCCTCCCTCCCTCCCTCCCTCCCTCCCTCGGCGATGGCGCTCCCTCGGGTGGGGCTCCCGGCCCCCGGTCTCCGGCTCGCCACTGACGGTCACGCTCAGAGATGAGGACCGGCGGCGTGGCTCAGGCTGGAGCGCCGACGAGGAACCGGGCGGTCTGGGTTCCATCTGGTCAGAGCTCGCCCCCCCGGGACCCAGCCCACCACCATATATATATATATGAGCATTGTTCCTGTTCCATCCACAGCCCATGCTCTATCCATTGGGCCACCCCAGCCCTGGCCGAGCGGAGCAGCCTGGACACTGGGAGGCGGCATGAGGACGAGCCGCCCAGCAGCCCCTGCGCGGGGAGTCTGGGGCGCAGGGAGGGAGGGGCGGAGGGGCGAGGAGGGGAGCACAGGGCGCCAGCAGGTCGGGCCCCTCAGTGTTCCGGCCGAGGGCCCTGCGGCGGCTCCGTGCCTGGGTCTCCCGAGCTCTAGGGACGGGTGCTGAGGCCCGGTGGCCTGCTGGGTCGGGCAGGCACGACGGAGCTGCGGTGGTGCCCGGGGGGTATCTGGGTCAGGGCGTGGCTCCTGTGGAATCCTCCCCGCGGCCCTGGGCCGAGTCCCCTGCACCGGGCGCCTGGACAGCCACGCCAGGCCACCACGGCCTCCCTCCGTGGGCCGGGCCTGGGCGTGCGGCTGGCTGCCGGGATTCCCCGCCTCAGCGCTGGTGACGTGAGCCGGGAGGAATGCCGGAGGGTCTGGCCCGCCGCTGGGCGGCTCGGGGCCGGGCTGGGCTAGGCGGGCTGCCAGGGGTGTGTCCCTGGGAGGGCCTCAGACTCCTGAGGTCATCTCTTCTCAACTACCTGCCCGCCTCCCCCCCCCCATCTCGCCCCCGTGAAAAAATAAAAAATATATTCTCATTGATTTCTGAGAGGGAGGGAGGGGAGAGAGAGAGAGAGAGAGGAGAGAGAGAGAGAGAGAGAGAGAGAGAGAGAGAGAGAGAGAGAGAAACAGCAACGATGAGAAGTGACGGGATCGAGCTCGCACCGGGCATGTGCCCTGACGAGGAACCGGCCCAGTGACCTGACCTCCTGGCTCCTGGGTCGGGCTCAGCCCCGGAGCCGCGCCCGATGGGGCTTAAAATGTTTTTAGATCACTTTCCTTCAGCAGAAGAACGTGGACGCGGACATTGTGTGCAGCACTCGCACACACGCACCGTGATGGCTGGCGATGGTGTCTGTCCCGCCACAGCCTGCGGCACCTGCGGCGGTCCTATTCCTGCACTCCTCTGCCCCTCGAGGGGCCTCCCGGCCAGAACAGGTGCTGACCGGCCACATCCCTCTGTGTCCAGGGAGGACACAGGCCACGGCTTCCACGGGGGGGGGGGGGGCGGCGTGCGTGACCCTGAGCCCTGAATCCCGGCAGGCTGGCGGGCTGGCTCCCGGCCGCACGGCAGGGTCGGCCTGGGCGGGCATGGAGAAGATTCCGGTAAAGATGTGCGGCGGCGTAGAACAGTGGGCGGTCAGTGTGGCTGGAGGGCAGGGGCCCCCGAGAGAGGCCGTGGGCCGGTGGTGCCTCCTTCAGCCTCGGCTGTGCGGCCGAGTCCTGGGAGGGGCCGTGGGGAACGGCGGCTGCGGCGGCGGGCAAAGCTGTGGCCTCCTCTGGCACCCCTGCTGCGCCCCGAGGTCCGGGGCA
Organism: Vespertilio murinus; assembly: GCA_963924515.1. NCBI lineage: Eukaryota > Metazoa > Chordata > Mammalia > Chiroptera > Vespertilionidae > Vespertilio > Vespertilio murinus. The sequence goes on along the minus strand of OZ004715.1, from coordinate 686,822 downwards.
AAGCAAGCCCCTGCGCCCTCCCACACCCGTCGTCATCATCGGGAGGAAAAGTGCCCAGGGGCTTGCAACCTGTTCCATTCATCGTTTCGGTCTGTGTGCGAATCCTCACCCGAGGACTTTGTTCCCGTGATTTTCAGAGAGGGTGGAAGGAGGGGCGAGATGGAGAGACACATCGATTGGCTGCCTCCCCCATGTGCCCAGACCAGGGCTGGGGATGTGCCGGCAACCACGGCACGTGCCCTTGGCTGGAATCGAACCCGGGACCCTTCAGTCTGAGCCGATGCTCTAGCCACTGAGCCACACCGGGTAGGGCTTCTTTTCTTTTCTTTTTTAAATCTATTTTTATTGATTTCAGAGAGGAAGGGAGAGGGGGAGAGAGAGAATCAGTGATCAGTTGCCTCCTGCACGCTCCCCCCCCCCCCCCCCACTGGGATGGAGCCTGCAACCCGGGCCTGTGCCCTGACCGGGAGTCCAACTGTGACCTCCTGTTCACCAGTCCAGGCAGCCATGGAGCCCACCGCCGGCCTCAGACGTGTTGTTGTTGTTTTTTTTAAATATATATTTTATTGATATTTTACAGACAGGAAGAGAGAGAGAGATAGAGAGATAGAGAGCTAGAAACGTCGATGAGAGAGAAACATCAACCAGCTGCCTCTTGCACACCCCCTACCGGGGATGTGCCCACAACCAAGGTACATGCCCTTGAATGGAATCGAACCCGGGACCTTTCAGTCCACAGACCAACGCTCTACCACTGAGCCAAACCGGTTTCAGCTAGACGTGTTTTAAATCACCACCATCCTGGGGGGAGGTTTGTCTGTTCAGAATCGGGGGCTCCCGGGCCCCAGCCGGCCTGCCTGGGGCCGTCTCTCTGGGGACCGGACCCTGAGCCCGGGCAGACAGCACGGCACGTGGGTCAGCCAGGGACCGAAGACAGCCACAGTCCGCGAGGACCCGCAGTGGCCGAGGAGGCAGGAGGCTCTCCGTCTGCGAGCACGTGGCCTAGGACCCGGTCCCCGTCCCCACCAGGAAGCGGAGGGCTGGCGAGCGTGGCATCGGAGCTCAGATTGAGCCCATGCGAGGAGCTGGTCACCCACAGGGGCGGGCTCTGTGGTCTAGGCTGTGGCTGAGGGCGGGCTCCACGGTCCGGGCCGTGGCTGAGGGCGGGCTCTGTGGTCTGGGCCGTGGCTGAGGGCCCGGAGGGCAGGCTCCACGGTCCGGGCCGTGGCTGAGGGCCAGAGGGAGGTCAGTGGACAGCCTGGCTCTGCTGAGGGACAGGAAGTCTTCAGGGATCAAGCTTCCCAGCGCTGGGAACTAGGACAGACCAAGTCACTTCCTGCTCAGCCTGGCCAGGGGGCTCCGTTGCTCAGAGCGTTATCCTGACACGCCCAGGTTACAGGTTCGATCCCTGCACATAAAAGAAGCAGCAATGAATGCACAAGTAGCGGATTAGTTCATTGATCTCTCTCTCTCTCTCAAATCAATGCATTAAAAACCTTCAGGAAGGACATGTCTTGGCCACATTCTGTCACAAAAATGGCCCTTGCTTTCAGCTTGCTAATAAAAGCAACAGAAATCCCTACACAGCGTGGCTGCTCCCCACTGCTGGGTCCACCCCACGCCACAGTCCTCCATCCGGGCTGTCAGGTCACACACACACACACACACACACACACACGCAGGCACCCGCATGCAGGCACACACACATGCAGACACACATGCACATGCAGGCACACACACATGCAGATACACAGGCAAGCACACGTGCGCACACACACACACTCTGCACATGCTTCCTGCTCCATGGCTTCTGGCTGCCGACGGAGTCCTCACCAGATGCCCTTGTCGGTCGGCAAACTGCGGTTCCTGAGCCACGGGCGGCTGGAGAGCCATGGTTTGCCGCTCTGTTGACTAATGAGTTAGCCAACCGCGGACACAGACAGATCTGCACCGTGCCTTTGCTGAATCTGGACGAGCACACCGACCCGTGCCCTCCGACCCCGAGCACCGTGCCGAACCTCCTCACCACTCAGCTCCTCCCCGCCCTTCCCGGCCCCCTCCCGCCCCAGCCAGACAGCCCCCGTGGGTGCCGCCCAGGCCTGCCTGGTTGTGAGCTCTCTGCCGGTGCAGTCACACAGCAGGGGGCTCCCCCCACGTAGCGTGTGTCGGGGGTTCCGACACGCCATCACCGTCAGCGGGCCGTTCCTCTTCGTTGCTGAACAGTGTTCTGTCGGGGGCAGCACGATTCTTTATCCCTTCCTCCTCCGCTGGATGGACACCCGAGCCACTTCCAGTTTGGGGTCATTAAGAAGAAAGTTGTTGTGCCGAAACCGGTGTCACTCAGTGGATAGAGCGTTGGCCTGAGGACTGAAAGGTCCCGAGTTCGATTCCGGTCAAGGGCATGTACCTTGGTGGCGGGCACATCCCCGGAAGGAGGTGTGCAGGAGGCAGCTGGTTGATGTGTCTCTCTCATCGATGTTTCTAGCTCCCTCTCCCTCTCTGTAAAAAAAGAAAAAAAAATCAATAAAATATGTGCCCTGACCAGGAATTGACCTTGGTTGCGGGCACATCCCCAGTGGAGGGTGTGCAGGAGGCAGCTGATCCATGTGTCTCTCTCATCGATGTTTCTAACTCTCTGTCCCTCCCTCTTCCTCTCTGTAAAAAAAAAAATCAATAAAATATATATTAAAAAAAAAAAAACTGCGCCCCTCCAGAAGCAGGGTGAGGCATGGCTTACCTCAAAACGCTTCGTGTCAGCAGGCACACGTGGAGGGGCGGTGGGAGGGGGACCGACGCCGGGAAGGCGGGGGGGGGGGGGGGGGGCGCCCGTGGAGGCTATATTTAGGGAGTGAGTTGATGGAAGCAGGATATGAGCATGTGTCAAGTTTCTCCCCACAGCTTGCCTGCTAGCTGAAAGGGGGAGAATGGAAACAACACCCCGAGACATCGGGTGTGAATGAAAAGGAGCATCGCCGGGCGGGGCCAGATGGGCGCCACATGCCTCCGGCAGGACGGACTGGGGGCGCGCCATCGCGCGCGTGTGCGGTGCTGCAGACCAGGGGTCATAGGATGGGGCGGGGGGGGGGTGGATGGGGACCGGGGTTCAGCGTGGAGGAGGAAGGCGAAGTGGGGAGCCAGGTGTCTGCCCGAGCGGAGGTCCCGCCCAGAGCAGCTGGGCCTCGTGGGCAGGAAGGGACCGGAGAGAAGAAAGGGGATCGTCGGATGTCGGATGTCGTGGGAGGCGCCTGGGCCAGGAGCCAGAGGAGGCGTTTCTGGTTCCGGAGCTCCCACGTTCTGCCCGTGGCCTTGGGCGCGCCTCTCCGTGTCCCCGGACCGGCCTGGCCGTCTTCCGAACGACCGGCCACCGGCCCGCCTCCCTGGGGTGCAGAGCCTCCGCTGCGGGCCCAGGAGCAGGCACGGCGCCCGGGCGCCCGCCTCACAGGAGAGGAGGCTCCGGCCTAACCGGAGGAGACGCTGCCCCGCGGGGCCGAGGGCAGAGGGGCGCAGCGCCCCCTCCTTTTGGAGCAGAACCCGTGGCCTCCCCGCGGGAGATGTAAGCACACGGACCAAGGAGGAGAGCGTGAGGACCCCGGGCTGAGTGCAGGGAGAGCCCCGGTGTGCTGTGGCTCGTCCCTCCAAGGGCCAGGCACCGTTCTCGGGGGGGAAGGAGGTCCTTTCTGATGCCACGCTTTGTCAGTGATGACTGTGCATAGAAAGGCTACTCCTTGACGCGTGTTAACTGTATGTGCTAACCTCTCAGAACTCTCTTTTTAAAAAAATATATTTTATTGATTTTTTTACAGAGAGCAAGGGAGAGGAATAGAGAGTTAGAAACATCGACCAGCTGCCTCCTGCACAACCCCCACTGGGGATGTGCCCACAACCAATGTACATGCTTTTGACCGGGATCGAACCTGGGACCCTTCAGTCCGCAGGCCGGCGCTCTATCCACTGAGAAACACCGGCTTCGGCTCTTATTAATTCTAACAGTCTGTGGATCAAGCATGTCAGACTCGCGTTTAAGGAGGCAGGCGGCCCACCGGCCGTGACTCTGGCGTGCTGGTTGTAGAGCGTCCCAAGTGTTCTGTGCAGAGAATGTTGTTGCCTGCGGGTTAGGGTTCGGGTGGACAGAGGGATCCGCGTGGGGAAGGTCCTGGGGTGGCCAGCACACAACGCAGTATACAGACTGTGTCTGCTGACATGTACCCCTGAAGCCCGTGTGATTTTATTAACCCCGCCACCCCAATCAATCCCACTGCAAAGAGGAGCAGAGCCCTGAGCCCCGTGGCCGCCAAACGGCGGCTCCCGAGCCACCTGCGGCTCTCTGGCCCCCGAAGTGTGGCTCTTCCCCCAAAACACCACGGCCTGGGCGAGTCTGTGTTGAAGAAGCGGCGTGAGAAGAAGTTTTTGTTTAAAACATGTGACCCTCCAAAGAAATGTCAATCCTTGTCCTGTTGATAGCTGGCTCTGTGGACAAATGAGTTTGCCAAACACTGTCCTAGCCGGTTTGGCTCAGTGGATAGAGCACCGGCCTGCAGACCAATGCGTCCCGGGTTCGATTCCGGTCGGGGGCACGTACCTGGGTTGCAGGCTCCTCCCCGGGCCTGGGCCCTGGTCAGGGCAAGTGCAAGAGGCAACCAGGTGAGGTGTCTCTTTCACATCGATGTTTCTCTTTCTCTGTCTCTCCCCCTCCCACTCTCTCTAAAAAAATCAATGGAAAACTATCCTCAGGTGAGGATTTAAAAAAAAGGAAGAAAGAAAGAAAGAAACAGAGGAGGCAGGTGGTGCTGGGCACAGTGAGAACTAAGGCAGCTGAGGCCGTGAGAGGGAGAGAGACCGCACGGCGTCGGAGAAGCCGCTGCCAGGATGTCAGCGCGATGGAAAGCCCCTGGAGAATGTACCCTCAAACAGGAGAGGCGTCTCGAGGCTCAGCCGAGGGGCTTTGCTCACGTCCCTGTCTGCCCTGCGCTGTGGTCATAGTTTGGAGGAATAAATATAGGCCAGTGGTCGGCAAACTCATGAGTCCACAGAGCCAAATATCAACAGGACAATAACTGAAATTTCTTTTTTTTAAAAAAGATATATTTTATTGATTTTTTTTTTTTTTTACAGAGAGGAAGGGAGAGGGATAGAGAACTAGAAACGTCGATGAGAGAGAATCATTGATGAGCTGCCTCCTACACCCCCCCCACCGGGGATGTGCCCGCAACCAAGGTACATGCCCTTGACTGGGATTGAACCTGGGACCCTTCAGTCCGCAGGCTGACGCTCTATCCACTGAGCCAACCCGGTTTTGGCTGAAATTTCTCTTGAGAGCCAAAAATTTTTAAAGTTAAAACTATATATTTAGGCACATTGCTATTAACTTAATCAGGGTGTTCCTAAGCTGGCCTTTGCTAAAAACTCAAGGGGCCAAACCTCGTGAGCCGCGGTTTGCCGACCACTGATAGAGACCGTGCGTTTCGTGCATAATACATTCTCCGGAGAACTCTAACACGTTGTTTGTGAACTTGGGGGGCCTCAGGAACATGTCCTTAAACCCGGGACCGGATGTTGGTAAGACAGACCCTGTCCAGCTCGGAGCTGGAGCTGCTGGGGACCCCTGCTTTCCCTCCTGGGAGCCCTGGGACTGGAGGAGGTCCTCCCCCAGGGGCGGGCGGCCAGGGCGAGGAACCCGCGGAGCGAGAGACAACCGACTGGGGCAGATACCCATTTACATCAATAATCACCACGTGCACCGTGGGTGCTGCAACAGAGGGGTGCAGGCGGAGGTGGCGCCGAAGCTGCGAAACTTGGACCCACGCAGGGTGGAGGCCGGGCTGGGAGGGCGCTGCGGCGGCCACGGGAGGCAGGGACGGAATGGGGTCATAGGAGGCAGGGACGAAATGGGGTCACGGGAGGCAGGGACGGAATGGGGTCACGGGAGGCAGGGACGGAATCAGGGCAGCATCCCACGATGGAGCCATTCCTGAGGCAGAGGCAGCACCGGGCAGGCCTGAGCGGGGAGGCGGGGAGGCGAGGAGGCAGAAGGGGTCATGGAGGAAGACTCCTGGGTGTCTAGCTTGCTCCGGATCCATGAAGCAGGGTGACGCGTAACCTTGAAGAGGTTCCTACGCTTTTGAATTTTCCCCTCCATCCGGCTTGTGAGGAGGGCGCAGCCAACTCCACTCATGAAGCCGAGGTCAGTGCTTGGGGCTGGCTTACTCCGGGCAGCAGAAGGGATCAGCAGAACTTTTTTTTTTAGAGCGTCCACCTGTGTGTTTTCCTACAAGAGTTGAGTCCATGCTTAGGCAAAACCTGTGGGCTTTGGTGTGGGTGTGAGCTAACGCTGATTTCACCGGGACGGGAACCTGTTTCATCCATCTGTGTGCCAGTGCCCCCACGGGCCTTCCTGACGCGCAGACACTCCACCTGCGGGGTGAATGCCTTCAGGCCGGAGCCTGGGTAAGTGTGACTGTGAGCCCAAGGCTGCTGGCTGCTGCTGCTGTTGCTTCTTTAAAAAAATAAATAAATAAACAAATAAAATAAATATGTATGTTTATTGATTCCAGAGAGGAAGGGAGAGGGAGAGACAGAAACATCAATGATGAATCTTGGATCATCTGCCTTCTGCCCATCCCCTACTGAGGATCAAGCCTGAAACCCGAGCATGTGCCCTTGACTGGAATCGAACCCGGGACCCTCCAGTCTGCAGGCCGACGCTCTGTCCCTTGAGCACAACCAGCAAAGGCAAGGCACCTGGCTTCCTAATCAGTGTGTGACCTGCATCGGTCATTTCAGTTCTCTGCAATTGGCCCAACCTCTTTCCAGGGCTCCACGTTCATAGTTCTAGACCTTTCCCACTTATTTTTTTTATTCTTCTTCCCTTCATATTGGTCTATATTATATATGCTGTTAACACGTCATTGCCACCATTTAGCTGTGTCGTAACGCCCTCAGGTGCCACCTCCAGGCCACCCCAACAGTGACGATGACAGCGGCTAGGAACTGTGTTACTGCGTTTTTATAAACGAGGCAACGGAAGCTTAACTGCTCTTAGGTTTTACCAGTGGTCGGCAAACCGCGGCTCGAGAGCCACATGTGGCTCTTTGGCCCCCCGAGTGTGGCTGTTTCACAAAATATGACGTTTTTAGGCAAAGGCCAGCTTAGCAGCACCCTAATTAAGTTAATGACAATGTACCTACCTATATAGTTTAAGTTTAAAAAATTTGGCTCTCAAAAGGAATTTCAATCGTTGTACTGTTGGCATTTGGCTCTGTTAACTCATGAGTTTGCCGACCACTGGGTTACACGGTTAGGAAGTCGCAGAGCCGGCCCCTGCTGGTTTGGCTCAGTGGATGGAGCTGTGGCCTGAGGGTTGGATTCTGGTTGGGGGCACATGCCCTGGTTGGGTTGCAGACTGGATTCCCAGGCAGCCGATCAATGATTCCCTCTCATCATGGATGTTTCCCTCTTTCTCTGTCCCTTCCTCTCTGAAATCAATAAAAAAAAAATATTAAAACAAAACAAAACAAAACAAAAACGGGGCAGAGCCAGACCTGGAAGCCGGGCTTTCACAAGTTCTGAGCTCAGAGCCTGCTCTGAGGTGGCGCCGGCCCGGGCACCTGGTGCTGCGTCAGCGCCTCCCCGCAGCGGGCTGACCTCAGGGAAGTCCCTCACCCTCTGCGTGTGTCCCCGTCCCTAAGACAGGACCAGCACCCAGACACCAGCTGGCAGGCCTGACCATTAGAGTCCTTAGGTATCACGTGCTTGCCGGCGGGCCTGGGACACAGGACGCACTCAGGAGGGGTCTGCCGGCACTAATATAACGTGAGCCCAACACTAATTTTGTTTCTGATCGACCACATTTTATTTATTTTTAAAAATTATTTTATTTTTTTACATTGAGGGAGAGGAGGGGGATAGGGAGCTAGAAACATTGATGAGAGAGAATCATCGATCAGCTGCCTCCTCCACATCTCGCACCGGGGATGTGCCCGCAACCAAGGTCCCTGCCCTTGACCGGAATCGACCCCTCAGTCGGCAGGCCGACGCCCTACCCACTGAGCCACACCGGCCAGGGCAGGAGCGGCCACGTTTTAAAAAGCAAAAAGACACACCTGAAGCCTGCGCGTTCATGCTGACCTAGGTCTCCCCAACCGACTTAGTGACAACATTGTAATTAATTCTGTACTCAATTACCCGACTTGCAATCATCAGCACAAAAACTGTGAAAGCGATATTTCATATATTTCTGGTATTAAAGGTCGCAAATCGGGCAGGTTTTCTCCGCGGACGGCACGATCGGCTCGGAGCGGCCACGTCGCTCGGGGTGACAAAGCGGCTCCGGACGCCCCGCCCGCCCGCCCGCCCCGGGCTCCCCGGCCGCGCCCGCCGCCCGCCCGCTGACGTCACAGAGCCGGGCCGGCGGCGGGACACCCACCCGGCCGCGTGCTCCCGGCCCTCGCGTCCCCCCGCTCCCGGCGCCGAGTTCTGAGAGAAGCGGCGGCCTCACCCGGGCGGCGGGCGGCGGGCGGCGGGCCAGCCGCGGGCCCCGCGCTAACGGGCGCGTCAGGGGAAGCGGAGGCGGCCCCCGGCGCACCTCGCCCCCAACCGCCCGGCGCTCGCGCCGCTACTCCCGCAAGGTCGGGGCGGCGGGGCCGGCGCTCATTGGTCCGCCGGCCCGCGCGCCCGCCCCCTCGGCGCGCTCATTGGCCGGGGCCGCGGGGGCCGCGGGATCGCGGCGGCGGCGCCCCTCCTCCGCGCCGGCCCTCAAGAGGGCGACGAGGAAGCGGCCGCCCCCCGCGCCCCGCCCCTCGGGCTCGCTCCGCGGCTGCCGGCGCCTCCCTCCCGGCGGCTCGGCCCTGTCCAGGCTCCTCGGCTCCGGCTCCGGCTCCGGCTCCGGCGCGGCGGCGGCGGGTAGGTGCGGCGGCGGGCGCGGCCGACTGAGGGGCGGGCTCCCTGCCGCCCGGGCCGCGGCCGCCGGGACCCCGCGGGCCGCTGAGGCGGGGCGGGCAGGGCGGCGGCCGCCGGGCGGCGGGCGCGGGGCGGCGGCGGGCGTGGTCTCCCGAGCCCCCCGGAGGGCCGCGGGGCCGCGGGGCGGGCGGAGAGGCCCTCGCGGGGCCGGGCGCGGCGGGGCGCGGGGCGCGGGGACGGTGGGGAGCGCGAAGGTCGTCCTGGGCGGACGGGGGGCCCGGGCCGGGAGGGGCGTCGGCCGGGGAGCAGGCCCGGCGGGCCGTCCCGCGCGCGGCGGCCGGACACCGTCCGTCGGGGGCTGAGCGGGCGTCCGGCCGCCGGGCTGCGCGCCGTCCCGTCGGGGCGGGAGGATGGGGACGGGGACGGGGGCCGCCGGCCGCGCTCCGGACCGAGGCTGCGGCTCAGCCCGGCTGCCGCCCGCGCCCCGGGCTGACAGGGCCCGCGGGGTCCGGGGGGCGGGGGACCGGGGGCCGCCCGTCCGGCCGGGCCGTGCGCGCGGCGTCGTTCGGGCGGAGGCAGTGATTGCCGCGGCCCGCCCGGCAGCTCCTCCGGAAACCCGGCCCCGCGCCTCGGGCGGTCCCAGCGCCGCTCGCTCCCGGCCCGGCGGCCCTCGGGGCGCGGCGCGGTGCGGCCGGGGGCGCGCGTGCCTCCCGCCCACCCGCCGCCGCCGGCAGGCCCGCTGGGTCGGACGGCTGCGGCCTGGCCGCAGGGCGTGTGTGCTCGCAGCGCGCTCCTCGCCCGGGGGGAGCGGGAGCCGGGGGCCGGGGAGCCGGGGAGGGAGTGGCGAGGGCCTCCCGCTGCCGGCGGAGGGTAACCCGGCCCGGCCGTCAGCTGAGCGGGACGCAGGGGCCTATTTTTACAGCTCGGCCCCGCGGCCGCGCCGGGCGAGCCCCGGGATTCAGGGCCAACAGTTGTCCTCCCCGCGGCCCGCTGTTTGGCCGACAACAGTGAGTTGCTAAGCGAGAGGCTGGCTCCTGCGGCCGGGATCGGGGTGTCTTTGACATGGGTGTCCTTGGGTAGTCCACACTCCTTCCGGCCTTTTTTTTAAAAAAAAAAAAAAATATATTTTACTTACTTTTTGCAGAGAGGAAGGGAGAGGGGTAGTTAGAAACATCATGACCCCTTGGGGCGTTGTCGCCTCGGCCACTGGGCCACACCCGCTGGTGGGTGGTGGGGAACAGTGAACAGCTTTCCCCCGGCTCAGTTGTGTTTCTAAGCCATCACTTCATGTATTTGTCACCCACCAGACACTTGGGTTAACAGTTCCCACCAGTATTAACATAGGTGGACTAGCTTTAGTCGGAGAGGTGGCCCTTCCTGATCTTAGTGTCGCCTTCTTTCATCTGATCTTGTTTCTGGATTTGGGGATCCATCCTTTGGCCCTGAATACTTTTGCTGTTGACACTTCAAAATGTTTTTAAAAAAATATTAAGTATTTTATTATTATGAATTATACGTTTTATATTATTTTATTATTGTGTTATATATTTTAATATTATAATAATATTTAAATTTACTTTAAACATAAAAATAAATTTAATATTTAAAAATATTAAAAATATTTAGGCCCAGTGCATGAAAATTCATGCACTGGAGGTGGGGGGGTCTCTCAGCCAGGCCTGGGCAGGAGGCAACCCAGCAATCAGGGGGAGACCACACCCCATCACACCTCTGCTGCTGCCACTGCCAGCAGCACAGGCCTCGGGCGCCCCTGGGCAGCTGGGGGGTTGAGGGGATGGGGACTCTGCAGGCAGGCGTGCAGAGCGGCCGGGCCTGGCCTTGCAGTGCGCCTGTTGCCCTGGCGGGGCTGAGGGGACTGGGTGCTGCCAGCCATCTGTGGCTGCGGGCACTGCCATCTTTGAGGGCGGGGCAGTCAATTAGCATATTTCCCTCCTCATTGGCTGTGGGCGCTGCCATATTTGTGGTGGCCTGAGGGTCAATTAGCATATTCCCTCTATTAGATAGGATTGGTTTCAGAGAGGAAGGGAGAGGGAGAGACAGAAACATCAATGATGAGAGAGAATCATGGATGGGTTACCTCCCACATGCCCCCACCTGGGGATTGAGCCCACAACCCAGGCATGTGCCCTTGACTGGAATTGAACCTGGGACCCTGCGGTCCAGAGGCCCATGCTCTATCCAGTGAGCCACATTGGCCAGGGTGACACTTCAAATTTTTGGCATGGCTTTCCCCTGTCTCCTACCCTCCTCCTTAATATTAAGCATGGGTATTTGATATGTAGGTTTTATTCTTCCTTAGGAAGTAAGAAAATATGAAGGGAGCACTCTGACCCAATGGAAGTCATCTTGTTGCTTCATCTGATTTTTGTCAGTTTGACAACGAAACCGAGTAAATGTCGATGATTTCCCTTTGTCTTTGGGAATGACACCTGTGGAAGCAGGTCAACGTCTTGCTGGGAGTGAGAGTGCTGAGGACAATTAGGGTGAAGAAAGGGGCCAGGCCGGTGTGGGCTAGCAGTTGAGTGTCAACTGATGACCAAGAGGTCACGTTCCATTCCTGGTCGGGGCACAGAGGTAGCCGGTCAGTGATTCTCTGCCATCACTGATGTTTCTCTTTCTCTTCCTGCCCTTCCTCTCTGAAATCAGTAACAATATAATTAAAGAAAGGGGCGGGGTTTTAAAGCAAACTGATGTATGTATATGTGTATGAGGAATCGTACTCACTACCTTCCTAGAGCTCTCTAGGTTAACCCCTTTTTAATTTAATTTAATTTAATTTTTTTCTTTAAATTTCTTTATTGATAAAGGTATCACATATCTGTCCTCATCCCCCCATTCCCTTCCCATACCCCTCCCCACGCGTGCCCACACCCCTGTTGTCCGTGACCACAGGTTAGGCTCGTATGTGTGCACACAAGTCCTTTGGTTGATCTCCCCTTTATCCCTCCTCTCCCCTCCCCTCCCTCTGAGGTCCCACAGTCTGAGCCATGCCTCCTTGTGTCTGGGTCTGGTTAACCTCTTTTAAAAAAATCATATTATGAGTGCTTATTCAATACTGCTGGCAGTATGGGAGAACAGTAGGTTATCCACAAAAACCAGCTCTTCTAGGCTAATCTTTTAACATAGAGCTTGTGGTGAAATATTTTGTGTGTCATTAAAATTTTGAACTTGAAAGTCAACCCACTTCTGTGATTCTTTATAGACTAAAAAAGTTAATCTTGCTGAAACCAGTCTGGCTCAGTGGATGGAGCATGGGCCTGAGGACTGGAGGGTCCCAGGTTCAATTCCGGTCAAGGTCATGTACCTTGGTTGTGGGCCCATCCCCAGTGGGGGGTGTGCAGGAGGCAGCTGATCTATGCTTCTCTCTCATCAATGTTTCTAACTCTCTAACTCCTCCCTTCCTCTCTGTAAAAAATCAATAAGATATATTTTTTAAAAACTTAATCTTACCTTAAAACCCATCTTATTACTTTGCATATATTTAAATATCTTTTACAATTTATAAAGTTTCCTTGTTCTTTTTTACTTTATCAGGAAAATGCAATTTTTAAAAATATTTTATTTTGAAATAATTTTAGTTTTGCAGAAGTTATAAAGACAATATAGAATTTCCCTAGCTTTCTACTCTTCATCTAGCTTTCCTTAATGTTAACATCATATAACCATGACACAGTTATCAAAATTAAGAAATCAATGTTAGTTTATTATGATTTCATTAAAGTTAGCGTTGTTAGCTTAGGGCAGTGTCTGCCGTGTGCCACTGTAGTGGCTGTTCTTTTGTCTCCTTCGCTTACTTGGTGGAAGCTACAAAGGAGCCGCCCGGTCACGCCCACACTCAGCGGGAGGGAATGAAGCTCGTCCCTAAGGGAAGGGAAGGGAAGAGTGTCAGACAATTTATGAGCCTGTGTCAGAAGCACCCTGGTAGTTAGTAACTGTTTTGGAGGAGAGTCTGTGAGGCTATACAAAGGTGTGCTTTTTCCTTAAAGTGTCATTCACTGACTTGTCTGCAGCAGCAATTACGGCGTCATTCTAGTGACTTTCTAGTTCCCTCCTTCTTTCTGCATTTATCACTTGGAATTCTTCTGTATTCTTCTCCCATTATTTATTTATTTATTTATTTATTTATTAAAATATATTTTATTGATATTTTACAGAGAGGAAGGGAGAGAGATAGAGAGCTAGAAGCGTCGATGAGAGAGAAACACCAACCAGCTGCCTCTTGCACACCCCGTACCGGGGATGTGCCCGCAACCAAGGTATATGCCCTTGACCGGAATCGAACCCGGGACCTTTCAGTCTGCAGACTGACGCTCTACCACTGAGCCAAACCGGTTTTGGCTCCCATTATTTATTCACCACTTATTAAATTCAGTGTGGATTGCTGAAAAAAAATTTTTTTTTAATAATCCAGTACTATAATTTGTTGCTGATATTCTTTCAGCTTTGGCCATTTGGCATCTATGTTCTCTTGACATGTCCCTTTTTTTGGGTGGTGGGGGAGCACTTCTTTTTAATTATATATATATATATATTTTTTTTTTTACAGAGAGGGAGAGAGAGAGAGAGTTAGAAACATCGATGAGAGACAAACATTGATCAGCTGCCATCTGCACACCTCCTCCTGGGGATGTGCCTGCAACTAAGGTACATGGCCTTGACTGGAATGGAACCTGGGACCCTCTGGTCCACAGGCTGATGCTCTACCCACTGAGCCATACTGGCTAGGGTGGGGGAGCACTTTTACTTTTTGGTGTTGTAAGATGCTCCAGTCTCATCGTGTATTTTTCCTACTCCAGTCCTAGAATCAGTCACTTCTCCAAGGAGCTCTGGTTTATTTTATTGGAGAAAAATATTTAGATACCAAGATGTGGTTTCTAAATGAACAGGGAATACCTGTCAGTACTGGGATATCACTGCTCCTAGGCCCGCTTCGGGAGCAGAGCTAGGACATTCATACGTGTACAAGTATACTCACCCGGGTATACATACATGTATCTGTTTATTTCTGCCTGTCTCTCCTCCTCCTTCCCCCTCCTCCCTTCCTTCTCCTCCTCCCTCTCTCTCTCTCTCTGTCTACATGTATGTGTTTATATATTCTTATGTAATAAAAGGGTGATATGCGAATTGACTGAACGGCAGAATGACCGGTTGCTATGATGCACACTGGTCACCAGGGGGCAGACTTCAACACAGGAGCTGCCCCCTGGTGGTCAGTGCGCTCCCGCAGGGGGAGTGCCACTTAGCTAGGAGCTGGACTTACGGCTGTCGAGTTCAGTGGTGGGGCCGGAGCCTCTCCTGCCTTTGCAGCAGCGCTAAGGATGTCCAACTGCTGGCTTAGGCCTGCTCCCCGAGCGAGCAGGTGTAAGGTGTAAGCTGTCAGTCAGACATCCCCTGAGGGTTCCCGGACTGGGAGAGGGGTGCAGGCCAGGCTGAGGGACTCCCTGCTCCCCCCGCGTGCACGGATTTCATGCACTAGGCTTCTAGTGTAGTAGTATATGTGTATATACTAGAGTTTGTGTGTGTGTGTGTGTGTGTGTGTGAGAGAGAGAGAGAGAGAGTGAGAGAGAGAGAGAAATTCATGCAAGAGTAAGCCTTCCCCCAGTTTCCACCACCGGCTTCCCTCTGGCACCCGAGATCTGGGCTTCTCTCGCAGCCCCGGCTTCATCTGGAAGGACGTCCGGTCTAATTAGCATATTACGCTTTTATTATTATTCTAGATAATGGATTTACCTAGTATATGAGTAAAGTAGGATTATGCAGTTTTAATTGCCACATAATTTCCAAAGCATTTTGGATGTTAGATGTTAACTAATGTAAATTTTACTCCTGCGTTAGGTATTTATTACTATTTTTCAGCTCAAGTAGAGAGTGAAGTCATTTGCTTTGGCCACGCAGGAAATGACTGTGGCTAGAATCGGCTATTCTCATTCCCAGCGTAAGCTTGTCCCAGCAAAGCGGTCTCCGTATCAAATGTCTGACTAACAAGCCAGCCTTTGTCCCTTCTTGGTGGGATTGCTCCTTTAATAAAGAAGCTGCTGGTTTTTAGTTTTCAGTGTTTTTTTATTTTTTTCTTACTTTGGCAGTGTTGTGTGCAAGAATAATTCCTTTTCTGGACTTCTTCCTTCGTGTAGAATCATGGGATTGGGAGAAATAGCAAAGCTAATCTAGCGCAATCAATCACAGTGTAAGTGATCCCTCAGCCTCAGTTCAAGTCTTCCCCAATTTGGGACTTCACAGCTGGTGGCTATCAAGGTCAAGTTTGCAAATTTGTCATTTTATGTATTTAAAAGACATTTTTTTTTATTGACTTCTAGAGAGAGAGAAGGGAAAGGGAGAAAAGGAGAAACATTGATGTGAGAGAGAAACATCGCTGCCTCCTCATGCCCCCAGCGGGATGGAGCCTGCAGCCTGGGCATGCGCCCACTGGCACCCGGAACCCAGCTGCAAGCTCTCAGCGCACCCGGCAGTGTCCAGCCGCCTGACCACACTGGCCAGACTTCCCCGTGACCACCTCCAGCCTGCCTCCCTGTGGGCTTCTGGTTCTAATGTGCTGTCGACAATATTTCCCGGTAGCTCCATCTCCAGTGACAGTTACCCTGTCCCACTTAGGTGTTTTCTTTCCCAGACGAAACAGTGTGTCCTTGCAGCCGCCTCTTATGGAATGGCTCTAAGGCTCTCACCGTGCGGGCACCCCGCTGCAGACATGCCGCAGTGGTCTGCGGGGTCTGGTTCAGACACTACTGGGCCCCGGAGGTGAAGGGAGGGCGAGTCAGAAAGGATCCTCCTTGGGGGGTTTGCCACTTGCTTTCTGTCAGGGCTGCTTTAGAAGACATTAGGGCAGCTGTGGGCAAACTACGGCCCGCAGGCCGGATCCGGCCCCAAGAGCAGAGGGTTCTCTTGCTCTCCCCTCCGCTCCTTCACCAGCAGCCCAAGAGGAGAGTGCCAGCATGGTCAGGTTGCTTTTGTTCCGGCCCTCTGGCCCAGTTTAAGAACCCATTGTGGCCCTCGAGTCAAAAAGTTTGCCCACCCCTGCATTTGGGTCTCTCTCTACCCACTTTCCCATGTTAGTTTATACTTGTCCTAGGACTAAGCTCACTAGGTCCTTTCCTCCAGAACTGATGAAACAAAGATGAAAACAGCCCATCTTTGTTTTTAGTTGGCTGGCTTTTTTGTTTGTTTTTTTATTTGCTTTCAGAACCTGTGTGGTTGGTTTTTTTATATTCTTATTTTCTTGCTCTCTGTTGTTGCCTAATTCTATCACCATGTACCTTTGTTATCTTCCCCCTGTCAATACTTTTGATACGTTCTTTCTATTTTTTTTTTTTTACTTAAATAGGCTAAGGAAATACATAGAGAATGCCAAAATAAAATCTTAGTATACAGTGAGAGACATAACTTCATGCCTTGTTTTCTTCTTACTTCTGACTTGTATGACTAGTAGTTCCAGGAGATCTTGGTTCTGATTTTCTGCTATAGTTTGTGTGCCAAATTGTAATTACTAGTAAAATGTTTTATATTTTACTACTCTGAAGGCACAACTAGCTTTTTCTAATGGTAGTTATTGATTATTGGTTGAAGTTAGGTTACAGGATTCTTTATCATGACCATGTATAGATCTGACATAAACACATGTAAAGTAGCTATAGCTTTTGTCTCACTATTCCCCACCCCCACATGTTGAGACTGCTGTGGAAAAAATGTAAAGCCTTTTCATTTTAAAGAAGGAACAATGGAAAAAAGTTAGGGGAGATTGGATGGGTGGTAGTGGGAGTGAAGAATAGAGGCTTCAGAAAAGAGTTGCTTCCTACAGAGACTTTGTTAAGCTGTCTGAAGTCCTCAGTCAGATAGTCATTTGAGTTCATTGATTTTCTCTTTTAGGCACAGAAAGACATTGGGAGGATTCAGGAGAATTAGTCATTTTCCTATAGGTAGAGCATGCTTATTGAGTATAATTGACTGGAATGATTTTTATTGGGGAGCAATTATTGACAGGTAAGTGATTTCTGAGTTTAGAGAGACCTGGGGAAGGGAAGGGAGGGAGCAAGGGACAGGGCTGGCTTACATCCTTACTCGCCTTAGGATCAGCTCAGGGGCCCCCTTTGGGAAGACGGACTCGTTTCTACCCTTGTTGGGCGGAAGTAGTGCTTTTTGGTATTTTTACCAACGTGTGTGGTGTGTGTGTGTGTGTGTGTGTGTGTCTTCTGAGTAGATGTCATTTCATATATTTAAAAAATGAAGATAATTAATAAACAATAGAATTTGTCATTTTATTTTATTTTTTCATTATTGTTTTAAATATATTTTTTTTATTTCAGGAGGGGGGTGGGGGGGAGAGAGAGAGCTCGAGAGAGAGCGAAACATCAATAATGAGAGAGAGTATTTGATTGGCTGCCTCCTGCACACCCCTCACTGGGGAAGAAGCGCACAATCCCAGCATATACCCTGACCTGGAATTGAACCATGACCTCATGGTTCATAGGTCGATGCTCAACCACTACGCCACGCTGTCCAGGCTAGAATTCGCCATTTTAAAGAAATAAGTCATTGTGGTTTTTGGTATATTTACAGTATTTTGCAACTGTCACCACTACCTAATTCCAGAACATTATCCTCATCCCCCAAAGAAATCCCAAACCCACTAGCAGTCACTTCTCATCCCTTCCGACTCTCCCAGCTCCTGGCAACAACCACCAGTCTGCTTTTTGTCTGTGGATTCGCCTGCTCTGAACTCATGTTTAAATGGGGTCAGACAGTATATAGCCTTTTGTATCTGGCTTTTTTCACTTAGAAACATTCAAGGTTCATCCATGTATCAGCACCTCACTCCTTTTCATGGTTGACCCTCCGTGGTAGGGTTCACCACGTTTTAAAAGTTCTTTCATCAGTGGGTTGTTTTCACTTTTTAGCTATCTAGATTATAAAAGACCTGTGGCCCCAACACCTTAATGACCAAAGACCGACCCGTGCAGGTGGGTGGGGCTACGTGATTTTGTGTGCTGGGCTTCTAGTTATGAATAATGCTGCTGTGAACATTTGTGTACGAGTTTTGTGTGGATGCTTCTCTTGGATATATGCCTAGGAGTGGAATTGCTGGGCCATATGGTAACACTTTTTTGACTTTTTGAGGAACTTCCAGATTTTCCAAAGTGGCCACATTATTTTATGTTCCCATTAGCAGAATATAATCGCTCCAGTTTTTCTTAACTTTTTTTTACTTACTGATTTTAGAGAGGGAGAAGGACAGAGAAACATCGATTTGTTACCCCACTTATTTATGCTTTTATTGGTTGCTGCTTGTATATGGTCTGATGGGGGTCGAACCCACAACAATGGCCTATTGGGACAGTACCCTAACCAATTGAACTACCCTGCCAGGGCCTGTGGGCGTTTTCTTTGTCTGCACTCCTGGGCATTTCTGGGTTGCCAGACTTGTAGCCTCGAATTTTCAGATACATAGGCAAAAAGAAAACCTGGGGACTCGTCACGGCACTATTCCCCCGGCCCCCAAGCCTAGGCTTTCAGCCGCTTCCTCCTGCCTCTCAGAGGTTTGAGTTTGTTTTATATGAAACTAGAGGCTGAGGCTCAGCGTGCGTAGCTCGCTTCCGCTTGCCCCAGCTGGCCGCTCTGCCCATCACCTCCCGTAGCTGAGCCCACCCCGCCTGCCACAAGAGCCGCTGCTCGTGGGCCGGTTGGGAGGGGCCGAAAGGTGCTCAGGCACCTCCTGGTGACCGTCGCTTGGTTGTTTGGGCCTCACGGCGTCACGGCGTCACGGCCAGGGCCTTTTGTAAGATAGATGTCCAGTGTTTTCATTGTCCTGGGTGGGAGGGAGGAGTAGGGAAAAGTGGTTCTTCATCTTCCCAGGAGCAGAAGAGTTTTCACAGAGTTTTTTAAATGACATTTATTTTTCTATTTATAAGAATATAGATTTAATGTAGAAAAGAGAATAACACTTTAATATATATTTTTCTACCTTTTACGAAGTGTTTATACTGTTTGTGAGCTTTCCATTTCACTGTAGTAGAAGCATGATCCCTTTTCAATAAATACGTGTAATACCATTTTGTGTGGTATCAGGAGGTGCTGTGTGCGTCCATGTGTTCCTCCCTAGTGAGTTCCGGACAGACTTCCTGTACAGATAAAGGGTATTCTGTTTCACGTGAATCTCTCAGTGTTTAGTGATTGCTTTTTCGTTAAAGGGAGTTTGAAGTAATCCAGATTTAGCCATTAGCTCAGAAACTGGGTGTTTGGGTAGGTGTTTAGATTTTGAAAATGAAAAATAAAAGTGTCTACGTGCCTTTACCAGTGCCAGTGTGGTTAACATTTCTGTTTTACTGTCATACTTCCAGGGAGGTCATTACTTTCCTGGAGAAAGCCAGAGACAATGATGGCTTTCTGTCTTTCCTGGGAGGGGACAGAGGTGCCAGCGCTGTGTGTCAGCGAACCCTACCATTAGTTTTCTGCTGCGATTGGCGAAACATAAGCTAAGATGACTTAACCCTTTTCCCCCCTTTTTAAATTTATGTTTTATTGACTTCAGAGAGGAAAGGAGAGGGAGGGAGAGAGAGAGAAATATCAGTGATAAGAGAGAATCACCGATTGGCTGCCTCCTGCATGCCCCGCACTGGGGGTGGAGCCGCAGCCAGGTCTGTGCCCGGACAGGGGATCTAACCGCGACCTCCTGGTTCAGAGGTCCACGCCCAGCCCCTGAGCCGCCTCGGCGGGGCAAACCTCCTTCCATTGTACAACTTTTTCTGATCGCTGTGTGATATACTTCCAGATGTTCAGATTTATGGGGAAGTTTAGATTTCTATATTGGGATTTTTAGTATTTGTGATCCAGGTTCATGTAACAGGTGTAGTTAAAAAAACTAATACTCAGATCTCCCTCTGCTTTGTGAGACCTTTTTCTTTGGTGGTGTGCGTAGCTGCAGTGTGAGTCACATCAAAACCAGCCCGTAGTCCCCTCACCTGCAGTTTTGCTTTCCACTTGAGGCCCACTGTGGCTTGAAAGTGTTAAATGGAAAATTCCACCTCTATCTCATCACGTACACAATGTATCATCTCACATCGTCACAAGAAGGATGAATACAGTACAAGATAAGACTTTTATTACAGAATATTGTTATAATTGTTCCATTTTATTAGTTATTGTTAATTTCTTACTGTGCCTAACTTATGAATTAAACCTTATTGCATGTGTGTATTGGATAAAACAGTATACACCTATAGGATTCACTGCCGTCCGCTGGGGGTCTTGGAACTATCCCTCATGGATAAGGGAACTACTATAATTACAAAATCACTTTGCAAATGAGCATAGATGTAGAAGTATGTAATATCTGGGGCTGTTTTAGTTTCTGTTTCTTTTTTAATTACTTATTTTTAAAAACATTTTTATTGATTTCTGAGAGGAAGAGAGAGCTAGAAACATTAATGATGAGAAAGAATCATTGATTGGCTGCCTTCTGCACACCCCCGATTGGGGATCAAGCCTGCAACCCAGGCATGTGCCCTTGACTAGAATTGAACCCAGGACGCTTCAGTCCTCAGGCTGGTGCTTTATCCCCTGAGCCAAATCGGGTAGAGCTTTTTTTTAAAAAAAAATTATTATTTGTAAATATATATTTTATTGATTTTTTTTACAGAGAAGAAGGGAGAGAGATAGAGTTAGAAACATTGATAAGAGAGAGTCATTGATCAGCCGCCCCTTACATGCCCCCCACTGGGGATGTGCCCGCATCCAAGGTACATGCCCTTGACCGGAATCGAACCTGGGACCCTTCAGTCCACAGGCTGATGCTCTATCCACTGAGCCAAACTGATTTCGGCTTGGGTAGGGCTTTTTAAAAAAATAGAATTTTATTGATTTCAACAAGGGAGGGAAAGGGAGAGAGAGAAACATCAGTGATGAGAGAATAATTGATCGGCTGCCTCCTGTGCACTTTGCCTGGGGACCACCCGAAACCTGGACATGTGCCCTGTCTGGAATCGAACTGTGACCTCCTGGTTCATAGGTCGACGCCCAACCCGAGCCCCGCCTGCTGGGCAGTTTCTGTTTTGTGAAATGTGACTATGCATATGTCTTAATTAGTTTAGGAAGCTATTCCTTCAGCTTAACATGGAGTCATTAATTAAACATGAAAGTAAGGTTGTTAGTGATCATATTTTAAAAACAATAATTATACTTATTTTTTTGCAAAAGTGATAAATAATGCTATAAAAATTAAGTTTAGGAAAATTGGAAAAAATTTACCAGCTTACCAGTCTTCATATGTTTACCAGCAGTTGGCACTGAGAAGTGCCCAGCAAGCTCCGTTTCTGGTTTGGGGTGTTTGTCACTGTCGGGCTGTGGAGCCCAGATGTCCAGGCCAGCCTCATTAGTGAACCTGAGGCCCTTTAGAAATAGCTCTGGCTCTCTGCCTTGATTTCTAACTCGTTAGATCTGAGTGGAACCCAGAATCAGAATTTTTTAACAGCTTTATTGAGAGTCTAGGGGCTCAATGCACAACTTGTGCACTTTGAAAGGAACTGTGGGCTGCAAGGCTGAGGGAGGGAGGCACAGGGGCAGGTCTCAGCCCATCCTCTGTGCCCCCCCCCCCCCCCGCCTGGCCCCTCCCACCGCCCCCACCCCCGCCCCATCCCCTCTGTGCTGGCACCCCGCCCCCCACCTCTCCCACATGCTGATGTCGCCTGCACCAGCCGTGAGTGAGTGAGAGCGGGGCCGGTGCCATCAGCGGGTGTGAGCGGCAGCTGCTGCCTCAATCCCCCCTCAGGCTCAGGGGAGGTGAAGATGCCCGCAGGGGCAATCAGGGCCAGTAGGTACCACTTGCACCCGCCGATGGTGCCAAGTGATCAGGACTGGTGCCGGGCACCAGCAGCGGGTGTGAGTGGCAGCTCCAGTACCAGCTGCAGGTGCACGCGGGGTCAGCGCTGACAGAGGATGTGAGCAGTGGCTCCGCCACTGGCAGCGGGTGTGAGAGGCGTTGCCGGCCCTGATCGCCCCTCAGGAGCAGGGGTGCGTGGAGAAGCCCTGTGGAGGGATTGGGGCCACAGATGCAGCTTGCACCCACTGATGGTGCAGAGTGGTCAGGGCCGGTGCCGGGCGCCTGCAGTGGGTGTGAGCAGGCCGGCTCTGACAGCGGGTGCGAGCACGGGGTGGGACTGTGGCACACGTGAGCAAAGAATTTTCAGTGACCACCAGAGGCTCGCCCGATGACAGCGACTGGCACCCTGCCTTGGTCCGATGCCCCCGCTCACCTGCTCCACCATCCCGCCGAGGCTGATGCCTGGCATGTTTTGCACATGCCCCCCGTGGGTCAGCCCACGTCATAGGGACCGGTTGTTTGGTTCCGGTCTGTTTGCTTATTAGCCTTTTATTATATAGTTCACATGCTGTACAGCTCACACAGTTCAAGTGTATATTTCCATGTTTTTTTGGTATTTTCAGAGTCATACAGTCATTACCACAATCAACTTTAGCACATTTTTATTAGACCCCCCCAAAACCTTCACTCAGCCATCACCCCCTTATTATACCCTTATCACTCACATCCAATTCCCCCACTCCTACCTCCCAGCCCTAGTCAAGCACTAATCTACCTTCTGTCTGTAGATTTGCCTATTCTGGATCTTTTGGGACTAACTTCTTTCACTTAGCATAATGTTTTCAAGGTTCATCCGTGTTATAGCATGCACCAGCACCTCATTCCTTTTTATGGGCACATCATGTTCTCTTGCCGGGTGGGCCCTCTCTCCTGCCCAGGGCCACGTGCATATTTATAACGTCATTCACGGTCATGCAGAATTATCAACCTAAAAATTAGCCTGCTGTGTTTGGTCAGACACTGAGTGAGCTCGCCCCGATGCCTTGGCAGGCCCAGACCAAATGATCTCACGGGCCTTGTGTGGCCCTCGGCCGGACCTTCTCCAGAAATGAACAGATAGTGACGCACTGGAGAACCAGCATGTCAGACTCACAGCCGGTGGGCCACGTGCCTCGTAAACGAGTTTGACATGCTTGCTGTAGTATATCAAAACCAGGAAATTGACCCTGGTACATTACTGTTAACTGGACGGCAGGCCTTATTCAGTTTTCACTATATTTCTGTTATTTAAAAAAATATTTTTTATTGATTTCAGAGGGGAAGGGAGAGGGAGAGAGATAGAAACCTCAATGATGAGAGAGAATCATTGATTGGCTGCCTTCTGCACACCCCTACTGGGGATCGAACTCACAACTCAGGCATGTGCCCTTGGCTGGAATCGAACCTGGGACCTTTCAGTCCACAGGCCGACTTCTCACTGAGCCAAACCGGCAAGGGCATATTTTCACTATATTTTTAACCTGCATTCGTCTCTGTGTTTGGTTCTTGCAAAAACCCCTTCCCTCGTCTGTCCTGTCCTGGCGGCCTCTAATTTGTTCTCTGACTTTAGAGTTTTGTCATTTTGACAGAGCAGTAAAATTGGAATCATACAGTCTGTGACCTTTTGAGATTAGCTTCTCCCTCTCTAAGGACAATGCCCTTGTGGCTCTTCCAAGTTGTTTCGTATATCAGTAGTTGTTCCTTTTCATAGCTGAGTGTGGATGTTGTGTGTGCAGTCTTCCATTGTTGAAAGCCATTTGGGTTGGTTCATATTTTGTTGTTATGAATAAAGTGCTACGAGCATTTGTGTATAGATTTTTGAATTTTCTTTAGGATAAATACCTAAGAGTGGCGTATGGTAAGTGTATATTTATTTATTTTTTAAATATATTTTTATTGATTTCAGAGAGGGAGGAGGATGAGAGGGGGAGAGAAACCTCGATGAGAGAGAACCACTCACTGGCTGCCTGGCCCAGGATCCCACTGGTGCGTGTGTCCCTGCCTGGAACGGAGCCTCAGCTTCCTGGTTCAGAGGTGGGTGCTCAACCGCCGAGCCCTATCGGCTGGGCATGTGTGTTTATTTTTTTAAAGAAACTGTCAAACTCTTTTCTAGTTGGCATCTGCAGCCCCACCAGTATATAACAGAGACCCAGTTTCTTTGCATCCTCACTGGCATTTGATACGTCACTTTTTTAATTTTAGGTATTCAAATAGGTGTGCCCTTATTTTTTATAGTCCTTACAATAAAAAGAGCAGACAGCTTGTTAAGTAAAAACTTCACATACCTTGCCCTAACTGGTTTGGCTCAGTGGATAGAATGTCGGCCTGTGGACTGAAAGGTCCCAGGTTCAATTCCGGTCAAGAGCATGTACCTTGGTTGTGGGTACATCCCCAGTAGGAGGTGTGCAGAGGCAGCTGGTCGATGTTTCTCTCTCATTGATGTGTCTAGCTCTCTATCCCTTTCCCTCCTTCTCTGTGGAAAACTGCCTCCTGCACACCCCACAAGGGTATCTATCCACTATCCACTGTGCCAAACCGGTTTCGGCTAAAATATATATATTTTTAAAAACTTCACATACCTTAAATTTATAATTTTGTACTTTCAGTTTTGTACTTACTGTACTTTCATTTTAATTTTCAATGTTTTATTGAATGTATGTACACTAAGGCTTTTTCTTATATGGGTGCATATTATATCACATTGCTTTTAAATTTGTTTTTTTCTTACCCACTGTGCTTTATCCTGAATCAAATATTTTTTCAGGGTGTAAATTTTGCACTTCTTTTGTTAACATTATTTCTAAGTATTCTTTTGTAAGTGAAATTGCATTCTTAATTTCATTTTCTATTTTTTAAAATAAGTTTTAATTGATTTTGAGAGAGAGAGGAGGGAGGTGGATAGAGTAACATCTACGGGAGAGGAACTGCCTCTTGCACAGCCCCCACTGGGGATGGAGCCGTAATTGTGGCATGTAAACGGAGGAATCAAACTGGGGACTGGGCCTTAATTTCACTTTTAGTTTGTTAATTTGCAAGTGTTTTGTGCTCTTTTAATATTGACTTTGTTGAATTGAAAACTTAAAAAATCCAGGATCTTCTGACTGGCTTGTAATTACAAGGAATAGAGGCTTGTATCGTAGGGTGCTCTGACAGAAACCTGACTTCAGCCTTGGCTTTCAAGCAGACTGTGGCCAGACTTTGCGCTATCAGCGGTCACTTTTTAGGCCACTTGTGCCTAGGAGTTCCAAACTGGTGACTGCATATGCCACTTGTGTGGCAGTGTGACTGGCTTTCAAAAGCCCTTTCAGTTACAAAGCAAAGGACTGGCAACACAAATGCCTTTCATTCACATCATTCTTTTGTTTTCTTGGTGGGAAGAGCCAGAAGAGCCACAGTTTTTTTTGTTTTTTTTTTAAATATATTTTATTGATTTTTTACAGAGAGGAAGAGAGAGGGACAGAGAGTTATAGAAACATCGATGAGAGAGAATCATCGATCAGCTGCCTCTTGCACACCCCCTACTGGGGATGTGCCTGCATCCAAGGTACATGCCTTGACCGGAATCGAACCCGGGACCTTTCAGTCCGCAGGCTGACGCTCTATCCACTGAGCCAAACCAGTTTCGGCCAGAAGAGCCACAGTTGAGAGGAACAGTTAGATTTTCAAGGTTTACCAAATTGCATTAGAGGAAGTCTATAAAGGGATTGTTGAGCCGGCTTTCAGATTAAAAACCAACCGATTAGCTAGGCAGGAACCTCTGCAGATACTTGGTTAACCTGTAATTTTCGAGGAGAAGAGTTGAAACCCTGACTGTTGAGACTAAATCTTAAGTCATCTACTGTAGGTATCTTTATGGTAAATACTAGAGGCTCGATGCACAAAGATTCGTGCAAGAATGGACCTTCCTTCCCCTGGCTGCCAGCAGCTCCGGCCCGGAGACACCTTTCCGCCTTCCCATGCTGCCCAGAGGCCCGGAGCTGCTGGGGCCCTGTGGGATGCCTGCATCGTTGCCATAGTGACAACACTAGCATCCCACCCCGCCCTCAGCTGCTTATGCAAATTAACATATTTTTTGGGTTAATTTTCATATTCCCTCCCAATTGGCTGGTAGGCGTCATGAAAGTATGGTCAATTTGCATCTTACTCTTTTATTTGTGTAGATAGTTTTAGCATCTATATCAGAAACAGTTGGGCTAATTTGAAATGCAGATCCCTGGGCCTATACCGGATTTATCAAACCAAATTCTGGGAAAAGAACTTTGTAATGTATTTCATTCCTCATCCAAGGATATATTTTTTGTTGATTTGAGAGAGAGAGAGAGAGAGAGAGAGAGAGAGAAACATCAATGTGAGAGAGAAACATGGATCGTTGCTTCCCTGACTGGTAATAGAACCCACAGCCTTTTTTGTGTCTGGGTCGACTCCAACCAGCTGTAATATATTTCAAACCATCTTCCCAGGGACTTTCACATTGAAGTTGAAAACAGCTTTACTTTTGAACCTCCTTCTCTTAGGACAGTGTTTCCCAAGCTTTTGACATATGTGTATCCCTTCTATAATTTTTGTAACGCTGAGTACCCCTCGTCAAAAAAAAAAAAAAAGGATGTATTTTAATAACAATAAAAATATATTCATTTTTTTGGTACATACACAAAATAATAATAAATGAAAAACAAAATTATTCATAATAAAATATAAATAAAAGTTATAAATAACATTTATTTGCACACTGGACCATCTCACGCCTCACAAGACTGTCTTGACTTGACTCATGAGAATGTAGAATTAGGCGCAGCTAAGCACGGTGCAGTGTATATCCCCACCAAACTCCCGTGCAATGCGTACCCCACCAAACTCTTCCCGTACCCCTGGGGGTGTGCGTACCACACTTTGGGAAACAATGTCTTAAAAGATGGTTTTTACTAGAATTGAAAATTTCAAATTGTAAGTCACAGGCAATCCTTTAGAAAAACAAAAAGCAGGAACAGAAGATAAAATACATTTTTACATACAAACTCCTATTTCACTTAGATGTGAATGTGTGTGTAAGTAAACTTGTGTGAATAAAATGAATATTTCCCCCATGGGCTGTGATCACAGAAAGAAATTGAAGACCTCAAGTAGAGAAGTGTGCAGCCATTTTACTTTGCGTCATTTGGTCTGCATGTCCGTGGAGCTGGCTGGTGCCGTGATCACCGGAGGCCACGACACCCTTGTTCTCGAGCTCGCCGTCTGTGAAGGGGACAGGCGCCTAACGGTTTGCCAGGCCCTCCTAGAAGCTCTGCAAGGCACGGCTTCCATAGACGGAGATCGTGGAGGGGGTCTTGAAAAGGTGGAAAGAAAAATGGCGTTTTAGTTATTAAGCGAGAAAAATTATTTTTGAATTGAAGAGGAAGACTTGACATAAATTAGTTCTGATTCAGGATATGGATGTACTCATCCACTCATTCACTTGTTTGAGTTTTTTCTTTTTTTCTCACCCCCCCCCCCCCCCTTCATGTTACACTCTGTGTGATGTAGCCGAGGGGTGGGGTCTGTCTCAGTGATCAGGAGATGGAGGGAGGCGGAGGGCTGTCACAGTTCTCTTCTTCTGGGACACTCCTTACTGTCCGCAGAGCTCTGTGTGCTGGAGTTCACTTGTTTCCTTCGGATTGTCTTGTGTGACTGTTCCTGTTCTCACTGAATGAGGCACAGGGTGGCGAGATGGGGGAAGCTTGATGCATTTCAGAGAGCACACTCCACTTTGTCTTCAGAAACTCTAGGCTCTAGGCCAGCATCCTAACTCCGGTCGACCTCCCAGTGGTCTTTGTAGCCATCTTTTCCTTTTCTCTGACTGAGACAACAATCACCTTTGGAATGTCAGAGAGCTGGTCCATAAACCAGGAGAGGTTGCTAGCTTTGTTCCTTATCTTGGCTGTGGGTTCTCGGTGTAAAGTTTACCTCAGGCACTGGGCCAGTTGATTCTGACTCATGCAAATCTAGGGTGACTCACTCTAACATTGCTCCGGTGTGTTTCCCGAGTGGTTAGAGCAGAGCGGGATCGCTGACCACCTCCTGAGCAGGAGCTCTCTGCCGGCGCCGTGCCTGGCAGTGTGCCTGCTGGAGGCCAGCAGAGAGAAGGCGCATCCGTGGCTTTGGAACACCCAGACGTGTGTGATGAGTCTCATCTTCTTTAAGAACGAAAGCGATAGGAGTGTGAAGCTAGCAGGTGAGGACGGCAGCTTTATTTCTTTCCTAGTCGCTGGAAGAGACTACTCTGGGGTGAGGCGCTAGTGGATCGGTAAGGCGGGCTAACGGTCACCCGCCGTGAGGGCTAGGCTATAGCCTTCAAGGTTAGGGCGCACCTTTCAGTGAGAGACTTAGTGATAGAGCACCACCTTCCCTGCTGCATTCCTTCCTCCCACCCAGCCCATCCTGGCTTATTCTAAAAGGGAAGGTCGTGGGTGAGGATGGATTTAGGACAAAGGAATACAGTTTGGGGCTATTTCATCTAAACTCTAGGTGAGCCAGACAAAACATCTCTTCCCCCAGCAGAGAACACTTAAAAAAATTTTTTAAAAATTGATTTTTAGAGAGAGAGGAAGAGAGAGGTATAGAGAGAAACATTGATGAGAGAGAAACTTCATCAATCGGCTGCCACCTGCAGATCGTGCTCATAACCCCAGGCATGAGCCCTGACCGGGAATCGAAGAAGTGACCCCTTGGTTCATGGTCGACACTCAACCACTGAGCCACACCAGCTGAGCCAGTGACTAGAATGCTTATGCTTCCCAGATGCCCGGAAGATAGTGAAACAATACTGAGACTTTGCTTTTCTAAAAGCCTGCTTTTCCCTACATCTTTTTGTGTGCTAACCCTTCCCCATCTGGAACATATATTGTGTTAATGTAAAAAAAAACAACAACATTGAAACCTGTAAAGAATTTTTGTGAGTTTATTTGAGCCAAACTGTCACATATGCCAAGAAGCAGAACCTCAATGGATTGAGATATGGGTTACATCTGTATTTATACATTGCAATCAGAGGAGGGACTTAGGTGGGTTACATGAAATCCATTGGTCATGGATTAAGGAGGAGGGATGAAGCAAAGTGGGAAAACCCCTGGGATTGGATAAAAAGTAAAATGATGGACACATACTGAGATGGTAGCAGGAGCAATTAACATGATAACGAAGGAATTTGAGGCATCTGTCCTGGCGCCCACCACATTTGGATGTGCCCCAGGGGGTCTAGAAAAAGGGAGTTACAAGTTACCCAGACACTTCAAGGGTGTGTCATCCTAGATGCAAAAAGACAGATAGGCTCAGGTGAGGTAAAGGTTGACCTTGTCAGTGAAGATACCGGCCTAGGACGTAACTGCCCACCATCACTGCTTTTAGTTAAGGTTTAATTTCAGACCATTCTCTGTGGTCACTTTAGGTCTCTGAGTTTGCAAGACCGTCATGCAGGCCTCCCCTGAGCTGTCAGGTCAGCACGTGGCCCCTTCCGTCCACAAATGTCATAGAGCGAGACGAGTCCTCACATTTGTCAGTGGACTGGCAGCTCATCCCCCCACTCCACCCCCCTACCTCTCAGCTGTGATGTCTTCTCTGTTCGGGGCTGGGAGCTGGGCTATTGGATTGTAGTGGAGGTGGCGGGAGAGAATGGTTATATTGCTTCCGACTTTTCAATGTATTTCATGATATTTTAGCTCTCTTCAATATAGCAATTATTGCTGTAAAAGTAATTGCAAGTTATTTAACTACTAAGTGCCTTAGTGTCCTCATTTTAAATGGAAATAATATACCTACATACTAGAATTATTCAACATATTAATCGAATTAATATGTCTAAAGTGATGCTGGAGAGGAAGCCTTGTTTTTTCCTACAAGTCACACCGATGTAGGTTCAGTATTGGGACTAGAATAGGACCTTAAAGTTTTACAATAAAACAATTGTTGCAATTATTTTTTTACTGGCATTAAATAATTCTGAAAGTTTTTTGTTGTTGTTCACTTGTAGTGAAATACCAAAGAAAGGGAAAATTCTGTAGAAGTGATTTTTAGAAATGGTCAGTTCCCCTATGATTTCTTTTTTCTTTTTGTTGCGCAGATAATAAAAATAGATCTTGTTTCCTAGGTTATCACAGCTTGTAACAAAAAGCTTTTTGATAAAGTTTGCTGTTGGGTCAGTAGGATGAGGTCATTCCTTCCTAAGTAGTTTGTAATGTCAAAGTATTTGCTGAAACTCAGCCTGCTGGGTAGGCCAGCCACACAATACCCTGACTTTGTGGCTGGGCCGGCAGAGTGTGGGCTTTCTGTGACAGAAGGCCACTGATAGGGAAGGTGAGAGGCGCTTGGCACACTCCCTGTGCACTCTGCTGCCACGTGTAGACCGAGATCGGGTGATAAAGGGTTCAGGGCAGCCGGAGGCTTGGACCCGGGCGTGGCCTTCGCTGAGAGGCGGTGAATTGGTAGAAAACAGTCCCTCTTCACGTGGGGTCAGTGCATCGCTAATTAAAAGTGAAAGAGACATTTTGGAACTGGAGAGAGGTGGGTGCCTTGGAATTGTGCACTTTAAAACAGTTGTTTTGTAAATTTTACTTCACCTAAAGTATTAAGGCCAACTTTTCCCATTTATGGGAAAAATGGATATCCTCACTTTTCTGTACCAAATTAAATTGTGCACTTAGGAACTTTAACAAAGGCTTCACCTTCACATCAGGATGTAGACCAGTGGCACAATGCAAGAGTTAAATACGAGACAGAAATCCCTATCACACAGGCATGCCCTTTAGGAAAGGGATAGCTCTCTGGTGCTGGTTCTGTCCACGGAGAAGGAAAGCATTCTAACCTAGCTCCCTTATCTCCCACGGCCTCCTGGAATGAGGGGTGAGAGGAAATCCCGGTCCAGTTGAGACTCAAGGATGACCTTGAACAAGTATCTTCGTTAATGCCCTTGGCCCTTTTCTCACTTACAGAATAAGGAGGTTGGATTCAGATGCCCTTTTTAAAGTCTTGTGATTCAGTTGGAAATATTAGATACACATTGCTAAGTTGTTTTGTTTCTCTGAAAATGAATAAGTCCTTGTTAGAGTTGGTCTGTGAATCAACAAAGTTAAGTTGGTTTTCCAGAGTACCAGTAGTAGGACCTCAGATTTGAAGCTTTAGTTAGTTTTCAGTGATTAGAGACTTGGAAGACACTTATTTTTTAATCCTCACCAGATTTTTTTTTTTTTTTTTTTTTTTTTTTTTTTGGCAAGAGTGGAAGGGAGGGACGGAGGGAGGGAGAGAGAGAGATAACATCAATTTATTGTTCCACTTATTTTTGAATTCATTGGTTGATTCTTGTACGTCCCCTGACTGGCGATCGAACCCACAACCTTGGCTTAGTGGGATGACGCTCTAACTAACTGAGCTACCCAGTCAGGTTCAGATTTGATTTATTATTACCATTATTATTATTCTTAGGGTTTCTTTTGGAGGAAGAGAGGGAAGGAAGGAGGAAAGGAGAGAGAGACACAGACAGACAGACAGACACAGACATTGATCTGCTGTTTCCTGCACGCATCCAGACCAGGGATCAAACTCGAAACCTAGGTATGTGCCCTGACCAGGAATGGAACCCGCCACCTTCTGGTTTGCTGGACGGTACTCCAACCAACTGAGCCACACTGGCCAGGCCCAGAATTGATTTTTGATGACTTTTTTTTTTATGACTTAGGCAGCTTTTAGGAGTACTGCTCTGACATTTTGTGGAATGTCCTTCAAGTGGGATTTAGCTGATTTTTTCACACACACACACACACACACACACACACACACACACACACTCTGCCCAGCCAACTGAGCCACACCAGCCAGGGCTGTGGTTCTGGTTTTTGAGAGGAAGATTACAGAGGTAAAATGCCATTTCGTCATATCATGTCAAGGGTACCTACTGTCACCATGACCTCAATTATGCCAATCTAATCACCTGGCTTAGGTAGTGCTCGTCTGGTCTCTCCTAGTCCTTCCTTCCCTGTTGTCCTCTTCGGAAGGCGTCACCGGGCTGCTCACACCGAAGGGATCAGGGTGTGGGTGCTCCACCTGGAAGTGGAATCATGTTGCTCTGGAATTCTTCTTCATGGGAGACATACTATTTAATTTTATCAGTGTGGGTTCATCGGTGTTAATTGTATGTATAGATTATGTTTTTATAGATTTTTAAAAAATATATATTTTATTGACTTGTTACAGAGAGGAAGAGAGAGGGATAGTTAGAAACATCGATGAGAGAGAAACATTGATCAGCTGCCTCTTGCACACCCCCCACTGGGGATGTGCCCACAACCAATGTACATGCCCCTGACCAGAATCGAACCCGGGACCCTTCAGACCACAGGCCGACGCTCTATCCACTTAGCCAAACCGGTTTCGGTGTTTTTATTGATTTTTATAGATAGAGGAAGGGAGAGGGAGAGAGAAACATCCATGATGAGAGGGAATCATCGATCAGCTGCCTCCTGCACGCCCCCCATTGGGAATCGAGCCCACAACCTGGGCTTGTGCCCTGATGGGAATCTGTGATCTCCTGGTTCATAGGTTGACCCTCAGCCATGGAGCCACGCCGCCGGCTAATTGTATATTTTTGGCTACACTCCGACACCAGAGTCTATTGCTTCTGTCCCAGCTTTGGGGGTTGGCAGCTCTTCAGTTGGCTCCTGTGTTCTTTGCGCATGCCCCTGTTGATTGTGTTAAGTAATTCCTAGCTTTCTTACCTTACAAGAGGCTCCCGGCTCTGCTTGTGTATTTGCTGCCCGGACCTAGATGGAGTTCCTTCTCCCAGGAGTCCTGGCTCCTGCCTCAGAGGAAGGTTTGGAACCAAGACCTGAGCTGGTGCCACTGCTTCCGGGAGGGTCTCCTAGCGACTCCAGTGAGACTGTTTGCAAGGAATGGAAATGCCATAGTTTTGGGAAAATTAGGTTTGTTCCTAATTTAGATTTTTTCTCCCAGTCTTTTCTTTTTGTGTGCCTACTTTTACTATGGTTCGATTACAATGTAGTAGTACTAAGTCTTTTTAAAAATATATATATTTTATTGATTTTTTTACAGAGAGGAAGAGAGAGGGATAGAGAGTTAGAAACATTGATGAAAGAGAAAGAAACATCGATCAGCTGCCTCTTGCACACCCCCTACTGGGGATGTGCCCACAACCAAGGTACATGGCCTTGACCGGAATCGAACCCGGGACCTTTCAGTCTGCAGGCCAACGCTCTATCCATTGAGCCAAACCGGTTTCAGCTATTTGTAATACTTTAAACAATAAAAATAATTTGTCTATTTGGTTCTGGTGCTGTCTTTGGGATAAAGTGTCTTGATATAAGATGATTTGGCCAGGGGCACATACCTCTGTCCCGGTAATTCCTGCTGTGTATGGATTGGCAGTTTTCAGAGAAACATTTGAACTTACTGGGGTGTAATATGAGCTTTCATAATTTATTCTTTTATGGGAATGACTAGCTATTTACAAGGAATTCAATCCTCTGTGAGTCTGACAAAAACTTAATCCTAAATCTTTAAATAGGAGTCTAAACTGATGTAATACTAGACAGGTGTTTTTTATGTTTTACACAGTAACTGCAGGAATCTTGGACAAAACATTTGAATTTGGTATTATGATCCAATATATCAGCTGACGTGTAATTTTTTAAAAAAAATAAATAGACACATAGTTATAAATGCTCAGCAGAAGAGAAATGTACAAGTTATATAAAAGGCTTTTCTCTTCAGATTGTAGAATTTGCTCTCCGGTTCTAATGACATCAGTTTAGGAGCTCCTAAATGAGCATCCTGGTTTTTCTAAAAGGTGTGTGAGTGTGTATGTGCCCAATAAAATTAGTGCTTTCAAAAATGGTAAGGCAAGTCTTACAAAGATGCAGTTTTACAGGTCAACAGAGGCAAATGTCAGTAATTTTTATGGTTCCACCTACTAGTTAAGCATTCAGTACATTTAGTTGACCTGAACAGTGAAATCATAGTCAAAACGACAGGCTTAGCCTAGCGGGTTTGGCTCAGCGGATAGAGGATCAGCCTGCGGACTGACGGTTCTGAGTTTGATTCCGAGTTCGGGGCCTGGGACTCGGGCTCGATCCCCATAGGGAGCATGCAGGAAGCAGCTGATCAGTGATTCTCTCTCATCATTGATGTTTCGGTCTCCCTCTCTCTTCCTCTCTAAAATCAATCAAATATACTTAAAATATAAAAATAAATAAAATTGTATGCCTAAAAAAGATGGCGGATAATCCTGTTTACACAGAGTAAGCGAGGTGACTTTCCCAAGGTCTTGTATCCAGTTGGACAGGTAAAGAGAAGCCAGATGGCCTGCCGATGATGGACTATTTTAGTCCGAGTAACGGTTAAAAACTTGGGATTTTCTTTTCCTTCTCTATAGAAATAAAGGTATAATCAGAAACTATGTATTTAGAAGTGGTCACAAATACCATTTTCACGTGATATACTTACATAGTATATAATACTTCAAATACACTCCTTAGAAAGTGAGGGTAATAGAGTAACAGATTATATAAGGTTTTACATAATGTATTAGTCTGTTGTGATACATGAAATCTCTAGTAATGTAGCCACATTTTACTGGTACCTGTCCAAATGAGAGAGCCAGGGTCTGTCACAGTAATGGGGATGGAGGTCTGTAAGACTTTCACAAGCATTTCTGTAGAAATTTAAGGTCCCTCATGTTATATGGGAAACTGTCTGTTTTCCTGCCTTTTTTTGTTGTCTTACAACAAAAGACAAACCTGTTCTTCTATTAGTGTAATTTTTGGGAAGTCTCTTTATCAATCGTTTTTATTTGTAAAATGAGGATGTTAGATATGTAAGATCCTCGTATTAATTGGGTAATTAATGCAATCTGCTGTAACTTATCTAACATTTAAAAAAATATATTTTATTGATATTTTACAGAGAGGAAGGGAGAGAGATAGAGAGCTAGAAATGTCGATGAGAGAGAAGCATCGACCAGCTGCCTCCTGCACACCCCCCACCGGGGATGTGCCTGCAACCAAGGTACATGCCCTTGACCGGAATCGAACCCGGGACCTTTCAGTCCACAGACCGATGCTCTACCACTGAGCCAAACCGGTTTCGGCCTTATCTAACATTTTAATGGCTTCACACAATTAGGGCTTTTTTAAAAAAAAGTTTTTATTTTGGAGGTAGAGGAAAGGAGAGAGAGAGAGAGAGAGAGAAACATCAGCTTGTTGTTTCACTTATTTATGAGTTCATTGTTGATTCTTGTGCTCACCCTGATGGGGCATCGAACCCACTGCCTTGGCTGCAGAGGTTTATGTCTTGCTTCTTGTGATGATTGAGGAATTCTGGTTCCTTCCATCCACGGGAGC
Source organism: Vespertilio murinus (assembly GCA_963924515.1). Classification (NCBI taxonomy): domain Eukaryota; kingdom Metazoa; phylum Chordata; class Mammalia; order Chiroptera; family Vespertilionidae; genus Vespertilio; species Vespertilio murinus. The sequence goes on along the minus strand of OZ004715.1, from coordinate 651,665 downwards.
CTTTCTGTTGACTTGATGGAGAGCAAAGAGCACAGCTGGACGAGCTGCTTCCACGTGGTGGTGGAGCACTGCCTGCGCCTTATTCACTGGCCGAGCCGTCACTGCGGGTGGGGGTGCGGGTGGGGGTGGAGGTGGGGGGCGGGCTGTGCGCTCCGCGCCCAGAGAGGCCCGGGATCACCGAGCACAGCTGCCGCCCGGCGCCCCCACGCCCCTCCATTCTGGCTTCACCACAGAATAGAATCTTCCTCCTGACGCGTGATATGGTGGTAGCTTCCATGGCTTAGAATTTACTCCAGAATTTCTTAGAAGGTTAGTTTGGAAGTCTCTGTAATTTCAGTTTGCAAACTCTTTGGTGCTTGCTATATTTAGGAGTCTCCTCCCCCCTCACCCCAATGGTTGTATCATGTTATTTTCTTTTGTAATTTCATTTGTGGCTTAAACTATTGTATTTTATTTTGCCTTGCTTATTTTTGAAGGATTAAAAATGCATTTATGCAAAAATCTCCCGGTGCTCGTACAAGAAATACCGTGACTATTGAACAAAGCCGCTCTCAGTCACCAGGTCGTTGACTGCCCGTGTTCAGTCTCTCAGCCCACTGGCGGAAGCAGAACAGACAGCCTCATACTCTGTGAAAGGTCAGCACATGCAGACTTGCAGCCGATAGAGGCACATTCCAGTGAGGAGGCAACATTCCCTCTGCTCTCTGCCCACTGAAGACTAAACTTGAAGAGTCAGCAAAAGCCTTTTAGCTTTGATTTCAAAAGCTGCTGTTTTAGAATTAGCCCCCACCTCCCTTTTTATTGATTTCAGAGAGAGGAAGAAAGAGGGAGAGACAGAAACATGAATGATAAGAGAGAATCACTGATCCGCTGCCTCCTGCATGTCTCCTGCATGCCTCCTCCCGGGGATCGAGCTTGCAACTTGGCATTGTGCCTTGATTAGAAGTCGAACCATGATCTTTTGGTTCATGGGTCAACCTTCAACCACTGAGCCATGCTGGCCCGGCATCATATATACCCTTTTTATGTAAAATATATATGCAAAACTTTAGATTTTTGGGAATTTGCAACCCAGTTTATAAAATTGGACTTTCCTAAGCTCCTTGTTTATCCCTTTCCCATTGAAATTTGCCCCCAGAGCGTATCACTGTCCTGATATGCCGTTGTGTGCCGTTCCTGTGTTCAGTAGTTTGAATGTGAACACATGGCTCCTTTAGCGCCGCGTCACACAGGCTGGCAAAGTCAGAGGGCTCACTTGGTTGGCGGAGAGGCTTTTCTCACATGAAACCGTTGTTAAAAGCCAGCGGCTAGTGAGGTGTGAGGGCCTTCCCTTTGCCAGCTTCTCCGACGGAGCCCCGAACGGTACCTTACTGATTGTCCTCGGACGGGCGTGGGCTGGTGCTCGGAGACCCGCACGCTACTGCGGTGAGAGCTCCAGCTCGGACCAGTGACCCACCTCCCGGCGCCTGCCCGTTGCTGCCCGTTGCATCATGTTGAGCTGCTTGCTCTGCGCAGCTATTTTTACTGCGGCCTCGAGGTGCTGAGGTGAGCGGCCGAGAGCTGGCTGTGGGGCTGCCTGCTGGCTCTCTCTCCACCACGGCCCTGGCAGATGTTTGCAAAGTAGAAGGAATGAGGCAAATGTTCTTAATTAGCGATGATCCTTCAGTCTTGGCTCGATTTATTCTTTTTCCAGTTCTGAAGAGTTTTTGTCATTTTGGCACCTCCGATTCGTTTCAAAGTAGACCTTTAAAAAATGTTGCAGCATTTTAGAACCTTTAGCTGGTGTAGAGGGCGGGCCAAAGCAGCTACAGCCGGTCAGACCGCCCGTGGGAAGAAGTGCAGAGGACGTGGGTTTGAATGGCGCTGGGAGGACTGATCCAACAAGCAGAGCGGCGCAGGGTGTGGACTGGACTGCCAGGCTGACCTACACGGAGGGAGTGGAGAGCCTGCACCGCGGCGCGGTACCCGCCTGGGGAGGTCGAGGGCGCGGTACCCGCCTGGTGAGGTCGAGGGCGCGGTACCCGCCTGGTGAGGTCGAGGGCGCGGTACCCGCCTGGGGAGGTCGAGGGCGCGGTACCCGCCTGGGGAGGTCGAGGGCGCGGTACCCGCCTGGTGAGGTCGCGGTACCCGCCTGGTGAGGTCGAGGTACCCGCCTGGTGAGGTCGAGGGCGCGGTACCCGCCTGGTGAGGTCGCGGGCGCGGTACCCGCCTGGTGAGGTCGCGGTACCCGCGCGGCGAGGGCAGACAGAGGGTGACCACAGGCAGTGCAGACCGCTGTCAGGGCTGCATGCAGAGCCCGAGCCCCCACAGGCACGGCAGGGAAGATGGGTACACAGGAGTGCACATGTTCAGGCATTCTTAGTTTCCCTGCGTATGGATGGGTAGAAGGCCATTTCTGATTTTAACTCTTACCAGGGCCACGGTCCCGATTTAACTTCCAGACACGGAGGCAGCAGCGTTTCTTGGAGTCCTCAGGGTCGGGTGCCTTTGCTCAGTCACACATCAGGTGGCTCGTTGTGAACCTCTGCGAAGTGGCAGTGCCTGCCTGCTGGTAACATGCCGTTGTCTCATGCCCCGGGGGCAGGGCGACCCTCCACCCTGCATTTGGGTTTCCTTCACTTTAAAAAAAAATATATATATATTTTATTGATTTTCCGCAGAGAGGAAGGGAGAGGGATAGAGAGCTAGAAACGTCGATGAGAGAGAAACATCGACCAGCTGCCTCTTGCACACCCTCTACTGGGGATGTGCCTGCAACCAAGGTACATGCCCCCGACCGGAATCAAACCCGGGACCCTTCAGTCCGCAGACCAACGCTCTATCCACTGAGCCAAACCGGTTTCGGCTTCCTTCACTTTTAATAGGCATTAGGGCTCTTTTAAACCACTGGGTGTTTTCTGGGTGTTAGGACTCTTCCCAACTGCCTTAGCCCCTCTGAGAAGTGTGTCGGGGGGAGGGGAGCCCACACAGGGCGAGGCCTGGGCCGCTGGGCGCACCCTCTGCCTCTGCTGCTCTGTCCCTCGTCCCCCGGCTGGTGCTCCCACGCCCAGCCCGCCTGCGTGCCTGTTGCCCCGGCTCCCCTCTGCCCTCTGCAGGCGGGAGCTGGTGGTTTAACAAGCCTGTGGAGAGAGCAAGTGGGTAGGAATAAGTTTTGGATAGGTGTAAGCAAATGGTTTTTTGTTGTTGTTGTTGTCTTGGACTGAGGAAGAATACATGGGAGGAAGAGTAAAGTTAAAAAACACACTTTCTCTTTTTCCAGATTGGGGGCATTAGGTATTGAGAATCCTCTAAAAATCTGCGCCGTCCCCCCCCCCCCCCCCAACACACACACACCCTTTTTAACTGAGAAGAATTGAAGACTCACTCCTCAGGGTGTAAGTGCTGTGTCACGGTCTCCTGTTTTGGCCCACATAACCGCTCGGCAGACTGGATCACATGGCTAGCAGTGGGAGGTATCTGTGCAGATGATCATTCTGGGAGAAAGAGCTTAATTCACGGAGAAATGTAACAGGCAGGGGCTCTGTAGAGATCGCAGTGCATTCTGGGGGACTGAGTGCCAGCTGCAGCGTCCTTCCCGAAGGGGTGAGCGAGGCTGTCTGGCGCTGCAGGTGGCACGTACGTACGTCAGGACGTTGAGCCTGTGCAGGCAGTGTTTATGTCTAGGGGACAGCTCCCCGGATAGCAGCTGGAGGAGGAGCTCTTTGTTTGGGGGGCGGGGGGGGGCGGGGACTGCCTGGAAAGAGAACGTAGCAGCTGGGCCATGGCCTCCGCCATTCGAGGAGCGAGGGCTCTCCTGCTGCCGCCGAGGACTGGAGCCTGGAGGTCCCGTCGTTTGTGACAGCTCAGCTGCTGTCCTTGTCGTGTGCAGGGGGCGCTCGGGGTAGACAGTTAGCATGTCCTCCTGAGTTTGGAGTTAACTGCTCAGGACATCGAGATGTCGCTGAACTGTCTGTGGCCATTTGCCAGTCTGGTTCTGGAGATGAGCAGGAGAAATTCAGATTAGCCTGCCCTGGGGGCTGGTCAGAGATGTCCGAGCCGCACATCCCGGGAGAGGCAGCTCTGCCCTTCGGCTGCCACTCGCACATGTGTCCTGGGGAGCAGCGTGGCTGGGGGCTTCATGCAAACAAAAGCTTAGAAGACGATATGAGCCCACGTGCCTTTCCGGTTCTGTGCCTTGTCCATAACTCATCCCTCTGCCCCCCTCAAAACAAACAAACAAACAAACAAACACACACAACACACTCCACCAGGACAGATTATGACAGACAATTCAAGTGAGCATTATGAGCAGTCTCCTGCTTGAAAGCGTTATTAAACATTTACTTATTGAACTAGCGGCCTGGTGCCCTGGGGCGGGGGCTCAGCAGCCTGGCCTGCGTGCTCACAGTCCTGGAGGCCCTGGGGGATGTCGGACTGCTGCGGGGGTGGGAGAGGCTCCAGCCACCACCGCTGCACTGCCAACCGTGAGCCTTCTGGCCAAGAGGGGCTCCCCTTGGGAGCACACTGGTCACCAGGGGGCAGCGCCTGCATTGAGTGTCTGCCCCCTGGTGGTCAGTGCACATCATAGCGACTGGTCATTCCACCATTTGGTCAATTTGCATATTAGCCTTTTATTATGTAGGATTGGTTATTTGAAACTCAGAATGCAAAATCCCCTTAGATAACAATGCTATAAATGAAAATTTTATTTTTAAACTAGTCCAGGTTATTGAGAAGAACATTTCTTTTTTCCTTCCAAAATTGTCAGGAGGCGGTATTTTGAAAGACATCAAACTTGCCCTTGGCCATGGTATTACCTCCCTCTGTAGACCTAGAAAGTGTTTTCAGTTCAACAATTAATTTTGGAGTTTGTGACCTAAAGTAAACCATACCCAGGGAAGGTGCTTGTGACCTCATCCTTATTCTCATGTGCTCTGATGAGTCCAGAGCTATTCATAGTCAGGGAGTCCAGAGGCCAAACTCTCTCCTGTGCTGCCTCATCGTGCGCTGTCCTTGTCTGTGCCTTGCTGGGCCTGCTTCCAGAACCCTGATACCGAGCTTCACTCAGACGTGCAGTCAGGTGAAGAGCAGGGCTGTGAGGTGCTGTGCTGAAAATGGTCAGAGGACGGGCTGCTTCTCTGGCGGGGGGTGGGGGTGGGGGTGGGGGTGTCAGGGCTCCTCTGATGTGAGCTAGCACCGGGCGGAGTTTCTTAACCTCTGGTGAGGTTCGCTCAACAGGGCCCTGCTCTGATGAGGTTTAGTCTTCCTTTTGCTAAAAAGCTTTGTAGTAAACTTAAACCCAGTTATACGAGAGTACCTGATAGAGAAGATACTAATGTAATAATGCGAGTTTACATTTACGTTGAGGATCTGTTTGCAGTTCGTTTATTTATTTCTAACGTAAGTGAAGAAATGGAGTTATAAGTAGCTTATTTGGGCTAATCAAGCTCAGGAATCGCGGGACAAACCTTTCTCCTCTTACAGCTCGGGGAGCTCAGCCCGTGAGAGTCAGAGAACCAGGGCTCCAGCGGAGCAGACTCTGCCCGGCCTTTTCCTCAGGCCTCTGCTGACCACACCCTTTAAAGTTAACTTTCTTATTAGCCATGGGAATAACAGACAAATAGTGTAAGTAGTGAGAGATATCTTTGGAAAGTGGATAATTATTCGCAAGTGTTCATTTTTGCAACTGACTATCCAGATTTGAAACTAAGACTGTGTTATGCCATCTTTTCATAAACTTCATACTAAACATTTTAATGCATAAATGAATATTAAGTGATCTCAAATGAGTCTGTATGAGAATAAATTTGTTCATGACTTTATTAAAATCCATTCTGGAATACTTGCAGAACCAGTTTAACAAATCTGTATGGCTCTTAAAGGAACGGATTGTTGTGTTTTAGAGAGAACTACACAAGTGGGTGCTCTCTCTCATCATTGGAAAATGGGCTTTAAAGAGACAGTCCTTCACTCCAGCTCCACACGAGCATTGCTTCCCAGGGCCCGTTTCCAAAAGGAGACGTGTGTGTGTGTGTGTGTGTGTGTGTGTGTGTGTGTGTGTGTGTGTGTGTGTAAGTCATACTTCTCTTTATATTCGGTGATGGGAAAAGAATGGCTATGCTGTTGAGTTGTAGATACCGATTTGTTGGCTAAATGCACACAGAGCCAAGTGACTTTCCCATTTTCCAACTAATTTTCTATCAATCTTACCTTGTTACTGTTGTTCATATTCCAGGACCCGCACGCCAGCTCAGAACGTGGTTTGGGAAGTGCTGGTGGAGGGGCGTGGTGAGGGGACGGTTACAGTGGGTAAAGCTGCTCTGTGAGGATCTGCACTCAGAGGCAGGAGGTTTACAGAGCATCGCTGGAGTTCCTGTACTTCCCCATGTCCTAGCTTAGAAAAAGTTTGAGTAGGTTGTGTGAAATAAGTGACATAATTATATATTTCTGGCACAGATAAATCTATTTGGCTCTTACTGTATATTGTTAAAAATAGTATAGGTGTTCTTTCAAATTCTCTTTTGATTATGAAACTAATTATAGACATTCTTTATTGCTTTTGGTTCATAACAGTTTTCATAGCCTAACTGATAATAATAGTTATCATAGGTAGGAAAGAAAAAAGCAATTACTTCTGTTATTAATCCTCACCCAAGAATATATTTTCCATTGATTTTTAGAGAAAGTGTGGGGGGGGAGGGCGGAGAAACACTGATGTTGACAGAGACAAAACGATTGGTTGCCTCCCGTTTGTGCCCCAACCAGGCCGGGGATGGACCTGCAACCCAGGTACATGCCCTTGACCGGGAATCAAACCCGGGACCCTTTTGTGTGTGGGCTGACACTCTTAACACTGAGCAACACTGGCCAGGGTAAAAAAGCAGTTACTTTCTATGGAAACCTTTAACACTAGAATTTGTCAGGCTTTTAAAAAGGTCTTCAACGAGTCATTTTTTAAGCATATGACCTGTCAAGATCTGCAGTGACAATAACATCTCATATTGCTAAATAAAATTATTTTGTTAATTTTCCCCATCATTACTTTTGATTTATTTATATATTTATTTTTTGGCCTCTATTGAACAGTTGGCCAGTGTGATTTTTTTTTTTAATCCTCACCTGAGGAGATCTGTATCTATATATATGGTATCCCCCTAAATGTATACACATATTAATATATTCATTTTTAGAGAGAGAGGACAGGAGAGAGAGAGAAACATCCATGTGAAAGATAAACATTAATCGGTTGCCTCCTATGTGGGTGCTGATGGGATTGAACCTGCAATCTAGGTATGTACCATGACGGGGAATGAACCTGCAACCTTTGGGTGTATGGGTGATGCTCCAGCCAACTGAGTCATCTGGCCAGGACCAAACTATGCCTTTTTTTTTTTTTTAATAAGATTTTTAATAGTGTTTAAAAAGCATATTCTTGAAAGAAGGAGAAGAGATGAGACATAGAACATACATATATGCACAGCCCGGGCCACAGACAGCAGTGTGGTAGTGGCCAGAGGGAGGTGGGGGGGCTGGTGAAAGAGGGTAAAGAAAGGATCAGAAAAGGGAGGACGTCTGTAATAGTGTCAACAGTTAAAAAAAAAGTGTGTGTGTGTTTCTAAAACAACAACAACAACATAATTTAATCTATTTATTAAAAGCATTGTAAGCTTTACATAGAAACTGCTCAAGCTCTTTTGTGATGGGAAATACTGTTTTAAAGTCAGATAAAACTGCCCGGCCTCTCCCTCTCCCTTCCTCTCTGAAATAAAAAAAATACATATATTTAAAGAAACATCAACGATGAGAGAGAATCATCAATTGGCTGACTCCTGCATGCCTCCCACCAGGGATTGAGCCCATAACCTGGGCATGTGTCCTGACCAGGAATCAAATAGTGACCTCCTACCTAGTTCATGGTTTGACACTCAACCACGGAACCATTCCAGCAGGGCTATCATTACATTTTTTGAAAAGATTTTATTTAGAAGCCTATGCAAATTCAATATTCCCAAATATTGGAACTATATTTTAACTTGCAATCCTTTCCCTATATAATAAAAGCCTAATATGCAACTCGACTGAGTGGTGGAATGATCAGTGGAATGACCGATCGCTATGATGTACACTGACCACCAGCGATGGGGGTGGGGGCGTCGGTCGCCCCACAGATTGGCCCTGATCGCCGGCTGCGCCTAGGGATCCTATCGTTATATAATATAAATAATAAGTAGTGAATGTTCTCACCGGTGCGGCCTTCCCTATAGGATAGGTATGTTGGTGTGTTTCCTGGACACTTGCCTAGAAGTCAGTCTTGTTTCGGGGCTCGTCCCCTCTGTGCTCTGTTTCGTGTCTGGAAGGGAGCTTACACCTCTGCTTCCACTCTTCCACTTCTGCCCACCAGACCCCCAGCACAGCCTGAGGTGCTGCATTGGGAGCTGGAGTCGGGCTGGCTTCTGCCGTACGATGTTCCGAATGTGTTTGCTTTGTGTATATGTTACTGTTGGGTCGTCTGACAGCTTCGTCTCATGGAGAACTAAGAAGAAACAGTGATTGGAAAGTAGGGCTTTCATACTTGTATCACGGGATAGAAGAAGTGGGAGGCGGGTGTGTGGGGACAAAGGAGAGTGGCTGCATTTCTGGCGGGGTGCACTTGTTTTCCCGAGTACACTGGTTGGAGGGAGCCAGACAGCGCAGGAGAGTGTGGAAGGAGAGCCTGACCATTCAGTGCTGAACCACCGTAAATTTTGTGTTTTTTTTAAAAACTTAGGTTGGGGAGGACCATGTTTGTTAGTTGAGATTGTTTAGTCAGCAGAAATAGATTGATCCATGAGGCAAGCGGAAGATTGGAAGGCTGCTCTCTTAGACTGAGAAAGAAGACGCATGGGCCTTCTGGGAGGTAGTCATTAAAGAACCCTTGCTAACCACTGTCCTCTGAGTGGCCAAACTCCAGTCACGTGCCTTGGGCATTGGTGTGAAGGAGGGGAGAGGAGAAAGAAGACGGTTCTGGGCAGAAGGCGGAAGATTGCCATTGGACGCACATTCCCTGGCCAGGCTCCTATGTCTCTACCCCGTGCATGGGAGTGTAATTTATCACGGGCCGATGGCTCTTTGACCACATTATTCCTGTCTCCCCTTGGCTACTCACTCACAGTTTTACCTGATATTCTGTAAAGATGATAATGTGCATGACCACAGAGAACCACTTCTCTTCGATAATTCAGAGACTCGTCTATGTTTTTCATACCAGCCTGGCCCACGTGTAGCTTGGTGTGGACATAGCTCTCCACAAGTGATTCATGGAGAAGCAGGACTTCCCTCAGGATGAGGCTCATACTCACAGTATTTGGGCAAGGAAGGTGACTTCATTTGCCTGATAGTAATGTAACCTTTAATATATATCATATATATATATATGATTTCATAGAGGAAGGGAAGGGGAGAGAGAGATAGAAACATCCATTATGAGAATCTTTCATCGGCTGCCTTCTGCATGCCCCCTACTGGGACAACCCGGGCATGTGCCCTTGACTGGAATTGAACCTGCGACCCTTCAGGCCATGGGCTGATGATGCTCTATCCACTGAGCCAAACTAGCTAGGGCAGTAAACCTTTTTAAAATGGGAATCTAATCTCATCTGACCTTTCTGTTTATCCTTTTAAAAGAATTGTCTGGGATACGACTTGGAAATTAAGATATATGGAATATTTGAAAGGGTTATAAGACTGGAAATCAAAAGAACTGATTTGGCCGAAACCAGTTTGGCTCAGTGGATAGAGTGTCAGCCTGCGGACTGAAAGGTCCCAGGTTCGATTCCGGTCAAGGGCATGTGCTCTGGTTGCGGGCATATCCCCAATAGGGGGTGTGCACAAGACAGCTGATTGATGTTTCTCTCTCGTTGATGTTTCTGTCTCTCTATCCCTCTCTGTGAAAATATATATTTTTAAAAAGACCTGATTTGATCTCAATGGCTGTAACCTAGGATAAACGGTATTTTAAATATACTTCATGCTTCTCACTAACGAAGAGGTCAGCACGGCACCCGCTCTGCTTGTTTTCCAGGGAGGAGAGAAGACGGGGTTTGCCCTGGCTGGGCCTCTTCCTGAGCTTTAGTTTCCTAGTCTGTGAACGCGGCGTCCCTTTTTCGATTCTAGAGCTTTGGATGTTCCTGCTTGTTGTTTAAAGAACCGACCAGAGTTTCTAGGAATGTTTTCCCCTTTGCCGAACTCATCACCTGAGCATTTCCCCTCCTCACCAGGCAGCGCAGTGGTGCAGAATGGCTGACCTCAGTCTTGCGGATGCGCTAACAGAACCGCCTCCGGAAATCGAGGGGGAGATCAAACGGGACTTCATCGCCACGCTGGAGGCAGAGGCCTACGATGACGTTGTGGGAGAGACTGTCGGAAAAACAGACTACATTCCTCTCCTGGATGTTGATGAGAAGACGGGGAATTCAGAGTCAAAGAAGAAACCATACCCAGATCCTGGCCAGGTTGAAGGTGAGTGATTAAGCCACGCTGGAGATATGGTGCGGAAAGGAGGTGAGGGATTATGCTCTGGGTTACAGTCTTGGAAATCTTGAGGGCACGGAGCCGAGTTGTTCAGTGTAGGCCAGTAACCTGCCCTGGAGCAAAACTGCTTTATTTGAAACCAAGGAGCAAGGTTCATAGGCTTTAATTGACTGTGTTCATTATACCGTAGATCACTTTTTAAAAATAAATGTTTTTATTGATTTCATAGAGGAAAGCAGAGGGAAAGAGAGATAGAAACATCAATGATGAGAGAGAAGCATTGATCGACTACTCTTTGCAGGCCCCATACTGGGGATGGAACCCGCACCCCAGGCCTGTGCCCTGACGGGGAATCGAACCATGACCTTGTTTGTAGGTTGTAGGTTTGTAGGTTGACGCTCAGCCACTGAGCCACACCGGCTGGGCCTATAGATGACTTTTAACCCTAGATTTCTTCTGTAGCATGCCAACTTCTGTATAATCTTCCTCTGAGTTTCCTACATTAAACTGGCTGCTGTGCTTTTTCTTTGAAAAGTTATAAACATAACATTTTGTGTTTACATGAGAACTTAATTTAGAATGGAATCAGATGCCACTTGACTCTGGGAGTAATACCAGATCTAGGTTAAAACATGATTAAAGGCTTTAAAAGAGATTTTCTGCTTTTATATAGTATAGGGTCAGATTTGCTAATATTTGAGGATTTTTTGCATCTGTGTTCATGTAGGATATGAACTTTTGTCCAGCTTTAGAGTTGAAGTCATGTTGGCATCATAAAATGATTCGGAAAATTTTCTGGAATAGTTTGTTTAGAATTGATGTTTTTTCTTTAATGTTGGATAGACTTCCTCCATGTAATTCTGTGGATTCATTTCTCCTTTTACTTCTGTCAGTTTCGTTTGATGTATTTTCAGATCTGCTGTCATCTGCATATACACGTAGAATATGTCTTCTGGATGGATGATCCTCTTTATTCCTGATAACATTGTTCTGAAGTCTAATTTTTGTCTTATATTAACATAGCCACCACAGCTTCCTTTTTATTAGTGTTTACAGGATATAGCTGTCTTCATCTTTTTACTTTCAACATATTTCCTTTTTTATATTTAGTAAAAGTGGGTTTCTTATAGACAGAATATAGACATGTCTTGCTTTTTGGTCTAAAGAGCCCAGTCTTCTAATTGATATGTTTAAACTATTTATATTTAATATGGTTTTTGGATTTAAATCTATCATTTTACTAGTGGCTTTCTAGTTTTTTCATCTGTTTTTAATTCACCTATTTTTTGTCTGCTTTTGGATTAACTGAAAGATATACTACCAGTATACTCTTTCCCATTTTATGCTCCCCCATTTAGTTTTGCTTCTACAAGTATGTTATCTTAGCATTGCCTCCATAAAACATCTAAATAGTTAAATACCTGGAACTAAAACTGATGTCAACGACTTCCAAAATTTCCTATCACCTTGGGAAATAATTCTCAAAACACTTTTTGGGACATATATATGTACTATGTAGTGCTTGATTTTTTTCTTCATAAATATTATCTTCCTAATAAGTGTTCATTGTCAGCTCTAATCAACTCTATATGCCTCTGTTTTCTAGGCTAGGGAGACAGAAGACATATGCTGTGTCTTAGATGTGAATAACAAAGCACTAACACTTCTGTGACTATTGTTCATTCAAAACGTCACCATAGATGTTTGACTGAGCATCTGACACATTCATTGTTGACCCTTAGACACAAATAGTTGGCAAGTTTGTGGGCAAGTCACTTATTTTTATTTATTTATTTATTTATTTATTAAATATATTTTATTGGTATTTTACAGAGAGGAAGGGAGAGAGATAGAGAGCTAGAAACGTCAATGAGAGAGAAACATCAACCAGCTGTCTCTAGCACTTCCTACCGGGGATGTGCCCGCAACCAATGTACATGCCCTTGACCGGAATCAAACCCAGGACTCTTCAGTCCGCAGACCGACGCTCTACCATTGAGCCAAACCGGTTTCAGCTCACTTATTTTTAAAAAAATATATTTTCTTTTTACATTTTATATTATATATTTTTATTGATTTTTTTTTTTTTTACAGAGAGGAAGAGAGAGGGATAGTTAGAAACATCGATGAGAGAGAAACATCAACCAACTGACTCTTGCACACCTCCTACTGGGGATGAGAGAGAAACATCCACTAGCTGCATCTTGCATACCCCCTACTGGGGATGTGCCTGCAACCAAGGTACATGCCCTTGACCGGAATCGAACCCAGGACCCTTCAGTCCACAGGCCAGCGCTCTATCCACTGAGTCAAACCGGCCTTGGCAAGGCACTTAATTTTTATAAGTGGTGGGTGCTTAGATAATTCTACTTGTAAGTATGAGAGAATACTTTCTCCCCAGCTATCCAGGAAGTTAAGAAATTATTTCTATAAAATGTTTATTATTATATATTTTTTATTGATTTCAGAGAGGAAGGAGAGAGAGAGATAGAGAGAGAAACATCAATGATGGAAGAGAATCGTTGACCAGCTGCCTCCTGCACGCCCCCTACTGGGGTTTGAGCCCACAACCTGGGCATGTGCCCTTGACCGGAATCAAACCTGGGACCCTTCAGTCTGCAGGCTGATGCTCTGTCCACTGAGCCACACCAGCCAGGACGCTATAGAATGTTTTAATCTAAGGCAGTGGTTCTCAAAGTCCGGTCCTTGGACCAGCAGGATCAGGATTACTTGGCAGCTTGTTCAAGTTGCAATTCTCAGGCCCACGGGGAATGAGAAGCCCTGGGGATGGGCTCAGCATCTGTATTTTAACAAACTTTTGCTGGTGACTTGGATGCATGTCCCAGATGGAGAAACCTGCCCAGGAGAATGGTTCGCGTCAGCTGTAGAAAGGGTGACCCTGGGTGCTGCGGAATTTCTTGTTCAGCCCACTTCAGGTGGCCACCAGAGGGCGAGATTGCACAGGCCTCGCTTGCACAGGAAGGTGCCCTGGCATTGGGACCATGCTGAACCTTTCCCCTTCTGCCCACGCCACCGGGCTCTTCCCACGGGACACGGGACCTCTCGGCACGGAGCTGCTTCTCTTCTCTGCCAAACTGGCCTGCCGGTGTGGCACTCTGAAATCTCCCGTGGGAGAAGAGATTTAGAAAGCCAAGTAAATTAGCATATTCTTCTAACAGAGCATGCGATAAGTTAAAAAAAAGTGTGCTGTTGGCGCTGTGTGTTTCGCTGAGAGAGTTTTCATTTCATGAAGTGGGAGTCTGGGGAAATCCGTGGAAAAGGCACCCGGGAGAGAACAGATCCTGTCCTTGGAAGGAAGGGAGGAGAGCACAGGCTCACGCACAGGGTGAGGCACGGTCTCAGGCGGATGCTTTAGGTCTGTGTGTGGAGCGGGAGGAGGAAGGAAGTCTGGCTGACAGTTTACAGAACAGAAGAGACTGCAGCTTGCTGTCAGGGAGCGCCTCCCGCTGGGGTGCCTAGGAGAGTGGCTGTGGGAGTGAGTGACCGTCTGTTCTGCTCTAGGTTTCCTTTCCTGGGATCTTTAATGTTGGGCTGGTTTTTATCCGCTTTAAGCTAATGCGCTGACACATCTCCTAGCGAGATGGAGTTCGGTTTGTTTCCCATGCTCCATTCATCACACGGTTCTCTTCTCTGTGCTGGTTGCAGGCACTCCGTCTCCTAAAGCAGCAGTGCTGGCCAACGGTGACCATGGCACAGAAGGGGAGCGCCCTGCAGGTGAGTGGTCCCCGGACCCCAGGCACAGCGCGCCCGGGTCAGCTGCTCGAGGAGGCGCCAGGAAGCAGGTGGATGGTTCTGAGTTAGGGTGTGGTGGTTCCTGTTGGATGTGTCTGAACCAGGACATCCTCCACGTGATGGCTCCGGTGGGCAGGGGAGTGGCTGTCCTTGGCTATTCGGTGGACTTTGGTGGTAGTGGTACCAAACAAGGACCGATCGGCCTTCACAACAAGCTTATGGAGGCAGAACAGCCGTCACCGAGATGAGGCCTCAGTCCCGCCAGCTCTGCAGGCAGGTCCCCCGAGCACACTGCACTCCGTCCGCCAGGGCTCCCTCCGCGCAGGGGCCTGTGAGCTGCAGAGTCACGCTCTTCCGTTTTTCCTTTATTTCCCCCTTAACTGTTCATCCTGAAATTTGTCTCTGACTTTACTCTGAGCCTGTGACTAGGCTTGGCTCCGTCAGCTGGCACTGAGTGCCTGTGGCTGCACCTCAGAACCACACCACGTGTGCCATCAGCCGTGCCCAGGAGGGGGCGGAGTTCTCCCAGCAGCCCCACGCCGCGGGATGTGCCCTGTCCGAGCTCCCGGGGAGCTGTGGGAGGCGCTTTTCGCTTCAGCGTGGTCAGGCTGGCCCTGTTGGCCCAAACAGACAGTCTTCTCGGTCCCCGTGTGCCTCCGCGACGGGGCGGACGTGGGCTTCCCAGGTCCGTGTGGCACACACAGCGGGCCGGGCCTGGCCTGGCCTGGCTCTCTTGGACGCAGACCTCAGCCTCGAGAGCCCCCCTTCCGGCCCCGCGCCCTCGGCGCTGAGCTCCGGGAGGCCGGGCCGCAGTCGCGCTGCTGCCGGTGGTGGCGGCGGGGTGCTCTGTGGCCGTTAGAGACGGCGTCTCCTGGTTCCCCAGATTTACTGATGGCAAGGCTCTGCTATCAGTGACATCGGCATCCTTATTAGAACCAGGAATCCAGGACTCTTCACATTAAAAGCAAGAAGCAGTCCGAAGGGCCTCCGCAGCTTGTGAAATGGAGTGTCTGTGTCTGTGATGATGGTCGTTATATGTGGTTCTGACAGGTTCTGTGCGGCTTTGAAAACAGCCATCTGTATGATTTGGTTTTCAGAAACCTTTGTGATTAAAGAAGAAGCTTGAACCTGAACTTTAAACAAGAGTAAACGTCACTTTCCTTTACCAGGAGACAGCGTGAGGGGGTTGATGGGATGGGCTTGTGAGAGAGGGGCCGCCCTTTCCACCCAGGAAGGGAGCCGCTGTCAGAGCCAGAGGGCTCCTTGCAGCAGGATGTCAGCATGGCCGCACTTGATGCAGCAGTTGCTTCCCACCGCCCGGCTCATCGGGCAGCCAACAGGAACGGGGAACGTGCAGGCTAGGCCTCCCTGCCCCAGAGACTTGGAGCTCCTGGTTGCAGCACAGAAGCTGCTGGCTGAGCCCTCGCCAGGGAGGTGCTGAGAGCAGGCCCCCCTCCTTCCCCCGGGAGTTCGCCCGCTCACCGGAAGGGGCTTGGCTGGCTGACAATACAGTGTTGTTGGGGTGGGAATGAGAAGGGAGGGGACGAAGGTGCACGCTTTTGGAGCATGTGTGACTTCATTCTAGTTTGGCCATCACTGACGGGGGCCGTTTTGAAAACGTCCGTTTCTGCTTCCCTCAGAATGTCCTCTCCAGCCCCGCGAGCAGCTCAGCCCCCGGTAGCGTAGGATGGGTTTATGAGCCTCTTGCTGTGTTGAACTTGCTGTTGACTAATGACCTGTGCTTTTCTGCCCCTTCCCCTCCCCCTTCTGTTCTCCTCCTAGAAGCCTAGTGTCTCTCCGCACTGGGGCTGCGGCAGCACCAGACCAGTGGCCTCCCTAAGCACCGTCTCTCCTAACACCTGCAGCCTTGCAGAGCTTTGCTTTCCCTCCCTGGACCGTAGAGAAGAAGCGGAGGGGGGTTCTTCGGGGCCTCTTTCTGCTGATGCTGCGCAGCCACCTGCTCCCTCTTGTCCTCTGAGGGCTCCCGGAGCCTCCTCCCCTGTGACCACCACGCCAAGATGGAGTCTTTACTTGTAGTCTTGTATACGGGTCACCTAGTGTTCTCATTTCCTGTTCTCTTTTTGAATTCATTTTATCATTTAATTTGCTCTCACGTTTTTCTTTTCTTTAAACATTTTTAGTTGGCGTTTTCCATGGGGTTTCCAGGTCTCCCACCCGCATCGGGATGTGGCAGCACAGAGGAGAAGGCGAGCTTTCCAAAGGGCTTGGGTCCACCGGACGGCAGGGACCCCCTCCCCTTGCGCCTTCCTCCGGGAGCTGGCTTCTAGGGAGGGCGTTCTCTTAGGCACGTGCTCCTCTCCCTCACTGAGAGCTGAGTGAGGACGCTATGTAAGGTTTTCTAACAGCCGCTCTGGTGAAACTTTGAAAAGTATTTGCTCAAGTTAAATCGGCCTTTGTTAGTTGCAAGTTAGGCCAAACTTGTTTTTATTATGTAATTATCTATTTGTGTAGGTTTAGAGTCTCCTGAAAATTTATAACCTTATTATTGTGTGTGGAATTGTATCAGCAAAATTATTTTCTTTGCACAATCATGAAGTATGAGAAGTTAAGTAAATGGACTCCAGTATGGTTGGCATACTGGGCTGTTGATACAGATAGGAAATGACTTTCCCTGTGACAACACAAGATGGAGCTAACTGGGAGCACAGGAAGGACAGCAGTTTGCCAGGTTCCTCATGAAGTGGTTGTCTGATTGGACTCGGCCTCGCTCAGGATGAGGATCCTGTGCCCTTGGAAGGAGCCTTTATGCCGCGTTCCAGGGCTTGGGGTCCGGTGAAGCCCTGTATGTCAGTCCTTCCCCACGAGCGTTAGCATCTGTTTCTCACATTCTGAGGACTGTCTAATGGGACTTTCTATTTCCGTTTCTCATTTTTCCAGACTAATAGCTAAAAATTCTGGAAGCATTTGGGATAAGTACTAAATGACAAGCTGTGATTGGATCTTTAGAAATAGAATATAAAACATGGGCCATGTTTTGAAATCTTAGAGGAATTCTGGTTTAAAATCTGAAATGCAAAATACTTTTAAAATTATTTTTTTGTTAATCCTTACCCGATGGATATTTTTTTCATTGTTTTCTAGAGAGAGTAAGAGGGAGGGAGGGAGGGAGAGAGAGACGGAGAGAAACGTTGATGTGAGATAGATCTATTGGTTGCCTCCTGTGTGTACCCTTAACTGGGGCTGGCGAAGTATGTGACCTTGACCAGGAATCGAACCCGCAACCCTTTGGTCTGTAGGCAGGTGCTCTAACCACTGAGAAACCCGGCTAGGGCACTTTTAAAAATTTGTTTAATCCTCTTATAGACTGTGTATGCTTTTATGATCACTAAGCTACTGATTATTTTAGTTAAGTAATTGTGAGGAAGTTTGAGGTGCCGGTGGGGTGGTAAATTAGAAGGTTATGGAAGTTTACCCTGAGTCCCTGCACTGACGCCTGGAACTCAGGAAGCATTCCCGCTTCTGGGCGCAGGTCTGGTCACCTGGTGGCTGCTCTGCCAGCAGTGACTTCCGAGGGTTCTGGTGAGAAGACACGAGGGGAGCTGCGTGTTGACTTCTAAGCAGTTGATCACGTATGGAACCTGTGACTGTAGGAGCCACACCGTGAACCAAACGACAGCTCTTTCTTCTGATGGGTGGCCATTTGTTTCCTGGTGGGGTTTTGGTTAGGACCTTTTACAACCGGTAGTGCTAACTTTTCCAAGTGTGGCATCTTTCTGTCGCCTCTCACCAGCCTCTGCCGTTCCTGTGAATGACGGGGGTGGGGAGGCCGGGGACCCTGT
Source organism: Vespertilio murinus (assembly GCA_963924515.1). Classification (NCBI taxonomy): domain Eukaryota; kingdom Metazoa; phylum Chordata; class Mammalia; order Chiroptera; family Vespertilionidae; genus Vespertilio; species Vespertilio murinus. Next base: position 633,624 of record OZ004715.1, on the reverse strand, counting down.
TGGGCCAAGGTCAGAGGCACACCCACGCCATGTTGATGTTGATTTAGTCCACTTTTATTTCCATCTTGTGACGTGTTTGTTTTGTTTGAAATTTATTTTTATCTAAGAACTTTTTTTAATTTATGAAATTGAAAATTTCTACTAACAGCCTGCTAAAACTTATATATTATTAGCTCACTTGGTTGCACTTGGATGTTTCATTTTGAAAGAAATGCACTTTATGTTTTACATCCAGCTTTCTATGAAGTAGCCAGTCCTGTAATGAAGTGCTGTGTTGCCTGAGTGGCCCAATATTGCCCTGCTGAGATGGCCAGGCTGGTTAGGATTGCTCTGTTGAAATGTGCTGTTTCTTATATGTAATCAAATCAACTTCTTCTCCCCTCCTTTCCCCTCCCCTCTCCCTTGCTTAATGTTGAAGATGTAGACCTTTGTTTTTAAAGATTTTTATACCTAAGTTTATACTTTTTGTGATTTTAGACTTTAGCAGTTTGTACATTGGAACATTTTAATGTAATCATTGTGCTAATTAAATTACACTAATAAACATCTTTCATTAACATCTTACAGACTGGAATTTGGTTGGGGTCTAAATATTGAAGTGTAATGCGACTAAGATGTGAGTTTGGTAAATAAAGATGCTTGAGGCATTAGTTCTCAGTCTAACAAAGCTACTAATCGCACTCCTAACAATCCCACATTGCACGTGCTTCCTACTGTCACTTACATTGCCGTTTTTGATTCTCAGAGTAGCTCTTTACAAAATCTGTACGAGTTAAGTCCAAATGACTGCTTGATATTTTATAGTATCTGGTGAGAAAGACAGTAGGCAGAATAGCAATGTGTAGGTATTTAAAAAGACACTTTCATGGCTTATCCATTATGGTTAGGTATTTTCATCTTTAAAAATATATTTTTATTGATTTCAGAGAGGAAGGGAGAGGGAAAGATAGAAGCGTCAATGATGAGAGAGAATCATTGATTGGCTGACTCCAGCATGCCCCTCTCCCCCAGAGGGGGGGGATCAGGCCTGCAGCCTGGGCATCAAAACATGACACACTCAACCACTGACCTACACTTGCCAGGCTATTGTTAGATATTTTCCAATACTACATCTATTTTTGCTGTAGTCCAATTAAAATTCATGTTCACAATCTTCCTAAGTTATATTAACTTTTACATTCAATATCATTTTAATTCTGAACATTATTTATATACTAGACACCTGGTTCACGAAATTTGTGCACTAGGGGTTGCAGCCCAGCCTGCACCCTCTTCAGTCTGGGACCCCTTGGGGGATGTCCGACAGCCCTCTCACAGTTCGGGACTGATGACTCCTAAACAACTTGCCTGTCTGCCTGCCTGATTGCCCCTAACCCGCTTCTGCCTACTAGGTTGATCAACCCCTAACTGCTCCCCTGCCAGCCTGATTGACACCTAACTGCTCCCCTGCCTGTCTGATTGCCCCAACTGCCCTCCCCTGCAGGTGTGGTTGCCCCCAACTGCCCTCCCCTGCCGGCCATTTTGTGACAACGTGGGGGTGGCCATCTTGTAAGGGCGAGAGGGTCAATTTGCATATCACCTCTTTATTATATAAGATATAAAAGGCTAATATGCTAAGTGTTCGACTGTCCGACCAGTTGCTATGATGTGTACTGACCACCAGGGGGCAGGCGCTCAATGCAGGAGCTGCTGTGATGGCACTGGCCATTTGCAGAGAAAAGACACCACAGATCTGGTGCCCACAAAGTAATACTCAGCTTCCCCCAAGTGGGGCACAGGCCCTGCCACCACCCCAGAGCGACACCTCACCAAATTGCAGCTGACACTGCCAAGACCACATGGCGCAAAATGGGGCCCACAGCCCAGCTCAGCCCAGCTCAGTGGCTGTGGGCGCTGGGTAATGGTGTCACATAGCAACACCCAGCTTCCTCTCCCTAGTGACTAGCTGCCTTGGAGTTTTTTTTAGCCCAGGAACATAGCTTGCTTTACAGCCAGGTGGAAACATTTTACACTTTAACCAAATATATGTGAATCGTTTTCCCATGCCTCATCTTATTTAATCCTCACAGAAGTCCTGGAGTAGGTAGATAGGAGACTTGATGGAATCCTATTTTCATTAGCCGGAAAATGGAGATTTAGAAAGCTTAGAAACTTGACTCGACTGAAAAGAAGAAATGGTGGACCTTGAAAGTGACTTCAGTTTTTCTCACTGCGCAGAATATAGTCAAACACTGCTGTAGTTAAATATTTTACCCTTTGTTTTCCCTGCATGATCTATAATAATAATCTGCTTTGTGTTGATATTTACTGCTGTGTTGCTGACAGTTACCTGAAAGAGAAGTTGGGGTGCTTCATGGGCTGGAAAAAGTTTAGCTACATCTAATTAATTTCCTTTCCATGTGCACAGATTTGTGCACCGAGCCACTAATCCTACATAATAAAAGCCTAATATGCTAAGTGTCCAGTCGTCTGTTCAACCAATCAAAGCATAGTATGTTAATGATATGCCTAGGCTGCTCAACTGCTCACTATGACGTGCACTGACCGCCAGGGGGAAGACGCTCCAACTGGTAGGTTAGCTTGTGTTGGGATTCTGCTAATCAGGAATGAGTGAGACGGGCCGGACATGCCCTGGAGTCCTCCCGCAGTCCCTCCCCAGCTGCCCATCCTCCAGCGTCCCTCTCCAGCCCAAATCATGCATCGGTGAGGTCCCTCAGCCTGGCCTGCACCCTCTCACAATCCGGGCTGGGGGGACCACCACGCCCCTCGCATGAAATTCATGCACGGGGCCTCTATAGTTATTTGATAATATAGTATACTGGACCTGGGAAGGATTCTGTGGAATGCCAAATTCCCTAGTCATTCTGCATTAGTGTTTTTTTTTATAACAGTAGATAGATTTGCAAGTGCAGTCTGTTGACTGAATTAAGACATTGAAAAGATTCTATGCCTGAGGTAATTTGGATGATAGAAGTTTTTTAGTTGCTAGACATTTCTTTTTATTAAGACAGCTCAATTTAATATTCTGTTTACTTTTATTAAGAGCTTAATAATCTATTATGTTTAAAGTACAATTATTCATAATTACTCATTTTCTTAAAGATGGAGACAATTCTTGGATCTTAGTACATTTATTTTGCAGAAAGTGAGATGAAATCTGGCTACAGTTGATTAATGTGGTGGAGCTAGGAGGTGAGAATCCTATTTTGGGCTGGGCTGGTGGGACACAGCATTATTTTAATTTCTGAGGCATGTATAAATCTGGATTAATCTCAATTGTATATTGGTGCTGTTTCCATTACAATGAAGCTTACCAACACATAATCACAAATTACTGGTGGAATAAACTGTGCTACTCGGGGGGCGAGTTACTGTGATTTACCCTGTTTGGGGCTAGCTGTGCAGTGCGCTGAGTGCTCTGCAAATGGCAGGGTTCCCAGTGGTTCCCATTGTGATCAGAGCAGGTGCTTGCTACCATAACTGTTCCGGGTATGATGGGATATCGACCCCTCAGATCAGACCAGCAATAAAACTAAAACTGCTTCGTTAGAATGTCCTGAAACAGAAGATGTTTTAGGGTTTCAGACTGTTATCATAAAATACAATGCATTCAATTTAGCATTAAAATAAATGTAAGGCACCAACAAGTGAAATATTAACAGAAAATAAATCTGTAATGTTAGAATGTCTGAGCAGCATTTATAACTACAAGTTGGCATCCTCCTCCTAAATAATAAAAGGTTAATATGCAAACTGACTCTAATGACCGACCGACCGACCAGTCGCTATGGCACGCATTGCCACCTGGGGGCAGATGCTCAATACAGGAGCTGCCCTGGTGGTCAGTGCACTCCCACAGGGGGCGCTGCTCAGTCAGAAGCCAGCTCATGGCTGGCCAGCACAGCAGCGGATGGCCGGAGCCTCTCCTGCCTATGTGGCAGCACTAAGAATGTCCAACTGACTGCTTAGGCCCGCTCCTCACAGGACTCCTGGGCTGCCAGAGGGATGTCCGACTGCCAGCTTAGGCCCAGTCCCCTGGGGAGCAGACCTAAGCTGGCAGGTGGACATCCCCTGAGGGTTCCCAGACTGAGGGGGCACAGGCTGGGCTGAGAGCGTGCCCCCCCCCCCCCACACACACACATGAGTGCATGAATTTTCAGTATATCCATTTTTCATTTGAAGAAATTAAAGTTAGGTTAATAATGGAGCTCAAAATTGGACCTCGTCTGATAAGCCTTTATGCCTTTTCTACCACACTTGTTATGTCACGGAGAATCTTCTTCCTGCCTCCTTAGAGGCCATTTTATTTCTGTCAGGTTGGTGTTGATGCCTCCTCTTTTACTTCTGAACATTTTTTCTTAATCAGTCTGGATACACTTTGTCAATTCTGTTGATCTTTTCAAAGAACCAACTTATTGTTGTGTTTTCTCTGTTTCACTCTATAATCTGCATTACTTCCTTCCCTCTGCTTGCTTCAGGCTCACATTTGCTCTTCCTTTTCCGGTTTCTTAAGGTAGAAGGTTATGTTACTTGTTTGTGATGTAGGTGTTTACAGCTATGAATGTCCCTCCAAGCACATGGTGAGCTGCATCTTGTATGCTTTGGTGTGTTATGTTTTCATCTTCATTCATCTCAAAATATTTTCTAATTTTCTTTGTGACTTCTTTGCCTATTGGTAGTTTAAGAGTCTGCGGTCAATTTCTACATATTTGTGAATTTTCCAAACTACTTTCTGTTATCATTTTCTAATGTTATTTTATTATGGTTGCAGAACAAATTTTGTACAATTTAAATCCATTTAAAGGATTGTTTTAGGGCCTAACATATGGTCTGTCCTGGAGAATGGTCCATGTATACTTGAGAAAAATGTGTCTTCTGCTGTTGTTGCATAGAGTTTTCTTTTTCTTTGTTGAAAAAAAATTTATTGATTTTTTAGAGAGAGGAAGAGAGGGATAGAGAGTGAGAAACATTGATGAGAGAGAAGCATCGATCAGCTGCCCCCTGCATACCTCCCCCCGGGGATGTGTCCACAACCAAGGCACATGCCTTCGACCGGAATTGAACCTGGGACCCTTCAGCCCGCAGGCCGATTCTCTATCCACTGAGCCAAACCGGTGTCAGCAGTGGAGTTTTCTTTAAAATGTCTTTGTAGTGTCAGTCACGTCTTCTTTTCCCTGTTGGCACTCTGTCTAGTTCTGTTTATGATTGAAAGTGGGGTAGTGAAGACTCCAACAATCATTGTTGAATTATCCGTTTCTCGGTTAAGTTTTTTCTTTATATAATCCTTACCAGAGTATATGTTTGTTTGCCTTTTAATCTGTTTGTAATTCCATAAGTAACACATAAATACAATATATATAGAGAGAGACATGGATGTGAGAAACATCGATCTTTGCCTCCCATACATGCCCCAATGGAGGATTGGACTGGGAACCTAGGAAATGTGCCCTGATCAGGAATCGAACCCACAACCTTTTGGTGCACGGATGACACTCCAGCCAATGGAGCCACCCCACCAGGGGCATCAGTTTACTTATTTGTGCTTCATATATTTTAGGGCTTTCATTCTATGTTTTAAAGAGGAAATTTGAATAACTAACTTTTATGTGCTTTTTATAGTCAAGGATTAATTCCTTGTGAAAAGTTCTGGGGTGTGGATTAGAGGATGTTTGCAAATGATTACTACAATTATGAGCTTCCAAAACAGACCGCAATGTCCATTATGGGGAGGAAGATTTAAAGTGCTTTTTCTTTTTTCCTTCCTTCTTTCCTTCCTTCCTTCCTTCCTTCCTTCCTTCCTTCCTTCCTTCCTTCCTTCCTTCCTTCCTTCCTTCCTTCCTTCCTTCCCTCCCTCCCTCCCTCCCTCCCTCCCTCCCTCCCTCTCTCCCTTCCTCCCTCCCTCCCTTCCTCCCTCCCTCCCTCCCTCCCTCCCTCCCTTCCTTCCTTCCTTCCTTTCTTTTTCTTTGTTTTTTTTTTGTGTGTGTATGTGGCACAGAACTTTATTTATTTATTTTTAATGCATTTTAAAAATTAAATTATTATATGTGTACATTACCAATGCCCCCTCTACTCCCATACATGCCCTCCCTCCCAAGAGTTTTGTGTCCATTGGTTATGCTTATATGCATGCATACAAGTCCTTCAGTTGATCTCTTATCTCCCACATATCTCCCTCCCCTCCCTGCTGTAATTTGACAGTCTGCTTGTTGCTTTACTGTCTCTATATCTATCTTTTGGTTCACCAGTTTATGTTCTTTATTATCCATAAATGAGTGAGGTCATGTGATGTTTCTCTTTCATTGACTGGCTTATTTCACTCAGCATGATGTTCTCCGGTTACATCCAGGTTGCTGCAAATGATAAGAATTCCTTCTTTTTTTATGGCAGCATAGTATTCCTTTGTGTAGATGTATCATAGTTGTTTTTAAAAAAATATATTTTATTGATTTTTTTACAGAGAGGAAGAGAGGGATAGAGAGTTAGAAACATCGATGAGAGAGAATCATCAATCAGCTGCCTCTTGCACACCCCCCACTGGGGATGTGCCTGCAACCAAGGTACCTGCCCTTGACCGGAATCAAACCTGGAACCTTTAAGTCCACAGGCCAACGCTCTATCCACTGAGCCAAACCAGTTTCGGCAGTACCATAGTTTTTGATCCAATCATCTGCTGACGGGCACCTAGGCTGTTTCCAAATCCTAGCTATTGTAAATTGTGCTGCTATGAACATTAGGGTGCATATATCCTTTCTGATTGGTGTTTCTAGTTTCTTGGGATATATTCCTGGGAGTGGGATTACTGGGTCAAATGGAAGCTCCATTTTCAGTTTTTTGCTCCCTTTAGTATTATGAAGTGGCCTTTGTTATCTCTTGTTATGTCTTTCACTTTGAGATCTAATTTGTCAGATATAAGTATTGCTACCCCAGCTTTTTTTTCATTTCCATTCGCCTGGAAAACCTTTTTCCATCCCTTCACCCTCAGTCTGTGTGCGTCTTTTTTTCTGAAGTGGGTTTCTTGTAGACAACAGATATATGGGTCTTGTTTTCTTATCCAATCCCTTACCCTATGTCTTTTGATTAGGGCATTTAATCCATTTACATTTAAAGTTATTATTGATAAGTACTTATTTGTCACCATTTTTATTTTATACCCCTGTGTTCCTTCTTTGTTTCCTATTTCTTTTTTATATTTTTACAGCAGACCCTTTAGCATCTTGCATTGCTGGTTTAGTGGTGATAAATTCCCTTAGACTTTTTTTGTCTGTGAAGCTCCTGATTACACCTTCATTTTTGATTGATAGCCTTGCTGGGTACAGTATTCTTGGATTCAGACTCTTCCTTTGCATGACGTTGTATATTTCATTCCATTCCCTTCTGGCCTGACAAGTTTCTGCTGATAAATCAGTTGTTAGTCTGATGGGGGTTCCTTTATATGTAACTTTCTGTGTCTCTGGCTGCTTTTAGGATTCTTACTTTGTCGTTGGTGTTTGCCACTTTAATTATAATGTGCCTTGGTGTCGATCTTTTGGGATTCATTTTGCTTGGGACTCTGCGAGCATCTTGGATTTGTGTGGGTTTTTTCTTCTCTATCTCAAGAAAGTTTTCTGTCATTATTTCTTGAAATAGGTTTTCCATGTCTTCCTCAGTTTCCTTTCCTTCCGGAACCCGTATTATTCTAATATTGTTTTGTTTTGCATTGTCCCACAGCTCCCGTAGGCTCTCCTGCTTTTTAATTTTTTTTTCTAGTAGTGTAAAAATTTTAGCAGGTGGTAGAAAGAGTAGGGAAAATCTAAAGCAGGAAAGGGTTAAGATAAACATGACAGCAATGGGGAAAGGTTAGGAAGAGAGTAATGGTGTAAAGGTTGTGTTGAGATAGGGTTAAACGATACTAAAGGAGAGGTGAAAATATAATGAAGAACATTAATTCTAATGTAAAATAAAGAGAAAATAAAATGGCACTTAAAAAATGAAAAAAAGGAAACAAAAAAGTTAAAATAGCAGTAGTAATAATGCTGATTGAATCTAAAAATGTAATAATTAAAAAGGTAAAATCAAGTGAGGAAAAAGGGAAAAAATCGTTTAAGTAAAAGATGCAAAAAATGAAAATAAAGTTAAAAATAGGAAAATTAGCTTTAAAAATGTGCAGTAGTGAAGGCCATTCACTTCCTCCGTTATTCTGCTTGGCACGCCTGTTTCTCAGTCCAGACAGTATTGCAGTTCCCTGCGTTCCGCTGCACCTCAGCGTTGTAAGCTAGTCCTTAATTTTAAGTTGGGGATGTCTTAGTTTCTTGGTTTTTGATTAAATGAAAGTAATAATAAACACAGTTTATTCAGCCCCTAGGTGGCAGTGTTTCTGGATTGATGTCCCCGTCTTTTTGGCTGCTCTAGCCTTCTTTCTCTATGGCGCTCAATACTGGTTTGTTGAGGCGGGCTGCCTCCGAGCTGGTTCCCAGATGGTCTCTCCCCGCTCTGCTTCCCAGCTTCCAGAAAAGCAGTTTCCCCTGCGGTCTCTCAGGGCCAGCCAATCCGGGTGGTCTCTCCTTTGTAACCAGAAGCAAAGGGTGGCAGGGGAGCCAGCCTAGGTGGGCGACGGGCCAGTCTGCGCGCACTTACAAACAGACTGCACACCTTCCAAACTCCTATGTCCTCCCTCCGTGTCAGATCAGAATTGGTTGCTCCCTTGAGAACCCCACTACTAGCAACCTTGAGGACCCCCGTCCCCTCTCACGGATCACGCCAGACCCAACAGCGGGGGGCTTTTGTGGACACAGATTTCCGCGGTCCGATGGGTCTTGCAGTGCGAGAGCGCTTTTGTCTCTACCACTGTGGCGGCTGCAGCTTCTGCTGCCACAGCCTCTGCAGCTGCCGCCTCCGCTGCCGGGACCCAGACACCCCACGTTATCCTGGCAAAATCCAACCACTCTGTGGAATCCGCGTGTCCGCACCGACCGGGGCCCCACAGCTGCTTGGTGGTCTCCACGGTTGTGGTTTTTTCAGGTCTCAGATAAGATCCCTAGTTGTAGTTTTGATGTGGATGTGAGAGGCAGCAAGTACAGGTGTTTACGTGGGCTGCCATCTTCTGGCACAGAACTTTAGTGATTAGTTTATGTGTCCCACGAGGTGGAAAAGGTTGAAACTTCTGATCTAGACTGTTTCTACCTCGAACAAATGAGTTAACTTTGCTATGTCACTCATTCTGCAGCGGGATAACTGGGCACGGCACAAGGACACAGCAGACCAAACTTCTGTGGAAACGAGCTAAAGTGCTTTTTCTAAAGGTTATTTTCTTTCCCTCTAAATCCCAACCACCATTTTTGTAGAAATAGGAAAATCTACCCAAAAATTCATATGGAATTTCAAAACAATCTTGAAAACGAATGAAGTTAGAGGTCTCACACTTCCCAACTTCGACACTTACCATGCCGCTGCAGTAATCAGTGTGAGGCTGGCGTGAAGACAGACCGACCAGGAATAGAACAGAGCCCATAAATAAACCCTTGCATGTATGTTCAGGTGACATTGGGACAGGGCACCAAGACCATTTAATGGGGAAAATATAGTCTTCCCAACAGATGGTGTCCCTAAAACTGGATATCTAATTGGACCCTTACTTTACACCATATACAAGTAGTGACCTAAAATGGATCAAAGACCTAAAAATCAGAGCAAAAACTATGAAACTCTTAGAAGAAAACAGCATAAGCTTGATGACTTTGGATCTGGCTATGATTTCTTGGATCTGACACCAAAGCACAGGCAATAAAAATAAGATAAACTGTATTACATAAAAGCTAGAAACTTTTGTGCATCAAGGACACTATCAATAGAGCAGAAAGGCAATTCCTGGAGTGGGAAAAAATGTTTACAAGACATATCTGAAAAGGGATTAATATCCAGAATGAATGAAGCACTTCTATAACTCGGCAACATCCAAACAAACAACTTGATTAAAGATGAGCGGGGCCGAAACCGGTTTGGCTCAGTGGATGGAGCATCGGCCTGCAGAATGAGGGGTCCCAAGTTTGATTCCGGTCAAGGGCATGTACCTTGGTTGCAGGAACATCCCCAGTAGGGGGCAAGCAAGAGGCAGCTAATTGATGTTTCTCTCATCGATGTTTATAGCTCTATCTCCCTCTCTCTTCCTCTCTGTAAAAAACCAATAAAATATATATTTTTAAAAATACCAGTGTACCAGTAAATGATGTAGATTTTTTTCAATAGATGGGGTTACACATATGTTTATATATATGCAATTTGATATGTACTAGTATGCTATTTTGTATTGACAGCAAGCTTCAAAAATTCATGTCAAATTTTCTAAAGGTGTTAACATCATAGATATTTTTACGCTTATAAAACATTTGCAGGAAGTTTTAATTCATTATTTTGAAGAAAACTGAAGCTGAAAGTTATCGTATACTTCGGGAAGCTTATGGTGAAAATGCTCCTAGTTAGACACTTGTGAACACTGGTTTAAACGCTTTAAAAGTGATGATTTTTATGTGAAAGACAGAATGTCCAGGTCAACCGAAAAAGTTTGAACACCAACAGTTACAAGCATTTTTGGATGAAGATGCGTGTCAACCTCAAAAACAACTTGCAGAAAGACTAAAGGTTGCTCAGCAAAGGATTTCTGATTGTTATGAGCAATGGGAAAGATTTAAAAGGAAGAAAAATGGGTGCCTCATCAACTGAACAAAAGACAAATGGAAAACTGAAAAGTCATCAGTAAGATGTTGCTTCAACAGCATGAAAGAAAGTCTTTTTTGCATTGAATTGTGACTGGCAATGAAAAGTGGATTTATTTTGAGAATCCCAAACACACAGAATTATGGTTGATCCAAGTCAACCATCAACATCGACTGCAAGGCCAAAACGCTTCGGAAAGAAGACGCTGCTCTGTGTTTGGTGGGATCAGGAAGGTGTGGTGTATGATGAGCTGCTTAAACCTGGTGAAACTGTTACTACTGATCACCACAAACAGCAAATAATCAATTCGAACCACACTTGGATCGTAAGACGACCACAATGGGCCATAAGACATGGCAAAACACAGCAAAGTAATTTTGCTTCATGATAACGCACCATCACACACTTCAAAACCAGGTAAACACACGTGAAAAGATCTTGCTGGGCAGTATGAACCCACCCGCCGTGTTCACCAGACCTCGCTCCTTCAGATGACCACTTGTTCCCATCGATGGCGCACGCACTGTCTGAGCAGCACCTCACAGCGTACGAAATAGTGGAAGATCGGGTCTCTGAATGGTCTGCCTCAAAACAAGGAAAGTTCTAGTGGGACGGTGCCCACCGATTCCCTGAAGGATGGGGAAATGTGTAGCTAGTGATGGGCATCGCTTTGAATAAAGCACTTCTGGTGTTTCTCTTGAAATGACCATTTTTCTTTTATTACAAACCCGCATCGATAACCGGTGCGCCGTAACGTGGGCGGTTGGAAGCGTCGGCGCTGTGGTAGGGCGTTGTAAATGGTGCCCCCGGTGGGAACACCTCCGGCACTCGTACTCGCTTGAGACGTGCCGTTCAGCTCGTGTGCTCTGCCCTTCCCTTCCCCCGGCGGTTAGCGTTACAACGGTTCCCATCTTCCTGTGACCTAACCCATCTTCGTGGCTAACTCATTGTTGCTGAATTTGAAAATATTGTTTTAAATAATCAAGCCTTGGCTGTGATCTTTCTGGGCTGTTGAAATCACCAACATGAATCTCCGCATTAAGGCTGCTGTGTGTAACGTGGAGGAGAGCAAGGGGCCGCCTTGCTGTTTGTGTAGACAGCCCGGGTCTGACTTCACCTCTTGGCCCAGGGCTTGATGGTGCTTCTCTCCCTCTCGTCAGAAGCGTTTTCGCTAAGTAGTGATTCTCTCTCAGGCCGCTCCCGGGGACAGAGGTGGAGCGAGGCGGATACATCGCAGTTACGGGTGCCCGGAGCTGGCACATGTCTCCTCAGAAATACGCCCCCTTAGTGATGTTTCACTCAAGAAAGCTGCCCAGAGAGCAGGCCTAGATCTCACACCTACTTGGCTTTGACCTCTTGGGCAAGTTCTTTGTCCTCTTTAGCCGAAGGTTCCTCTTCTATAAAAAGTGATCTAATTTATATTTTAGTGATTTTTACAGAGTGGAAGGGAGAGGGATAGAGAGCTAGACACATCGATGAGAGAGAAACATTGATCAGCCGCCTCCTGCACGCCCCCTACTGGGGATGTGCCCTTGACTGGAATCGAACCTGGGACCCTTGAGTCCGCAGGCCAACGCTCTATCCACTGAGCCAAGGCGGTCGGGGCAGCAATGAACTTTTTGTTTTCTGTTATATTAAAAGCCATTGGTTTATTTGCACTTGGAAATGAGCCTTACCTGATGGAATTAGCCTGGCTTTTATATATAGACCAGAAGCCCAGGGCATGAAATTCGTGCACTGCGCCCTCTAGCAGTCCAGGAGCCCTCAGGGGATGTCCTACTGCCGTGAAGGCGGGAGAGGCACTCACCAGCCATGAACCGGCTTCTGGCTGAGCGGCGCCCTCTGCCCCCTGGTGGTCAGTGCACTTCATAGTGACTGTTCGTTCCGCTGTTCAGTCCATTTGCATATTAGCCTTTTATTATATAGGATATTACTACTTAATTGGTACTTTTAATGTTTAGTCACTTGCCTTTTCTGTTAAATGCCCCCAAGTTCTCAAAAATAGAAACTGGGCCCAGCTGGCATTGCTCAGTGGTTGAGCATTGACCTATGAACCAGGAGGTCACGGTTCAATTCCTGGTCAAGGCACATGCCCAGTGTGGGACTTGTAGGAGGCAACTGATCGATGACTCTCTCTCATCATTGATGTTTCTCTCCCTCTCTCTCCACCCCCCTTTCCTCTCTGGAATCAATAAAAATATGTTTAAAGAAATAGAAACAGGCCCATGCTTTCCCATCTCGCTTCCGTAGGAGAACACGGCACCAGACTCCTTTCCATAGCCCTGTGTGCACTGCTTTGGCTCTGGGTTTCAGTTTTCACTCTTTAACTGGAACAGACTCCCCGAGTAGACTGCAGTTACGATAAACAGCAAAACAAACCCTCATTCATTCCGAAGGCTGTAGCTCCTGCGGTGGTGGCGGCGGCGCGTTGAGGAGGGGCTCTCTCGGTCAGGGGCAGTGACTGGAGATGGGGGTCTCCGCAGACAGGCTCGTCCCCGAGGCTGTGGTGGAGGCGGCGGGCCTGCTGAGGAGGGTGCCCAGTGCCTGCCACCCACATCTCCAAACAGCCTTCTCGAGGAGGGAGCGGAAAGGGTGAGGTCCTGGGGTTTTACCAGAGGGTAAGAAATAAGAGCAGAAATATATATAAGCAGAGTCACTACTTTTTTAAAGTTCATTTTAGAAATGATACTGAGCCAAACCAGCTATGGTCTATACACTTTTTAAGAAGATTTGTCAAAGGCACTAGCAGGCCTGATTGCCTTATGCCTTACACTGTGCTAGCTTTAATACAGAACACTGGCACGCTGTAACCTTTGTTCCGTGTTTCTATTTGCAGGGTCTCCAGCTGCGTTCCTCGAAGAGAAAATGGCCTTTCCGGGGTATCAGAACAACCAGAACTGGCCAGAAAACACGAACTTTTACTTTGAACCCGAGCAAGGGGTGCATCCCCTCCACACTGGTAAGTGCAGCTCACTGCCCGGCTGCTGACTGGGACCTGGCATCGGCATGGAAAGCCACAACCACCACCCAGACCAACATGCTAGCCTAAATACAGCTGGTGAGGTGCAGGCCCGGGCATGGAGGTGCCCCCCCCCCCCCCCCGTGCCTCCGTCTCGGGCACATGCCCTCTGGCTCGCTCCCCTGCAGAGCCTGGTTTGAAGAAAGGAACTGAAATTCGAGTTCATTGGAGTTTAATTCTTCCAAAGGAAGTATTACAGTAGCAGCACAGTGTTTTCCTCCTCACCGCAGCCATTGGGTGGCTCTGGCTAACAAACTGTACCGTTCCACAGCACAGCGTGCTCCCTACTGTGTTCACCACCCAAGGCAGGTCTCCGTCCACCAGTCACCATTTTTTTAAAATACAGTTTTTATTGATATTTTTTACAGAGAGGAAGGGAGAGGGATAGTTAGAAACATTGATGAGAGAGAAACATTGGTCAGCTAGCTGCCTCTTGCACATCCCCTACTGGGGATGTGCCCATAACCATGCCCTTGACTGGAATGGAACCTGGGACCCTTCAGTCCGCAGGCCGACGCTCTGTCCACTGAGCCACACTGGCCAGGGCCATCAGTCACCATTTAACAGCACCGTTTGATGGATGCTATTTTGGGCCAGGCATAGTGCTACAGCCTTTACATATAGATTATACGTGTTTCTTACATAACTCTGCCAAATATATATTATACCCGCTTGACAGGAGAGAAAAACCAAGACTCACACCCACTTTGTATAAAATTCCCAATGATCCGTGGAGTCAGAAGGCGTCTGAGCGGACAGCCTCATGTCTCCGGGTCTGAGTTACCCGGCTGAGAGCTCACGGTGTTTCCACCGAGATGTGGCTTATTTATTTACTTACTTATTGCCATTGGTCTCATAAGGGGGACACACAGCCGGTTTCAAATTAGTGACTATTCATATCTTACCATGTGCAGTGGCATTATCTCAATTTACTTCCTGTGACACACACGGAGAGCTGGTCAGCACTCACCGTGGCGTGTAAGGACTGCTGTCTCTGTGGCAGTGTCACGGGGTTGAGCCTGGAACCCTCTTTACTCAGATCCCTTCCGGATGCCCCGTGGTGATGGCCTGGAAGACCTGCTCCTCTCTCCCGGCCCGGCCTGGCGGAGTGACCCTCTGGCAGACAGCGACGGTACGGCCTCTACAGCTCGGCTTGCTCCTCACGGAGACGGTTAACGAGTGTGGTCTTTCCCACATTAACGGGGAAGTTAATTAGGCAACGTGTGCGCGGGGCTCTGGCTGGGACAGGGCACTTCCGACCAGCCACAGGGAATTCCGTTGGGCGCTCTGGGCTGCTCACCTCCTGTGTGGGATCTTGAATTCTACATCCTACGGCCAGATTCTGTGTCCACATTTTACCACCTCATTCATTGATTGCCTTGGGCAAGTTTTGTTTGTCTATAACCTTAGTTTCTTTTATCCAATAATGGGACCAACAGTAGTTCCCACTTTAAAGATGAGCTAAAGGGGTGTGATCAGAGCAGGGAGCCCGAGAATGGCTCCTCTGCTTACAACACATCCAACAGGAACGTGGGGTACTCCTCACGGGGGCAGGACACTCTGACCTTCCTGTGACGTGACATGGAAAAAATAAAAATAAAGATGAGCTAAGATAAAATGAAATTAAAAGTATTTTGCATATTGTTCATTACATAGTAAACATTAAACAGATCTTAGTTATTAATTGTGAGTATCCTCACTTGTGGTGCTGCGTAACTTTTAATAAAACTTTACTTCTGCTCAGCTTGGGTTTCCAGCTGGACTATTTAACAGAAAGACAGGTGAACAGAGAAGAATAGTTTATTAATGCATGTAGCATTCACCGTGCAGGACAAAAGTAACTCAAGGTGGTTTCTTAGAGTTTCTCTTTTTGGAGCTTCTTCCATAAGAACGCTAAGTTTGTGGAGAAATGACCGGACGAGGCCGCGGTTTCAGACTGGGGAGTGGCAGCCTGGGGGCAAGGGCGGAGGACGGGGGTTTGGTTGCAGTTGCTCTGCTGCCCTCTCTGGGCTGCTAACTGCAATCTCAGTGGGAGGAGGATTTATTCCCGCCCCGAGGCAGAAGTGGGGGAGCCTTTTCTAGGTGTGCTTTTTCTTAATTGCCTTCAACTCCAAATAATTTTTCAGTCAAAAAGGCATATTCTGGGGTGAATTATTCCGGTTCCCTTCACAGCCCAGTGTCAGTAAGCCCCACTTCAAACAGAGCTTATGGTTCTCTCTGTGTAGGGTCCTGGCCGGTGATGTGTCTCATTAGGTTTTTCTTTGGACTCTTGGGAGAAGGATGTCAAATGAGCTGACTTTGAGGTTTTCCATCTAGTCTCCTGAGACGTGGATTTGGCTTTGACTCCTGTGTTTTAGAGTTCCCAGTTAGTGAGTCCTTTAGATGCAGTGCCTTCCTTCCTTACAGCATCTTTCTTCTCTCCTCTATGCTCCCTCACTCTTTTCCAGGGTTCACCCCTGTACTCCACACCCAGCTGCCTCGCAATCTCCTGACTGAATTTTAAAATCCATCCCGAGTAGACCTGAAACACGGGCCCCTCTGCGTCCCATTCTGTCTGTCGTCTCATTCTCATGAGACAGACTCAAGGCGCCATGTTTGCTTCCCTGCTCAGGCCTGACGCTCTGGCTTCCCCGACCCCTTTGTCCGCTCTGACCATCTCCCCTCCCCGTTGCTGACATGCAGGCTGTGCGGCACTGGAATCAGACTGATCTCCGTCCCAGAAACGTCTTGTGCTGTCGGCCTCTCCACACTGTTCTTTCGCTCACTGTTCTCCATCCTTGGAATTGACTCCTCTCTCCTCTCTTCTGGCTCTTGCTTCTCCTCGGAAGCTTCTGTGACTCTCCTGGTCCTCATGGCTGATTTACTCTTACAGTGCCTCCTTCATACTGTATGTTATTTGATCTATGTCTAAGATCTTGCCTACATTGTAATAATCTTGATGGCAAGGGGTTATTAAACACAGTGGACAGCACAATAATAATCTTTTGACATTATCCAGTTCTTAATAATTTACAAAGCATTTCCACAAAATTGTTCCTAACATTGGAAAAGGAGGTGTTAATCTCTGTTTATGCGTGAGAAAATTAAGACCCACAGTTCCTTACTATCCATTTCGTTGTATCGGTGGTGCAGTGAGTCTTTGAAATGCACTCTGGGAGGCTGACTCACAGCACTCCGGGGAATGGCGCAGCACAGCCTGTGACTAGCCGGCCCCAGTGTCTGCCACAGGGCTCTGCCTGTCGGCACGGCCCAGGTCTGCGTGTTCTCCACCATATAAAGCTCGCTTCTACGTCAGACCTCCTCCCCGTGCCGACTGACTGTTTGTTTGTGTTCCACTACCAGGTCATCTTCCCTGCGACACTTGTACTCCTGAAGCTGTGGTGCCTCAGGGCTGGCCTGTGGAAGCCCCGGACTCACCCCCCGGGGGGGTCTTCATCCCCCCAGGGGCCGCCCCGCTGCCGCTGCGGCCCACTGCAGGTAACGCCTCAGAGCCCCTCCTACTGGGGTGTGGTTGCAATGTCAATAATCAATGTAAAGCATCACACGTAGGTATTTTTTAGCAGCATACAACAGCATAGACAAAAATGTCAGAATTGTCACAAATATTTTTAAACTTATATTGCTGATTTCACAGCTAGAGGAAGGAAGGTGTAATTGAGATATAAGACTTGGGATTAATGGGCAAAGAATATCCCTTTTAATTTGGTGCAGATTTCAAATTCTAGGGTCCCATGTTCCCTTTCTGGCAGTAATTATATGTCTGCATTGTTTTTTTAAACATTGGATGTGTTTTTTCTTCTTTGCCTTTTCTCCTCCATTGTCTGTCCTCCCGATAGCCTGTCTTTTAAGTGTTGGTATATCAGAGGGGGCACAAACGCGTTAACCTGCCAGCTTCTTGGTCTTTTTTGGGGGTTTGGGGTCACAGAAGCCAGAGGTTCCTGTGCTCTAAGAAAGTGAGTTGTGAGAGCAGAGCTCTGAGCAGACTCTGATGGCTCCTAAACTTCCAACATGTTTCCCTTAGAGCCAGCCGGGGAGGGAGACATGGCATCGGAAGGAGAGAGGGCATCGGCCAGAGCCCTGGAGATGATGATGGGCCTGCAGGCCGCTGGCATGGCCCTGTCTGGAGAAACGGACCTGGCACCAGTCCCAGGAGCAGAGGTGGCGTTGGCCAGAGAAGTGGCATCACCTACCAAAGAAGGTGTGTCATTCGCCAAGAACACGGAGTCATCCACCGAGTCAGACATGGCTGTAGACGTGGATGTGGTACTCCCTGTAGAATCCAAGGAAACCCCAGCCAAGGATGGAGTGCTATTCAAAGAGACAGAGCGGGTATCTCCCACCCACGTGGACGGGGCTGCAGCCGAAGGCGTGGGCTCACTCACAGGAATCGAGATGGCGTCAACTAAGGACTTTGTATCACCCACAGCCGAGGAGTTGGCCTTGTCCTCAGAAACACAGGTTGCCCTGGGCAAGGATGTGGCTCCGCCCCCGGAAACACAGGTGGCCCTGGACATGGACGTGGCTCCGCCCCTGGAAACACAGGTGGCCCTGGACATGGACGTGGCTCCGCCCCCGGAAACACAGGTGGCCCTGGACATGGACGTGGCTCCGCCCCCAGAAACACAGGTTGCCCTGGGCAAGGATGTGGCTCCGCCCCCGGAAACACAGGTGGCCCTGGGCAAGGATGTGGCTCCGCCCCCGGAAACACAGGTGGCCCTGGGCAAGGACGTGGCTCCGCCCCCGGAAACACAGGTGGCCCTGGACATGGACGTGGCTCCGCCCCCGGAAACACAGGTGGCCCTGGACATGGACGTGGCTCCGCCCCCGGAAACACAGGTGGCCCCTGTCAAGGCTGGGCCTCTGCCTCCAGACACGGAGACACCCCTGGCTAAGGATGTTGTACCACCTTCAGAAGCAGAGGGGGCCCCGGTTCCAGCGAAGGACATGGGAATTGTGCGGACGCCAGGAAAACCGAGTGAGACTTTCCAGTTAGCGTCTCTCCAGAGCGAGGGGCCTTCAGCTGAACCTGCTTCGGTGATCTCACCAGGTATGGCTCACATTTGTCCAGGTTTCTGTCTCCCAGGGCGCGGGACACACAGTACTTCGCCCATCTGCACACATTCCTCCTCTCCCAGACAGTCTTCTCTCCCTCACCCTCCAGCACCTCTTCGTCCTTGCTCTCTGCCCGTCTAGTGTTTCTTACAGATCAGGAAGCAGTAAGGAGGGACATCCACAGCCTCGCTCCATCTACCTGACTGCTGTGTCTGTGCCATGCTCTGCCCTCCTGTTACTGGGAGTCAACATCCCTGTCTCTGATTAAGGCCTGCTCTGTATTGTACCAGATCCCCTCTCCTCCTGCTCTTCTTGTGTATTGCTCTGCTCTGGCCATGCTCGCTCGCTCTCTCTCCTCTCTCCTCTCTATCTCTCTCTCTCTCAACCCTCATCCAAGGATATGCTTCTGTTGATGTTTTTAGTGAGAGAGGAAGGGGGGGGAGAGAAAGGTGAGAAAAACATCAGTTGGTTGGTCGCCTCCCCCTTGTGCCCGGACTGGAGACTGACTCTGCAGCCAGAGGTCAGCCCACAGCCTGATGGGCACAGGACAAGGCTCCGGCCAAACAGCCTCTCCCTCTCCGTCCTGCTCTCAGCAGTGCTTTCCCGGCTGTGCACCCTTCCCGCCAGCACGCAGACACTGGCTACTTCCCTCGTTTTAAAACCAACACACAGCTGAAACCGGTTTGGCTCAGTGGTAGAGCGTCGGTCTGCGGACTGAAAGGTCCCAGGTTCGATTCCGGTCAAGGGCATGTACATTGGTTGCGGGCACATCCCCAGTGGGGGGTGTGCAAGAGGCAGCTGGTTGATGTTTCTCTCTCATTGATGTTTCTAGCTCTCTATCTCTCTCCCTTCCTCTCTGTAAAATATCAATAAAATATATTAAAACAAAACAAAACCCAACACACAAGCTCCTCCATCCCACCTTCCACACTGCGCCCTGCCCCCTGCCCCCTGCCCGCTGCCCTTACTGCAGCTCCCTCACTCCGCCAGCCTTTCTGCTGGAGAACCAGCTGGAGCCTCTGGAACCTGTGGTTTCTCTGTCACCTTCAGACCCAGGCACAGCCGGCGGCAGGACGTTCACTGTGCCGACAGACGAGGCACCCGTGCCAGAGGACCCCGAGCAGAGGAAGCCGCTCGGCGGTCAGCCTCCGGAGCCTTCCGCAGAGCCCGCAGGTAGGTCAGGGAGGGCAGTGGGCCCGGAGCCACTGCCCCGGGCGTGGTGGGTGCTGGGGCAGCGCTGTCCCTGGCACAGGCGGCGGTCGGCAGCACTGCTGATGAGGTCAGTTCTCCAAGATTTTGTCTCGTTTGGGCAGAAAGTCAGCTTGTTGCCTACTTTTCAGTGGTCACCACGCCAGTGCAGCACACCCCGTGCAGGCCAGCCGCCCCCTCTGAGCGGCCCTAGTTTGCCCGCTGCAGGGCTTTGTTGGTCCGTGTCCGTAAACACCCATTACCGTGTCACCGCCTGGCGCATCCGCGTCGCCTGGGAGCACATCAGAAATGCACGATCTCGGGCTCCCACGTTTTCCAGATGACTCTCATGCCTTCCCCTGTGAGGGACACGCTCCCAGAGGCGTCTCCCTTCAAGTCCCATCACTTAGTGAACTTCAGGGTACACGTTCTTCATTGTGAGCCAGAAACACGTGCACGCCATCTTTATCTTGAGTCTCTGCGTGCTTTTCCATGACCGAGGAGCATGTGAGCGGAGGGCCGGGACCGTGATTCACTCCCTCACATCCCAGAGCTTTGCACACGGAAGGAGCTAGCACCAACAAGGAGCAAAAT
Source organism: Vespertilio murinus (assembly GCA_963924515.1). Taxonomy (NCBI): domain Eukaryota; kingdom Metazoa; phylum Chordata; class Mammalia; order Chiroptera; family Vespertilionidae; genus Vespertilio; species Vespertilio murinus. The sequence continues at coordinate 613,082 of OZ004715.1, read as the reverse complement.
TAAGTGGTTTTTTAAAAAAAATGTCGTTTTAGTGACAGCATATCAATAAAGATTTACCAAGTTCTTAATATGTACAAAGCACAGCATGTTCAAACATAGAGATAGCGAGGTCTGGCCCTTTCCCTTCTGTTACTACATTACGGTCTGGATGGAGAGAATTCCCAGGCATGAACACTGAGACCAGAGATTGATGTAATTGGATTAGTCTAAGAGATGGCACCAAATGCTAGTGGCACCAGTTAACTGCCAAATTAAGTGTTATAAATGCTTAGGGAACACAGGCCTGGCAGTTTTCCCAAGAGAAGCAGTTACTGATCTGAGGCATTAAACAAAGGGTAAGATTTTAGGGCCTGGGTGGTGAGGAAAGACGAGATGCTGTGTGAGTGTTGACTGTGCTCTGGTCACTGCCTGGCTCGGACCTGACCAGAGCGGTCCCAGACCTGCTCCAACGGCCCTTTCCGGGACTCAGGGCCTCGCAGCCTGTTGCGGAGGCAGGCGGCCGGAGCAGTGCCTTCCTGGAACACTCCCAGCGGTGCTCCTTCCTTGTCCTGCTGGAGCGGGGGCAGCTCTGACTTCGGAGGAAGTGCATTTGGGACCGAAATTGAAACCTAGCACACTTGCCTTTTGAAGTAGGAGGTTCTGGTTCTGGAGCGATGAGATGATTTCTCTGGTCCAAATACGAATTCAGTATCTTTTTCTTTTCCTTTTCTTCCTCTTTTTCTCCTTTAGTAGTATAAGCCTGGTCTGTTTCCCAGAATTTATCTGGTTAGCTTGGTAACTGATTAGTATAATATTGGTGACAGATTCTTAGAATTACAAATTCTGTCCAAGATCATATGTATTTTGTTCAATTAATAAATAAATGTCACCAAAAAGAAACAGGAGCTTACCATTATGTTGCAGAACTGGGAATTATGGGCCTAGTAAAAATAATGACAAATATAAACAAGTATCAGATGAGAGTCATAGGCAGTAAATGCTTATTATAGGGGTTAGGAAATCTCTGGATGTCTTTCCTCCAGTTTTAAATACTTTGTAAATATGTTTGAAAAAATATTTAAGATCATGATCTTTGTTAAGTATTTGCTAATCCCAGTTAAAGGTGAGAAATGTTTCAGGAAAAAAACATTTTCCTAAAGGAATTACTATGTGGTTGGTGTAAATAGACCACTGAAATGAGCCAATGAGCGGGCTTCTTAGAGAAACAATACCAAGGAGTTTTCTGTTTGGAATCTTGGCCGTCTCCGTGTATTGCAGGTGCCCTTCCCACACAAGCCAAACCAGCGTGCAGACCCAGGGACCGAGGGGCTGCCCGGCCCCGGCCTGCCCGGGTTCTGCCCGAGCCGCTGGGAGGCTCTCCACGGAAGACGCTCGATCCCGGGCTGGGCCCCTGCTCTTGGCCTGCGGCGGGCTGGGTCTCCGGCTCACCTTCCTGTGCTGAGCCTGGGAACCGAAGGAAAGCCACTCACGCTGACCTCCTTGACACCCAGAGGGGTCTTGGCAGGGAGGCCTGGGACGGAGACAGCACGGCAGTGATGGCGAGGAAGAAGAAGAAGAAACCAAAGCCAAAGAGGTGTTCTCAGCCCCGGGCCGGGGGGCCTCGGGGTGAGGACAGCGCCAAAGAGGCCGGCGGCCACCCCTCTGCAGCTGACCCTCCCAAACCAGGTGTTGTCCCCAGCCAGCCTGCCCCCGTGGGCGTGGAGTACGGACTGGCCTCCAGAGAAAGCCCGAGAAAGGGTGGTGGGGTCGACTCGGGAACAGCCGCGCTGGCAGCTGAGAGCTCTGTCTGGGGAAGCCCCCGTGCTCCTCCGTGTCCTTCGGAAGAGCCCCCGACAGCCCCAGGGAATTCTCAGCTCAAGCTGAGCATGGAGGCAGAGGTCAAAGGTGACAAGCCAGAACCACAGAGCCAAGACAGGGCCGCTCTGAAGCGCGGTGAGTGCAAACCACAGACTGCTGCCCCCCCGGCGAGCTCTGGGGGTGAAGGCCAGGCCCTAGGCCCTCTCGGACTGAAAGGGCCCCCGATGGAAGCTTCTGCCCGCAAAACAGAAGTTCCTGTGGAGGTCAGCGCCCAGGAGGACCAGGAGGCCATGGGGCGAGTTTTAAAACACACAGCAGCCATAGAATTGCCTGACCCGGCACGCACTGTGACAGCCAATAGCCCACTGGAAAGCAGCCTGAAAGAAGGGAATGATGCCAGGACAATGGCCACGCAGCAGGCGGGCAGACAGAACGAGTTCTCTGAAGCAGCTGAGGGTGTGAAAGGACCTAACAAGGAAGCTTTTCCCACGCATGGACAGGAGGTGAGCACCTTGGCTCCGGAGCAGCTGCCACAGGGCGGGAGTCAGGCTCCTGGGCCCCGGAGTGAGCCGCTTACGCCAACAGCAGGTGATGGCAAAAGCAGGAAGGGAAGGGCGAGTTCTGGGAAAGTGAGAGCGAGTTCTGGGAAGGCAAAAGCAAGGGCTGAGCTGCCAGTCCTCCCAGACAGCCAGGATGGCAGAGCTGCCCTTGGGCCAGGTGCGCCAGCCCCTGAGACAGACAGAACGGTTGCTGGGGGTACGAGGGAGGAGCTGAGGCTGCATTCTTCCAAGCAGCTGGGGACCACGGCTGCTCTCCCCGAGGCAGCGGTCAAGGGGACCCCTAAGGAGATGGACCCTAGGCCATCGGTCAAGGGGACCCCTAAGGAGATGGACCCCGAGGCAGTGGTCAAGGGAACCCCTAAGGAGACGGACCCCGAGGCAGCGGTCAAGGGGACCCCTAAGGGGATGGACCCCGAGGCAGCAGTCAAGGGGACCCCTAAGGAGATGGACCCCGAGGCAGTGCTCAAGGGGACCCCTAAGGAGATGGACCCCGAGGCAGTGGTCAAGGGGACCCCTAAGGAGACAGACCTCAAGGCAGCGGTCAAGGGGACCCCTAAGGAGATGGACCCCGAGGCAGCAGTCAAGGGGACCCCTAAGGGGATGGACCCCGAGGCAGTGGTCAAGGGGACCCCTAAGGAGATGGACCCCGAGGCAGTGGTCAAGGGGACCCCTAAGGGGATGGACCCTAAGCCATCGGTCAAGGGGACCCCTAAGGAGATGGACCCCGAGGCAGTGGTCAAGGGGACCCCTAAGGAGACGGACCCTAAGCCAGTGGTCAAGGGGACCCCTAAGGAGATGGACCCCGAGGCAGCAGTCAAGGGGACCCCTAAGGGGATGGACCCCGAAGCAGTGGTCAAGGGGACCCCTAAGGAGACGGACCCCGAGGCAGTGGTCAAGGGGACCCCTAAGGAGACGGACCCCGAGGCAGTGGTCAAGGGGACCCCTAAGGAGACGGACCCCGAGGCAGTGGTCAAGGGGACCCCTAAGGAGATGGACCCTAAGTCAGTGCTCAAGGGGACCCCTAAGGGGATGGACCCTAAGTCAGTGGTCAAGGGGACCCCTAAGGAGACAGACTCTGGCGCGGCAAGCGCCTTGCAGATGCTGGCTCCTCTGGAAACGAGGTCAGGCATGCCTCCGGCTTCCGGCGCTGCAGCGGACAGGGCAGCCGTGGCCATCGGTCTGGGTGTCGGTAACCGGAGCAAAGAAGGAGAGCGTCCGTGGATGGATCGCAAGGCAGCTCCCAGGGTTTCTGAAAAGCCTAAAAAAAGAAGCAGTGAAGGCAAAAACAAGAAGTTCAAAAGTAATAATTCTGCACAGCTTGTGAGTGGGGAGAGCAAGGCGGAAGCCCTCAGCCCACCTCTCCCAGGGAGCCTCACGCCCCCCACGAGTCACGGGCCTCTGAGCTCACAGACAGCGGGGGCACCCACAGTGGAGGGAGACGGCCCACAGGGTAGACCTAGTGAGGTTCATTCTCTTGAGCTCGGGGCGCTTGGTGGGAACACAGCAAACACAGGCAAGGATTCTGCTGTCACCGAAGCAGCTGCCGAGGCGACAGCTGTGAGTGGCCACGGCCAAAGCCAGGGGCTTGTTCCCCCAGAGGCCACCCAGGGGCGCCCTGCCGGGAGGGACAGCCCCCGGGAAAGGAGTGGCGATGGGAAAAGCAAACGGGGTGAAGGTAGCTCTTCTGAGGGGCACGCTGTGAGGAATAAGACCGATGTGGCAAAAAGACACGTCCCCAGCGGAGCCGCAGGGGACCACGGGGTGGAGGGAAGGGGCCACGCGGGCGAGGACAGGAACGACACCTGTGCCGGCCCCCGAGCGCCCGCAGAGGGCGGGAGCGGGCCGGCCCCTCCCCGGGCTCTGCACTCCGCAGCCTCGGAGAGGCCGCCTGCCCCTCGGCCTCAGTTAGAGAAGGGAGGTGAGTCCTTTCCCGGCCCCTTGGCAGGGGGCAGGCATGGGACAGCTCTGGCCCTGGCCTCCGAATTAGTGAGGGGTCCCTGCGGCAAAGATGGGGTCCCAGAGCAGGCAAGAGCCGCGGCCGCCTCCGCTGCCCTGCCCGTCACAAGCCCAGGAGGGGCCCTGCCTCCGGCAGCCGCAGAAGCAGGGCCGGGCCCTGGGGCCGGCTGTCCTGAGAAGAGGGGTGAGCTTGCTGGTCCCCGGGAAAGCGAAGCAGGGAGAGACGGAGGGCGTGTGGGGGGAGAGCCGGAGTCAGTGCCCAGGGGGGCAGCTAAGCATCCGGGAGAGAAAACCACAGAACCAGCCACGGGCCACCGGCCTGCGGTGCCCACGGAAGACCAGCGCCCGCCCCGCGAGCTCGGAGGCCTCGGGGTGCGTGCCGGTGGGAGCCACGTCCCAGCGTCTGCAGTGGACACAGAGAGAGGGGCTGCGGAGGGCTCTGCTTCCCGGCACACTCCCCGCTCCCCGGGAGACGCAGCACAAAAGGCCCTCTTCTGCGAGGACCAGAATGCCGGAGGCAGTTTGAATGCGGAGACGGGTCTGACCCTCTTGGCTGCAAACACCGAAAAGGATGAGTTGGAAGGAATCGGCCTGGCGTGGGAAACGGCAGCGTTAGCGGACGCGGCCCTGCCAGCACCAGCACTCCAGGCACGTTGCTCGGCCGGCCAGGCGGGAGGCGCCCCCGCGAGTGAGGGGGGCGAGGCCGAAGTGACTGCTTGCCAGAGCCTCCAGCTCCCAGAACCCAAAGAGAAGGCCGCGGAGGCCCCTGCGAGCGTGGCGGCACAGGCTGACCCCGAGGCTCCGGGGGACGGGAAGAAGGGAGGAAGAAGAGTGGCAGAGCCGCCGAAAGGCTACATGAGACCCACCAAGTCCCGAGGACTTCCTCCGCCCTCGCCCAAGGAGCGGGAGAGACCTCCGCCAGCCACGCCCCGCGGTAGGAGCTGCCGCTGTGTGTGCCGTGGCTTTGATCGCATCCCAGAGGCCGAGCTTGTGCTTTGGTTCCCTCCAGACGTTAACGCCCTCGTTCATCAGTGACGTGCTGTAACTTCTAACCACGTGTCTCCGCAGCTCAGCACGCCCGTGTCCAGCTTACGAGGCTGTGACGTCGCTGCATGCCTTTTACCCGGCGAGGAGCCGGAGGTTTAGGTGGAGCTGGGTTTCAAACTGAATTGTTAGCAGACGGAAGGCTGTCACTGCCACTGTCCTCAGTGTTTTGTTTGAAGTGTGCCTTGTGTGTGAGGGCTCGGCACAGTCATCATCGTTTGGTGTGAGGAGGAGGAGGCGGCATTTACATCTACTGCCTGCATGGGGCTTTAGGTGTTAGTGTGCACAGGCGTGGGCAAAAGTAGATTTGCCGTTGTGAGTATGTAAAATAATTTATTCTTATATTATTATTATTAATTATTGCTACTGCATGATTATTGCATGGTATTAACTCTACACCTACTGGTACCCACCCTGGACTGTCCCTCGCGCTGGTAGGCGGACTGTCCAGGCTGCTGCCAGCTTGGGAGGCGCAGCCATCACTGTGCTCCCGGAGAGGTCGGGGCGGGGCCCTCGGGACAGCCCCTCTCTCACAGTTCGCCAATGCGTGCCTCCCCCCCCCCCGAGACCCCTCACACACACACACACACACACACACACACACACACACACGCTGGAAATGTGGGGAGATGCATCTAACCCTGACGTCCCCGAGCCTCACCTCCAAAAACTGTTCCTGGCCTTGGAGGTTCCACAGCCACCATCTCCCAGTGCTGACTCCAGAGATGGAGAGGGCGCACTGGCCTCCGCAGCCAGCTCACCTGGAGGTGTGGGCACGCCGTGGGCTTGTGGGGGAAGCGTGTGCTGTGCGTGCATTTGTTCCCAGTAGGGGGCGCTGCTGTGCGAGTGCAGGGTGATGTGGTTCTTTCATAAGCTCTTCTCATCTTCTGTTGGCTCTCTTGTTGCCGATGCAGGGAGCTCTCCGGCGCTGGTTACGGCCCGGGCTCTGTCCAGGGCTTCCATTTAGTGTCTAGATGGCGGCTCGGTGGCAGGGATGCAGAGGGTGCGGAAATGTTCTGAAGCCTGGCCACCTCTTGTTGTTCAGTATCTTCCAAGAAATGTGGAGAGAAGGTTTGCCTGGTGTGGAGGGAGCTGTGGGCCTGCCTCGGCCAGGCCAGGCTCCGGACTGAGGAGTGGCCGGCGAGGGGCTGCCGAGAAGGTGCGGATTCTGAACTCGAGAACCTCTTTCCTAACGTGAACGTCATTGTGCACTTTAATGGTGACACGCTCTCTGTGCTCGTTTGAACAGGAGAATAGTCACATGACACGGGGGGGGGGCACAGGGAGATGGAAGTCCCGCTCCCAGGGACCCATCCCATGGGGGCACAGCCTGCGAGGAAGGGCTCCTGTGGGCCGTGTGGTGACGCTGAAGGGTGGCTGTGACGGACCGCCCCGGAGCCCAGAGAGCTAGTGTGGGCCGTGGCCGTGGCTCCGAGCGGGGCCGCCGTGGACGCCCGTGCACAGCCCTTCTCCGCGGCGGCGGCAGCGCCGTCTCTTCCTTCTCTGGCTTCTCTTCCTGTCCTTTGCTGGAGCCCTCACTGGCTTCCCTCGCAGACATGCTCTTGGGGTGAGACTTCACACATCCCACATCCTGACAGTGTAAGGCCTTGTCCATAAACACATTGTGGGGCACAGGGAAGCGATGGGAGTTTTAGGACTTGCTGCACTCGCAGGTGGGCAGGCGCCGTTTGTGAAGTTCCTTGCCTTAGGGCTTCCTTCCCACTTACTCTCTCGCTCTGTGGCTTTCCTCAGTTCTACGGCTGAGGAGCAGTGAGATTTATCGAGAATTCGGTATCTGCACAACTGAAGAGAAGTTAGGTGTGCGCGCACTGCCTCACTTCTCTCCACCTTATTCCAGTGGGAGTCTGAAGCTCGCTGAAGGAGTGCAGCCCCTGCCCGCTGCTCCACTTTCCCGTGAGCCCACCCCCACAACCCCTCACTTTTACCCTTTCGTCCTCTGGCTGACAAGTAGCCTCGGAGGATGCAGAAAACCAGTGACACAACTGACGTTCTGGTCTGGGCGGTCACCAGGAAACCGCCTTCCTCAGGAGGCCGGTGAGCCGAGCTAACGCCGCGGAGGGTTGTAGTGGGTGACGGTGTTTCCACAGTCACTTACTTTAGATTGGTGGTGTGGGCTGGGCACTGGTGTGGCCTCCATTTTTGTGGCCCCAATGTGGATTACCTTGGTCAAGGATCAAATCAGATTGCTAGCTCCAGTTTTTTTTCATTTGTCTGTTGGCATTCCAGGGAGAATCATGATTCCCTTGTACTGAGAAATGTTTCTAAAATGCAGTTGAATGTGGTTTGAAGGTGTTTTTGCGGGTAAGTAAAGAGAGAGCAGTGCTACAGCCTTCAGCTTTCAGCGTCACAGTCATTGTGACCAGCAGACTTACTGACGTGTACTGTCATGATGATTTACAGGAATTGTCTCCTGAGACAGCGACAGGGCACGGCGGTCCATCTGGAAATAGCTTTGTTGCCTAGGTAACGGAGAGGGGATGCAGGGCAGCCAGGGGTGGAGCAGTCAAACCCAAGGCCTGCACCCATCTGCCGGTGCCTCGGAGCCGGCTCCCAGGAGGCTTGGCGCACCTGTCCTCTGGGGCTGATGAAGAGCCTCGGAGACCACCTGAGCAGACGCCTGGGCGGGAACTCACGCCCTTTCCTCATCGTTCGCCCGGGGACAGTTCCGATCGGCACACGCAGGCGAGTGTGCTGGAGCATCGGTGCAGGAGGAATCCCCCGTTGGCCACGGGAGCCTGCGCAGTGGTGCCAGCGCTGGGCCGAATGGCAGCGTGGACAGGGTGACCCGCCCCAGCCGCTCCCAGGAAAGGCGCAGACACACGGTTCTGCTGGTTCTGCGCAGCTTCGAGTCCCGAGGACGGGCGGGCGGGCGGGCGGGTGAGGGAGGTGTTGCCGTTTTGGGGGTGGGATTGTTAAGCGAACAGAACTTCCAGGGCAGAAAGCTCTTCGGAGAGAAAGGATTTATTGAGCCAAAAGCTCCGCCAGAAAGGCAGGGCGGGCCGAAGCCGGTTTGGCTCAGTGGTAGAGCGTCGGTCTGCGGACTGAAAGGTCCCGGGTTCGATTCCGGCCAAGGGCATGTACCTTGGTTGCGGGCACATCCCCGGTAGGGGTGTGCAGGAGGCGGCTGGTCAATGTTTCTCTCTCATCGATGTTTCTAGCTCTCTATCTCTCTCCCTTCCTCTCTGTAAAATATCAATAAAATATTTTTTTAAAAAAAAGAAAGAAAAAAGAAAGGCGGGCGGGGCCGAGAGGCACTTCCACATTGTGTTGTTGGGGGGGCTTTGAAATACGCCCAGGGCCCCGGAGGAAGGGGCAAAGGCGAAGCGGGTGGAGTTCTTCACGGAAACAGCGCGGCCTGGCTCGGACTGGCTGCAGGCCGTAGTGCCCACGGCCACGCATGGGACCCAGCGGAGCCAGACCTCCACAGGCGTCCGGATGGCGGGCAGGCGTGTGCTGGCGGTCCACCGCCATTGGCTGGCTCAGTGCTCCGTCGGGTTTAATTTAGGACGTCTCAGCATGTTTTCTGTCGGGGTCTGGGGGGCTTCACGGAGGAGGGGACGTTGAAGTGAGTTGTGAGTGAAACGCAGGGCGCCGGTGGTAGTGGCAGCGAGTCTAGAATGGAAGTCTTCTGGGTTATAAGCACCTTTCTCTCCACCGGGCAAGACGGGCCGAGTCCTCACCCACAGCCTGACGACGGCGATGGCGGGGGGGAGTGAGTGGCGGCAGCGTGCCGGGTGCCGGGCCTCCCTGGTGACTGAGCAAGACCACTTTGTTCAAGGTGGACGACGCTCCGTCCGTTCGTGGGACCCTGCCACTGAGAATGTCTGTGGACCCCTCCGTCCTGAGTGTACGCTTTGTACGCTCACAGGGCAGGCAGCAGAGGACTTCGCTGCGTTACCAGGGCTCCGGGCAAACCCAGCCACCCTCCGCCAGGGCTCCTGCCTTTCGGGGGTGGGAGGAAGCTGAACGGCCCGCCGTGTTCACAGGGCGACGGCACGCGCGAGGGCTGGCAGGAGCAGGTGGTGCTGAGGGCGGAGACCAGCGTGTCCGAGGAACCCCGGGGCAGGGGCCGGTGGAAGGGAGGGGTCTGTTGTCACGTGAGCGTCTGGTAACTGGACCCCCGTCCCCAAAGCGCTGACATCCCAGCTTTCAGCAGAGCCCCCGCTGAGCGGCCTCACGCAAGCTCCGGGAAGCTCCCGGCTCTGGGGCTCCGTTCCAGTCTGTTCTCGAGGGAGTCGGTAGGTTGCTATGACAGCAAACCCACGCTTCCTCTGAGAAATGGATGCCTCCAATTTCCATATGACATTTGGGGGATGAAGTGAAATTCTGAGCGATTTTGTGGAATCATTGTTTAAGGGGTATGGCTGGGGATTGGCAGCTGAGTCTGTTTATTTTTAAAACAGTTTGCTGAGGGGGGCCGTGCCAGCTAAGGGAGGGCATGAGCACGGGGATCACAGCAGTGAGAGCAGAGGGCCCTGCCCTGGGCACCCCGGGGCTCTGTGCGTGTGTCAGGGCGGCGCTGACTGGGTGCTGTCTGCAGAAATCTCGGGTTCGCTTCCCCGGCGTGTGAACATGCAGAAGTGGCGCAGTTCGTCCCTGCTCTTCTCCTTCCGCTCCCTCCTTCCTCCTCTCTGTGCAGCTCGTAATGGCTCAGCGCCCACTGCGTGCGCTGCGCGGGGCCGTGGGGGGGGGGTGTCCTGACGCTGGCACTGGCTGTGATGTCACTGCCAGCTCCGCGCGCTGCTGCTCGCAGGCAGGCCAGAGCTCCAGGCGGGAGGCTGCGGGAGGAGCGTGCTGCACAGGCCTGCACAGCAGCTCTGTTGGGGCAAGCCTGCAGGGGCGATGGACACCCCCAAAGGGATCAGCCACGCTGGGTTTGAGTGGCAGAGGACGGAGGGCAAGCTGAATGAAATCGGGCTCAATGTCAGCATGGATGGGCGGCTGCAAGACCGGCTTGTGACAAACGCCAGCTTCCTGGAGCCGACGCAGCTCTGCTTCTTTGAGGGGAAGCTGGACAAAGAGCTGGGCACCGGCGTGCAGAGCCGGGAGCAGGCAGCCAGCTCGGGCCACCGTGGCCGCAGGTCTGTGGTGTCAGGCTCCTGCCGTGCCTCGGAGGGGAGCTGGGGTCACCAGGAGGCAGCCCGCGTCCAGCTGGAGCCCAGGGAGGGGCTGGACAGAAACAAAGCCGCCTCAGAGCAGGAGCTGGTGGCAGGGAAGGACGGGCCGCCGGGGACCAAGCGCCAGCCAGACCTGGATCTCCGCGGGGCTGCTGACCTCCCCGGGAGGGAGCCGGAAACCAGCGCTCACCCAGCGGCTGCAGGCTGGCCGGGCTCCAGGGCAGCAGCCCCTGGCCGCCAGGGGGGCGAGGGGGGCAGTGAGACCGCGGGGCAGCGGGAACGTGGGTCCGCATTACCTGTGGCCGTGACCCACCCCGCCCCCACTGCCACGCCACCCGTCCCTCTGGTGGAGGTCCCCCAGGAAGGCTCGAGTGCCGGCGCTCAGGCCCGAGAGCGGGACGAGGAGCCGGAGAGGCGGCGTTCTCCCGGGGAGGGGGCTGTGTTCGCCCGGGCCCTGTCTGAGTGCGCCCACCTCGCAGTGCCCGCTGCTGCCAGCCCCCCAGGCACGCACCCCGAGCTCCCGGCCCCAGGAGGGCTCAGCCCAGAGCCCGCTCCCACGCCCGGGGCCCGGGGGGCTCCTGCTGTCAGGCACTCCATGACTGTGGCCGAGGAGCAGACAGCTGGCTGCAGACTGAGCCCTGGGGAGCCGCCCCTCGTGTCCGCTGAGGAGCCCCCTCCTTCCACCTGCGAGGAAGCAGCAGCCAAGAAGAGGGAAGCGTGGACCCCCGTGAGCAGCAGCTGTGGCGGCAGCGCGGGGAGGAGGGAGCCGGGCGCTGCGGGGCTGGGTCTCCAGGGTGAGCTGGAGCGGATTCCTGCGGTGAGCAGCCGGGACCCGGGAGCCAGCGCCTCCGGTTCATGGCCCGGCGCCCGCCAGGCAGGGGAGCAGCAGCCGGGACAGGGGGCCCCGGCGGGGGAGAAGGAAGGCCAGGTCCCCGCAGCCCAGAGCGCCCCATCCTTCCTGTGCGAGGAGACCCCACGTGATGGTATGTTCCTGATCTCGCCTCCATGGGAGCAGGCAGGCAGCGAGGAAGGAGCCCGAGTGGCCGATGGTGGCAGAGCCGGCGGCCTGCCTGGGGCCTGGGAAGCGAATTCCCTCGTGGGAAGGTCCCAGGAGGGCGCAGTGTGGGCTGCGGAGGTGGCTCGGTGGAGGGTGGGCGGGGTCAGAGGTGGTGGCATCAGAAATGAGCCCTTCCCGGACCTCCTGTCACCTCATCCCCTCCCCAGCCCCTGTCCATGCCGCAGCCGCCGCCGGCCTGCCGTCCTCGCCGAGACCCGCCGTGCTGGAGGCTCCTCAGGAGCCCAGGCTGGTGTGAGCCGCTCTGTCTCCCTGCTGCCAGCTGAGAAGAGCGTTACGCTGGCTGTTCTCAGTGCCTCTCCCGCTCCTCACGGCGCACCTGCCTCGCTTCTGGTGTTCTCTTTCGGGGTGTGGGTTGGGAGGATTGGTGGGAGAAAAGGACAGGAGAGAGGAGATTCACTTAATCAACGCTGGGTGCTGAGTCCTGATGGCTGCCTCCTGTGTGTGTGTGTGTGTGTGTGTGTGTGTGTGTGTGTGTGTCCGTCCGTCCGTCTGTCCGTCCGTCCCTCCCATGGGGGCCTGAGAACGCCGTCTCCCTCAGTCCAGCTTGCGCACAAAGGGCATCCTGCAGGGACTTAATGGGTTTTGTTTGTAAAAACTGCCTCTTTTCCTAGGAACTGTTTCCTCTAATATTTATCTCAGGACATTTTTAATGAAAGATTTTACTCTTTCTCTCTCACCAGTAGACGTGCTACTTTAGGGAAGGGGTACTTGGAGGGGACCTTTAAGACTGGCAGGTGGTTTCTTGACGGAGGCGGACAGGGGGGCGCCCGGGTCCCCCGAGGTTCCTGTGACTCCACGCCGGAGAGCGCAGGGCTCCCGCTCGGCCGGGGTCCTGTCTGTACTGGTCCCCGCGCGCCCAGTTCAGTGCCGAGGCCTTCGCGGTGGTGACGCGTGGAAACTTTGTTTATTCAGAACAAGCTCATCCGAGTTCACGCTAATGAGTCCAAACTGATAGAAAACTGTAATGACTGGCCAACCCGCTGCTCCCTCACTGGAAACTGCGTGCTGGTTCTGCCCGGTGCTGTGCGGCACGCCTGCCACACGCCAGCACCCGCCCTGGCTGGGTCATGACCCCGTTTGGATGGGAGCGCTGGGGAGAGGGCGGTAAACCGTGGGCCCCGGGGAAAGGCTCCCGGCCACCGCCCAGAGCCAGGGCCAGGTCCGAGGGCAGTCTCCTGGGAATCGCCCGCAGAGGAGGCTCCGACGCAGCAGCTCCGGCTACAGAACGCCCGAGACAGGCTCGAGTGCGACTGGAAGGCTAGCCAGCCTGCAGCCACAGCGCCTCCCTCCTACGGCTCCACGCTTCCCTTCCAGAAGCCGTAGTTCCCGCCGTCCTCACTGTTGGCTGTCTTTGTGACTGTGGTCTGTACGGGACATTGGCTGACCCAGTTGGGGCTCTGTGTCCCACTCTGCGTTACCTTAACTCTCAGGGACCCGAGGTTACTGAACTGAAGTTCTCTCTGTTAGAGAAAGAGCAGTAGATGAATTCTCCTGGCGCAGCTGGCCCGGCAGCTGTGTGCAGACGCCACGGGCTGACCCGTCCAGAGCCTCCTGCTCTGTGGCCGGATGCAGTGGGGAGGGACCAGATGCAGTGCGGAAGGAAGTCTGGGAAGTGGTTTGGAGCCCAGGTGTCAAATGCCCTCGTGGCGTTTCAGGGTCCCCTGGTGTTCAGAACACGGGATTGCCTGTGACAGAAGTACTCGCCTATAGATAGTGCTGGAGGAGAGACAATGGATTGGAGGCAAAAAAATCCTGTTACGACAATTAAATTCAGTCCCTGCGTCACGACAGGAAATGCAGCAGAGGTAGGGTCACTAGACTGGAACCCTGTGTGATGTGTAAGGCGCGCGTGCATGCGCGCGTGTTCATGTGTGTGTGTGTGTGTGTGTGTGTGTGTGTTCGTGTGTGTGTGTGTTCGTGTGTGTGTGTGCGCACAGTGAGGCCTGCAGGAGGTCGTGCTGGTCCCTGAGGACCCCGGGCCCCGGGGCGCTCGGAGGTCAGAGCTGCGGCAGAAGGGCGCACTGGGCCGGGCACGATGCTGCCCGCCTGGCATGGTGCTCTGTTTCCTTTCTTCGATGTATCTGTTGGTTTCAGAGAGGGAGAGAGAGAAACATCAATGAGAGAGAACCACTGATCGGCTCTTCCCTGCACGTCCCACACGGGGGATCGGGCCCACACCCAGGCCTGTGCCCTGACTGGGAATCAAACCATGACCTCCTGGTTCCTAGGTTGACACTGAGCCACACTGGCCGGGCCCACCCAAAGATTTTAAAATCACGTACAGGTGTATTGTAATAGGAATGTATTTTCTCCTGTTCTCTTGACAAGTGGTTCATGTTACGCATACTGTTCTGTGCCTGGCCTTTTTCTTCCTTCCTTTTTTCACTTAGAGATTGTTCTCTCTAAATCACAAAAGAATTTTTTGGTGCTTTTTCAGATTCTGAGTTTACATTGATATAATCAGATTGTTTCTTACTAATGTATGTCTGGATTATTTCAGGCCTTTGCTCTGATAACAGTGCTCTTATAAAAGACCAGGTGTTGCCCCTGGCCAGTGAATAGGGCGTTGGCCTGCGGACCGAAGGGTCCCAGGTTCAGTTCCGATCTAGGGCATGAACCTTGGTCACCGGCTCAACCCCTGGCCCTGGTCAGAGGTAACCAACCGATGTGTCTCTCTCCCTCTGTCTCTCCTCCCTTCCTCTCTCTCTAAAATCAATGGGAAAATGTCCTTGGGCAAGGAAGACCATAATGCTGGCTGTTGTGCAGGTGTATGACTGCCTCTCTGAGGGGTAAGGCTTTTGGAAGTTGGGTTTCTGGATTAGAATAGACCTGCACTTGTCATTTCAGAGATACTGCGAGAATGCCCTGCATATGAGTGGTTCCATTTCGAACGCGTGTCCTCATGTTGTCCCCATACTTACTTTCAAATTTCAGGACTTTTGACAATATGTTAGGTTAAAAGTAGCATATCTGGGTAGTTTTGATTTTCATTTTTCTTATAACTGGACATAATTTCTTACTTTCAAATGTGATTTGTATTTCTATAAACTTTTATACTCTTTGGCCATTTTTCTACTGGTTGTTGGTCTTTATAGGAGTTGCTGATTTATAGGAGTAATTTACATAATAATGTCTTTGTCTTTGATGTGAGATTCACATGATGTGCTTTTCCCTGTTTATCACTTGCCTTTTGACTTTTTGTTATGTTGGCCTCTGAGGGTTTTTTTTTTTTTTTTGTGGCCTAAGTTACTTTTGTGGCTTCTGAACGCTGTGCAGTTAGAAGGTGTCCCGAGGCCAGGCCGAGCGCGGTGGCACTCGGTGCTGGGGGTGCTGCTGGAGTCTGGAGTGGCTCTGAGCGGAGCCCCGGCAGGCGGGTCCGGTTTCCTGGTCCCTGCCGTGCTGGGAATCGGGGTCACTGCCGGAATGAGATCGCGCTGAGCTCACGTCTCGCACAGTGTGCTTCACAGGGAGAGGAAGGAAGAGGAGGACGTGCGTGATCTCCTGGCACGCAGCCCATCTGTGCCCTTTATTCCGCAGATACACGAGGAGAAGAGGCTCCCTGTGTGACCTGGGATTGGTGGTTGGGCGACAGAGCCCTTTGCCTGTCTGTCTCCAGGGGAGGGAAGCTGGACTTGAAGGCCGTTTCCTTCCCTTGATCACCTGTGCAAACCCCACTTGGGTTGCCTCCCCCGGGGACAGGCCGGCCGGATCTCTGGAATCTGAGCCCCCGGCGCCGTGAGGGAGCGTGGGAGTCTGGTCCCCATTTCAGCGCGCAGCCTGCGGACGCTCAGAGCAAAGTGCTCGTGAGCGGCGTCTCTGCTGAGACGCGCGTTGTTGAGATGGTGTGAAAGCCGTTTGCTCAGCGTCGCTTCCTCCCCTCAGGAGTGCCCCGGCCAGAAGAAGGACAAGCTGCTGCGAGCGTGACCGGAAATGACATCACGGCCCCTCCAAACAAGGAGCTCCCGCCAAGCCCCGAGAAGAAAGCCAAGGTAGTGGCCAGAATGGTGGGTCGCCTCTTTCTGCTCTCGCTCTCGCGACGGTCCTTCACCTAGTCTTGCTTGAGTCGTGAGTGAAGTTTCTTTTTTCTGAGTTGTTACTAGTCTTTTCTCAAATTTGGATGTGCTTCATATTATGGTAATATCCCCATTCTACCTTATGGCCTAACCCAGACCTTCACATCGCTGCCTTTGACCCTGTCATCCGAGCATCTGTAGAAATGTTCTGCAGAGGTTGTTTCTGGTCTCAACAGCCGCAAAAGGAAGTACAAAATGCTTTTTCAGTGGTCTAGCCCCAGCCGGTTTGCCTCAGTCGGCCCACGGACTGTAGGGTCCCAGGTTTGATTCTGGGCAAAGGCACATAAGTTGGTTGCAGGCTTGACCCCAGCCCTGGTCAGGGTCATGCAGGAGGCAGCCAATCGATGTGTCTTTCTCACATCGATATTTCTCTCTGTGTCTCTCACCTTCCTTTCACTCTCTCTAAAAATCAATGGAAAAATATCCTTGGGTGAGTCTTAACCAAAAAAAGAAAAGAAAAGAAATAGATTCTAAAATCTGCATCATGAAAGGGAACACAGGTTTTAAGGTGAGGGATGGCTTCAGAAACTAATTGGTGCTAATCGCAAAGTTCAAGACGCACACGTTGGTGTGGTCTTCCACAGGCCGCGGATTGCCTCGCGGGTGCAGGGCGTGGTGACCCAGGCCCTGCTGCCACTTGCTCATAGAACCGTCACGGCCACCAGCAGTTAGTTGGTGTTGGGCTGCCACGGAACGCACAGCTTAGGTGGCGCCTCGTGAGAAACAGTCCCGTTCCTTCTCCATCCTGGTGCCTCTCTGCTGCTGACTGACTCAGAAAAAGGAATGCTCATTTTTCAGTTGCATCTCTCCTCCTTGCTTATCATTTTGCTTTGAATTGTGCCATTTATACTTTTTTTACATTTTGTTTTTGTTCTTGTCTGTGTGTTTGATGTTGGCCTAATTAAAAAAAAAACAAAAACAAAAAAACCACACCAACAAATCAACTTAAAGCCTTCCGCCACAACTCATCCTGCAAAGACTTCGACACCGAAAGCCAAAACTCAGCCCACTTCTCTCCCTAAGCAACCAGCGCCCGCCGCCGTGGGTGGGCCGGCCAAAAAGCCCATGAGCCCCGCCTTGGGCTCGGGGCCCGCCGCCCCGCCCAAACGCCCCGCGGCCACCACCGCCCGGCCGGCCGCCTCGCCCGCCAAGGACGCCAGGCCCAAGGTAAGTGTCGCCAGAGCTCTGCGCAGGGCGGCTTCCCCGGCGGGCCAGGCTGGAGGCAGGCCCCTCTGTTGCCCCGTGCAGGCAGCCTGTGGGGCTGGGGAGGCCAGGG
This sequence comes from Vespertilio murinus, assembly GCA_963924515.1. Lineage (NCBI taxonomy): Eukaryota > Metazoa > Chordata > Mammalia > Chiroptera > Vespertilionidae > Vespertilio > Vespertilio murinus. Next base: position 596,160 of record OZ004715.1, on the reverse strand, counting down.
AAGGGGCTGGACCAGGGGTGTGCAAACTACGGCCCTCGGGCCGGATGCGGCCCGTTCGGCTGTTCTATCCGGCCCACGGAGCCAAAAGAGCGGAGGGTTCTCTTGCTCTCCCCTCTGCTCCTTCACCAGCAGCCCAAGAGGAGAGTGCCAGCATGGTCAGGTTGCTTTTGTTCCAGCCCTCCGGTCCAGTTTAAGAACCCATTGTGGCCCTCGAGTCAAAAAGTTTGCCCACCCCTGGGCTAGGCCCATATGTATGCACACAAGTCCTTTGGTTGATCTCTTCCCCTTACCCCCACCCTCCCCTACTTTGCCTCCGAGGTTTGAGAGTCTGATCGCTGCTTCTCTTTCTCTGGGTCTGTTTTTGTTCATCAGTTTATGTTGTACACATCTAGAGGAAATAATGAACAACATAAACTGATGAACAAAAACAGACCCAGAGAATGGGTGTCTTTCTTTCTACCCTCCCTGTTGGAGGTGTCACGTGGGTCCTCCTCTTTGACGAGACGGCATGTAAAATGGTGGTTTATGTATCTGCTCTCTGTTGGCCGAGCAGTTAGCCCGCTGAACACATCGGTGCTGCACACCGTCGGTGGGGCCTGAGGCACCGGTTGGGGAGGGCCATTCATGCTCAGCAGGCGGGCTGGCTGGAGGTCGTGCGCCCGCCGTTCCTGACGTCCCGCGCACCCTCGGCCGAGTCTCGCTCCCTGGAGCCGGGCCCTGCCCGCATGCTGCCTGTCTCGCTCCAGGCCGCCCCGCGCTCTGCTGTGGTCTGGGGAGCTGCTGCCGACGTGCAGCTCTCACTCGCCCTTTCCTGCCGTCAGCCTGTTGCAGAGGCAAAGGCTCCCGAGAAGAAGGCCACGCCGTCCAAGCCTGCCGCGGCCTCGGCCTCCAGGCCCGGCTCCAGGGGCACCCAGGCCGCCCCGAAGGCCCCCACCGCCGCCCCCGTGGCCTCAGCCGGGCCGAGCAGCAGGGGCGCCCCCGTGCCCCTGCCCAGGAGGCCTGCCGGTGAGTAGGTCACCCCGTCCCTGGGCGACGCTGGGGAGGAGAGCGGGGACACGCTGCCGTCTGTCAGTCCTCGACGGTGTGTGGCCAGTGGCAGCGTGGTCCCGGGAGAGGGTGGCAGGCACGTGTGTTCGGGAAACCGTGAGTGAGAGGACTGTCCTGGCTTAGGGAGACTCGTGATCCCTTTCCCGGTGTCTCCATGGCACCAGCCCGGGAGTCACGGGCGCCTGACAGGAGGGAGGCCCTTCAGCTCCTTAGGCACACGCTGGCCGCCTGTCCTGAGGCGTGTGGGAGGCGGTGGCAAGCCCGGGAAAGAGGAGGCACGATGCCACCCTGTGCCCTGCAGCGGGCGAGGTGTCACGTGTCTAAGGCACGGCTCTCCCCGAGGCACCCGAGCCCTGGCTCGGCGGACATCCAGCCGAGTGAGTGAGTGAGTGAGTGAGTGAATCCCAGTGCTAGACGCGCGTTCGGGAGGTGGTTGGCTAAGGCTGCACTGAGCAGGGCATGTCTGTAGGCACCAAGACCGACGGGAAGTCTGCGGACGTCAAGAAGATGGTGACGAAGTCTGCGCCAGGTAACGCCCCCGACTGGTGGGGCCCCGACGTCAGCCCACGCCTGCCTCCGTGGCTCTCGGCTCCCCGGCTCCGCCTGAGCCCTCTCTCCCGCCTTCCAGCTGACCTGAGCCGCGCCAAGAGCAGCTCCAGCAGCACCAGCAGCACCGCGAGGAAGCCGGCCGCCGGCCCCGGGGCAGCCTCCCCAGCAGGCGCGGCTCCCGGGCGTGTCAGGCCCTCGCCCGCGTCCCCCCGGCCCCCCGGCACTCTTGCCGCCGACAAGAAGCCCACGGCAGCCAGGCCCAGCTCCTCGGCCCCCAGGCTGAGCCGCCCGGCGGCCAGCGTGTCCGCCCCTGACCTGAAGAACGTCCGCGCCAAGGTCGGCTCCACCGAAAACATGAAGCATCAGCCCGGAGGAGGCCGGGTGGGTCCGGGGCACCAGGGAGGGGCGGGGCGTGGGGCTGGGAGGTGGGCTGAGGCTGCGCCCTGGCTCCCCATTGGCCTCGGGCTCTGCTCGGGGTGTGGGCTAGGCTCTCGGTTCGCGTGGCCACAGAGGTTCTTTACGATGTGAGCAGAGGAGACGCGGACTGCAGGGACGGGGGCGGGGAGGGAGAGACGCCGAGGGCTGGTCCTGGGTCTCACCTGCACGGGGAGCGGCGGGAGCGGCTGTGGAGGGTGAGGGTGTCCTGGTGGCCGTGGCCGTGGCCGCCCCACGCGAAGGACCTGCTGAGGCTGTGGTGATGGAGACGGCCTGCGGGCCTTTCTGTTTGCGTCCGTCCTGGAGTCACTGGTTAACTGTTAGCAACGAAGGCGGCGGCGGCGGAGGCAGCCTGTCACCCACACCCTCAGCCCCTCCACCACCACCCGCCCGCCCGGGCAGGCCCCGGCCGTCACCACGGGGAGGCAGGGTCCGGCTGCGGTGGAAGACCCTCCGCCAGGGGATTGGCCTGGGGTGAGGGCTCGGGCCGGGCTCTGGCGGCCCCACCAGGCCTCAGGCTGAGCTGCTGCCCCCCCCCCCCCCATTCTCCTTAGGCTCTCCCGTGGTTCCGTTTTCTGTCCCACACACCTGCAGGGCGAGACACTCATGTCTCCAGGAGACTCGCTGTGGCCACGGGCGCGTGGGGCAGATAGAACGTGGGAGTGGGAGGACGTCGTGCTTGGGAAAGGGTAGCCGCGGCCACGCCCAGCGCAGAGTGGCTCGTGGAGCCCCGCCTGCCGGGTCTCAGCCCCCCTCTGGCGTCTCCCCTGGGCAATGGGTGTTTTCCCAGGAGCAAGGGCGACCTGCTGCTGCCTGGCCTGGAATCTTTCGTTCTCACATCGGGGCTCCTGTCTTTGTTTGAAACGTGCCCTTCCTTTGTCTCCGTCTAGGCCAAAGTAGAGGAAAGAACAGAGGCAGCGGCTGCGGCTCGAAAACCTGACCCCCACACAGCCACTAAGCCCGCTGGCCCCGGCGTGAGTGCACAGAGGGCACCTGCGGGCAGAGTGAGTGTCCGGGCCTGCCTTCTGCAGGTCGACACCCAGCACGCCTCCTCCTGTCCTTCCAGCTCCTCTTTCCCGGTGCCGCTCGTGTTTCTCTTCAGAAACGTTTCTTACCAACCCTGAGAGTTAACCGGGACTCAGTGCTCTGGGGCCTACATGCTCAGCTGGATCTGCAGCTTTCAATCACTTCCTTCACTCTGACCTTGATCTGACACAGCTGTTACCCGCGCGCTCACCCTCACTCAGGGCACCGGTTGTTCCTCAGGAGGGCGTGGCTCCGCTCTCTCTGGCCCCCGCAGTCCCAGAGCCCGTGCTTAAGCTGAACAGAAGGCTCCTCTCACAACACTGCTGGGGTGGCGTGGCGTGGCTTGGTTTGCCTTGACCCCCATGTCGTGTCTCAGCAGAAAGTTAGGGTGCCCCTTACAGTGGAAGCCCCCCCAGCACGGGCGCGCACCAGCCAGAGGGCCGAGGCCAGCCGGCCCTGCAGGTTCTGTCCTCGCCCGCCGGACACCAGGCCCTCCTGCCTGCGGCGGGAGCCTCGAGCTGCCCAGCCGGGTGGCCTCTGGCCAAAGGATGGTCTCCGCCCGAGGACTGTCCGCCAGGCGGAGAGGAAGGTGCCCGCGGCTCCCGGGTGACCCGGGGCTGGGCGCAGACCAGGGTGTTTACTGGGAAGTGTTTGCAAAGAAGCCAGAAATGCCCAGGCGTTTGGGGTGGAGTTTGTCAGTGTGATTTCTCTACTCTAGGGGAGCTGTATCATTGCAAAGGGCTCAGAAGGGAAGGGAGAGAGAGGGGAGGGAGGGGGGAGGAAGCTGGCCGCTGCTCCTCCTGAGAAGGCCGCGGCGAAGCCCACTTGGCGTGGTGCGTTCCGGGGCAGCCGCTCGCCCTCGTGTGCAGGGCCGTGTGCGCCACCGGCCTGGGCGCCTGGGGGCCTTCCGCCCCACCTCACCCTCCATGTCCCGGCTTCCTCGGAAGGTGCTGGGCTGCGGGCCACGCCCCCTGGTGTCCAGGACTGTGCCAGTGCGCCCACTGCCCAGTGCTGCCCCCACGTGGCTCCGCCCGGGCCGAGGGAAGCACGTCCCTGGGGAGGGGCTGGCCGGATGAGCCCCGACGCTGCGCTGAGATCTCAGGGGGGAGTGGTAGCACCAGGTGGCACTTCGCAAACGTCTGCTCTGTCCTCGCGGACTGTCCTTCTCACGTTTCCTCCTCAGGCTCCTTCCTCTGCTTCCCCGGCGGTTCTGCTGGAGGTGGGGCGGAGCTCTAACCCCTCTCTGGTCACGTGGTCACGTGTGGCCTCCCCGCCGCCCGTCAGTAACCAGCCCTCCCTCTGTGTTGTTTTCTCTGTTCCGACGCTCCAGGTCCAGATAGTCTCCAAAAGACTGAGCTACAGCCACGTTCAGTCCAAGTGCGGCTCCAAGGACAACATTAAGCATGTCCCTGGAGGCGGCCACGTGAGTACCAGCCGCCGCACGGAGGAGCCACCCGCTGGGCCACGGCCTGGCTGCTCGCAGCTGCGTCGGAGGCCTGGCCCGGAGGGGCCGCTCGGGGCTGCCCTGCGGGAGCCTGGGCGGTGCGGGGCCCCCGGGCCTCCCCGTCCTCATGGGGCAGGGAGTCCCCACAGCTCCTCCGCCTCCCCTCCGCGCTGGCCCTCCGCTCTCCTTCCGGCCCCTTTCCCGCTCCACCGGACAGCCTGCCTGCCACGCTGCGCCTCCGTGCCGGGAGACGGGAGACGTGTCTGTGGGTCCGTGTGGAAGAGCACCCAGTGTGTTTGCCACGTGTCCCTGAGACAGCCGGCCGCTGGACTGAGCGGGCGGGGCCGGGCGGGCCGGAGACCTCATGGGCAGCCCTGTCTGTCCCTCGTGCTCCTCCCCCGGCTTCTGTCCCGCCCCGAGAGGGCCATCGGCCTCGGAGCCCCGGCTCCTCCTGTCCAGCGGGCCGAGCCCCTGGTCCGCCTCCTGCCCCACCGCCCCCTCGTCCGCCCCTTCCACACCTCCTCCCGCCTTCCTCCCTGGGGCAGGAGCTGTGGCTCTGCCTTCCCGTGGGGCAGGTGGCAGAGCTTAGCCAGCCTGGTGTGGGGTCAGCTGAAGTGGGCGACACTTGCTTTTTTTTTTCCTTTTTAAATACTAGCATATTTTACTGATTTCAGAGAGGAAGGTAAAGGTAGAAACATCAATGATGAGAGAGAATCATCCATCAGCTGCTTCCTGCACACCCCCTACTGGGGATTGAGCCTGCAACCTGGGCACGTGCCCTTGACTGGAATCCAACCTGGGAACCTTCAGTCCGCAGGCTGACGCTCTGTCCACTGAACCACACCAGCCAGGACTGCAGGCCGCACTCAAAGGCCTGGCCCTCACTTTTCCTCTCAGCCTCGGGCGAGCAGGGTATGGGAACTGGGTGCCTGTGTGTGTGGGACACATGCACTGTGTGCGGGTATGTGAGCGCTCTGAACATAATCGTCATCTGTCACCTGCTGTGGTCTCCACGCTCGGACCCGGCGCCAGCAGCTCCCTGGGGCTGTCCTTGTGGAAAGCACCTCTGCTGGCGCGGCTCCGGGAGCGGCAGGGCATTCGGGTCCGGCCGGGAGCTGTTTCCAGCCCCTCCCTCAGCCCTCGGCGAAGCCGGCAGGTGGGCATGCGGCTCAGGAGGGACGCTCCGCCCCAGCCCCGCCCCGAGAGGTGCTCCAGTTCCCCCTGGGGGCGGGCTGGGAGCAGGGTTACACTCCACTACCCCCCCAGACACAGCCCCCCCCACACACCCCACCCCCACCCCCCCACACACACCCCCCCCACAGACACCCCCACAGACACACACCCCACCCCCCCCACACACCCCACAGACACCCCCACAGACACACACCCCACAGACACACACCCCACAGACACACACACCCCACAGACACACACCCCACAGACACAACCCACACACACACACACCCCACCCCCACAGACACCCCCACAGACACACACCCCACAGACCCCCCCACAGACACACACACACCCCCCACAGACACACCCCCACAGACACAACCCCCCCCACACCCCACCCCCCCACACACACACCCCACAGACACACCCCCACAGACACCCCCACACACACACACCCCACAGACACCCCACACACACACACCCCACAGACACCCCTACAGACACACACCCCACAGACACCCCACCCCCACAGACACCCCCCACACACACACACACCTCCCACAGACACACACCTCCCACAGACACCCCCACCCCCACAGACACACACACCCTCCACAGACACCCCCACACACACAGACACCGCCCCCCAGAGACACCTCCGGGGGGCAGCGTCAGGGGGACTTTGTGGGTGACCCACCTTCAGACCCGCAGCAGTGTCCACTGCTCCCGGGACGGCTCCAGACCCGCTGGCAGGGCCCCTTCAGCAGCGGCCCGGACCCTGCCCTGAACCCGCGTCCCCCAGGGCGCTGGCTGGGCCGTGGCTGTGAGAGCGTGGCTTGGGGCTCCCTGGGGGCCTGGGGGCCAGCCTTTGACCATGGAAACAGCCTGGGCGCCTGAGCTGCTCGGGGAGGGGAGGAGAGCGGCCGTGGGTCCTCTGCTCCGAGGGGCCGGCTCGGCGGCAGTGGCGCCCTTAGACCCTCGTTGAGAGGTTCCCAGTGTTCGCAGAAGTGACGGTGCCAGGCTGGCTGTGCTTGCCAGCTCCGTGGCTTGTGGCCAGCCTCCACGTGCCCGCCCCCTCGCCAGGAGCCGTCCCATAAACCTCCCCGTGCAGATGGTCCGTCGCAGTCCTCGTGGGCACGTGGGCGGGCGGCAGGCCCGGGACGGTCTGCAGGTTGAACCGGATGCAGTCGGGTCCCGAGCTGTGATGCTGCGGCTGCGCCCTCGCTCAGGCGTCCTGTGGTGCAGCACTTCCAGCCTCCGTGTGTCCCGTGGCCGCCGGCCCGTGGCGGCCTGGAGTCTGGGTTCTGCTGCTGAGGCCTCGTTTAACGCGTTCCTTTCTCCTCCCTTGTCTTGGCATGGACTCGGCCTTACCTGTCCTCACCGCGCTGTTGTTGATCCTTACCGAGGATGTTTCCATCGAGCTTAGGAGAGTGTGTGGGCAGGAGGGAGAGAGGGAAGAGAGAGAGAGAGACACGTTGATTGGTGGCCTCCCACACGTGCCCTGACTGGGGCTGGGGATTGAACCTGCAGCCCAAGTCTGTACCCTTGACCGGGAGTCAAACCCACAACCACGGAGCCACCATCCAGGGCTCTCTGCCGCCTGCCGTCACCTCTCCCAGGTCGTGCGGGTTCAGGAAGCAGGTTGTGTTTTTCTCGGGATGTCGCCAGCTCTCGGTGCCCCACACTGAGCCCTGAGCGCACGGGGCAGGGCCCCGAGCTGCTGGCTGCGACGTGTGTCCACGTGAGCACCCCGCCCCGCTGCTCTGAGAACGAGGCACACGGTCAGGAAGTGTCCACCCCGTCACGGGCCGTGGGGAGCGCCGGCCTCACAGGGGTGCGGGGACGCTGACCGGCTCCTTGTCGCCACGCCACGTCTCTGGCGGAAAGAGGAGCTTCCGGGGGCCCTGCCCAGGAGCAGCCTTGGAGGGGGAGGCAGTGGCTGGGGCTCCGACGTGGCCGGGGGGGGGGGGTGCTCTGTGAACAGGTGCGAAGCCGGTGCTTCCGGTGGCGGAGGCTGGTGCCGTGGGGAGGGGAGGCGGGCGGGGCAGCTGCGGGGCGGGGGCGCAGAGGGCTCCGCAGGGAGAGGCTCGGTGGCTCCGTGGGCAGCCTCCCAGCAGTCAGGTGGCCACGGCGAGGACTCGTCGATGCTTCCAGATCCATTTCTGTGCGCTGCGGCATTGGGCAGCGGGGGAGACAGTCACTGGGGGTCTCGGAGCGTCAGGAGGCCTCTCCGCTAAGGAAAGCGCGTGCACGGGTTTACGAAGCGCAGGCCTGAGGCGCAGACCCGCTGCTGCCGGTGGGGACTCACTCCGTGCCAGGCCGGCAGTGGGCGGGAACTCTGTCTCCTGGGCACACAGTGAGGCCCTGGTTCCTGACACAGAAGGAGGACGAGGCCTGGTGCTGCGGCGACAGCCCCAGGAGGCGGGAGGCTGTGCTGGCGGCTCGGAGGGCCCTGCTGGAGAGCCAGGTCTGCGCAGGCCCCTGGGTCCCGTGGGGGCTCTGCCCACAGAGGCGCGCTCCTCGTTGAAGACATGCCGCGGCCCGGTGCCAGGATGTCTGCCAGGCTCCCGCACGGCCGGTGCCACGGGAGCCTGTTGGCCGCTCACCTAGTGCGTGTATCGGTGGTAGATGATGGATGGATGGATGGATGGATAGATATAGATAGATAGATAGATAGATAGATAGATAGATAGATAGATGGCTGATAGATGGGGATGCACTGGAAAGAGACAGCGGGAACGTAGCTGTAGTTGACCTCTGGGCGAGGGGGCGGGTGGAGGTGGAGCAGGAGGGGTGTCAGAGTGGGGTCCAGAAAAGGCGGGGAGGGAGGCGTCTGGCGTTGCGTGGAGGGGGCGGCGATGCGCATGGAAACCGTTTGGTCCGGCTACACTAGGACCAGGATGGATTAAGGGCTGTTCAAGCACTTTTGGGGGGTGACCCTGACCGTGAACAGACAGCTCAGAGCTCACAGAGGGCAGACAGCATTGAACTTGGAAGCCGGGGCTGTAACGGGAGGGTGCCTCGGCCTTGCCAGCACCTCCTCCCTCTGAGGCTGTGTTGGTTTTGTCATTTTCTCAGGTTCATATTCAGAGCAAAAAGGTGGACATCTCCAAGGTCTCCTCCAAGTGCGGCTCCAAGGCCAACATCAAACACAAGCCCGGTGAGCGTCCCTCCGGCCCGGTGCTGGCTTTCCCCTCTGCCTGCCCGCATGGCGGTCCTGCCCGGGACGGGCGAGGGCAGTGCCCTCCGTCCCTCAGGGAGCAAGGCTGCCCCACCAGCTCTCCCCCCTCCTCCCCGGACCCTCGGTGAGCCCTCCTCCCGGCCCCTGGCTGGAGGTCAGCTGTGCGGGAGGCGGGCTCGTGGGGCCAGCACCGGGGTCAGTGTGTGACGGAGAGCTGAGAGAAGGCCGCGCGAAGGAAAGCCCCCCTTCTAGGCTACCAGACCCTGCCCCTGCACCCCCACCCCCAGCCCCTGCACCCCCACCCCCGCCCGACCCTTCCAGCTGCCGGGCCCAGGCCTGTGCCTCCTCTTGTCACCAGTGTGACCGTGAGACGCTGGGCCCCCCGCCTTCCATCCTGGCCGTCAGTCTCTGTTGGCCGTGACTTAGGACGAGTCGCTCCCCAGCTCGGTGCCGGCAGCTGCGGGAGGAGACGGTCCCTGGGGGCGAGTGTTTGTGCAGACGGGAGGCCAGCACCCTGCACGCTGTCGGGAGGGGCCCCGCGCGGGGCGGATGCTCTGTGGAGGGTCCCTCTGCGCGTGAGCTGTGGGCCCAGCCTGACAGCATGTCCCCGGGATGCCTCGCCTGCCTCTGCCCCTTCGTGACCTGCCCTCTGGTTCCAGGCGGAGGAGATGTCAAGATTGAAAGCCAGAAGTTGAACTTCAAGGAGAAGGCCCAGGCCAAGGTGGGGTCCCTGGATAACGTGGGCCCCCTGCCTGCGGGCGGGCCCCTGAAGGTAGTGAGCGGCCCCTGGGGGTGAGCGGGAGGGGGTGCAGGGGGTCTGGGTCCCAGCGGGTGGGCCTGTCGCCGCCCCTCAGTCTCTTCAGGAGTCACGTCTCTCTCCCGACACAGTGCTGTCCCATCGTCCACATCAGTCCTGGGCGAGGCGGGAGTGAGGCCCAGCGGGGACAGACTTGTCCTGGCGTGGCTGCCCGCCTTGGCTCTTCAGCCGCGTGCAGAGGGACGTGGGCGGGCACAGGCCACACAGTCGGGCCACGCCAGGCCCTCAGCCGGGAGCAGGTCTGGCCCGGCTCTGGAGGGACTGGGTGCTGAGCACTCGCTCGCTGCAGAGCGTCCCCGCTGGCCTGGCTGGGCCTCTCCTCCCTGCCCGTCCTCTGTCCTCCCTTCCTCCCTCCCTCCCTCCCCTGTCCTGTGAGACCCTCCTGTGCCCGAGGCTCTGTCCTTCCCTCCGTGTCATCGGTGGGTAGAGGGTGTCGCCTCCAGCGTCTTGCAGGAAAGGAGCCTAGGAGTGGGACCCAGCAGCTGCTGTGACCTGCCCCCCCACATATACATGCACACACATGTGCACACTCATGCATGCACACACACACACACACACAAAGGCCTGCGCTGGGCCCCGCCCACCCTGTGTCCTGCCCTCCTGGGCATCCTGACCCTCCAGCGGGGGCACCAGCTGGTCGTAGTCACTTGCCCGAGGCCTTGTGGCTTGCACTGCCTTCTGACCCCACGTCCTGTGCCCCTTTCTCTGTTGCTGGTGAGATCCGTTCCTGACACTGACCGGCCAGGCGGCTGCCGCCCACTGTGCTGCAGGGCCCCTGCTCTGCCCTGCCTCAGGCTGCCCGCCAGGAGCCCTCGGGCGTGTGGAAGGGTGGGGCACCCGGCCTAGCGTCTCCTTAGTCAGAGGGTCAGGGCTGTGTGTGAGACCCGCGTCCCTCCATCCCACTCGCTCTTGGACTGACCCCGCACTGTCCACTGTTTCATTGTAGACTGAGGGCGGCAGTGAGGCCCCTCCGAGCCCCGGCCCCCCCGCTGGGGAGGAGCCGGCTGTGCCTGAGGCTGCGCCCGAAGCTGGCGCCCCCACTCCAGCCGGTGGCCTCGGCGGCCTCACCACGCTGGCAGGGGGTGGTGACCAAAGGGAGGCCCAGACCTTGGACTGCCAGATCCAGGAGACAAGTGAGTGGTGGGCGTGGCCGGGCCAGCCGTGTGGACAGCCTTTGTGGCCTCGATCTTAACGCAGCGACTTTTATCTTCCAGGCATCTAACGCTGCCTTCTGGTCTCGTCTCCGTCCCCTGTCGCCCTCTTGTCTCCCTCGTTCCCTCTCCCGTCCCGCCTCCCGTGTCCCTGCAGATTGAGACCTACCGGCTGACATTCGGGCAAAGGCCAAGGCCCACACCGACCACGGGGCCGGCATTGTCTCTCGCCCCCCCACCTCCTCAGAGGCCCCACCTCAGGCTCCCGGGCTGCCCACTAGACCTGACTGCTCGGGTGCAGGGCAGCCCCCCCCCCCCCCCCCCCCCCCGCTTGCCTCGGGCAGCAGCAGTGCCCACACCCCCTCCCCTGGCCGTCCTCGCATCGCTGCTCCGGGGAGCTGGGGGAAGGGGAGGGAGGCTCAGATGGGATCTTGGGGTCTCAGGAAGAACCAGATTCCAGCCTCCTCTTTGGGTTTTTGGACCAAACCCAAGAACAACGGACATACCCTCCCTCCTTGCTGGGTCCACCGGAGGGAAGAGGGGGTGGCCACGTGGACCCAGCCCAAGTGCCCCTGGAGCTCGCCTAGCCACTGCCTCCCTTTGCCACACTGATGCCACCGCAGGGGGTGCCAGACCCCTCGTGCTGTCCCCCCGCCTCCCGCCTCTAGCTGCTGCCATCCCTCCCCCTTGTTTTACCCTTTTTAAATAACTAAGAGCTGGTGGAGTGTTTGTGCAGGTTGAAGTCATGTCTGAAGGAAAGGCCTCAGCAGGTGTTTTTAAAGGAACCCGAGGGAGGTCTGGCCCCAGGTCAGGCCGAGGCGGGCGGGCAGGGGCGGGAGCGGGGCGCGGCGCGCAGGAGCCCGAGGGAGGGGCTGGCGAGGTGGAAGGTGGCTCTGGCGTTTGGCATGGATGACGCTTTGCTTCTCTAACCGAGGCCGGGTGGCATGTCGGTCTCATCCCTGGGATCTGGTGGGAGACGGTCAGTGCTGGGAGGGCCTGCAGGCCTGCGACACTCCACCCTCGGCCCCCGGGCGCGGTGGCTATCTGGGGAATCAGGTCCAGAGATTGAAAAACAAAGGATGAGACCGAGCCCCCAAGTCCCGTCAGCCTGCCGTCCCAGCGGGCAGGCTGCAGAGCCCGGGAATCACTGACGCGAAGGTTCTGGCTGCACTTGTATTTTTTGTATTAAAGTTTGCATGGTTTCTAATAAAGGATTAAACCTGCCTGTTTGTAGTGACATGTCCTGGGGTCTCGGGGCTTCTCCGGGCTTGGCGCCTCGCCCTCCTGCCCTTGGCCGTGGGACGGTGGGGGCTCTGAGGTAAGGGTGCCTCCCCACTTCTGCAGCAGCATCTTCCGTGGGGGGTTCTGTCCCCACATCCTCAGCTTCCAGGCACAGCGCTGGAAGCTGCAGGTCTTAGAAAATTCAAGAGCCAGAGGTCTCTGGGTGGGCGGCTGTGCAGGGCGGGCAGGCACGTGTGTTGTCAGCATAGGAAGGGGCACGAGACGCGGGGGGAAGGCAAGGGGGGGGGAGGCGGCGGGAAGAGACACAGGAGGGGTGATGCTGTGGATCCGCCTGGTCGATCGAAGCCCAGGTTGACAAGACTGGCTACTCCCACTCCATTAGCTGTGGGTCGGGGAGGTGAGCCCGCTGGTCCCAGGAGCCAAGGGCGGAGGTCAGACGCACAGGGACCAGAGTCCTGTGCTGGGCACTGCTCTGCAGCCACCAGCATGGGACGTTCCTGTGTTGCCGACGGCTGGCGCTCGGCCGTGACTGTTGTAACCATCTCAGAAGTAAATAAAGCTCGTCATGTCCCACTGAGCCTGTGTGTCCTGTGTCCTGGTGTCTCCCCGCTCGTCCTCGTGCTTTGAGGGTGGCCTGACTGTGGCCTCACAGCGGAGCTGTGGCCACAACCCAGGGCAGGCCGGGGTGTGGCAAAGCCGCCACGCAACCGGAGGCCCCGAAGGTGCAGGTCCCAGAGCCACGGGGCTGCCCGAAGAGCCTCCGTCCGCCTGGGCCCGGCGGTGGCAGCCAGGCTGACCACGCCCCCTGGGGAGGGAGACCAGGAATGGCAGGAGCGGCTGTGACGGAGGCCGAGCTGGCCGTGGCCAGGCTGGTTAACACGGGCAGCCACGCTCGGTGGATTCCAGCTCCTTCCTCCTCAGGCCCGGGGCCACAGCCTGTGCCCATGCCCGGGGCTGAGGGCCCCGCGGACAGCGATGCTCACAAGGGATAAATAGAACTTTATTTTAAATAAACATTTGCGTCTGTACACAGCCCTCACGGGCTCAGTCGTCGGCCGCCTTGCGCACGTCGAAGCTGCCGCAGGGCCCCCGCAGCAGCTCGGCCAGCAGGGCCAGCAGCTGGCCGTGCTCCTGCTGCACCTCGGGGGGCAGCGCGGCCAGCTCGCTGCGCAGGCTGCGCTCCACCATGCGGCCCAGGGCGCGGCGCAGGTCCCGCAGCAGCCGCACGGTGCGCGAGTCGCCCTCCAGCCGCAGCAGGTCGCTGTCGCTGAGCGAGATGGTGGCCCGGCGGCCGTCGTCTGCGGAGGAAGGGACGGGAGGGGTGAGGCTGGGCCGAGGGCGGCCCTGCCCGAGCGCGGCCGAGGGCGCAGGGCCCGCGGGCACCCACCTCGGACGTGGACGTCCCCGTCGGTCAGGAGCAGCACGGCGAGGGGGTGCACCTGGGAGGAGTCCCGCACAAAGACGCTGCCGTTGGACTTGACGGCCATGAAGTACGTCAGCCATCGGCTCCGCAGCCGCGTGGCCTCCCTGGGGGGGAGAGCTGGTGAGTCGCCGCTCCCGGGCCCCCCAGGGGCCCCCCAGCCTCCCCTGCCCCCCACCTGTTAATGGTCGACTTGTGCAGCAAGATGTTGCCGGATTTGGTCCTGTATGTGACGCTGTTGGGCTTGAACTTGCCCTGCCTGGTCACCTTGCCCTGCCGCACCTGCAGGTGACAGACAGGGCGGCTCAGCCAGGAGCGGGAGGGGAGGAGACGGGGGAGGCGGCCTGGGCAGCCCTCCAGGCACCTGGATGAGGTTGGGGTAGAGGCCCGCCATCAGCACGCCCTTCACCAGCTCCTCCTCCTCGCTGTACTGGTTGCACTGGGCCGAGGCCAGGGTGCAGTCCGAGGGCCTGCCCACCAGGAAGGCCTCGTAAATGTTCTCGGAGAACTGCTTGATGAGGCCTGGGGAGGCAAGGTCGGGTGACTGGGCGCCGGGCCGCGGGCCGGCGGGGGCGGGGGGCAGGGGCGGGGGGCGGGGCGGCGCTGACCGTGGATGAAGCGCAGGCTGGGCGCGTACAGCAGGTTCTCCTCCAGGTAGTTCTCGCGGGAGCCGCGGTCCTGCCAGCGCAGCACCTCCTCCCAGCCCGCCACCGCCCGCACGAAGGCCAGGTGGTCGCTGCCGCTGTCGTGGCTCAGCAGCGCCTTCACCTGGAGGGCAGGGCACGGGGAGGGGCTGCAGGAGGCCGCCTCGGGCAGGGGCGGGCGGGCGGGCCGCGAGGGAGAGCCGGAGCCTGGGGGGTGGGGGGGGCGCTGGCCTGACCTTGTCCACCTCTGCACGGTTCTGCAGGCTGCTGCTGAAGGGGTCCCGGGTGAGGCAGGAGACGACCACGAGCAGCGGGTGCAGGCACCGGAAGATGGCGGCCAGCACTATGGCCTTGGCCAGCCGCGGGTCCGTGGAGATGTGGGCCAGGCGCTGGCCCAGGGTGGTCAGGTACTCGCGCTGGTCCAGCACCCCGATCTCCTGGAGCAGGATCACGGCCTCGTCCACCGCCTTGATGTTGGGGCTGTCCACGGCCTTGGAGAGGAACTCCACCGCCTGGGGCGGGGGTGCCGAGCGTGAGCCCGCCCGCCGCGCCGCGGCCCCCGGCCCCCCAGCGCCCGGGCCCCCCGCTCACCGTCTTCTCGGGCATGTGGATCTTGGCCTGCAGCACCAGGTTCTCGAGGGGCGTGCGCAGGATCTCCGGCACTTGGAACGGCACCATCTTCTCGAGCCGGCTCCGCGGGAACAGGTGGTAAGCGAAGCCGGACTGGCAGCGGCCGGCCCGGCCCCGGCGCTGGATCACATTGGCTCGCGACACCCACACCGTCTCCAGGCAGGACACCTGGGGAGGGAGGTGAGCAGCCTCCAGGTCCCCCGTGTCCGGCCGTCGCCTCTCGCCCCCCCCCCCGCCCCCCCCGCCCCCCCCGGCAGGAACACGGACCCCGCCCGCGCGTGGTCGCCTCAGGCGCACGCAGGCCCGAGGCCGGCGGCGCGCACCTTGGTCTTGAGGTCGTAGCGCTCCTCCTTGTGCAGCCCGCTGTCCACCACGTGCACGATGTCGTTGATGGTGATGGAGGTCTCGGCGATGTTGGTGGCCAGGACGATCTTGCGCACGCCCACGGGCGGCTGCTGGAAGATGGCCTTCTGGTCCATCATGGGGATGTTGGAGTGCACTGGGGGGCAGCGAGCATACGGTTACGGGCACGCCCCCAGACCCCCTGCTGAGGGCAAGGACTTGCCGTTTCCTGACTGCTCAGGGAAGGGGCCACGCCGCAGACAGGAGGCCGGCCGGCCAGAAACCCTGGCCCTCGAGTCCCAACGGGTCAGCAGTCCCCGGCAGGGCGAGCGGCGCTCACCTGGCAGGATGAGGTACTTGCTCTCGTGCAGGCCCAGGGCCTCCTGCAGGCGCTGCTGCACCCCTTTGATCTCCTGCCAGCCCGGCAGGAAGCAGAGGATCCCACCTGTAACGGGCCAGCAGGCATGAGCCACGGCTCCCCGCACACGGGGGCACGGGGGGCACGGGGCCGAGGGGGGCACCCACCTGGCTCCCCGCGGGCATCGATGTGCAGAACCAGATCGGTCACGAGGTCCAGATCGAGCGCACACTCATCCTCAGACTGAGGGGAGGAGAGGCCGCAGTCGGCCGGGGGCCGGGGTCAGTGGGTCAGGCTGAGGCCGCGGGCACTGCCCCGGCCCCCTCCCACCCCCGAGGAGACCAGGCCCCCCCGGCCGGCCCGCCCTCACCTCGTGGTGCCGCCGGTGCGCGTGCGGGTGCTTGCCCAGCCGCGCCAGGATGTCCTCCAGGTAGTGCTCCCGGACGGGGTACATGAAGCCGGGCACCCGGATGACGGGGCAGCCGCCGAAGTAGCGGGAGAAGCGCTCGTTGTCGCCCGTGGCGCTCATGAGCACCAGCCGCAGGCCCGGGTTCAGGCGCTGCAGGCCCTTGAGCAGGATGAGCAGGAAGTCCGTGTTGACGTCGCGCTCGTGCACCTCGTCCACCACGACGTGGCTCACGCCCTCCAGGCTGGGGTTGCTCTGCAGCTTGCGCAGCAGGATGCCCACGGTGCAGAAGAGCAGCGCCCCGCCCCGCGCCGGCGGCTTGCTCTCCAGCCGCACCTGGAAGCCCACGTTGCGGCGCAGGGAGGGGCCCAGCTCGTGGCTGACGCGCTGCGCCACCGACACGGCCGAGATGCGGCGCGGCTGCGTGATGATGACGTTGCAGCGGGCGCCGCGGCCCTCCATCACGTAGCGCTCCAGCAGCAGCTGGGGGATGCGCGTGGTCTTCCCGCAGCCCGTGTCCCCCGAGATGACCACCACCGGGTGCTGCTCGATGGCGCCGAGGATGGCGTCCCGGTGCGGGTCCACGGGCAGCTGCGGGGCCTCCTGCCAGACGGGCCCGCGCCGCCGCCACAGCTCCAGCAGGCCCTGGCTCAGCCGCACCTCCTCCGCCTCCGACAGGGGCACGTAGGGCTTGCCGGTGATGGGGTCCATCAGCGGCCCCGAGTCCTTGCCCAGCGGCAGCACGCCGTCGCTCTGCAGCCGGAGCTCCGGGGAGACCCACGCGTTGTCCACAGGGCACTGGCACGGGAGGCGGGCGAAGGGTGAGTGTGAGCAGCGCCGGCCCCTCTCGGCCGCGGCCGGCGGAGGGAGGCGGCGGCCGGAGGAGGCGGCGGCGGGCGGGGCGGCTCACCTGGCTCAGGAAGGCCTCGATCTTGCGCAGGATGGGCTCCGGCACCTGGATGGTGCACGGCCGGCGCTGGGTCTCGCCCAGCTCGCGCAGGGAGGCCAGGTTGTACATGGCGTGGGTCAGCGGCTCGTTGTTCCGGTCCACCAGGCCCAGGCTCTGCGGGGGACCAGACCGCGTCAGAGCTGGCCCGGCAGGCTCCGGGCGCCGAGACTGTGCAGAGCAGCCCCTTTCCCGGAGGCCGGGCAAGTTAGGAACCAGGGGAAGCAAATTACCCCCAAACAGTTAAAAATAACTCAAGACTCTGAGAACCCGAGCGGCTGGAGCCCAGGCTCACCTCCACGAACACCCACCATCGACCGAGACAGATGCCCCCGCCGCACCCACCCTAACTCCCGCCCCAGCTCCCCACCTCTGCGGCCTCCCCAGAGCCCACCCACCTCATGCCTGCACGGCACCAGCTCCACGGGACCCCATCTTACACGTGCGTGCGGGATTTCTAGTTGTGCAGCTGGACAAACGCAGCCGCTGGAGGGGCCACACTCCCTCCATGCCGCCCGCCAGCTGACCAGAGGCAGACACAACCTGACCCCACCCCCGGGGCAAGCGCACAAGCCGGTGCCCCGTCATCCCCGCCTTCGGTGACGTCTACTCCGCGCCCTCCGAAGCCCAGGCCACAGGCCTGCAGGCTCAGCTCCCGGGGCCAAACCCCCCCTCCCCCGGGCAGGCCTCCCGGCCGCGGTCTGGTGCCCGGACCACGGAGGTGCCACCCCAGCGCCTCTCCTAGACAGGACGCCTCCAGCCGCGGCCTCTGGCCCCCTGGGTGCCATCGAGCCGAGCGCAGCCTGCCAGCAGTCCCCTCAGCGAGCCGCCCATCGCCATGGCCCGGGCTCCCCATACCCCCGTGCCCTTAGCCGATGCGGTCCCGAGGCCGGGCAGACCCCCGAGGAGAGCAGGGCGGCTTCGGCCTCGCTCCGCACTGGCCCCGGGCTCCGGGCACTGCTTCCCAGGCAGCCACGACCCAACCCCACGGCCGGACCTGCCGACCCCAAGCCTGGCCAGGCACTGCCCAGGCTCCGAGATCTCTCGACACGTCTGCCAAGCAAAGGCACCGTTTCTCGTTCAGAACGAGGGCTCCTGGCCTGAGCAGCAGCCTCTGCCTGGCCAGCCAGGGCCCGGCCGATCGATCCCTTCCGGAAAGCGGCCGGTCTCCCGGCGCAGGGCTCACCTTCAGCTTCTTGCAGGCCAAGGCCGCCGCCTTGTTCTCGGCCTCGGCTTTGCGGCGCCCTTTGGCCACAAAGGTCATGGGGCAGGGCCAGAGCAGCGTGAGGGTGGCCAGCTTGGTCTTGGTGCCCACGGTGTGGAACTGCATGAGGTTCTGCGGGAGGAGACCGCGGGCGGGCAGGGAGCGCATCAGCGTCTCAAACCGGGCGTGGAGCTGGCCCGGCTCAGCCGGCCAATCCCGGACGTGCCGCTGCAGACAGAGCCGACTGCCCGCCGGCGGGGCGTTCGCAGCGGGGGACAGTGTCTGGGCAAGGCCACTAGCTGCCCCACGCCTCCCAGCACCATCAGGAAGTGTGATGGTGCCGTGGGCCGAAGCGGTCGCGGCTAAACCAGAAGGCCCGGCCCTGGGGAAGCTCTGCTGCCCCGGAGCCTCGGCCGCAGCAGATCCCACCGGCACGTCAGCCCCTGCCCCCCTCTCCCCTGCCCCCCGCCCGCCCCCCACGCTCAAGCAGATACGAGCCTCCCACTCCCCAGCCCACTCCGAGCCCGACGCCCACTGGGCACCTGCCCCCCCCCCCCCCCCGGGACCACTCACCTTGGCCGTGGAGGACGAGGTCGCTATCTGGATCACCTTGGCCAGAAGGTTCTTGGGGAGCGGAAACTGGGTCAGAGCCCTGATGGCACTGTCGTCGTCTGTCATTTCAAGGGAGCCCCCCCTGAGAGGACCGAAGTTTAGGTGAACCAGCTCTCTTCCCAGGCCGTCCCCCCTCCCGCCCGGCTCGAGTGGTGATGCTCCCCGCCCCCGTCAGAGGGCAGGGGCACTGACTGCGGGGCCCAGGCGAGGCGGGGTCTTCCCCCGTTCCCACAGGTCCCAGCGCCCTGCACCCCCTCCAGCTGCACCTGAGCGGGGTGTCTTGCTGGGTCAGGGACAGGAAGTCATTGACGTCGATGGTCCCCTCTTCTAGCTCTTCCTCCTCCTCCTCCTCCTCCTCTCGGCCCAAGGAGCGGGGCGGGCCCCCGGGGCCCCCTGGCCGGATGCTCTCGGGGTTCAGCTGCCGCCAGGAAGTGGGTGGCATGGCCGGCTCTGGGCGCCACCAGCTGTCCGCTGGCGAGCCAAAGCGGTCGGCGAGCACACGGTACTTGGCGGCATCGAACAGCTCGTTCCGGGGGCCCAGCAGGCCCCAGCCCTGGGGGGGAGGGCGCCATGAGGTGCCTGCCGCGTGGGGGCGCCTTCCCCCGCCCGCCGCAGGCGGGAGGCACAGAGAGCTGGAAACCTCTGACCCCACCTCCGGGAAGGGAAGCCACGTCCGAGACACGCGCACCCACGTTCAAGCAGAACTCAGTCAAAGGTAGAGCACCCTACGGGCCGTGCCAGGCTGGTAGGCGGATGTGGTCAAACCACAGACGGCGCGAGGACATCGCGTAGGGAGAGGCCAGCCCCCAAAAGATGGACACGGGGCGACGCCCCACAGAAAGCAGTGGTGGCTGCCGAGGCCGGGGGAGGGCGCTGGGCTGCAGTCCTGAGGCGGGGCACAGCTGGTGGCTGTGCTTCCCCCACAACCTGGACACAAGCGCGGCTCCGATGGCCTCTTACCAGAACCACACACCCCAAGAGGCTGAGAACGGGGAACAGAGTGCTGGCAGGCACAGGTGGGTTCCAAGTGCGTGCCAACTCCCAGAGGCTAGAACCATCCTCAGCTCAGCACCACGCAGCCAGGAGCACGCGCCTCCGAGGAAGAGGACCCTGGCCACGGGGGCCACGGGGGCCACGGGAGCCACGGGAACCGGAGGGGGCGCGATCCGGGGCTGCCCCCAGGGCTCCTCTCTGTGTTGCAGCAGGAAATCCATCCCCCGGGGCCACAGCGGGGGGGACGGGGGCGGGACAGGGAACAGGGCCCATCAGCCTCGGCCACTGAGTGGCCAGGCGCTCCCGGGGTCACCTTGAACAGCTGGCAGGCGGCGGCGGCGGCCTGGCGCTCGGCGTCGATCTTCTTGCTGCCGTAGCCTTCCACCTCCACGCTCTTGGGCCACTTGATGTGGAGGGTGACTTTCTGGAAGAGAGGCGGGGGTCAGGGCCTGCTCCCCGGCCACAAACCCCAGGGGCATCCCGAGCCGCACGGCCCCAGCTGTCTGCTTCCTTAAAGGCCCACGTGCTCGGCGGTAAGACCTCCAGCAGGTCTGTCTGCCCGCGCTGGGGCCCAGGCTGCAGGACGCTGGGAGCAGGAATCCACACCAACAGTCCAGCTAGCTGTGGGGGCCAGAGCCCGCTCCGGGCAGGGCCGTGTCACCGGGGAGCCTCCTCGCTCACCTGCGGCTCCCTGCCCGGCCTCCTCGGCTCACATCAGACAGCTTCATTCAGAGAAGCCGGAGGAGGACAGGGCACAGCTCCGGCCGGAGGCGGCCGCCCCCGCTGAGTTACCTTTTTCTTCGGTCCATTCGTGTGCACGTAGACCAGTTTGTCTTTTGCGTGTGAGATGCCAAGGGCTCTTCCAATCACACTGTTGAGAAGGTTTTTGGGCTGTGGGAACTCTTTTAATAGGTCCCTAGAAGCTAAGGGAACAAGAACAAAGCATTACAGCTGTTCTCGGAAGACGCCAGGGGTGTGGGGAGGGCGTGCTCTGGGCCCCACACGGGGAGCTGCTCAGAGTGGCTGCGGGGCCGGGGCAGGTGGGCTGGACCCGGGGCAGGTGGGCTGGACCCGGGGCAGGTGGGCGGACCCGGGGCAGGTGGGCGGACCCGGGGCAGGTGGGCTGGACCCGGGGCAGGTGGGCTGGACCTGGGGCAGGTGGGCTGGACCCGGGGCAAGGCCGTCTGGCAGGAGGGGAGCCGCCAGCGCCGCCCCCACGTCCCGGTCTGACCGGCCGGCCTCAGGTCCGGACACCGGCCCTGGAAGCGGGGGGCTGGCCGGGGCCTCCCGGGTCCGCTTGTGGGGACCGACCAGAGACCAGAGGCAGCGGAGCGAGCCCCGGCCCCTCCCCGGGGGCGGCCCGGCCCCGGCACCGGCCAGCCCCCCGCTCCCAGGGCCGCCTCGCTGGTCCCCGGGCGGAGGCGGGCCCGGGTCCGAGCCGGAGAGAAGCCTCGCCCGCCCGGCCGCCCGCAGGGAACGGCGGTCCGGCCCCGGGGGAGGGCGCTGGGGGCGGACACGCCGGTCCCCGCGGGCCTCGCTCATCCAACCCCCACCGCTCCCCGGCCCGCGCGGACCCGGACCCGGACCCGGACCGGCCGGACCCAGCGCGGACCCGGACCCGGACCCGGACCCGGAGCGGCCGGACCCAGCGCGGACCCGGACCCGGACCCGGAGCCGGAGCCGGAGCGGCCGGACCCAGCGCGGACCCGGACCCGGACCCGGAGCCGGACCGGCCGGACCCAGCGCGGACCCGGAGCCGGAGCCGGACCGGCCGGACCCAGCGCGGACCCGGACCGGCGGCCCACGGCGTCGGGCCAGGGCGGCCGGGCCCAGCACACGCGCCGCCCGGAAGGCCCCCCCCCCCCGGCCTCCGGACGCCGGCCGGGCCGCTCACCGTTCACCATGCCGCCCTCCCCGGGCGCCGCCCCCGCCTCGGCCTCGGCCGCCTCCTGCGCGGGGTCGGGGCGGGCGGAGCCCGACGAGAAGCCGCGCGAGCGGCCCTGCCTCCCGGCGGCGCGGGCGCCTGCGGGCCTCAGGCGCGGAGAGACGCGGGCGGCCAGCGCCATGAGCCTCCCGGCGGCCGCCATCGCGCTCCGTCCGCCCCGCGCCCGCCGCCGGAGGCCGAGAGCGGCGCCCCCTGGCGGCCGGGCGGACCCGGAGCGGAGCGGGCGGCGCCCCCTGGCGGCCGGGCGGACCCGGGGCCGAGGCCCCAGGGGGGGCGCCCGGGAGCGCCGCCGGTCCGGTCCGGTCCGGTCTGGGCCGGGAATGGCGGGAGCGAGCCCGGACGTGGCGCCGGAACCGTGAACTCTGGCGGGAGGCGGGCGCTGGGGCCGCGGGGTCAGAGGCCGGGGGGATGGAGGGGGGCCCCGATTCTCACTCATGAGGTCTGCGGCGGCGGGATCTGCCTTTGCACAAGCCCCCGGCACCGACACCGGCACCGGTATCGACACCGGACCTGCGGGCGCCGTGGGGCAGGGCCTGGGCGACGCCAGGGGAACCAGGACCAAACCGGCCGGCGGGCCGGGCACCAGGACCTGGCAAAGGGCAGGCGGCCTGGCGGCAATGACCTGGCCCCCGAGGCCGCCACCTGCACCCCGAGGCCGTCACCTGCACCCCGAGGCCGCCCGCAGGGGCCAGACCCCTGGGCACAGATCCGCCCTCGGCGGCCGGGCCAGCGCCCAGGCTCCGTCCTCTCCAAGCCGAGCGGCCAGGCCCCCGGGGACCGAGCTTCCCGGGCCGCCGCTCGTGGCAGGGCCGGGGCCGAGGCCGAGGCCACGTTTGGAAGACCCGGCGGCGCGGGGTTGGCAGCTGAAGGAGACAGCGGCCTGGACAGAGCCCGCGCCTGGAGCACAGCCGGCCGCAGCCGCTCAGACACCTGGGCCCGGCGGCTTCCAGAGAGGCCGCCAGGAGCCGCTCCCGCTCCAGCTGCGGCGACACCAGCTCTGCTCGGCGCCGTGTTCCCGGCTCATGCAGACCTCAGCTCAAAGGAGACGCACCCCGGGCACCAGCACAGCCCCCTCACTTCACCCACCGATGTCCCCCGGCAAACCCTGTCCGGCAAACCCGGCTCCTGGCAGCCTCTGGGCCTGTGCCCGCCTGCGCCTGGAGCAGGGCTAAGGGCGCCTGCAGGCCCTGCCCCACCGGGCCCACCGCCTTCCCCTGGGAAGGCAGTGAGGACCCGCAGGAGAAGCAGGCAGCTGCGCTGGCACGTCCACTCCGACAGGCTCCTCTCCTCACTCCACCTCCTCCTCCACCTCCGTCTGGGGACAGTGTGCACCCCTCAGCCGTGAAAAAGAAGACACCCGCCGCCCCTCTGCCCAGACGCAGTCCCTCCTCACTGGGTCAGGCCCGAGGCCTGGGACGGGGAGGCAGGGGTGAGGCCCGCTGAGCGCACAGGGTCCTCGGGGCTCTGCAGCCGGAGGCCCAGGAGAGTCCAGACCCAGGGCTCCCGGGGGAAGTAGAGGCCAGGCCCTGAGGACACGGCCTCGGCCAACGTCTACGCCGACGCCACCAGAGCTCACCCTCACGGTCAAATGGCGAGACGCCCACGCGCTTGGCAACAGGAAAGGTGAGGGGACCTGCAGGGCGGGCGGCCACCCGACCCCCGCCCTCCTCACGGCTGTCCCCTCACAGGTGTGGGCACACGGGGGCGCTCTGAGACGGCGGAGACCAGGCCCGTGACCAGGCCCCTGCCAGGGGAGGGCAGGTGAGTGCGTGTCCCCCTTTACGTGGGACGCGCCACCGGGACTGTCGGGGTGGCTGGGAGAAGTGACCGTTTTCGACCCAAACTGCCCCCACGGCACGGGGCCCGTCCAGCTGTCGAGCAGAACTGCTCCTGCCCTCGGGGGGCAGGGCAGGGGGCCCGGCCGGGGTGGGCAGGGCGAGGGCAGACGCACACCCCTGGGCGCCGTCCGGGCCTCGGAGAGCAGACCGCGGGGCTGGGGCTGCTGGGGGCAGAGTGGGCGCCGGCCCAGGCGGCGGCCTTGGCCTCGGGCTCGCGAGGCACGGCCTGCCCACCGGCCGCTCAGCCCAGCACGTGACGCTCAGAGCCACTCACCTGCCATGTTGGGAATGTTAACGTTCAGCCTTTTCGAGTTACAGGGCGTTTTAAAAAAGAAAAAAAAAAAGGGCGATCAACTCTTGCCTTGGCAACAGGAGGGGTGGCATTTCTTTACCCCAAGCCGAGTGGTCAGAGGGCCAAGCGCTAGCTAGAAGGCCGTCCAGCCGGGCAGGGCATGCGCGCCGGGGAGGGGCCTGCCTGGGCCCGCCTTCCACGCGCCTGCCGGCGGCCGGAGGGGACAGGCCGCGCCCGGAGGCAGGCCGGGGGAGACGGGGGGGGGGACAGGCCATGTGCGGGAGGCAGGCCGGAGGGGACAGGGAGGGGACAGGCCGCGTCCGGGAGGCAGGCCGGGGGGGACAGGAGGGGACAGGCCACCTCCGGAGGCAGGCCCAGGGCCGAGTGGCTCTTCCCGAGGCGCCTGGGCGGGCCGATGGGCAGCCAAGGGCGGCGCCAGGCCCGGAGCGGCCCCCAGCAGCCCGAGGCTCTGGGCAGAGGTGCCTGGCCCCCCGAGGCTGCCCTGGCACCCAGGGGCCCGAGGGGAACTGTCACCCGCCTGGGCTCTGACCTCCTCCTCTACCAACAGGGCCTGAGAGGCAGGTGTTAACGCCAGTGAAGGGCTTTGAGGGGCGAGACCAGTGTTCCAGGATCCCAACACCTGGAGGGGGCACACTGGCCAGTCGGGGTGCTCGCTCGGCCGCCCAGCACCCCGCACTCTGGGGCCCCCTGAGCCAGGGCGGCCAGGAGACACCAGCCTCCGGGTCTCCACGCTGCTGTCCAGCGGCTGGAGGGTCTAAGCACGTGGCCAAGGGTCATGGGACCGCCCAGACCTTGCCATGACCTCACGCAGCTCGGCCGCTCTGCCAGCCGCTCCTCACTGCTGCCCAGAGGCCTGCCCGGCCCGGCCCCGGCCCCGACCGCCCCTCCCAGGCCGCGGGCGGAGCTGGGCAGGCTGCTCCTTACCTCGGCAGATGGTCCCTCCGGGGGCAGGGGTGACACACATGGGTGGGAGGCGGGGCGGGGGCAGTTTGCACTGACGCTGCCTGTGCTGGGCCCGGTCTGGGGAGAGAGGGGGCGTCAGGGTGGCACGGGAGGGGCTCCGGGCAGCCGGTCACGGGTTCGGAGAAAGTGCCCTGGCGCTGCCCAGAAGGGCCTCCCTGGGCCCCCCTCCCGGCGCCTTAGCCACCCTCAGGTCCACGCCTGGCTCTGGGTCCCTCGCTGCGCCCTGTGCCGCCCGCCGGCTGTGGGTCCCTGGATGGCACTGCAGCCAGAGCCTGGTCTTCCCGGCAGCCAGGGTCTGCGCTCAGCGGGCCGGGAGCCCCCGCCGGCGTGGGAGGGGGCGGCGAGGGGGCCGGCCGCCCGGTGGGAAGCTGCCGGCCATGGGGGGGGGGGGGCCCGGAATCTGGAAAGTCACTCTCAGGCAACCCAGGGCCTCCCTGGGGCGGCTCCCAGCCCCCGCCCAGCCCCGGAAGGACAGACGGGCATGGGCGGACGGACGGGCCTCATACCTTTCCTGAATGAGTCCAGGCTGAACATCTCTGGCCAGGAGGGGACGCTGCACCCTAGAAAGAAGCGCCGACGAGGCGGAGTTGGTGGTCCCGGCAGGGCTCGGGGAGGCTCGGGCGGAGGACGGGGGCTCAGGCTGCCGGAGCTCTGCCCAGGAGCCGCGGCTGCCGTGTGAGGGGGAAGGCCAGCTCCGTCCGCTCCCGGGCTGGGGCTTTGCTCCTCCGTTCTGTGTCCTCACCTCTGAAACCCTGCCCGGAGGCGAGGCGAGTCCCCGCTCCGGGAGACGCCTTCCCGGCTTCGCGGGCTGCTGCAGGGACCTCTCTCCTGTGGCTTCGGGAGGTGGCAGGGGCCTGCCCTGGACGCAGGGCCCAGGCAGCCTCTGGGGCCTGAGCACGCCCTTCCCGGAGGAGCCGCAGGGGGACACGCGGCGAGCTCCAAGTCCAGTTGTTGGCACAAAACTTAGTGGCATTTTGCTCGTTAGTACAATTAACTGAAGACTCTACCTCGTGACTTAAATGAAAGTAACACTCTGCTTAAACAACTTCGCTTTAAAAAGCAGTTAAACTCGGAACGGCCGGAGTGTTTAAGGCAGTTTCTGGGGCGGGTGCTGTGGCCTTAGTTTAAAACGTCACACGCCGCCTCCGCCAGCAGCACTGCGCACACCCCAGGCGCCTGCTCCTGACCTCTGTGCGCAGCCACGGCGGCGGGCTGCAGGCCGACCTGAGTCTCCCCGTCCACAGCAGTCTGCCCCGGTGCGTCCTCTCCCCGAGATGCCGGGAACGCCAGCCGCTAGGAAACGCGGCTCAGAGAGAACACTTCAGTACGTATCAACAAGGATTCAATTTACTTTAAGAAACTACATTTCATAGACTCCTTCTGTCCAAAATGAAATAAAAAAGGTGTAATTTGAGATTCTAATTTTAAAGAAAACCTGAATATTATAAAATCTAAACTAAGTGATTATTTAAGAAACAATACTTTCTTGCCAAAAAATTATGTTAATTTGCTTGTAAATAAACTTCTGGTTTTGCTTTTTAAAAGTCCCCAATCCTCTTCATGCCAATATTAACTCATATAACATGTCATATAACACTATCTTTTCCTGAATCGGTCTAAAAATACAGCCAAAACCAGTTTGGCTCAGTGGATAGAGCATCAGCCTGTGGACTGAGGGGTCCTGGGTTCGATTCCGGTCAGGGGCACATGCCTTGGTTGTGGGCACATCCCCAATGGGAGGTGTGCAGGAAGTGGCTGATCGATGATTCTCTCTCATTCATGTTTCTAGCTCTCTATCCCTCTCCCTTCCTCTCTGTAAAAAAATCAATAAAATATATTTTTTAAGAATACAGTATGATATTCAAGATAAGATCTTTTTTATTTTTTTAAATATATTCTTATTGATTTTTTTACAGAGAGGAAGGGAGAGGGTCAGAAAGTTAGAAACATTGATGAGAGAAAGACATCCCCTGCTGGGGATGTGCCCGCAACCAAGGTGCATGCTCTTGACTGTAATCGAACCCGGGACCCTTCAGTCCACAGGCAGAAGGAAGCTCTATCCACTGAGCCAAACCGGTTTTGGCAATAAGATCTTTTTTAAATATTGATTTTAGAGAGAGAGAAATGGAAAAGCAGAGAGGAAGGGAGAGAGAAATATCCATTTGTTGTTCCACGTATGCATTCACTGGCTGATGCTTGGATGTGCCCTGACCAGGGATGGAACTGCAACCGTGGCATATTGGGATGGCACTCTGACAACTGCCGGGACCCAAGATAGGATTTTAAAAAACGATCTTTTATTGGTGATATTTTACAGAGCTCTAGAACATGACACAGAGATCAAAAAGAAAGCCACCTTCCTTGTTGGAAACCTTTAAGGTTCAGAGTCTCTCTTAACTAGCTTAGAGACAAGTAAAATAATTGTATATCCGGTTTTCTGCACAATGAAACACCACTTAACTCCAGAGAGGGCCCCTATGGATGATTCAAGGACAGAGAATTTCCATAACAACTAATTAAAAATGATACCCTGGCCCTAGCCGGTTTGGCCCAATGGATAGAGCATCAACCTCCAGACTGAAGGGTCCCAGGTTCGATTCCTGATCAGGGCACATTCCAGGATTGCAGGCTGGATCACCGGTGGGGGGCGTGCAGGAGGCAGCAGATCAACCATTCTCTCTCATCATTGATATTTCTATCTCTCTCTCTCTCCCTTCCTCTCTGAAATCAATTTTAAAAAATGTTTTTAAATGATCCCCTTCTTCCAAAACAGTCACAAGTGAATGTCATTCGCCAATGAATTGCTTGGCAGTGCCCGTGGCTAACTCACCTTACAAGAGCAATGAAAACCTCAGCTTCTGTGGGCGCGTGAACTGGAGCTGGATCCTCTCCCTGCTGTTCCTCATCACGAGGCTGGGCCTCCTGGAAGTGCGGAAAGCGGGGTCACCGGGACGCACTCACCGCCTCCCGACCAGGGACAGGTTCTGTGAGCGGCGGGACGCACGCACGCACGCAGCCGCTGGCCTTGCTTCAGGACCTGCCGCCACCCACTCTGCTCTCACCCGCCCGGAGCTGCCCTGAGCCATCACCTCTGAGATGCCAAGGAAGAGACCTCCCGGCAGAGGAGCCGGCGGCTCCGCCGAGCCCGAGCCGAGAGTGCGGCTGTGGCAGCTTCAAGTGCTGCTCCCACCGTGGCCAAGGTTCACCTAAGCCAGGTAAAGCGGCTGCGGGGTTTGGGAGAATCACCACCAGACCCTGGACGCCGTTTACCGAGGACTTCCACCCCACCGCCCGCCCGGTGAGGCAGGTGTGCTCTCCCGGGGGTCCCACGCCGCTGCCCCCGGCACAATGTGAGCGTGCAGTTAGGGACCCGGCTTACACGACGCTAATTCCCCTAGTGCTGGGCCCAGATGGCCCGAGGGCGTTTAGAAAGAACTCCTGTTAATAGCGTCTTCCAAAGTAGGAAGAGGCAAGAAGTGTCCGACCGGCAGACTTGGGACCACAGCTTGGTCAGTTAAAACTCATGGAGAGTAAATGCCTCTTGGAGGTACAGGCCTACCCACACAGGTTGGGGGGGGGGGAATGCAGCGAAGAATGTATCTGATGCACCTTCAGCATCGACGCTGTTAAGCAGAGAGCACCATCCTAAACCCTAAGAGCGAAGGGTGGGGGGGCCTCCTGGGAACTCCAAACCCCCAAGAGGTGAGTGTCCGTTACAGGACGCGGTCAGCACCCGCAGGGACAGTGGGCTACTTCTTCCCAAGAAACTGCAAACGGAGCCCATCGGCCAGCGTCTCATTCACTCTGCCTAGGAAGCTGCAGCCAAAAGCGGGCTGAGAGTCTGCAAGGGGCCCTCCGTGGTCCACCTGCTGCCGTGCAGGGCAGGCCCCTGTGGGCTGGGGTGCAAAGTGGGACAACCCCCGCCGTGCAAAATCACAATTAAGGGGTCGGATGCTGCGAGAAGAAGGCGAGCTAGGCAGCGTGCTAGCGCCGTGCTCCTGGCTTGGGGGGCTCCGGGGACCCCTGGGACTCCGGTGCACTGCAAACAAAGAACCCGACATGCATGAGGTCTTCCCGTGCGGAATGGGACCGGGCACCACCAGCGAACAAAGAACACCTCCCCCCGTGGCCGCCCCCCGCGACAAGGTGGGTGCAAAAGGGGGCAACCCGGGGGGGCCAGGTTGCACCAGGCCTCCCCCTGGGCGAACGGCCCGGGCCGCACGGGGGCAAACAAAGGTCCCGGGCCCTCCGGGGGCTCCTCCGGGCCCTGCCTCGGGAACGGAGCATCCCCGGAGGCAGAGGCGCCGATGCGCCATGGAGCGGCCTCTCCGCGGCCCCGGCGGAGCCCCTGGCGACCGAGCCCGCCCCGGCGGCCCTGCGGCCCCCGCCCCGCCCCGGCTCCATGGCAACGGCAGGCCGAGGCCTGGCTGCCGCGGCCCGGCCCGCCGGCTCCGGGCAGGCCCAGGATGCCCGGCCTGCTCCCCGGCCGCCCGCCTCTCCGCCCCGCTCTCCGCCGAGCCGACGGTCGGACTCGGACCCCGCCTCGCGCCGGCCGTCCGGGCCGCGGGGAGCCGCTCCGGGGGGCGCCGCGGGGAGAATAAAAAGCCCGATTCACCTGTTGTTACAGATGTGAAACCAGCCTGGATGCACCGCGCATGAGCCGCGGGGCCCCCCTAACCACGGCCGGACTACAACTCCCACCAGCGGCAGCGCGGACACTTCCGGGTCCCGAGGCGGAAGTCCCGCCTGCGTCCCGGCGCGCCCCGCCCCTCGCCGCGGCCCCGCCTCCGAGTCCGCCGGGTCCGGACTCTGCCGCGGGTCCCTCCCGGGCGCGCAGGGCCGGCCGAGGCTGACGCCGGGAGGCGGCCTGCGCGCGGCCGGGCCCTGGCGCCGGGCCCCACGGGGGCGGCGGGGCGGCCGGGCCGGGCTTCCGGCCGAGCGGCGTTGGGGGCGCACGGGAAGCCGCGGGGTCGCCTGGGCCGCACGTAGCCGCGCTCTTCGGGGCCCCGCAGCTTCCGGCGGGGGGAGCGGCCCGGCGCCCCGGGTGCGAGAGGAAACCAGCTCGGCCCGGGCGCCCTCCGCCTCCGCGGGGCCGCGGGGCTGCGGGGCTGCGGGCGCCGGCTCGCGGGCTCGCGGGGTCGCGCACACGCCGGGCCGGCCTGTGGCTCGCGGGCCGGAGCCCCGGGCGGAGCCGCGGGCGGGCTGGAGGCCGGAGCCGCGGGCGGGCTGGAGGCCGGCGCCGGGGGGAGAGCGTCGTCCCGGGCCGTGCCGCGGCTCCGGGGCGAGTTCCGCGGGATCCAACTCCCCACGGAGGGACCGGCGGGCGGCCCCGCAGCTGCGCCCGGAGAACCCGAGAGCTTTCAGGACGAAGCCGGGGCGGAGGGAGCGCCCCTCCGGTCCAGACAAATGCAGCCGGTGTTTTATTTCCTTTCTGGGCTCGACGGGGGGCAGGGGCTCGGGCCATTCATCCCAGTAGCTGCCCCGCGGCGGGCCTGGTGCGGGCGGGGCGGGGTGGGGGCCCTGCGCTGGGAGGGACGGGACGGGCCGGTGCGGGCCGGTGCGGGCCTGTCTCGGCGGCTTTGGGTCGCAGGAGAGGAAGCCGGGTGTGGAGCAAACCGCGGCTGAGTGCCCGCCGGCCGGGCCTGGTGGCTGAGCCTCGTCCGGGCTGGACCCCCAGAGCTGGCGTGCAGGAGGCGGCCGGTCCGTGATTCCCGCATCGCTGATGTTTCTCCCTCTCCTCCTTCCTGTCTGAAATGAATGTGTATTGTGAGCAAGACTCCGGAGGTGGGCAAAGCCCGAGGACTTACAGACCTGCTGGATGTTTGGCAGGTACAGGCTTCGGAGGAGACTAACCAAGAGGCAGCTGATGGATGTTTCTAACCATCCCTCTCCGTTCCTCTCTGTAAAAAATCATATATATATATATATATATGTAAACATATTCTTTATTGATTTTTTACAGAGAGGAAGAGAGAGGGACAGAGAGTTAGAAACATCGATGAGAGTGAACCATTGATCAGCTGCCTACTGCACACCCCCCACTGGGGATGTGCCCTTGACCGGAATCGAACCTGGGACTGGTGGGCCTGCAGGCTGATGCTCTGTTCACTGAGCCAACCGGCCGGGGCTCAAATAGCTAATTTTAGGAAGGTCATTCTGCAAGTGTGAGAGGGTAGAGTTAGCTAGAAAAATAGGAGCCAGGGTACTGATTGGATGAGAGGTAATGGATTGAATGCCACCTGCCAGTGAAACAGCAAGATCGCAGCGCTCTGGGCTGCTCTGTGCCAGGTGACCGGAAGGGTTGTACGCTGCTAACGTAGAGTTAAGAGACACGGGTCCGCGGTGATGGATTCAGCTCCCTGCACGTTGTTTGAAACACTGTTGTGAGTTCAGTGATAAAGACCTGGTCCTCACCCCGAAGGAAACCCGAACCCGGGAGAGAGGATGAGAAGGGCCTGCATGGAAGTCTGAACCCCACAGGAAGTCCTGCAGAACAGGGCTGGTGGAGCACTCTCAATATTTTAGCTTTTTTTCTCTTTTGGTTTACTTTAGCTTTTTGCATGTTAAGTTGGTAGTTTTCTTTAGAAGATCTTTTCCTTATTCTTGAGCCTTGGACTTTTTGCCAACAGTTGCGTCTGCTCAGATGCACCTTGCATTGAGGTGGGTGCCCATCAGGGTATCTCCCTCCCTCCCTCCCACATGCCCACCTCTGTCCTGGTCGGGTCCTTCGCGTTGCCTTGTTTTCCTTCCTGGGCCCAGTCTCTAGGCCTTCGTCCTCTGCTACCTGCTCCTCCTGCAGAAGTAGGAGAATTGGAGTGAGCATCACCTTTCCTGGAATGCAGTAAACGTGGTTGTAAAGTCAGGCGTTTTTGACGGAAGCTCTCGTTTATGTCACCGGCCAAATTGTACAAGTCAGCTATTCTCAGCCTTATAAAAGGAAGAGAATGTGTAGGCCCCAGGCAGTTTTTCATGGTACTGCTAAAGGACCACACATACAGGCTTTTTAAAAACTGGGAATGTGCCAAAACCGGTTTGGCTCAGTGGTAGAGCGTTGGTCTGCGGACTGAGAGGTCCCGGGTTCGATTCCGGTCAAGGGCATGCATGTACCTTGGTTGCGGGCACATCCCCGGTGGGGGGTGTGCAAGAGGCAGCTGGTCGATGTTTCTCTCATCGACGTTTCTAGCTCTCTTATCTCTCTCCCTTCCTCTCTAAAACATCAATAAAATATATTTTTAAATTATACTAATAAAAGGGTAATGCTAACTAGGCCGGATGTCTCTCTAGACCAGTGTTTCCCAAACTTTTGACATGTGTAACCCTTCTATAATTTTCGTAACGCTGAGTACTCCTTGTCAAAAAAAAAAAAGGATGTATTTTAATAACAATCAAAATATATTTATTATTTTTTTTGGTACATACACAAAATAATAAAAGAAAAATAAAATTCATAATAAAATATAAATAAAAGTTATAAATAACATTTATTCGCACACTGGACCATCTAATGCCTCACAAGACTGTCTTGACTCATGAGAACGTAGAATTAGGCGCAGCTAAGCACGGTGCAGTGCATATCCCCACCAAACTGTGCAATTCGTACTCCCACCAAACTTTTCCCGTACCCCTGGGGGTACGAGTGCCACACTTTGGGAAACTGCTCTAGACAAACCCATGTTGGCAGGGGCTGAGCAGAGGCAGTTAGGGGCAACCAGGCCAGCAGGCAGAGGCGGTGAGGGGTGATTAGGCAGGCAGGAGAGCAGTTAGGGGAAGCAGGCAGAGTGGTTAGGGGTTATCAGGTAGGCAGGCAGGTGAGCAGTTAGGAGCCAGCAGTCTCATATTGTGAGAGGGATGTCTGACTGCCTGTGGGATCGGGCCTGAACTGGCATTCAGACATCCCCTGAGGGGTCCCGGATTAGAGAGGGTGCAGGCCAGGCTAAGGAACCCTTCCCCCTATCCCCCCAGTGCATGAGTTTGGTGCACTGGGCCACTGGTGTAAGTGTAATTACTGAACAAACAGAAATATAATCCATGGCTTTTGAGCATGTCAAAGGGAATTAAAATTTTTATTGAACAGAACAGAAATTGGGAGAAAAAAGAAGCAAAGAAAAAACATGGTACCCAGAGAATAAACACATAAGATGATAGCAATACATCTACACATCAGGGACCAAAAAACAAAACACATGGGGG
This sequence comes from Vespertilio murinus, assembly GCA_963924515.1. Lineage (NCBI taxonomy): Eukaryota > Metazoa > Chordata > Mammalia > Chiroptera > Vespertilionidae > Vespertilio > Vespertilio murinus. The sequence goes on along the minus strand of OZ004715.1, from coordinate 563,288 downwards.
ATCAAAAGGAACATAAAAGGCTTCAACTTGCCAGCTTGCTCCCTCAGGAATCAGGAACCAGCCAGCCAGGCAGATTTTCGGTTCCAGGCCTCTCTAATTGAAGGGGAAGGTGCTTCTATCCAGCACTAGGGGTCAGCAACGTCCATTTCTGCATTCCTTTCCCTGAGATATTTTGTGCCTCAGGAGATTCTGACCAATCAGTAATGTGTGTTGTGTGTTTTTAGCGCTCACATGTGGATATTTTATCTAAGGCTCATTCCCAATTTTTATTTAATTTAAACATTCCAAGGATTCCTAGTACCACAATTCACAATACCACTCTTACTCTGATAAACATTTTTTTTCAGTATTTTTTACTTGAAGAAAAATGATTTTAAGTATGATGTTACATGCAATAAACACAAGTTATTTAAGAAAGATGATCTTGCCATAACCGGTTTGGCTCAGTGGATAGAGCGTTGGCCTGTGGACTGAAGGGTCCTGGGTTCAATTCTGGACAGGGGCATGTGCATTGGTTGCCGGCGCATGATCAAATGTTTCTAGCTTTCTATTCCTGTCCCTCTCTTTAAAAAGTCAATAATATATATTTTAATATATATATATATATTTAATAAAAATAAAAAAAAGAAAGATGATCTTGCCCTAACCGGTTTGGCTCAGAGGATAGAGCATCGGCCTGCCGACTGAAAGGTCCCAGGTTCGATTCCGGTCAAGGGCATGTATCTTGGTTGCGGGCACATCCCCAGTCGGGGGAAATGCAGGAGGCAGCTGATCGATGTTTCTCATCAATGTTTCTAACTCTCTATCCCTCTCCCTTCCTCTCTGTAAAAAAATCAATAAAACATATTTTTAAAAAATATATATTTTATTGATATTTTACAGAGAGGAAGGGAGAGGGATAGAGAGCCAGAAACGTCGATGAGAGAGAAACCTCAACCAGCTGCCTCCTGCACACCCCCCACCGGGATGTGCTGGCAACCAAGGTGCATGCCCTTGACAGGAATTGAACCCGGGACCTTTCAGTCCGCAGACCGACGCTCTACCACTGAGCCAAACCGGTTTCGGCAATAAAACATTTTTAAAATTAAAAAAAGAAGTTAGAGAGCCTTCGTGGGACACCTGTATAATGTGTACAGCTAATGTCTTGCTGCTGTTGAGAGACTGTTTGCATCTTTCTAACAGTTAACCTTGGAAACCACTCAGTTTGTTCACAATCCCCTTTTTTTTTTAAATTTCTTTATTAAGGTATCATATATCTGTCCTCATCGCCCCATTCACATCCCAAACCCCTCCCCACGCATGCTTCTCCTCCCCCCTTTCACTATCTCTTGGAGCTGTGCTACCAGGCAGGATGCTTTCCGGGACTCCCACTTTTTCATTGTTTTCAAACTTATTGCACTTGGCCTTAACCCAGCCGTGAGCAAACTACGGCCCTCGGGCCAGATCCTGCCCATTTGGCTGTTCTATCCAGCCTGCAGAGCCAAAAGAGGGAAGTGTTCTCTTGCTCGCGCCCCCCCCCCCCCTCCTTCACCAGCAGCCCAAGAGGAGAGTGCCAGCATGGTCAGGTTGCTTTTGTTCCGGCTCTCCGGTCCAGTTTAAGAACCCATTGTGGCCTTTGAGTCAAAAAGTTTGCCCACCCCTGCCTTCACCCCTGCTCAGACGGGAGCACCCATCAGCTCTGTCTTTGTCCCACTTTGCGGTTTTCGTCTTCATGAGGGCACACCTGTGACAAGTCAGCACTAGGGTCTCGTGTAATTTACGTGGGAGATAACGAGGCACAGACCGGAGCGTGGCGGTGCTAGCATAGAGGGGGGGCATGTCCAGCTGTTCCCGGTGTGGGGGCCGCCTTTCCCTCCGGAGCGGGGCCTGGCCTTTCCCTGCCCTGTGTGTCCCCGCAGGTGCTCACCCCTGCCTCTCCCTCTCCTGGGCCCGAGCACCCTTCTACCGCTTCTGTGACTTGTTCCTGAGCCTGGGCTGGCTCACCTGCCACCTCTGTAACCTTAGAAAAACATCTTTTAATTGATTTTGCAGAGAAACGTCAATGATGAGAATCATCCATCAGCTGCCTCCTGCGTGCCCCGCACGGGGGATGGAATCCACACCCCGGCACATGCCCTTGACTCCAATTGAAGCGTGACCTCCTGGTTCCTAGACCCATGCTCAACCAGCTGGCCTAACTTTCTAAATACACTTTCTCTTAAAAAAGAAAAAAAAGATTGTAGGGCTGGGATCACTTTTCTGAAGTTCCTCTAAGCCAGTGGTTGGCAAACTGCGGCTCCCAGGCCACATGTGGCTCTACGGCCCCTTGAGTGTGGCTCTTCCCTAGAATACCACTGCCTGGGAGAATCTATGTTGAAGAAGTGGCGTTAGAAGAAGTTTTAAAATTTGGCTGTCAAAAGAAATTTCAATGGTTGTACAGTTGATATTGGGCTCTGTGGGCTAATGAGTTTGCAGAGGATGGACCGCGGCTAAACTGTGCGTTTGAAAGCGTGAGTGGCAGTCAGAGGGAAGAGCGGCCGGTGTAAAGGCCCGGAGGCACCACACGCTGGTGCGGCCGCAGCCCGAGAGGAAGGCGCCGAGCCCGGTCGCCCCGAAGGCTGCGTAGGCCCCGGGCGCGTGGGGCGGGCGGCGATCCCCATCCTCGAGGGGGCTCCCCGACCGGCACCCGACTCCCTAACCGGGCTGCCCCTCGGAGCTTCTTCCCCAGCCCAGTGCTCCCTGGCGGGGCCAGCGACGACGGGGACCTCCACGCCGCGGTGGACACAGGACCCGGCCAGGGACCGGAAGGAGCCGGTCCCGCCGAGGCCGAGGCCGGGGCGGGCGGCGGGGCGGGACGCAGCCACGACCTATGAGAGCGGAAGGCGCCGGAAGCCCGGCTGCTCCGAGGCCCCGCCCCTCCGAGGCCCCGCCCCTCCCCGGGCGCGAGGGCTGCGTTTGCGCGTGCGCGCCCCCCCCCCCGGCGGTTAGGGCGCGGGCCGGGGAAGGGGCGGGGCCGGGAGCCGCGCCGGAAGGGGGTTGGCTGGGCGGGGCCGGGCGCCGCGCCGGAAGGGGGTTGGCTGGGCGGGGCCGGGCGCCGCGCCGGAAGGGGGTTGGCTGGGCGGGGCCGGAGGCGGCGGCGCCGGAAGGGGGTTGGCTGGGCGGGGCCGGAGGCGGCGGCTGCGCGCGCGCGCGAGGGCGGACGGGAGCGCCGCGCGGGCCGGGCGGCCGGGCTGTGGGGACGGCGGACGGCGACGATGGCCGCGGCAGCTGGCGGCGGCGGGGCGGCGGCGGCGGGCGGGGCGGGCGGGGCGGGCGGCGCGGCGGTGGCGGCGGGCCTGGCGGCGAGCCGGCGGAAGGACGGGGGCCCGGCCGGCAAGTTCTGGGAGAGCCCGGACACGGTGTCCCAGCTGGACTCGGTGCGCGTGTGGCTGGGCAAGCACTACAAGAAGGTGGGTCCGCGCGCCGGCGCCGGGCCGGGCCGCGCGGCGGGGCCGGGCCGGGGCGCTGCCGGCCTCGCGGCCCGGCGCCCCTCCCCCCGCGCCACGAGGGACAACAAAGGCCGCGGCCGGCTCGCCACGCCCCCGCGGCCGGGCCTCCGAGCCCGCGCGGCCGCCCCCGGGCTCCGCGGTCCCCGGGGCCGCGAGGCGGGAAGGAAGGGGCGGGGAGCCCGGGCCGGAGCGGAGCCGTCCCGGCGGGGGAGCCGCGGCCGCCCACCTGTGGCCGGGGAGCCCGGGCCTCCGCCGGCGGAGGGCTCCCTGCCTGCGGTGCGGAGGGCGGGTTCGCCGGGGCCGCGAGCACCCGACCCGCCGCTGCTGCTCCGCGGGGCCCCGGGACCCGCTCTGGGGCCACCCCGGGTCACCTTCGCCCGCGACCGCCGCGCTCGCTCTCCGCCCGGGCCGCCCTCTGGCCTCGGGGTGTGAGTCGGCGGCGTCGGGAGGAGGCTGGGCGCCCGGGTCGCCGCCGGGTGGTTCCACGGCTCCCGGGTGGGTGTGGGCCTGCCGCCCTCGGGGGGGCGGGGGCAGCCGGCAGACACGCTCCGGAGCTCCCTCCCCGCCGGACACCGCGTCTTCCCGGCCCGTGCGGTGCGGAGCCTCGGCCGGCCGCCTCCCCCCGCGGCCGCGGATGGACGAGAGGACGGGGCCCCGGCAGGGTCACCCCCCCCCCCCCAGCACCGTGCACTCCCGCGGCTGGCGACGTGCTCCGGTGTGGGTTAGGGTTAGGGTTAACGAGCCGCGTGGTGATAGACACCCACCGTGTAAGCATTGAGGTGTGGGTGCACGTTTGGGGGCGCCCTGTGTTCCGTGGGGCGCACAGCGTGCTGAGGCCTGCCCGCGGGTGAGGGGCCGGGCCTGCGCAGGGACCCTGCTGTGCTTTGGCCGTTACTCGGCGGTGCTTCCAGAAACGACAGGCGACATGTACATAATTACTGACGGAATGTTTTTGGATGCCTCGATTTTCTTTTCCTTTCCTGGAATTTTGGAGTCGCGTTTGGGATTGTAGATTTTTTAAAATCTACATGTAAGTGGAACAAGAGTATTGCTCTCCCTTGTGCAATGACAAATTGGCCACCGTTTTTGTGGAGGCACCAGAGTTTCTGGAAGTGGCTGAGGGGATTGGATATATATTATTAAAATATTTTTTTTATCATGTGCCCCACAGCCAGTGCTTTGGTCTTAAATAAGATGCTCCTTAATTTTCCCCCCCAGATTCTCCCCCCACCCCCATTTTACTGAGATGTAATTGACATATGCATTACTTTGTCAATGTAGGTTATTTCTTTGTGATTCCCATAGGATTGTTGTTCAAATAAAATATCAGGGCAGGGGGAAAGAAAGGGCAATAACCAGTAATAATTTCTACCTTTTCAAACCCAGCATCTGTTTGATTAAGTTTTAAGAGAGCAGCTTGGGTTTGGATAAGCCCTCAGATCTGGCTGGGTGAGGCTGACGGGGGCTTTGTACCAGAGTGCCGAGGCCCGTGGCTAAAGCTGGCCCGTTCCCTGAGGTCTTGAAGGCACCGTCAGAATTAGGTTTGATTTCTCGGGGTTTCTTAAAGCCAGAGCATATTTCTTGGGCCTCAGGTTCACAACTGAACCGACAGCCACAATCCTGTCAGCTTGAGAGCGATGTTGGAGTGGTGAAAGCATTGGCCAGAAAGTTCTTCGCTTGCTTTGTACCCTGGACGGTTCTAACAGACTTTTCTACTGCATTTGATCCTGCATTTTCAGGTTGATAAATCTCAGCACCTGTAAGGAGTAAACACGACCTTTTTATCTATTTATGTCTTTAACGGTTAAGGTATTACATCTGTGTCCTCACCCCCACGGTCGTCCCCTTTTTATTGGCGGGTCTTTCCGTGCAGCCAGCGGACAGCTGAGCACCTACAACAGCTCCCCCGAGTCCTCCCTGCCGTCCCGAAGGGTCGACATTATTTACTTCGCTTTACACGGAGAGGACCACAGCTCCAGATCGAAGTAATTTCCCCAAGATTACGGTTAGGGGGGCAGATTTGGGATTCTGTGAGTCCCGCCTTATTGTCTAGGCCTTTTTTTCGGGGTGGAGGTGGGGAGGGCTACACCCTCTCTAAGGAAATCACAATTTGTGGAAAAGATAGAGACACCTCCTGCCTGCAGTGAAAGGGGACTTCTTGGCATTGTTTTCATCTCCTGAATGCCCTCAGGTGTTCAGTAAATGTTTGTTCAGTGAGGGAACGGATTAGTATAGCAACCTAGGCCTGAGGCAATAACAAGAGAATGAGTGTTCCCCCCCCCCCTTTTTTTTTTTAAAGGTATAACAGGTGCTTATATTTTGCAAGGGTCTTTGTATAGACTTCAGACACGTTTTAAAACTTTTCCAGTAGTGGCAGCAGTTAATGCACAGCAATAAAAACAAGGTCAGCACCATAAGTGCTGACCAGGGTCAGTGAGTGTTTTGCAGCCTTGGCCTGTGTGGTTCAGTGGTTGGGTGTCCTCCTGTGCACCACAAGGTTCGGTTCCACTCAGTTCCCCATCAGGTCAGATGCCTGGGCTTCGTATTCAGCCTCCAGGTGCAGACGTGAGTGAATCCTTTTTAACCTGGAATGAGCTGCATCTGGCCCAGGGAGTCCCGAGGAGGCGACCACTTTCGCGCAGGGGAAGCCATTGGGGCTGAGGAGGCCGGTGGTGGGGGTGTCCGCAGCTGTGGCTCCCTCCCTGGCTGCCTGTGTGGTGCTGACGCGTCCTTCACCATAACTCGGATGAAGATGAGCTGTTTCCGTCCATAGTTTCTGGGTGGTTTTCAGGTTATAACGTCCCACTGATCTCACATGGATTCGCCAGATGGGTCGGAGGTGAAGTGTATCTGTAAGCCCTTAGTTTTCCTGGAAAGTTTGGCGAATTCCTGGAAAGTAAGATTTCAGATTTAGGGATGATCACTAAACTAGAGTAGGTTGCCTCAGGAAGTAATTTAAGTGCCTTTACATAAATCATTAACAGTGAAAGCCAATTTCTTTTTATGGGATATTTGCTGCAATAGTATTGTTTAGGGACAAGTTAACTTTATACCCTATTAATGCCATAGGTAATACAAAGAAAGTTTATTAAAAACAAAAAAGAGCTGAAACCGGTTTGGCTCAGTGGTAGAGCGTCGGTCTGCGGACTGAGGGGTCCCGGGTTCGATTCCGGTCAAGGGCATGTACATTGGTTGCGGGCACATCCCCGGTAGGGGGTGTGCAGGAGGCGGCTGGTCGATGTTTCTCTCTCATCGACGTTTCTGGCTCTCTATCTCTCTCCCTTCCTCTCTGAAATATCAATAAAATATATTAAAAAAAAAAAAAGAAAGAAAAGGTTTATTGATAAAGCTTTCTAAACATATCTTCCTAATGTTCTTAACCAAAATACTTTGAGACTAAAACATTTTATTTATTTATTTTTATTGATTATGGTATCACATAATTGTCCTTATCCGAGACTAAAATGTTGTGTTAAGTAAAAACATGGTGTTGAAATTTTTTGATCAAAGGATAAAATTCTTGACTGAAATAGTCTATATCCTTGGTCAGCAAACTGCGGCTCGAGAGCCACATGGGGCTCTTTGGCCCCTTGAGTGGCTCTTCCACAAAATACCACGGCCTGGGAGAGTCTATTTTGAAGAAGTGGTGTTATAAGAAGTTTAAGTTTAAAAAATTTAGCTCTCCAAAGACATTTCAATCGTTGTTCTGTTGATATTTGGCCCTGCGGACTCATGAGTTTGTCCACCACTGGTCTATATCATTACATTTTTTTCATACTTAGGAGTTACTATTTTGAAAGCTGTTAAGAACTTTTTGTATTATACTAGAGGCCCGGTGCACGGGATTTGTGCACAGGTAGGCCTGGCCGGAGATGGGGACTCTCAGGGCCTTCCTTCACTCCATGCCGTCCCCCAGTGGTCAGTGCACGTCATAGCCAGTGACTGATCTCCTGGCCCTCCGCCCGAGGGGACACTGCAGTTAGCCTTTTGATAGATGATAGATAGATAGATAGATAGGTCTTTAGAAGCAGTTGAAAGGAACTCGGTTCTATCAGTGTGGAATAGTGGAATGAGTATTACACTTGGTTGGAAGATGGGAGTTCGGTACTCTAGGCTGCTAATTGGTGGTGTCCTTGAACAGATTGTTTTATTTCCATGTTTTAATTTTTCATTTGTAAGTTGGAGGTGAGACTGCAGCTCCCATCGATCGGACTGTTGTTGGAATGAAATGAGAGAGTCCTTGAAGCTGGATTATAGACATTTGAGGAGGGTGTGACACTTATGCCACATATCCCGAGGTCAGCCTGTTTCATTCTTGGTTAAATAGGATGTTGTGATGTTTACTTTTTTAAAGGTTGATTTAAAAATCATTGGAAAGTCAGACATTGGCTGCCTTTTGAGTGATATAGTTGACAGTAATGCGTTAGTGTCAAATCTCATTTTTTTAGAAGGTTTCACGTAAAACCATTTCAACAAAAAAACTAGCCTTCAGCAAAGGTAACCGCACCCGGCTGTTCCAGGCGGAGGGAGCACTGACGCGCCTGCTGAAGAAACAACGTGAGCGAGGAGGCCGAGCTCGAAGAACCTCGCGGGGTGCGGTGCTCGGTGCCTGGCATCCACACCTCGAACTGGGCCGCTCGGCGCCCCGTGGAGAGTGGCAGACTGCCGCTAACCTCAGCCACAGAGAGATGACTTGGGTGTTCTTTATGGTAACAGACACTTCACTCATCTTGAAATGTTGGATGATGCTGGGAAAGAGGAAACATTTAGTGGGTGTTTTGGGGTGTGTCTTTTGTGAAACAGTATAGATATTTTTTCTGTTCAAAATTGGAGATTTAAAAAATATATTGAATATTGGTTTTTGAAAGGGATACTGAACATTTAATCCCAAATTAAACTTTTACTCTTAATTTTCCACTCTCTAACCTGTGCGTTCGCTGTCATGTTACACACACACACACACACACCCCCATCTTCCTTAGCTGTGAAGCTGCTTGCTGCCTCCTGCTGGTGTGGCCTGTAGACTTGGTCACCTCAACATGTGTTACTTCTCACATAAACTTTAATTGTGGCAAAACCCATAATTTTAAATGCACATACATGTGTTTTTGATGCATAAAAACCACCATTTTATTATGCTCTACACTTACCGGCATGAGACGCCGTGTTGTTGTGCTTCGAGCTCTGTGTCGGGCTGGAGGGGCCGGGACCGCGCGTCTGCCAGTGAGGCGGCGGCCGCTGGGACTGGGGGTGGCCGGGCAGCCGAGGGCAGAGCGCCTGGAGCCCTCAGCCTCCCGGGCGGCCGGGCTGGTGCCACCCATCGCCAGGAGCCTGGGCCCCAGGGGTGGTGCTGTCCGGCGAGTGGACTTGTCCTGCCGTCCGAGCGAATGTCCCCCGAGACGGAGCTGTGGGCCTCGGTGACGGGTTCTCACAATCACACAGCATCGCTTCGCATTCTGGGTTACGAGCGAGCCACAGGGCCTCCTGGGGCAGTAGACGAGGGCGCAGCCCGTTTCTTCTTGTTGTAAATCCTCACTGGGTGTTTCCCACTGCTTCTGGGGCGGGGGGTTTGGGGGGAAGAGGGAGAAAGCATCGATGTGAGAGAGACCGGGTTGCCTCCCGCGTGCGCCCTGACCCAGCGGGGAGTGAGCCTGAAATCCAGCATGCGCCCTCGACTGGAAATTAAGCCCACGGCCCTTGGTGGGTGTAATTTAAATTAAACCTGGCCGACACCGAAACCACTGAGCTATCCCGGCCAGGTATCCCTTTGGTCTTGTGAGCTCCTGCCCAGCGAGAGCTCGTGGGACGAGGATAGCTGCCCCGCGCCGGGCTGGGGACAGGACGCAGCTGACCTCTGGCGCCTTCTCTGCCTTGCAGTACGTGCACGCGGACGCGCCCACCAACAAGGCGCTGGCGGGGCTGGTGGTGCAGCTCCTGCAGTTCCAGGAGGACGCCTTTGGGAAGCACGTCGCCAACCCGGCCTTCACCAAGCTCCCTGTGAGTACCGCCCTCGCGGGCACCGGCTGCTGGGGGGGGGGGGGGGTTCACCACCGCGGTTTCCACGGAGACTCGGCTGCTGATGTGCTGGGTCGTCCTCTCCTTGTAGTTTCTGCTGTGCCGGGTCTTCGCTCCTCCCTCCGATTCAGTTCTTGTGGCTAGACCCTGTTCAGCGGAGCTTTGTGTCTGTAGGTGGGATTCCCCTGCACTTGTGTGAGAATAGAAGTATGCTCTTGCAGTTGGTATTTTGACTGATAATTTGGCTTGATAAGAAATATTGGGTTAGCTAAGACTGGTTTGGCTCAGTGGATAGAGCGTCAGCCTATGGACTGAAAGGTCCTGGGTTCGATTCCGGTCAAGGGCATGTACCTTGGTTGCAGGCACATCCCCAGTAGGGGGTGTGCAGGAGGCAGCTGATCAATGATTCTCTCGTTTCTAACTCTCTGTCCCTCTCTCTTTCTCTCTGTAGAAAATCAATAAAATATATATTTTTAAAAAGAAAGAAATATTGGGTTATTTTATTTTCATTTGAAATCTGTAGGTTTTATTTTCAACATTTTGTAGGAAAAAATATTGATTTTGCATCTCCCTTTTTTAAAAAAAATATATTTTATTGATTTTTTACGAGAGGAAGAGAGAGGGATAGAGAGTCAGAAACATCAGTGAGAGAGAACCACCGATCAGCTGCCTCCTGCACACCCCCCACTGGGGATGTGCCCGCAACCAAGGTACATGCCCTTGACCGGAATCGAACCTGGGACCTTTCAGTCCACAGACCGACGCTCTATCCACTGAGCCAAACTGGTCTCGGCACATCTCCCTTTTTTTTTAATATACTTTTTATTTTTAATTTCAGAGAAGGGAGAGAGAGAGAAACATCAATGATGAGAGAGAACCACTGATTGGCTGCCCCCTGCACGTCCCCTCCGGGGGACTGAGCCTGCAACCCCGGCACGTGCCCTTCACTGAAGTTGAACCCGGGACCCCTCAGTCTGCAGGCCGACGTTCGTTCCACTGAGCCACACCAGCTAAGGCTCCCCGTTTTGTTTTTAAAAAAATATATTTCATTGATTTTTTACAGAGAGAAAGAGGGATAGAGAGTTAGAAACATCGGTGAGAGAGAAACATCAATCAGCTATCTCTTGCACACCCCCTATTGGGGATGTGCCCGCAACCAAGGTACCTGCCCCTGACCAGAATTGAACCTGGGACCCTTCAGTCCACATGGGGACATTCCATTCACTGAGCCAAACCGGTCAGGGCTAGTTTGGTTACCTACTTACTAAAAAATGCTGCTTTTGTCACTGATTTGAGCTCAGCAAATACTAAGCATTTGATTATGTCCCACGTGAGAATTCACAGGGTAATGCAGGGCATTGTGTGTCCTCAGGGGCTCACCTGGGTGCGCTGTGCACACAGAGCCTTTGGCTCCCATTGCGGGAAAGGCTTTCCGGGAGAGGGGGGGCCTTGGAACCGAGTCCGTCCGAAGGTGAGGGGAGCGCCGCAGACGTCAGCATGGGACGGGGCGGGCCCCCAGGGGAGAGCTGAGCACAGCGGGCAGAGGGGCTGGACCGAACCAGGCACCAAGGCCAGTCTGCCGGTGCTGCGCCGGGAGGTGGCTTCCCCTGCCGGACACGGACCGGCAGGCAGAGAGCAGAAGCCTCTTCAGCTTTGGACGTCCGGGTCCCCCGGGCTGAGGGAGCTGCTGAGGCAGCTTTGACCGCCTGTGGTTTTCCATCCTGCCAGCGAGCTGTGGCACGGCCAGGGCGGGGGTCCGGGAGGACGGGGGAGAGGCAGGCGGCGCAGGAGTGGATGAGGTGACTGACCTTGGGGCTGCGGGGAGAGCCAGAGGACAGGCTCCTGAGGGCTCGCTCGCTCGGTGCAGCCAGCTGTCCGCACCCACAGGCCGGAGGAGTATTTTGGGCACAAACCCATTTAAAAATAACTCTCGGCTGAGCGCCAAGGGACCAGATGTCCTCCTCTTCCTCCCGGGGCGCAGCCCTCCCCGCGTGGGAGGAGTGGGCGGTGGTGTAAGCAATGAAGCGAAGACGCTCGAGGGAACCGTGTAAGCTGTTGACCTCCGTTTTTCCTTCCCCGTGAATGAGCAGTGCCGGGCGGAGCGTTGAGGGAACCTGGTGTGGAGCCAGCACAGGTGTGCGCTGTCTGCCCCAGCGGGGGAGTGACAGACAGGAAAGCGTATCGCCAGGCTCGGAATTCATCACGTAGGCAGACACAGCGTGGATGGTACAAGCTCGCTCCCATAATCCTCCAGGCTCAGGACCTGGCAGGCCCAGCACAGACGTGCTCGCCATGTTGGAAAAGCGTCCTTGTGCGTTCTGCCTTTTTAAAAAGATCATCCGTGCTCACAGACAAAGCGCTGAGGACCTAGCACGGCGTGAAAAGGCCCAGGCGGACAGCGTGCTGGTGCGGTGAGACACCGGCTCCCGATGGCCGTGGGGCCGGGGACCTGGGACACGGGCTAGGCAGTCCTGTCAGCCTGACAAGCAGACTGGTGGCTTTCTTTCTTCTTTGGTTTTACGCCTGGGCTGTGCCTGTCTAGACACTCAGCCTCACGTTTACTTTATTTCCTTTTTTTTTTTGTAAAATATATTTTATTGATTTTTTACAGAAAGGGATAGAGAGTTAGGAACATCAATCAGCTGCCTCTTGCTCGCCCCCCATTGGGGATGTGCCCACTACCAAGGTACATGCCCTTGACCGGAATCGAACCCGGGACCTTTCGGTCCGCAGGCTGACGCTCTATCTACTGAGCCACACCGGTTTCGCCCGCCTCACGCTTATCGTGTGTTTTATCCGGCGTGTGTTGGCAGTGGTAGGTACCTGGCTATTTATTCCACCTTATGGCTGGAGCCAGCAACACTGTTCCATCTGCAAAATGGCTCAGAGCACCAACTGCAGAGGGTGCCTGAGGAGTGAAGGAGCCACACGCACCGAGCCTGTGGTCACGCCTCAGATTGCAGCAGCGGGGTGCTGTTTGTCCCCCCAAGACGGGGACACTGCAGCAGCGGTGAGCAGCGGCTACAGGTGCCCATCGCAGGGCTCCAGTCCACCGGGCACCAGCTGGGTTTGAACTGCAGGGATCTACTTACCCATCTGCTAGAGAGGGGATATGCTCACTGACCATCCACCTCACAAAGACGGCGGTGCCGAGGCCCAGTCCCCTCAGCCCTGCCAGGTAACCAGGCTTGTCCTGCCGGCAGAGGCGGCAGCAGAGGTGTGATGGGGGCATCTTCCCCTGATCGCTGGGTCACCTCCCGTCCCTGAGGGCTGGACTGTGAGAGGGGGCAGGCCGGGCTGAGGGACCTCCCCCCAGTCCATGAATTTTCATATAACGGGCCTTTAGGATCTATCTATCTAAAAGGCTAATACGCAAAAAAAAAAAAAAAGGAATTAAAATAAAAGGCTAACATGAACATAGTCCCACACGACTGGTTGCTATGACATGCACTGAGCACCAGGGGGCACGCGCAGAACATGGCGGGACCGGGCAGGGTGGGAGGGTGGAGCAGATGAGCCGGGCGCTGGTCATTGTCATGGGGCGAGCCTCTGGTGGTCACTGAGAATCCTTTGCTCCCGTGCGACACAGTCCCACCCCCTGCTCGCACCCACTTCTGGTCCCAGCCCCGCTCACACCCGCTGCGCCTGCTGCCAGCACTGGTCCCAATCCCTCGCGCCAGTGCGGGTGCGAGCGGGGCTGCCAGCCCATCCTCCCTCGGCTGCTCCACCTCCCCTGCTCCTGCCTGAGGGACACTCCCGGCAGCCGCTGCCCCGGCACCCTTTGGCGCTGTCAGTGCCGTGGTGGCAGTGGGTCGGAGCGGGGCTGCCCACAGACCGGCCTGGGGACCATGGCGGGAGGGGCCATTGGGGGCTTGGAGGAAGGGCCGAGCCCTGTCCTCGTGCCTCTGTAGCCTCATGGCCCACATTCCAGATCTGTGCACTGGGCCCTAGTTTTTAATAAACACTGGATGGCCTGACTGGTTTGGCTCTGCGGATAGAGTATTGGCCTTGGACTGAAGGGTCCTGGGTTCGATTCCAGTCAAGGGCATATGCCAGAATAGCGGGCTCGCCCTGGTGAGGGCGTGTGCAGAAGGCAGCCGATCAATGATTCTCATCATTTATTTTCTGTCACTCTCTCCTCCCTTCCTCTCTAAAATCGTGTGTGTGTGTGTGTGTGTGTGTGTGTGTGTGTGTGTAATTTAAATATATTTTATTGATTTTTAAAATATATATATCTTGATTTTTTACAGAGAGGAAGAGAGAGGCATAGAGAGTTAGAAACATCGATGAGAGAGAATCATCAATCAGCTGCCTCTTGCACACCCCCTAATGGGGATGTGCCCGCAACCAACGTACATGCCCTTGACCAGAATTGAACCCGGGACCTTTTAGTCTGCAGGCCGACGCTCTATCCGCTGATCCATACTGGTTTCGACTATTTTATTGATTTTTTACAGAGAGGAAGGGAGAGGGAGAGAGAGTTAGAAACATCGATGAGAGAAAAACAGATTAGCTGCCTCCTGCACACCTCCCAGTGGGGACCTGCCTGCAACCAAGGTACATGCCCTTGATTGGAGTCGAACCCTTGAGTCCTAAGGCCGTCGCTCTATCCACTGAGCCAAATCAGTCAGGGCCAACACATATTTTTTTAAAACCTAAATGGATTTTCTCTTTTTTACGATTTTCTTAATAACATGGTCTTTTCTCTAGCTTACTTTATTGTAAGAATACAGTATGTAATACATATGACATACTACATATGTGCTGATGGACTGTTTAGTTGTTGGTAAGGCATGTGGTCAGCAGTAGGCTGTTAAGTTTGCAGGGAGTCTAAATTACATGCAGATCTCCAATGGGGTGGCGTAGGGGTCAGTGCTCCTAACCCTCATGTTCAAGGATCAACTTTACCATTTCTCTCACTAATAAAATTGGGAACTGTGTCTAGAAAGCACTATTTTAAATTCGAAAGCAGTTAAAATACACAATAAACTTGGGCATTATTTGGTTGTTGTCATACTGTGAGGTAGAGAGCTTTTGGAGTCGAAGTGAAGTTCCCCCCAGAACGGCTTTCGGGGTCTGAAGTTCCGTGGTTTGTTGGACACGCGCAGTTTCTGCTCCTCGGTCCACTGCTCCATTGATGTTCTGAGCTGGTCATTTCTTGGTGAACAGGCCAACGAGTGGCATTATTAACGCGTGTGCTCAGCCCACCCACACACATTACAAACCGGTTATCTACCCTCCCGCTGCTTTTTTTAATTTAAAAAAATTGAGCAGCGAGGCTAAGTGGCTGTGCATTGACTTATGAATAGGAGGCCATGGTTCAATTCCTGATGAGGACACAGGCTCAGGTTGTGGACTGAGGGCATGCAGGAGGAGCTGGTCAGTGATTCTCATCATTGATGTTTCTCTCTCTCCCTCTTCCTTCCTCTGACATCAATAAAAATTTCTTTTAAAAATTTGTCTTAAGAGAAAGAAAGTCAAGCCGAAACCGGTTTGGCTCAGTGGTAGAGTGTCGGTCTGCGGACTGAAAGGTCCCGGGTTCGATTCCGGTCAAGGGCATGTACATTGGTTGCGGACACATCCCCAGTGGGGGGTATGCAAGAGGCAGCTGGTCCATGTTTCTCTCTCATTGACATTTCTAGCTCTTTCTTTCTCTCTCTCTCTCTCTCTCTCTCTCTCTCTCTCTCTCTCTTTCTCTCTCTCTCCCTTCCTCTCTGCAAAATATCAATAAAATATATATATATATTTTTTAAAGAGAAAGTGAAAAAAATTGCAATTTTTTCCAGAAAGTATTTAAGAAGTTTATATCTTCGAGTTTACTTATAGAATTCAGACCTAAGTAATTTTTCAGAACTTTTATTTTTTCATGTATAATTTGTATCATTTTAGGCTAAATGTTTCATGGACTTCAAAGCTGGAGGTGCCTTGTGTCACATTCTTGGGGCTGCTTACAAGTATAAGAATGACCAGGGCTGGTAAGTACGTCTTTGAGCGTATTCGCATGTTTGATGTGACATAGAAGTTCGGCTCCACGGCCCCCACTCTCGGGCACCAGGCTACCCCCTCCCTGGGATTAAAGTGGACACAAGCGAAGTAATTGAGTAATTGTGAAGGAAAGATATGGGGAAAGCATTCAAACTTGTAACGATTTAACCATATGAAAATGATTACGAATCAGTGAAGACAGCACCAAAACGTGAGTCACGGTGGGTACTTACATGGGGTGTGAAGACACTGGGGAAAGGTGAAAGGATGAGTTTTACCACATTTAGGACAACAGCAATCTCAAAGAGCACAGACACTGAATGTGAGCAAACATTTGAGATTACTGCCCCTGGCCCTGGGAGCTGCTTTCTGCCTGGTGTAAAATATCTTAGGTTTAAGGAAAACGGGATACTCCATGGGACAGATACTTCCTTTTGCTGGAGTGGACCCTAATGTCAAAATGGGACCTTTTAGGTGTTCACATGCTCCTTCCTAGGACTGAGAGAAACCCTGTGTGTTCCGCGTGGTCCTGTCATAATCTCCAAACCCACCCAGCTCATTTGCATGGAATGCTGCAGCCAAGCTTTCACTCTGGTTGAAGACGGGAGACCAGCTAACCATTATCTTGTTTTTTAGGCGGAGGTTTGATCTACAGAATCCATCCCGAATGGATCGTAATGTTGAGATGTTTATGAATATTGAAAAAACATTGGTGCAGGTAACTGGGAAGGTTAAATTATTCCAATTTCTTCCCTGGGATTTACTTTCAGTTCTAAGATTATCTTCATTAGGTTGCCAAAAAATCAAAGGAAGAAAAATGTTCTAAAATCTGCTGTTCTGTTACTCTTTGATTTAGGGGGATTAGAGCAATAAAATATGACTAAAACTTGTCATTTATAGAGTATTGACCATAAACTTGTGGTGAAATTATCTATGATATTTTTCTTTATTGATTTTACCAAACCCATTGTTTGAATCTCTCTCACATTTGATATAAATACTCTCATTCTATTAGTCATTTGTTTATACAGTGATTTTCTTTAGATTTGTTTCATGGTTGTGCCATGAATATAGGTTTTATTTCCCCTAATAGATTATAACCTGGAGAGAACACTTACTTTTCTTTCCTAGTGTTTTGTTGAGTGGTAATTTGTGATGGCCATTGAATAGCCTTCCTGGGGGGCAGGGCCTGTGGCAGAAATGTAGCTGGGTCTTCTCAGTGGCTTAATGCTGGAAGGCGTCTCATAGACCATTGGCTAGGGGAGTAACTGAGGGGTTTTTGTTGGTTGGTTGACTTTTGGTGATGGTTTGGGGAGTTAATAGGAATATATATATATATATATATATATATTATTGATTTTTTACAGAGAGGATGGGAGAGAGATAGAGAGTTGGAAACATCAATGAGAGTCATCCATCAGCTGCCTCTTGCATGCCCCCTACTGGGGATGTGCCCTCAACCAAGGTACATGCCCTTGACCGGAATCAAACCCAGGACCCTTCAGTCCGCAGGCTGATGCTCTATCCACTGAGCCAAACCAGTTTTGGCTAATAGGAATATTTTAATCACTTATGTATGTAAGATTAGAAATGGGGGGGGGGGAAGAGCTATACTCCACAGTCTTGAATAATTTTAAGTTATTTACATGATGAGCCAAAATGAATACACACCTCCCCCGGCCAACAGGAGGTGTAGGTGAAAATAGCACATTAGACTGCCCAGGTGTGTTTGGTGAAATTGGCTAGGAGCATTGCTGTGTCACTTTGGTACCTTCATGAAGAAGATGATGAATTTCTCTAGGTCCTCATTCTCAGCATCTTTGGTCCAGATGAATCTGGTGCAGAGCAGGGACCTGAGGTGTCCTAGGGAGGCAGCTGAGCACCTGGGTTTCCCATGGACGTGAAACTTCCTCTCCACTCACCGCACAGCTCCCATTTCCAGCGAGCAGCCTCGCTCTGAGTGCCAACTTTTGCCATTAGGATGATGCATAAATAATACGACATTATTTTAAAACCAAGAGAATTTAAAAATCTGTTCTTTCTTTCTCAGAGCAATTGCCTGACCAGACCCAACATCTACCTCATTCCAGACATTGATCTGAAGTTGGCCAACAAATTGAAAGATATTATCAAACGACATCAGGTAATAGACACGACCCTCAGAAGCCTGGGCAGTAAAGGTCTTGTAAGCCCCCGCCTTAGTGTCTTCTGTGTGTCCTTCTGTCTGCCTTAAGTGAAAGCTTTCCTCTTTCGGGTTCTTGCAGTACCAAGTTCTTTTCTCCTCACTCCCTCAGTTCTTAGCTGAGCTTAGCATTTCCTCCTACCATTATTGGGATGTTATTGACATAATATTGTGAAAGTTTAAGGTGTATTATGGGGTGATTTAATATATGTATATGTCCTAGTGTAGCGTTTAATTGCTACCAAAGCATCCTGGGAAAGGTTAATATATTTGCCTGCAGTTTACTTACTTATTTTTGTTAAATATATGTTTATTAATTTTAGAGAGGAAGAGAGAGAGAAAATATATCATTTATGAGAATCACTGATTGGCTGCCTCCTGCACACCTCCTACCGGAGATCGGGCCCACAATCCTGGCATATGCCCTTGACTGGAATCAAACCCAGGACCCTTCAGTCCACAGGCTGATGCTCTATCCACTGAGCCGAACCGGTTAGGGCTTGCCTTCAGTTTATACTGAACACTTAGTTGCCCTAGTTCTTAAGCAATCTGACTTTAGTGATTGTTTTAAGGACGACCTCAGAGGGATGTAACAGGTCTTCTGGTTACATAGACTCCTAGAGGGCAGACCTAAAAGGCTAATGCTACGACCGTTATTAAATACCCTTTTTAAAAATGTATTTTTATTGATTTCAGAGAAGGGAGAGAAATGCCAGTGATGAGAGAGAATCATTGATCAGATGCCTCCTGCACGCTCCCCACTGGGGATCAAGCCCACAACCTGGGCGTGTGCCCATTCCGAACCAGAGACCCTTGAGTCCGCTCTGTCCATTGAGCCAAACTGGTTAGGGCGGGGCTGAATACTCTTGATCAAACCTTTGCTCAAGCATTTAAAGTGCATTAGCAACTCCATTGATTGGTCACAGTGTATCGGTCCCCCTCCTTAGCTCATTGCATCTGTTAACTATGTCCACATACTGAAAGGTTGTGGGTTTGATTCCCAGTTAGGATTCATACACAGGTTGCAGGCTTGTTCCTTGGTAGAATACTTTTGGGAAACAACTGGTATGTCTCCCTCTCCTTCCTTCTCCCCTTCCCCCTCTCTAAAATTAATTTAAAAAATAGCCCAGCCAGCATGACTGAGTGGTTGAGCATCGACCTGTGAACCAGAAGGTCACCGTTCAGTTCCCATTCAGGGCTCATGCTCAGGTTGCAGGCTCAATTCCCATTGTGAGATGTGCAGGAAGCAGCTGATCCATTATTCTCATCATTGGTGCTTCTATCTCTTTCTCCCTCTCCCTTCTCTGAAATCAATAAAAATCTATATTTAAAAATAAAGTTAGTAAAAATATGTCTTTAGGTGAGCATTAAAAAAAAAAAAAGAATTAAGGGTATCCATCTACAATAATAAAAGTGTAATATGCAAATTGACCGAACGACCAACCAGCAGAACAACCACCCAGAGGATCTTCTGACTGCCACGCCATGGCTCGAGCTGGCGCCAGGCCAGCCAAGGCGGGTGCGGTGTGATTGGTCAGGAGGCCCCACAGGAGGGCCAGGCACCCTCTGCGGGCGAACGATGGGCTCTGGGAGCCAGGCGAGAGTGAGCAGACATGGGCAGTGCAAGGCCACGGCGGGCGCGGGTAGGGGCAGAGGCGGGGCGGGGCGTGAAGGCCTGCCCTGGTACAGAACCGTGCGTGGGCCCGTAGCCTATGTAATAAAAGCATGAGGAACTGTTACAGCATAACCATCAGAACAGCCGGTCGCTGTGACACACACTGACCACCAGGGGCAGACACTCAATGCAGGAGCTGCGCTGTGGTGGTCAGCCGGAAGCTGGGCTCACAGAGCCGCTTCTGCCTCTGCAGCAGCGCTAAGGAGCAAGAGGATGCAGGCTGGGCTGAGGAACAAACCCCCTCCCTGTCCCCCCTACCCTCCCACCAATCCCACCATCGGGCCTCGGTGTTCCTGAGAGTAAGGCTACCTGACATACATAGAGAATTAGCTAAGGGTGCTTGTATTATTTTCTTAGAGAACATTGTAAACTGTTGATAATTTTTGTCCTTGTTAATTTTTATCTCTTACCTTGACCAAAAATAATAAAAATATTGTAGTCTTAAAATAATACTTTTAAAATATAAATAAACCCTGACCGGTTTGGCTCAGTGAAAGGTCCCAGGTTCGATCCCGGTCAAGGGCATGTACCTTGGTTGTGGGCACATCCCCAGGGGTGTGCAGGAGGCAGCTGATAGATGTTTCTCATCAATGTTTCTAACTATCCTTCTCCCTCTTTCTCTGTAAAAAATTAATAAAATATATTTATATGTACACACACACACACATATAAATAAAATAATGTGTTGACAATTCTTAGGTTCTTTGTGTCTGGAATCTTGTAGTTGGCTGGCCACCTCCTCTATTTTTACGTTATTGGTCATTGTCTTTTCAGGGGACATTCACTGACGAGAAGTCGAAAGCTTCCCACCACGTTTACCCACATCTTTCCTCACAGGAGGACGGTGAGTTAGTGTTTAGTTGTGATCTGTGAGCCCAGGATTCACTGGATTCTAAGTGGGATCAGCAGAGGGTTAAATAGCACAGCCAGCTATTTGATTTTTTACTTATTTAAAATAAATTTTATTGATTTTTAAGAGAGAGGGATAGAGAGTTAGAAACATCAATGAGAGAGAATCATCGACCAGCTGCCTCTTGCACACCCCCTACTGGGGATGTGCCCGCAACCAAGGTACATGCCCTTGACCTTTCAGTCCGCAGGCTGACACTCTATCCACTCAGCCAAACCGGTTTCGGCTAGCCAGCTATTTTAGAAAGAGTCACCAGCATTAAATTTTATAGATTATTTAAATTTATAATTTTTTATTTATTTTGAATTGGGAAAAATAAACTAATTCTGTAATGTCCAACTTTCTAATCATCGGGCTTTTATTTATTTGTTGGTAATTATTATCTGGGTGTTACGTCTAGGCAAGCCCGTGTATTAACTTGGTTAATGTTTCCTGTGTCCCTTGTGTTCTGAAAATTAAGAGACATTGCGAGATAGAACGTCTCGGATAAACAGGCCCCTCAGAAGTATTAGTCTGGGGATTTATAATGGATTCGACTCTGGCTTTCAGCCCTGCTATTCTGAAAGTGGATGGATTTGGTCAGTAGCCAGAGTTCATCAGAGCTATGGCAACTGATTTCTGGTAACCATTCTTTCAAAGGTTGAAAAGTTGGGAATCAAAATATGAATTATTAATTAACCAAGTTAATTACTAGAAATTTAGATTGAGAAATATCTCCTATGTGGAGATCTATTATTCTTAAGCTAACACATCCCCATAGAATATCTACATAAGGAGCCAAATTATATGAGATTTGAGGCGCCAATTCCCTGCACTGTTCTAACCAGTGCAGAGATGCTATAAGTCAATAACCAGATTACAGACAGTTTTCAGTTGCTTGCGAATTAAGTAATCCATGGATGAAAGAAGAAATCGCAATAGAAATGGAAAAATCTTTGGATCTGGATAATTACAAAATTAAGAAAGTATAAGAAAATTAACATTTCAGGATGCAGCTGATGCTTTTTACAGAAGGAAATTTAGATCTTTTAAAAAACAACATTTTATTGATATTTTACAGAGAGAAAGGGAGAGAGATAGAGAGCTAGAAACGTCGATGAGAGAGAAACATGGACCAGCTGCCTCTTGCACACCCCCTACCAGGGATGTGCCTGCAACCAATGTACATGCCCTTGACTGGAATCAAACCTGGGACCTTTTAGTCCGCAGACCGACGCTCTACCACTGAGCCAAACCGGCTTCGGTGTAAATTTAGATCTTTAAATGTGTATAGTGGGGAAGAAGAAAGACTGAAAAGTCAGTGGTTCACACATCTTTCTCAAAAAATTAGAAAAATAGCATCAGACTAAAGCTAGAGAATAAGGAAGTAAGTGTGTAGAGGACAGTTAGTGAGTACAGCCTACAGCGGGGCGCTCGCAGCGTCCGTGGTTCTTGGAAAAGACAGTGGAAGGAGGCCTTCCTCAGCTGTAGGTACGGGGAGCAGGGACGGGTGGGTGGTGGGCTGGTTGGTTACTTGTGTGTGTGTGTGGCCTCCACAGGGGAATGAAGTTTACGCAGACTTTAGTCTAAGAGTCTTTTCGTTTCCGCTGTTCCCTGAGGCCGTGTCAGCATTAGCTCTCATAGCTGAGAGTTTGAGCTTCCTTGTAACAGACTCGGGGTCCCTCTGTGATCGCTGAGCTCCCACAGGGCGAACCTTGCCCTGTCTCCATGTGGCTCTGCTCAGCCTGAGTCCCCTGAGGCGGTAGCAGCTGGCGGCCACTAGGTGGAGGCGCTGGGCGGCTGTGCTTGTGGCTGGCTGCCTCCAGGAAGGGTCTCTAAGGAGGTTGGTATGGATGCTTGGGTTGTGAACATGTCAAAAACAGTGCCTTTTACAAAAGGTTTGAGCTGCAGTTGTTACATCTTAGCTATTTAGTAATTTCATATTCATGTGAGGGTGTCTTCCTTTTAATACCACCTAGTTCACTGATGCTTGCTAGGTATTGCTATTAGTAGTTGGAGTAATCGATAGAAGATAGCATTTAAGTTTAATTTGTACTATGTTGAAGGTTATTTTTAAATATGAAACACGATGCTGTGCCGGTGGACTCCCGTGGTTCAGACAGGCTGTGGGCAGTGCCGGCGAGCAGGCCCTGGCCGTGCTGTCTGTGAGGAGGAGGTCACCCGCGGCCACGGCACAGGCCGTGCCGACCGCAGCGTGCCTTCTGTGCGGGTCCGGGACCGTTTAGAACACAAGGTGCTGACACTCCAGAGGTCGTAAGATATGAGTGCTTAACCGGTGTGGCTCAGTGGATGGAGCGTAGGCCTGTGGACTGGTGGGTCCCGGGTTCGATTCTGGTCAAGGGCATGTACCTTGATTTCGGGCACATACCCAGTAGACAGTGTTCAGGAGGCAGCTGATAAATGTTTCTGGCTCTCTATCCTTCTCCCTTCCTCTCTGTGAAAAATCAATAAAATACATCTTTTTAAAAAAGATGTTAGCCGAAACCAGTTTGGCTCAGTGGTAGAGCGTCGGTCTGAGGACTGAGAGGTCCCGGGTTCAATTCCGGTCAAGGGCATGTATACATTGATTGCGGGCACATCCCTGGTAGGGGGTGTGCAAGAGGCAGCTGGTCGATGTTTCTCTCTCATCGACGTTTCTAGCGCTCTATCTCTCACTTCCTCTCTGTAAAATATCAATAAAAATATACATTAAAAATGTTTTTAAAAAAAGATGTTAGTAAGAATTTCAGTATGATATGCTGGAGGGGTACAAAATGGGAGGAAGCAGAGGTGATACATTATGAAGTGTGAGGAAAAGCAATGGCAGAGTTGTTTTATGTCTTAGGACTGAAGGAGGTGAGAATATGTGAGTCTCGGCTGAAGAGCTTTGTTTTATTGGGTGGGTGAAGGAGAGGGTGCTGGGTGGGAGGGTGAGGTGGAGAGGGTGCTGGGTGGGAGGGAGAAGGAGAGGGTGCTGGGTGGGAGGGTGAGGTGGAGAGGGTGCTGGGTGGGAGGGTGAAGGAGAGGGTGCTGGGTGGGAGGGTGAGGTGGAGAGGGTGCTGGGTGGGAGGGTGAAGGAGAGGGTGCTGGGTGGGAGGGTGAAGGAGAGGGTGCTGGGTGGGAGGGTGAGGTGGGGAGGGTGCTGGGTGGGAGGGTGAGGTGGAGAGGGTGCTGGGTGGGAGGGTGAAGGAGAGGGTGCTGGGTGGGAGGGTGAGGTGGGGAGGGTGCTGGGTGGGAGGGTGAAGGAGAGGGTGCTGCGTGGGAGGGTGAGGTGGGGAGGGTGCTGGGTGGGAGCAGGGGTGGCGGGGAGTGCTCTGTGATGGACAGTTGGTTCTATCAGAGGGAGGGAGCATTGGTCTGAGTGCGCGGCTGGAAACTTCCCCTTAAAGATGGTGGTGGACAGCATGCAACGAGGAGAAGACTTGGGGGAGCTTCTCAGTAAACCCAAACCTCGAGTAAAGTGGCCGGCTGACGGGTGTTTTCTTATCCCTTTCAGAGGAGTGGCTGCGCCCCGTGATGCGGAAGGACAAGCAGGTGCTGGTGCACTGGGGGTCGTACCCGGACAGGTGAGCCCCGCGCGACCGCGGTTTCCTCCGAAGCGCGGCCTCTGTCAAGGCGTCTGGGCGCTGCTCTCCCTCTGCGTCCCCCTGGCTGTCCTCACGTCGTGCGGAGTGCGGAGCCCGGGGCTGTGCTTCCCTCACGAACGGCGTGTGCACTGCGGGTGTGGAGAGCGCCTGTGCTGTGAGCGCCGGCCAGCTTGGCTTCCTCCGAGGAAGGAAATCCGTCCTGGTGTTTAGGGTGACCTGTCTGATGAACTCTCCTCTATGTGCAGATGCATTTCCTTCCTTCCTTTCTTTTAAAAATGTATTTTAATGGTTTTTTACAGAGAGGAAGGGAGAGGGAAAGAGAGCTAGAAACGTCGATGAGAGAGAAACATCGACCAGCTGCCTCTTGCACACCCCCCACCAGGGATGTGCCTGCAACAATGTACATGCCCTTGACCAGAATCGAACCCGGGACCTTTCAGTCCACAGACCGACGCTCTACCACTAAGCCAAACCGGTTTCTGCTAAAAATATATTTTATTGATCTTTTACGGAGAGGGGGACAGAGAGCTAGAAACATCGATGAGAGAGAATCATCAATCAGCTGCCTCTTGCACCACCCCTACTGGGATGTGCCTACAACCAAGGTACTTTGACCGGAATCGAACCCAGGACCTTTCAGTCCGCAGGCTGATGCTCTATCCACTGAGCCAGATGGGTTTCGGCCAGATACATTTCTTAAAGAAGAAAATATACCTTTAGTTGTGTCAAAATGTTAACAGAGTGTGCATTTGAGTTAATCAGAACCAAATCCAGTAAGCTTGCTAATCAGCCTCTCTCGAACCACAATTGACTACTTTATTAATACTTTCTTTACATTTATTGTCTTGAGGCCCCGAGTAGCCCTTGGCACTATTAAAGCCTTTCAGTATTACAGGAACTCTTTCAGGAAGTCAACCTGTCCTTTAAAACGGGTGGAACTTAGGTGTGTGACAGGCATGGGAGTGAACGTCACAGAAGACACGTCGCCTCTTGGCGGGCATTTCCTCAGCATCAGATGAGACGCACTGGCTGCTCGGGGTGGTCTGTCCAGGGCCTGTTAGGTCCCTGACTGACGCCTCCTGTGCACGTCTCCTCCTCCGGCCTTTTAGAGAATGGAGTTGCCGATGCTTCCTTCCATCGCCTCTAGCGGGGCGGCTCCCTCGCCTCGTGCGGACGCGTCCTGGCCGCTCGGCCGTCTGCACAGTGTGGAGCGCTGGCTGGTCCGGGTGCTTTGGGAGGACAGGAGCCGCGGCTACAGGAAGCCAGTGCTGTGGCCGTACTTGGGTTCCCTTTAGTGCTGCTGGCCAGGGGAGCAGCACTGAAAGCGCGTTAACCTGGAAGGTTCATTATTGCTTATTTCAAAGTGGTGGAGGCACGGGGGAGTGAACGACTCATCTCCGTGAATTGGACCTCCTAGTGAGGCTTGAGCTGCGCGGTGAAGATGGGGAGGTCTCCGTGCATAAGCGGAGAGGAGCCTGCGGGGCATGAGTGGGCCCTGCCTGGCAGCTGCGGAGAGTGCCCAGAGCCCCCGGAAGCGGCTCGGGTGCATCGAGTGCGGAGAGCGCTGGGAGACAGACTTCCTTCTGAGTGAAGGTTTGGGCAGTGAGCGCGTGGCTGCCCTCGTTTTCAGAACCGCTGTGTGCCGTGGGGAGCGTGGGCAGCAGACGGGTGAGGATCGGGCTCTGGACAGGTTTTGAAGCTGAGCTGGCAGGCAATCTGACGGCTTGCTTACAGACCGGTGAGTGGGGACAGGGTGTCAGCCAGCCCCGGCCGGAGCACATGTTGGGGTCCGGAGGCGTTGCGTCGAGGTTTCAGTGTGTGAGGTTGAAAGCCTTGCTCGGCCTGTAGGGGGACATTGAGCGGACAGTGGGATTCTTGAGTCCAGAACTCAGGAGAGGCAGGTGAAAGGTTTTAGGGGTCTGTGTCTGTTTGAAGCCATGGGCTGCAGGAGAACGCCAAGTGAAGGAGAGATAAGAAGGTGGATGTCAAAAACTAAAACGGGTGGGGCTCCCAGTACTGATGGGTTTGGGAGAAGAGGAGGAACGCAGTAGACACGAGGAGAGGCTGCTGCCAGAGAACGCCCTCCATAGCACTGCTGGAGGCCACGTAAGGGAACCTCGGAGGAGACAGTGATGAACTTGTTGAAATCCTGTGGACGAGGCTTGAACTTGAGGTTGGGCCACGTGAAGACCCTTCAGAGGAGTTTCCCGTCCGTGGTGGAGACAGGAGTGGATGGTCGCGTCAGCCTGTGAACAGAAGGGTTCTGTTCCGTTCTGGCCAGAGGAACACGCCTGGGTGGTGGGCTCCATCCCCAGTGTGGGGCGTGCAGGAAGCGGCCAATCCAGGTCTCATCATTGATGTTTCTATCTCCCTTTCCCTCCTTCTCTGGAATCAACAATAAAAAGTGTATGATAAATTTCTGATACTAGATCCTAATAGTCTCTCTCAAGTATATTTTTACATTTTGATCAAAGTCTTTTAAGTGAATGAACTTGGGATCTAATTGATTTTTCCTTTCCTCATTTCCTTTACAGCTATGATACTTGGGTCCATAGTAATGATGTTGATGCAGAAATTGAAGACCCACCAATTCCAGAAAAGCCGTGGAAGGTGAAAGCTTTGTTAAAAAAGAAATTTATTCTTAGAAAGAAAGAAATGTATTCTTATGTGACTTCATAGCCCTTTCCAGCTGTTCTCCCCAAGGTTTTTAAGGAGACACGGAATGGTGATCTTATAATTCTTTAGAGCTCCCCGTGCATGATCATAGGGTCCTGTGCACTTGGGGAGCTTGGCGGGCCTGCCTGCTTCACTCCCATGGCCTGTCTGAACCTTGGCCGATGGGGCGAGTCGGCTGCCTCGTGTGGCTTTCGGGCGGGATTTGGTGCCTGCTTCCATCCTCCTCACCTCCTGGGCCAAGAAGGTGCTCCCCACTCGATGTCACTTTCGTGTCCCAGCCCTGGAGCCAGCGTTTCAGCAGAGCGCTCTGGCCCTTCCCAGGAGCAGTGCAGTGAGCGTGGTTCTCACTGACCTTTCACACAGCACTGGAGGCCGGGGCTTCCTCCCGAAGGTCGTCTGGATGTCCTTCCGCCGTTCAGCGGTTCCGTTGATTTGCATATTATACTTATTATTACAGACGATGAGGACCTAAATTAAATCAAAATAGTAGATATTAGGTCTGCTTCAACCAATTTTAATGGTGTGATCTTATGACCTTAGACCTTCAGATTTCATCTGTGGCCAGGCTGTCATTGACTTATGTTTTAAGTTTGTAATATGCAGTTGATGATTTGGGAATAATCAGCTTCTTTTCTGTTCAGTACTTTTAAAGCTTCTCTTTAATACTTTTAGGTTTAAGTGATTTTTATTATTTATGTCGTATTCCTGCTTTAATGTGGTTTTAGGTTCATGCAAAATGGGTTTTGGACACTGATGTGTTCAACGAGTGGATGAACGAGGAGGACTACGAGGTGGATGAGAACAGGAAGCCCGTGAGTTTCCGACAGCGAATTTCCACAAAGAACGAAGAGGTACTCGGTTTGGCACCATTTACTCCACTCGGTGTTTCTTCTTTGTTGGCCTGAACGTTCTCAGATATTCCTGGACAAACTGGCACAGGTGCATCCGCCATCGAGGACGTGTCGTAGGAGAGTGGCTGCCGTCTCAGGAGCTGGCACCTCCACGGGGGGCTGTGCGCACCTTGGGGTCACAGGTGGAAGGGGCCGTGCGGTGTGACAGCCGTCCAGCTGACTGTTCTCTGGAGCCGAGTTTTCATTCGGATGTTCCGAATACATCCTGGGGCCATTTCACTGCGTTGTTGGTTTCCCGAGGGCAGGCTCACCTAGTTGTGATGTTTTCTTGGCTTTCCTCACGTGCAGGGGGGAGTTCAGAGCATCGGCCCGCCAGGTCTCGGGCCAGTTGAATCCTCTTTGAGGTGGAAGACTTGTCCTTACCGCTCTAGTCCTGTAAGAAGCCCTCCCCGTACACACGTACCCTGGTTTCTCCCAGGCCCCGCTGCGGGCGGTGTGTCCCCCAAAAGCCCTGCCCTGAGAAGCCAGCGGCCGTGTGTCTGGCTGGGTGTGTGGCAGCCTTTGGCCGAGACCTGCGATTCCAGAGTCCTTTTCAGGGGGCACTGTCATATTTGGGGGTTTTGCTTTTTTTAGTTTTTTTTTTTAATCTTTGAGACAATTATACCTTTAACCGTTTGCTTAGAAAGTGCAGGTCTTTTCACACTATTTTAGCCTCTGTTTGTCTTCTCTGTCACTGGGTGTGCTCCTTATTTTTAACAATATTTTAAAACTAGTGTTTTTTCATATTGTTTCATTTTTTTGTTTCTGTTTGCTTTGGAATATCACTTTAAATTTTTTTTAATTTTGGCCTCCTCTAATATGTTTACATATTTGTTTTCCCTTAATGCATTTCAAACCGAATCTTTATGCCATCAGGAATATCCTAGTTTCCGAATCACATTATTGGCCCGGCCTGTCCTATCCACCCCTGTATAGGTTTACACGGGTTGTTTCCTTATTCACTCATCTTTAGGGGAGATTATATAAAATTGACTGATATGCCTTTAAAAACCTTAATGTCAGATTTACATACTGATCCAAGGCGTGTGCAGTTTGGGTTTTCTTCCAGACCTCTCCTGAGGGCTCTGAGGGTGCTTGGGCCCACCTGAGGGTGTAGAGCTGCTGAAAGGACCCTTGGTGCAGGGGTGTGAGCGGCCGAGGAGATGGAAGTTTAACTGATGTTGTAGCTCTGCGTTTTGGGGAGCGAGGGACACTTCACGTCCAACTCTTTGGGTCCTTTCGGGGTTTCTTCATTATTCTGTCTTGTTAGATTGGCAGTGAGTGTCTGTGTATAGATCGGTGCCCTGCATTCTGGCGACCTCACCTGTTAGCTGGGATAGTTGTTCTGTGGGTCCCTGAGGTTTAATGCCACCTGCAAGTTGGGATAGTTTTACAGGTTGACTTTGCAATCTTATTTCACATCTTTTGTATCAAAGTTATCTATTTTTATTTTCTGATGAATTAGGAGTAGTTTCTAGCACATTTCCCCAAGCTTATCCCGCCTGTCTTTGTGTTTTATTAATTTAATAATACGTTCTGTATTTTTCTACTAATTGTTGGACATGCTTTTCCTACCTGAAGCCCCGGCTGTAGGCAGGGGTAGTTTTCTCGTGGGCGTGGGCCACTCTGCTCTGTAGCGTGGTGGGGTCCCTGGGGGCCACGGCACCTGACCAACAGAAGGCTCGTGGCTGCTGTGGCCAGGAGGCTTGTGGGGTGGCCTCATTTCTCTGCGAGCGTGTGTTGGTTATTGTCTTTGTGAAAAGGCACTTGGGGCAAGGGCTGTAGAAACAGAGGAGTTGGCCAAGATGGCTGACGCTCATCTCCTTTTCCTCTTCCTAGCCAGTCCGAAGTCCCGAGAGGAGAGACAGGAAGGCATCAGCTAGCACCCGGAAGAGGAAGCACTCGCCGTCCCCGCCACCCCCCACGCCCACAGAGTCCCGGAAGAAGAGTGGGAAGAAAGGGTAAGCAGCGCAGCCTGGCCGTGCATCCGGGCGACTCCCGGGCTCGAGGGGCGCCCTGCGCAGCGCACGTGGTGCTCACAGCAAGGCAAGCTCCTCCCCTGAACACGGGCTTCCTCCGCATGCAGGCATGCTGAGAATGGCTGCTAGGGGGCTTAGGACATTGTAGTCATCGTCGTTAATGTCGGTGTCTCTGATTTGTCACCTGTCCCATTTGCGATCCAAATGACTCGTACAGGACATGAACCGTGACATAAGTCCTTGTACAGTGCGCGGCCTGAAGATCTTCTTAATTAATGGCAGAGAATACTGAATAATTTCAGTTGTTAGCTCAAAACATTTTGATAACATTTATAAATAATACTCATGAACTAGCTACAGTCGTAAAAATGGTTTTATTATTTTCTCAAGCTGCATGTATGTATATATTGTGAAGACCTTACCAAGGACATGGAAGACCCAACATAGACCAAAGTTAATACCGTAACAGCAGACCTTTCTCCAGGGATGACTGAGGGTGACCTGATTTCTTAGACACCGGGCCTGCGTCTGGCGTTCGGGTGTTCGCACCCCCGAGGCCCTGAGGCCCCGAGGCCCTGGGAGGACGGCTGGGACCCGTGTGCTCCTCCCCAGGGGGGGTAAACGGGCTCAGACGCTCGTGGTCACTGAGCCGAAATGTGGCCTCCCAGGGCTGGCATTTGGCCTCTCCTTTGAGTGTAAAACCCACCAAATTGAGTTTCCAAAAAAGGATGCTGTGTGTCCTTTAGTCACTATGTCTGTCTTCCAGTGAGCAGGCCTTTGCTCGCTTAAGTTTCCCCTTAGCATCCTGTATGTAACCAAAACCTGTTTTCTGAATGTGCGTTTTATTCATCTTCCCTGCATCTTTTCTTCCCTTTTTACATATTTAATCTCCCACCACCTTTCAGTTCGTAGGCCTTTTAACAATGGTCATGTAATTTTTCTTTTAAAATTTTAACCTGACCCCTCCGTCTAACCCAGAGGTCGCAGGGACGGCGGCCGGTCTCGCCGACCCCGACATGCTGCCCCTCGTGGTACGGAGGGTGAGCGTTCTTGGGGCGGAGGGTCAGGCTGGTACGTCCTGTGTCTCCGCCCCCACGCCCAGGCCTCGTGCACGTTACCGTCTCTCCATCTTGGTGCTTTACTCCTCCTCCTGAAACGTGGGGGAGAGAGACATCAGTGAGAGAGTCACTGCTCCTGCGAGCTGTCACTGTTCCCACGGCCCAGCCTGCGAGCTGGACGCTCGGAGCTGCATTTCTTGCGCCTTTGTTCCTTTCTCTGTCTGGCATGCGTCACGTTTATGCATTAGGCAATGATTTCCGTTCTGTGTCCCCTTTAATTCCTCAAGGTGAGGGATCATTCCATTCTGTTTGAACTTCAACATGCATTCTGGCGTGTTTTAGTTTTAACAGTAAATATTGACTTGATTGAATTAGCGAAAGAGCAATGATAGTTTTTACAAAAAGCATTAGTACCATGTTAGTGCTATCCTAAGTGATTCTGCTTTGTGTCTCCTGGTATTTGAATACTATAAACAGCGAGGAAATACAGTGTTTTGTATCTCCGACCAAACGTCTTGTGTAAGTTAATACTTATGACCTAGTAAATACGTGTTGTCACATTTCCATAGCAGATGTTCTTTATTACACCAGCTTAAGCCTCTCTTAGGGTGTGGTCTGCAATTTGTATGTAGAATTTTGTGTCTGTTTTTATGCCTAGTAACTATATTTTCCTTTTGGCTGTATTTTGGGGGATGTATCTAATTTGACTTCACTTGTCTTTTAAGGTGACTCTGGGCATAGATTCTAACTACAATGAAGGTGAAGCCCTTAAAATTGCTGGCTATAAGTAGCTATAAGGCCTTGTTTGTTTTTCACACGCTCCTGTCTGTTTTAGCCAAGCTGGCCTCCATGGGAAGCGCAGGAGTCAGAAAGAGGAGGAGGAGCAGGAAGACCTCACCAAGGACATGGAGGACCCCACGCCTGTGCCCAACATTGAGGAAGTGGTGCTCCCCAAAAACGGTGTGTGCTCTGCCGTGGGCCTGAGGCACCTCGGCACTGCCCTGGGCTGGCTCCTGTGCCCCGCCTCTCAGCTCTCACGTCCGACCGGATCCCCCTCTCATGTCCGCCTTCAGCAGCTCCTCCTTCCCAGCTGTTTATCGAGAGTATACGAGTGACCAAAATGTTGTCTGAATTTAGTAATATTTTAAAGCTCGTGTTTTAAAAACCCCAACAGAATCAGTATGGATGAGGAACAGGGGGTGTGTTTCCACGTGCCGGTTACTGGGCAGAGGACGAGGCGTGCCCTCTGCCTGTGGGTCTGGGGAGCCCTTCCTCCTTCGCTCTCCTCGGTGCTTTGAAGCTCTGCTGCTCTTCGGGGCACAGACGGTTAGGCTGGTCCTGTCCTCCGATGGCTGGACTCTTCCTTCCAGCGCCTGTGCATTCCCCTGAAAAGCACCCCCGTGCCTCTCGGGGTCCAATTTCCCCTCCCCAACCCTGCAACCACTGCTACTCCTTGTCTCCAGACTTGCTGTTCTCTACTTTCTTTTTATCTAAATGTTTTGTCCTTTGCTGTAGGTTTTAAATGTATCCTTAATTTATCAGCTGTATTTAGAATCACTATTGTCTAGTTGAGATGAATATGTGAGATTTACCATAATCTAATTCATGCCCTTTCCTGTCTTTTGTAACGGACAAGGGATCGGTCACCTGTAATGCGCTCCATGCATTTCTAACATCACCGCATTCTGTAAAGCGGGCACTGCAGACCACACGGAGGTATCTGCATTTCACGTGGGAGATCATATCATAAAAGTCCTCAAATTCATTTGAGATAAAATTGCTAGAAGATGCTGGTAGTCCTTGCAGATCCCTAAACTACCTTTTATAATAATAAAGGCGTAATGTGCTAATTAGACCTAGCAGCTGAACACCCTTCTGGACAAAGCTGGGGCTGTCGAATTCCGTGCCGAGAGCCTCTGGTGAAGCTGTAATGGTCAATGTGGTGAGGTTGGACACAGGAATGGCTGGGCCTATCAGTGGAAGAGAATGGCCAGCTCAAATGTAGGCCCGTGTATATGCGCTCATTAGCACGCATGACGACACGGAGAAAGGAATGCTGATTAAGGATAGTGGAAAACTCGAGATTAGGTTGTCAGTACACGGCTAGTTACTTTGTCATCTATGCACGGACGCCCTGGACCTATTGAGAATGAAAGGGACGTGCTGTAAGGAGGAATTCTTCCTGGACGTGTCACACAGGTGCACAGTCCGGGAGGAAGGAGGAGATCGGCCCTTCCTCCTGCTCCTGAGGATTTGCACGTCCTCAGAATGTGTCTCAGTCACTTAGGTGTACAAAGGTACCATTTCTCCCTCTATCGAGACGAAGGCCACGAAATGTGAATCAACAAAGACACCAGAAACTAATGCTTCTTTTAGGAAAGGGATTAAAAGCTTCTTTTTCTGTTTTGCTCTATTTGCTTGCTTTTATGATGAAAACATTTTGGTGCTTTGTAATTACAAATGTGGTGTCATCATGTGGGTTGCTTCTCGGGGGTTGTGGTTGGATGGTGAGGACTGAGTGCTTTTAAATCTGTTATGTTTTTCTCTTAAAAACAAGCAGAACTTTCCCCCTAAAACAGTGCTTTTTTCTCTTGTAGTAAATCCAAAGAAAGATAGCGAGAACACGCCTGTGAAAGGAGGAACTGTAGCTGATCTAGGTAAAAACAAACCTCGCCCAGTCTGTGGTGTTTTCAGCTCCTCGGATGGCTCTTTATTGGGGGAGGTTGCTCAGCTGCCGTTCCCTGGAGCAGCATGGAGGTGGGGTTTGCTACCACGTGAGGAACGGTGATTTTCTGTGATCCATTCTCTTCAGCTTTAATCCTGATACCATGTTCTGATATTATACAAAATCAGAATTTCTGAGCTTTAAAGAAATTGTTGGTAGTTAAATTACTTGCAATTACTTAGTTACTCCTAACAATGATAGTAATTAAAAAGAAAAGAAAATGTTACCGAAACTTAACATAACGTTTGGGCCAGAATCTCTCCCTTTTATCACAGTGGCACTTCCCTTCCCCGGGGAAGTCAGCCGCCTGGTTTAGCGGCGTGTGGGTTTGCTCCGTCCTTCTGGGAGGCCACACGAGGGCCTGCACACCCTCGCTCGGGAGGCACCGACCCTCGTAGGGGCTGGGGCTGGGGAGTGAGCGTAACCGCTCTGTTCACTCCTCATTCCTTGCACACTGCCTCCCGACCCGGAATGCCAGTGCTCACTTCACAGCCAAGAGGGAAGAGGCTGGTCACACCCTCGTCCCGTTGAGTAAAATCATGACCAGCAGAATTAATTGTGAATTCCCTCACTTGGAAATTTTTAGTTACTATTTATGCTTTGAATTTCTCTCACCTCTGTGCTTCTGTGTACCATTCTCACTCACTGAATGGTTTGAGGCGATTTGCTTCAGTTTTCCATTCCCTCTTCTCTGTCCAGTATCAGTCACTGAAACAAGTGCAGCAGCCTGCGCTCTTTACACGGTGTGTTTGGTTTTCAGATGAGCAGGATGAAGAAGCGGTCGCAGCAGGAGGAAAGGTAACGTTCGGCGAGGTCCTTAGAGATACTCTGTTTTGAGGCCCTTAGGATTTAAATTTCTTTAACAAATCCCCCAATAAGTTGTGCTTCTTGACCCTCAGATTTTACCAAAAGGAAATTTCCGTCTTCTCAGCAGTGTCCCTGGGGAAGCATGGTGTGTAGGTGGCATCACTTGAGAGCCTCCCTAGTTTATTTCTGGTACAAATCAGGGCGTTTTGGTGGAGGGACGCGGAGTGTCGGCCCTCTGCCGGGCCCTGGAGTTTCTTGGGTCCCAGCTCGGGAGCTCTGCGTCGCTGTCTCACCACGAAGCAGGAGGAGCAGCCCCTGCCGGCCCGTTGGGAGGCAGCGAGATCGAGCACAGCGAGCTGAGCAGGTCCGGGTGCCTTCCGCGTGTCCCGAGGCCGCTCCTTACCAGTAACTTGGGAGCCAATGACTTTGGGGTCCGGCCCGGCGAAGCGTGACCCGGACAATAGGAGCACGCTGTTGAGACGTGTGGGCCGGGGCCACGTCCTCATAGAATCAGCCCCCTTCACCCCGGAGGCAGCCGCGCTGCGGGCGCGTCCCTGTGTGCGGATTCCCTCGGGAGAAAGGCAGGCGTGCTCTGCGAGGTCCCCCGACAGCTCGTGAGGTGCCTGAGATCGCGAAAGCCTGTTCCCCTGGAATTCATGTGCCTGGTCCTTGAAATGGGAGCCAAAAGCTCATTCTGGGACGTGATGTGAGCGTCTAAAAGCTGCTCAGTCTGTTTAGTCTCTTCCTCTTCAGTGCGGCTTCTTTTCTGCAGGAAGATGACGACCCCAGCAGAGGGGATCCGAGCCGGTCCGTGGACCCTGGCGAAGACAACGTGACCGAGCAGACCAATCACATCATCATTCCTAGCTACGCATCCTGGTTTGACTACAACTGGTGAGGAGCCCTCCCTCGGTGGACCCGGTGCTTGGGAGTGGGCGCGCGTTCCTGAAATCCACGGGAACAGCCTCGGTGAGGGTGAGACCCTCAACCAGAACAGGCTGTGGTGCCTTTCCACGGGGGTCCCTTTGGCGGTCGTGGGGGTGGGCTAAGTGAAATGCGGCATCAGAGAAAGACGAGGACCGTGGGGTTTCACTTACCTGTGGGATCGGTGAACAAGTAGAAACAGACCCACAGGTACAGAGAACAGAGTGTCAGCTGTCAGAGAGGAGGGAGTCGGGGGCTGGATGAAAAAGGGGCAGGGATTAAGAAAAAACAAGCCACCTCTCAGAGGACGACAACAGTAGGGTGACGTCCAGAGGGGGGTGGGAGGAGAGGGGACGGTTAGGAGGCTGTAGTGGTGAGGAGGAGACTTGACTTGGGTGGTGAACACACAGTACACTATACAGATGGAGAACTGTACTCCTGAAGCCTGTGATCTTGTTAACCAATGTCACCCCAATTGAGCAATAAAATAAGTCATTGAGAAAAAACATAGAGGTTCTGTGATCTTTTTAAAAGCAGTAAACTCTTAAATAACTTTTAAATTCAATTCACAGAGTTTCTGAGGGTGGGGCAGGCGGTGCGTGGTGAAGAGCCTGAGGACCTGATTAGTGTGAAGTCCGTTGTCTCTGGCCCATCATGCCTTTTACCAGTTGTTGCCATGCCAACGCGGTGATTTTTGTCACCCAATTCCCAAAGGCTCTGTCTTGTAGCTCATCCAGTCGTGCTGTGTGTGGCCCAGCACAGGACGTCTGTGGCTTTCCCTGTGTGGTAGCAGTTTTTGAGTTTGGTTCTAGGAACAGAAAAGCTGAGGAAGGGGCACTTCCCTTACCCCTCTGGCACGGTTAACGCAGGCGCTGGGCGCAGCTGGCTCGTTTTTAGATGGGTCAGTTTGGCTTTGAAAGTTCAGCTTAGCTCATGTTTTGAGATTTTTATTTTTCAGAGAACTTACTCTCAGTCTCTTCTCTTTCTGTTCAGTATTCACGTGATTGAACGGCGTGCGCTTCCTGAGTTTTTCAACGGAAAGAACAAATCCAAGACTCCGGAGATGTGAGTGACCTGTGCTGGTGCGCCGTGCACTTCGTGGGGCTGCTCTCGGCGGGTTCCTAACGCTTCCTTCCCAGTTAGTGTTCACGTGAATTCTGCTGCTCATAATTCCTTCCTCAAAGGAAATGGCTTCAGATCTTTTCCTCCTCAACCTTGAACTACATCCATGTCAGCTCTTGCAGCTAAAGCTTGAGTTCAGTAATGGTTTTTCACTGAAATTGTTCAGGTTACTTTCTAACAGTTCCCACCCGCTGTGTGTACATATGTGACATGAGCTATAGGTACTTATCTATACCAATACAGGAGTAATATGCTAATTAGACCAGAGACCTTCTGGCCGCCCTTCTGGACAAGGCAGAGGTGGTTAGAGGGGATCAGGCCAGGAGGGAAGCACAACTGGGGGGATCAGCCTGGTGGGGTGTGTGCAGTTAGGGGCAAGCAGGCTGCCGCGGAGCCGGGGCACTTGGAGGCCAGCAGGCCGGCAGGCAGTGGTTAGGGGTGATCAGGCAGGCAGGCCGGCCAACATTTACAAGCCAGCAGTCCCAGATTGTGAGAGGGATGTAGGCCGGGCTGAGGGGTGGACACACACACACACACACACACTCCATGCATGAATATTGTGCACCGGGCCACTAGTATGTAATAACTGAGGACAAAATGGAACTTTCGCCTTGTTTTTCTGATGAATGACCAGTCCTTAGAGGAGGATGCCAGCGAGGAGGCTGCAGCTGCACAGGAGTCGCTCCTCGCTGCGAGGCGTGTTAGTGATTTTGTCTGGGAAGCAGTGAGCTCGCTGGGAGGAGGACGTGTTTTGCCTTTGCCTGGTGACGGTTAAGCACACACTTCTAGAAACCTCGCCCTAAATAAATGCGCACCATCATCCTGTCTCTGTCTTTCCATTTGTTATCTTCACGGTGTTAATCTGTTGTCCGTTAGGTACTGTGACTGCAGAATAGAGGTCTCTGGTTCAATTGTTCGGGAAGGATGATGAGATAATGCATATATGCCAGGAGTTGCTAGGGAAGGATGGTGGGATCGTGAGGATGTGCCGGGGGTGGCTAGGGAGGGATGTTGGGGGTTGCTAGGGAAGGGATGGTGGGATCGTGGGGATGTGCTGGGGGCAGTCTGTGCAAGGCAGTTTGAGGTTCTTGGCTTAGATGCCAGAGAGAAACGCAGTCTTTAAGCTGGAACAATGCTGTCAGGAGTCACTTGGAACCAGAGTCGAAGATTTTCCATGAGAAACCCTGCGTTTCCCTGATAATTTCTTCATCTGCGCAGTCACGGTCGATGCTGCCACCCAGTGTGCTAACTGCCAGCGTTAGTAAGTCCTTACTGCTTGGGAGTCTTCCGCTTAAACGTACCGTTAGCTCTCGAGTCCGTGGAGCTCGGATTCACCTTTCAGCTGCGGTGGTCCCTGTGCCTCCCGGCCTTCTAGAGAGTGCGCCCCGGGGACTCGGCTGCCCGACTCCGTCTGACTTGTCGCAGGAGCCGAGGTTCGGTCCCTAGCTTCCTAGCGCTCTCACTCTCAGTATTTTGTGGCAGAAATGCTTGGGCACATTATGGAATCTCCTCTGACCCCCACCTGTTTCTCTCTTTTAAAAATGTTCGGTGTAGCCGAAACCGGTTTGGCTCAGTGGATAGAGCGTCAGCCTGCAGACTGAAAGGTCCCGGGTTTGATTCCGGTTAAGGGCACGTACCTTGGTTGTGGGCACATCCCCAGTAGGGAATGTGCAAGAGGCAGCTGATCCATGATTCTCTCTCATTGATGTTTCTAACTCTCTATCCCTCTCTCTTCCTCTCTGTAAAAAAAAATCAATAAAATATATATTTTAAAAAATTTTTGGTGTGACCTCTGAGTTTGGCCTCGAGGCTTCTACTTGTTGCCTGAAAACTGCCGGGCAGGTGTACAGCCAGGTCAGCGAGAAAGCCACGCGTGGCTCTAGGAGTGCAGACAGGAGACGCCGCCCGGTCTGCGGTCCCGGACAGGCCTCATCCCTGTGCCCAGTCTCCTCCTCTGAAGAGGGGCGCTAGCAGCGTGCATTGTGGGGGCTGAGTGATGCCTGCGGGGAAGTGCGAGGCGCCAGGCCCGGCGCACAGTCAGCTAGAGACTCAGCACCGTGCCGAGGCTCCCGGGGTGCGCGGCCACGGCTTTGCTGGACCCGGCGCCGGCCGGCAGCTTCGTTGCCTGCGAGCTTCGTCTCTGCCGAGTCGGTCAGAACTGGGGATCAGAAACAGGCTTCTCCACCTTCGGTTGGCAGTCACGGCAAGCGCCGGGTGCCGGGAGGGGACGGGGTAGGGAGCCTCAGGCAGCTAGCCGTCCACTCTCCAGCTTCCTTTGTGCACACGTCAGTGAGGAGGAGGTTTGCATGTTAAAGGGTCCCGCCCGGTGGCACCGCCGGGCTGTGAAGGCCCACGCGTGTCACTCAGGAGGGAATGTCGTGGACTCTGGAGTTAGCTGTGCGGGATGTGCAGGTTGTTTGCTCTGAGTGACTCTTTCTGGGAGGAGGTGGGTCCACCCTAAGAATGTTGCCGTTGCTGTTTAGATACTTGGCGTATCGCAATTTTATGATTGACACGTATCGCCTGAACCCCCAAGAATACCTGACCAGCACCGCTTGTCGGAGGAACTTGACCGGGGACGTGTGCGCTGTGATGAGGTAAGGCCTGCCGCCGAGGGACTGGCCCGCGATGCCTGGCTCCGTACCAGTAACCCGTCTCCCGTCTCACTGGGTTGAAAATAGGTGATGCTTTGGAATTTTTACTCTTTTAACATTTTATACTCTTATTTTAGAGTCAAATTGTAAAATGCCCGGAGGTGGAGTGGGCAGGCAGGGGGAGGAAAGCTCTGTGCCCTGGGCCTGCCTGAGGGAGGCGGGGGGGGGGGAGGGTGCCCCCCGAGGGTGAGTGAGCCCCTCCCGGCCAGGTCGCCCTCCTTGCTGGTGGGAAGGGCAGGCTTTGTGCCAGGCCTGAGGCGCCTGTGGACGCCATCCCTCCTTCACAAACCTCACGGCTCCTCGCCTGGACAGAGGGTGTTGGTGTTTTTAAACGAAGAGGCGTGCTCTCCAGCTCAACGGAGGCTCTTCTCCAGGGTCCACGCCTTCCTGGAGCAGTGGGGCCTTGTCAACTACCAAGTGGACCCCGAGAGCCGGCCCATGGCGATGGGGCCTCCCCCCACGCCTCACTTCAACGTGCTGGCGGACACTCCCTCTGGGCTCGTGCCTCTGCACCTGCGGTCACCTCAGGTACGCGAGGGAGCTCCGCCTCCTGGGGCACTCCCCGAGCTTCCTGTCCAGGCGTCGGCGTCGTGGGCAGCGCTGTGAGCGGCAGGTTGTTTGCTTTGTCTGGTGAGCGTGGGGCGTGTGTCTGTCCGTGTTGAGGGGAAGCCCCCCACCCTGGGCTCGGCCCTCGTGCCCCGCGGCGCAGTTCTCCGCTCCCGACGCCCTTACCTCCGGCGTGGAAGCCGCCAGAGAGGCGAGCGGGCGTCCGGAGCTGCTGACGGTGTGGACGCTCCTTCCCCGGCCTCACGTTTGGGAAGAGGGCGTTCGCACACCGTCCCTGAAAACATGCTCAGGTCTGGACAGCACTCCTTTGAGGAGCGTGACGCTGAGCTTCACGACACCCTGCATTGTTGTGTTTAGGAAAACGTGCTGTCTTTGTCCTGTGACTTAATAGAGACAGGAAGATGTCACCTGTTAAAATGTTGCTAGAAGGGTGGTATGGAAGTGTTAGTATTTATTTTTTTATAGAATCTCTACTAGGAGAGAGTGTTTTATTAGGTTCCACTATTGATCTATTCCTATTTGTAAAATATATTTTTATTGATTTCTCTCTCATCGGGACAGGGGGAGAGAGAGAGATCAATGATAAGACTCACTGATTGGCTGCTTTCTGCACACCCACTACGGGGGATTGAGCCTGCAGCCCAGTCATGTGGCCTTGACCAGAACTGAACCTGGGACCCTTCAGTCTGCAGGTTGATGCTCTATCCACTGAGCCAAATGGGCTATAGCTAAACCATTCTTTAAAATTTTCTATCCCCTTAACTTATTGTGGTTTTTTTTTTTGTAAGAGGACATTTATTGGGTAGATTACAGAGGTGGAAAATGGTTCCTAGAAACAGTGGGCTTAGCAGACAAGGTCTAGAGCAGTGGTTGGCAAACTCATTAGTCACCAGAGCCAAATATCAACAGTACAACGATTGAAATTTTTTTTGAGAGCCAAAAACTGACTTTTGCACATGGGCTACGAAGTTTCAATCACACTATGTGCGCGCCCGCATTTGGTATTTTGTGGAAGAGCCACACTCATGAGGCCAAAGAGCTGCATGTGGCTCGTGAGCCGCGGTTTGCCGACCACCTGTCTAAAGGGAGGAAGGGCGGTGGGCTCGGGGGAGGAAGCTCAGGGTAGTGTGCCCGGGTGGGGAGTGCGGGAGGCAAGGTCGTGCTCCCTGGAGGGAGAGCAACTCGGTCCTCCATCCTAAGGGTGGTGGTGGTTTTTTATTTTTTATTTTTTAAAGAATAGCGTTTAAAATATATTTTTTTTATTGATTTTTTTACAGAGAGGAAGGGAGAGGGATAGAGAGTTAGAATCATCAATGAGAGAGAAACATCAATCAGCTGCCTCTTGCACACCCCCACTGGGGATATGTCCACAACCAAGGTACATGCCCTTGACTGGAATCGAACCCAGGACCCTTCAGCCGCAGGCTGATGCTCTATCCACCAAGCCAAACCGGTTTCGGCTGTTTTTTAATTTAAATTCTTTATTGCTGAAAGCATAGCATACGTCTCTTTTTCCTCACTGATCTCTCCCTGGCTGCTTTCCCCTCCCCCACCCTAAGGCCTTTAAGGTCAGAGGTTATGGGGAGCTCCCAGGGGGGACCCCAGTAGGAGGTGCAGCAGCTCCCCAGGTGTGTCCTCTCGGTGTGGTCTCCGCTGGTGGGTCGCAGATGAGGCAGCCAGTTGCTGTTTGTCTCATATTGGTGTTTCTCTCTCTCTGCCTCCTTCTCCCTGCCACTCTCTTGGGCTCCAGCAAATCTGTTTGGCTCAGTGGAGAGAGCATCGGCCTGCGGACTGAAAGGTTTCAGGTTTGATTCCGGTCAAGGGCATGTACCTTGGTTGTGGGCACATCCCCGGTAGCGGGTGTGCAGGAGGCAGCTGATTGATGTTTCTCATGTTTCTAACTCTCTATCCCTCTCCCTTCCTCTCTGTAAAAAAAGCAATAAAGAGAGAGAGAGATAGATAGATAGATAGATAGATAGATAGATAGATAGATAGGAGGGCAGACTGGCCTGGAGCCGTGTGCGGAGCGTCCCGGGCTGGGTCTCGGCTGCACCTCCGAGGCCCCGGGTCTCCTGTGCTGGGCCAGTCCCTCGTGCTGCGGAGGCTCCTTCCCCGATGGCTGGACTTCAGAGGTTAACGCAGCTCTCTCCTTCACGTGACTCACAGGTCCCTGCTGCGCAGCAGATGTTAAATTTCCCCGAGAAGAACAAGGAAAAGCCAATTGATTTGCAGAACTTTGGTCTCCGAACTGACATTTACTCAAAAAAAACCTTGGCAAAGGTAAGGATGTGTTTCCTGGCAGACACGGACGGCAGTGCCGCCTGTCCTTCCTCCTGTGCAGTGTCAGTGCCTATGGGCACTAACTTCCTGTCCAGCTGTAAGGAGGCGAGCTTTCTAATCTGATGGCATTTTGTAAACAGTCACTTTTACCATTTTTCTATGTGGTTAGAAGATAAGTATTTAAAAACTATTATTGATATGTTAAATAAAATAGAGGGCAAAATGGAGATTTTCAACAGAGAATTGGAATACATAAAAGGAATCAAATGAATATTGTATAATACAAAAATATACCTGAAGTTCACTCAGGAGTTCAGTAGGCTGAATAGAGCAAAAAGCAGGGCCAGTGGACGGAGGCAGGTCAGGTTTACTGAACCTGAAGGACCAAGAGGAGAAGAACCTGGATGGGGCGGGACAGAGACCCCAGAGAGCAGGCGGCACATGAGGTACAGTGAGAGGAACTCATTTTTTCCTCTAGATCAATATGTGGCTCGAGGGGAACTGGTGATCTGACGAGGCGTTTTGGGCGGGTACTAGGTCACTGGAAGACCACAGACCGCCAGGAGGTCACGTGGGCCAACCTGAAAGGCGGTTTCCCTTCTTTTTAGTTTTTAAAGGTGCTGATAGGCTCTGTCTACCCAAGATGTTTAATATATTTTATTGATATTTTACAGAGAGGAAGGGAGAGAGATAGAGAGCTAGAAACGTCGATGAGAGAGAAACATCGACCAGCTGCCTCTTGCACACCCCCTACCGGGGATGTGCCCTCAACCAAGGTACATGCCCTTGACCGGAATCGAACCCGGGACCTTTCAGTCCACAGAACGATGCTCTACCACTGAGCCAAACCGGCTTCGGCTGTAAAAGGTTTTAATACTCCAGTTTAGCAGCATAGATTTTCAAATTGGATATAAAATCAAGTACAAGCATATGCTGTTTATAAGAAACTCACTTTAAATATGAAGACACTTCAATTATGAAAGTAAAAGAATGGGTGTTGTTTCAGTGGTGGTTACATGGATGTGAATGTAAAATTGCCTCAAATTCTACACCTTAGGATTCGTGTATTTTATCGTGCATATCTTAACCTCCATAAGTACAGAAGGACATGTTCTGAGGTATGCAAAAGCCCCAGCAACCGTCTCTCGGCCCCAGTAAGGCTCTGTACTCTCCTGTGAGCAGTTTGTTTGGTTTAGATTTTAGAGTGAGTGGAAAGGAGGGAGGGAAACATCAGTGTGAGAGAGACACATTGATTGGTTGCCTTCTGCCCAAACCCCGACCAGCGCTAAGGATCGAACCTGCACCCAAGGTCCATGCCTTCCCTGGAATCCAACCAAGGACCCTCCAGTCTGTGGGCCGATGCTCTAACCATGGAGCCAAACCAGCAGGGCTGTGAGCCAGTTTCCACAAGAGGAGAAACACTGACTGGGGCCGAGGGAATGGGAAAACCCTTCCTGTATCGGCGGCTGAGCAGTGGGGAGACGGCAGAAGGGACCCTTCGGTGAATGCCATCCGTGCTGGTGGCACAGCTCGCCTGCATTGGGTTTGGTTCCTGAGACTTGAGATGGAATGTTGATGAGTTTTGTTCCTCTGGGGACTCAAGTCTGATGCTGGTGATGGAACGGGACCCTCCGGGCGTCTGAACAAGGCGTCCTCTCGCTCAGGCAGGCCTCGGAGGACGTGGTTTCTGCACGGCTCGTCCTCTTCCTTCTCTCGTCACAGGGCTGGTATTTTCAGTACCTTTTTCAACTATTTCAGAATGGTAGGTATTGAATACCATGGAGAGTGTTTGCGGGCTGAGTGAAATAAATTAAGAAACTTTAGCGACAACAACAAGAACATCACGGACTGTGAAAATAATTTTCATTTGTCAAATTGTAATCTCCAAAGTGGAGTTTTCAGAGAGAATGTTAGAATGCCTGTTTTGAATTAGTAACATCCATAGGCAAAGAATAATATTTCTCGCCCTACTTTTTTGGGAGGCAGTAAAGATTTTAAAATATATATATTTTATTGACTGTTTTACAGAGCAGAAGAGAGGTATAGAGAGTTAGAAACATCGATGAGAGAGAAACATCGACCAGCTGCCTCCCGCACACCCCCACTGGGGATGTGCCCGCAACCAAGGTACATGCCCCTGACCGGAATCGAACTCGGGACCTTTCAGTCTGCAGGCCGATGCTCT
This sequence comes from Vespertilio murinus, assembly GCA_963924515.1. NCBI lineage: Eukaryota > Metazoa > Chordata > Mammalia > Chiroptera > Vespertilionidae > Vespertilio > Vespertilio murinus. The sequence goes on along the minus strand of OZ004715.1, from coordinate 519,621 downwards.
ATCCACTGAGCCAAACCGGTAAAGGTTTTTGGTGGCCTTGTTTCAACAAGGCTTGTAGTGTTCAAGAAACTGAAACTCGTTAAAGTAGCATTTCAGTGTTTTTAATCACTTGAATAATTATTAAGCCAAAAATAAAAATGTCAGTTATTTCACATATTCAGACCTACAAATAGGAATGAAGCAAATAAAAAACAGGAATTGGCCCAGCTGTAGTGGCTCAGTGTTGACCGATGAACCAGGAGGTCATAGTTCGATTCCCACTCAAGCACATGCCCGGGTTGTGGGCTTGATCTCTGGTGTGAGACGTGCAGGAGGCAGCCGATCAATGATTCTCTCTCATTGATGTTTCTATCTCCCTCTCCCTTCCTCTCTGAAATCAATAAAAAATATTTTTTAAAGGAATCCACAGGTAATGTTAATTCTTACGGAACACAGCATTGGTTTTCTCACGCCTCAGCGTGCACAGGGCCTGGGAGCTACGAGGGATTCTCAGGGAAAAGGTGTGTGTTTGGAGGTGGTTTTCATCGAGTCACACCAGTGTCTGACGTCTAGCCACCTCTGATAAACGCCAAACACTGTGCTTCGTAGCTTCCAGAGGTATTTTCACATACCAATAGGAATAACATGTCCAAATCATCGCCGTTTTGGTCGGCAAGAAAGATCTTCCTGGGGAAGCTCAGGCCCCTTGCCTGCTCGCTTCCGCCAGCCCGGTTGCCGGGAGCCTGCGCTCTGGACGGGCCGCGCAGGCAGGCAGTAACTGTGGTTTGTTTTCAGAGTAAAGGTGCCAGCGCCGGGCGGGAATGGACGGAGCAGGAGACGCTGCTGCTGCTGGAGGTGAGCACCCGGGGGCCTGGCCCCGGGGGGGCGCTGTTCCCGGACTGGCCCTCCATCCACCTGGGAGCTTGCTGTGAGATGCTCGTGTCTGGTAATGGGTGTCAGTGGGCTTCCGTGTGTACGTGTCACGCCTGGAGGTCACACACTGGCCCTCAGGAGGAGAGCAGGCCTGGGTATGTGTTACTTTGGCCCAGGTCAGGCTGCTTTTGTTTAAAATCCGTTGCCAGCATCAAATGAGCACTGGAGCTTTGCTCATGTTTTCTCACTTTTCCTCCTAAATTGGAAGGCCTGGCCATTCTGGGGCCTCGTTTCCAGTGCCTGCTGAGCTCCCCCCCAGTCGTGTAGGGGAGTCCTGGTGCTTTATGCAGGTGGGTGTATGGCCGCCTCCTTCCCAGAGGGACTCCGAGAAGCCGCTGACGGTGCCAGCACTGTTGGTTTATGAAAGCAGCAGACTGGCATTAACCAGCATCTTGCTAGTCGGTCTTAGTGAATCCTCCTTTGGGTTTCCTCTGACTTCGGGGACTCAGTGCCACACAATAGGTCTTGGCGACCATGTCTGTTCGGACGGGCAGGACATGGAGACGGGTTTGGTGCTTAGCGGCCATTTCTGAAGAGGCACTGCTTGTCCTGAGCTACAGGACAAGGTCGCCGGGTGAGCTGAAGGCGGTGACACGGCTCAGTGTGGGGCAGATGGGCTGTGGGAGCTGACCCAGGGCCAGTGAGGGGGTTATGGCCCGGCGTGCTGGTAGTGCTGCCTGCACGGACCAGGACAGTGGCTGCCACGGGTTCAAGTGCCAGGACGCTGGTGGTGGTTGGTCAGCTAGATTCCTCTCTGCGTAGGACTAGCGTGCGTGAACACAAAGCAAGTCCAAGGCCGGGCCACCGATGACCTGACCCTGACCCTGACCCAGCAAGAAAGCCCCACAGCCTTCCACACAGGGCGTGTCCCTCCTGCAGGTGGCGCCGTGCCTGGTTGGCTTTTTTGTTAAACGTGCCATTGAATCAGCAGGCGGTGCCTGCGCTTCCACAACAAGAAACAAGGCTCCCATCAGCTGTGCTTACCCCAGCACCTCTCTGGGGGTTGTCAGTAATGAAGGGCTTAGTAGGAACATGAAGTCAGGGATGTTCAGTCAGCCGCTGTTGGCACTTGGGCGCTCGTGTGCACTGTCCAGTGTGGACAGCACCCCGGGCCTCTGCCCACGCGATGCCAGTGGAGCCCCCGTTAGTGTCTCCAGACTTCGAGAAGCCCCTAGGAACACGGCTCTAGAGAGAACTTTGGGAAGCTACTGAGTAGATTCTCTTTCCCCGGTCGATTTCCCGACTCTCAGCTTCACATGGTTTCCCGGTTTTTATCCATTTTATCCCCATTCTGGAAGTGGCTTTTACTATTTTTGTTGTTGTTCAATTGAAGTTTTCCAGCGTTTTCTATGAAAAATTACAAATTGTAAAACTAGAGATTTGTGTACTTCATACATGTTAGTACTCCTGAATTTCTAACAACAAAAGCTTGGAGCTTGAACGGGATTGGATTGGATGTAGTTCCGTTTGGAGAGAATTGACCCATGAGAGTGCTGAGACTTCGTAGCAATGAGCACAGTATCTCTTTATTTACCTCTTTGATTTCTCTCAAAGTTTTATTTTCTCAATTTGTGGACTTTACATATTCTCTCGTGTATTTATTCCTTAGTATTTTGTTTTTTTACTATTTTAAATACTTCAATTTCCCCCAACTTAAACTTCTTTTTATTGCTGGTGTATATAGAAACACAAGTAAGCTCTCCTATTTCCTCTTGTCCCGTGGCCTTGCAATACTCTCCAGCATTGGAACCCTGTTTATAGATTCGGTAGAGTTTTATTTGTGTTTTAATAAAGACAGGTGTTCCTCCTTTATAATGTGCACACCTTTCAGTACAGAGTGTGGCCATTTTCATTGTTTATACAACTGTCTGGAGAATAGTCACAGGCTTGTGATGTCGTCACGGAGCACTTCCGTGTTGTTCCTTTCAGGCCCTGGAGATGTACAAGGACGACTGGAACAAGGTGTCGGAGCACGTGGGCAGCCGCACTCAGGACGAGTGCATCCTCCACTTCCTGCGGCTCCCCATCGAGGACCCGTACCTGGAGAACTCGGACGCCTCCCTGGGGCCCCTGGCCTACCAGCCAGTCCCCTTCAGCCAGTCCGGAAACCCCGTCATGAGCACAGTAGCCTTCCTGGCCTCCGTGGTGGACCCCCGAGTGGCCTCTGCTGCAGCCAAAGCGGCTTTGGGTATGGACTCTGCTGAGCCATCTCTCCACAGACACGCCCAGACCGCGGCCGCCTCCTCCCCTGCACACCATCCTACCCATTCGCACGTCCTCCTGCTCTACGTTCATCCCGTACATACATAACAAAACCAGGCTTTGCCCCACGCGATACTGTTATATTTATTTATTTTTAAAATATATACATTTTATTGATTTTTTTTTTATAGAGAGGAATGGAGAGAGACAGAGCCAGAAACATCAATGAAAGAGAGACATCGATCAGCTGCCTCCTGCACACCCCCACCCTCCTAGGGACGTGCCCGCAACCAATGTACATGCCCTTGACCGGAATCGAACCTGGAACCCCACCGTCCACAGACCGACGCTCTATCCACTGAGCCAAACCGGTTTCGGCGATACTGTTGTATTTAAAGGGATGACAATTTAAACTAACACACTTAAAAAGTTTTAAAATTAGCCGAAGCCGGTTTGGCTCAGTGGTAGAGCGTCGGTCTGCGGACTGAAAGGTCCCAGGTTCGATTCCGGTCAAGGGCATGTACCTTGGTTGCGGGCACATCCCCGGTAGGGGGTGTGCAAAAGGCAGCTGATCGATGATTCTCTCTCATCGATGTTTCTAACTATCCCTCTCTCTTCTTCTCTGTAAAAAATCAATAAAATATATATATTTTTAAAAGTTTTAAAAGCAGACAAGGTCGGTTTGGCTCAGTGGTAGAGCGTCGGTCTGCGGACTGAAAGGTCCCGGGTTCGATTCCGGCCAAGGGCATGTACATTGGCTGCGGGCACATCCCCGATAGGGGGTGTGCAAGAGGCGGCTGGTCGATGTTTCTCTCTCATCGACGTTTCTGGCTCTCTCTCTCTCTCCCTTCCTCTCTGTAAAAATCAATAAAATATATTAAAAAAAAAAAAGTTTTAAAAGCATTAAGAATTGGGGAGGGGTCAGAATATTTTTTATGGTTTATGTTGTGACTCACTTGAAATTGGACACGTCTGGCAAAAGGAGTCCTGTGACGCCCGGAACTGCATTAGAGTCAGGACGAGACCTTCCCCGCAGAGCTCCCTGCTTTTGTGTCTGCTGGTGGTTTTCTATATTCTCCATCTAGCCACGCAGTTGGATGACATTTAGACAGCAGTTTTGATTGTTGATGATACAGAATCAAAGATCTGTCTTATTGTATAGCGAGATACTAGGACACGCACCTAGGTTTTCATTACTGTGCGTGATTTTTCATTTGCCCTGATGTCCTGGGAGGGTGGGACCGAGTCCCCAGAAAGGTCACTGCACACAAGACACTGGCATGTGTTGGGTGTCGGGGATTCACGTGAAGCGAATCCTTGTGTAAAACCACCGGGTCACCGGCCGTTTGTCTTGAACAGAGGAGTTTTCTCGGGTCCGGGAGGAGGTGCCCCTGGAGCTGGTGGAAGCTCATGTCAAGAAAGTGCAAGAAGCAGCCCGAGCCTCCGGGAAAGTGGACCCCACCTTCGGCCTGGAGAGCAGCTGCATCGCCGGCACGGGCCCCGAGGAGCCGGAGAGGCCGGGTGAGTCGCCGGGGCTGAGTGCTGCCGGCAGTACAAGCCTGTCTCCCCACGTGGGTGAGGGAGCTTTTCCTCTCTGACTTGGCTTCCTTTTGTGGTGGGCAGAACTAAAATACTCTCCCTGAATGGTCATAATGTCACAGTGCAAACTCGGGTTTTCGGTCTCTAGATGTAGATTTAAGAATACAGACACGAGAATGCCGAAAGGACTGGAGTCCTCGTTTAAATTCTTATGTTGCTGTGGAGGTTCAAGTTCATTTTTGTTTTGTTTTAAATTGAGGCAAAATTCGTATAGCGTGAAATCCTCTGTGTTAACCACTTAGAGGCATGGGACCCAGTGGCTTCTAGCATATTCACACTATTGCCAGCCATCAATGTCACCGAGTTTCAGAACCTTCTCGTCCCCCCAAAACAAATCCACCTCACGATGAGCGCCCCCTCCCGTCCCCTCCTGTCGGCCTGGTGTCGGGAGCCTGCTCTCCGTCCCGCACTTGCCTCTCCTGGACCTTTCCTCTACATCAGAGTTTCCCAAACTTTGACATATGCGTACCCCTTCTATAATTTTCATAACGCTGAGTACCCCTCGTCCAAAAAAAAGGATGTATTTTAATAACAATCAAAATATATTTACTTTTTCTTTTTTTGGTACATACACAAAATAATAATAAATGAAAAATAAAATTATTCACAATGAAATATAAATAAAAGTTATATTATAAATAGCATTTATTTGCACACCGGACCATCTCACACCTCACAAGACTGTCTTGACTTGACTCACGAGAACGTAGAATTAGGCGCAGCTAAGCACGGTGCAGTGCATATCCTCACCAAACTCCGGTGCAACGCGTACCCCACCAAACTCTTCCCGTACCCCTGGGGGGTACTCGTACCACACTTTGGGAAATACTGTTGTAGATGAAGTCCCACCACGCGTGGCCTCTGTCCGACGCCTTCGCTCGGTGTGAGGTTTTCCAAGTGCGTTCCTGCCGGCCCATGAGCACGCGTCTCCCTGCCGAGCCGTTCCCAGTGGATGCCTCATCCTCCCTCCTCGCGTGAACAATGCTGCTCCCGCGTGTGTGTGTGTGTGCGTGTGCGTGTGCGTGTGTGTGTGTATGTATGTATGCGTGCGCGTGTGGCATGAGCAGCGGCTCACCTGTGGAAGAGCTTCTCCGCGGTTTTCCATCGCGCCTGTAGCGCCGTGCTCCCGCCAGCACGTTAGAGAGGCGGCGATTTCTCGCGTCCTCGCCATGCCGTTCCCCTCCCTTCTCCGTAGTAACAGCCTCAGGCGCGGTGGCATCTCCTGGTGACTTCTGTTTGCATTCCGGTTGGGGAGTATTGCATCTCAACATACTCTTTGTCAGTGAACATAGGATGTCTTTCCACGATTGAGGTTGTCTTTCTTTAGTTTCTTTACGCAAGGACTTTTAATTGTCTATTTCTTTAACTCGGTAGCTTCATAACCAATACCTGGCTTTTCAAATGGGAAGTGTTCCTACTAAGAGGCTATTTACAAACCAGGTAACAATATTGTTTTTTTATTGTTTTTAATATATTTTATTGATTTTTCACAGAGAGGAAGAGAGAGGGATAGAGAGTTAGAAACATCGATGAGAGAGAATCATCAATCAGCTGCCTCTTGCACACCCCCTACTGGGGTTGTGCCCGCAACCAAGGTACATGCCCTTGACCGGAATCGAACCCGGGACCTTTCAGTCCGCAGGCTGACACTCGACCACTGAGCCAAACCAGTCCCGGCAACAATATTATTTTTTATATACATATATATCTTTATTGATTTCAGAGAGGAAGGGAGAAGGAGAGTGATGAGAGATTCATTGATGAGCTGCCTCCTGCACGCCCCCCTATTGGGGACTGAGCCCACAACCTGGAATCAATGTGCCCTTGACTGGATTCAAACCCAGGACTCTTCAGTCTGCAGGCCGATGCTCTATCCACTGAGCTAAACCAGCCAGGGCTAAAAATATTATTTTATATATAATTAGAGGCCCTTCGCACACATTAAAAGGGAATTAATTGAAGGAAATATTATAATATTGCTATAATGGAACTATCAGAGATGAAAGAAAATTAGATGTATATGAAAATCTCCCTCCTGCCAGAGTCGGGGGCTCACTACGCCTCAGGACCCAGGGTCGAGTCCCTGCCCACTCGCCCACACCTCAAAATCATGCGAGACCCAGACCCAGGTGGCCCCCACCCCCCTCCCCCGTCCCCCAGCGTGAGGGCAGACGGCCACGTGCATGTTAGCTTGTGATTAGTTACGTCAGAGCAGGAGTGTGGCCCCCGTGTTTCTTACGTGGTTTGTGGTTTTCTTTTCATTCCTTATGAAACGATTTCTGATAAGTAACTCAAGCTAAAGAGTTGCTGGCATCTTGCCTAATTAGCTCCGTCTTTGTCTCAATTGTGTACTTCAGCTGCAATAATTGCCTTTTGTCTATTTCATTCTTTAAGATAAAGACAATATGAGATGAAAGATAAAATGGCTGGCCAGCCCTCGACACATGCAGGGCCTGGCCTCCTGGTGCTCTGCTCTGGGCCATGTGAGCAGACGGCTCCCGGAGTCCCGTGGGGTCCCTGGTTTCCTGAGGAGTGTCCGTGCAGCAGCCGATGTGGAGACAGGAGAGGGACCAGCTCCTGCCCCCTTGTTTCAGCCTAGTTACCAATCCCGATACCGGCCTTTCAATTAAACCTCAGCTTGGCGTTTTTGCGTATTTCTCCGTTTGGAAACTCACTGGTTTTCCTCTGAGGTGGAGGCTGCCATTAGCAAGCCCGGCCACATCTGTGCTTGTTGATTCTGCACCACGCGGCGGCCGCGGAGGTGGGAGCCGGGCTATTGAGCGCCTGGGAAAGCCTGCCGTCCTCCCAGACCTTTGTGTGTGTTTTGGCTCCTGGCTGCAGGGCCTTTGGCTCCCTGAGGCGCGGGATTGGCGGGATTGGCAGAGCCGCTGCTTTATTTCAAAGCAGCGTCTGCTGTGCAGAACCAGGGGCGTCGTTCCGTGCGAATCTGCGGAGCAGTTTTGGAGGTGATGCCAGGAGCACCAGTGGTGAAGAAGCAGGTTGTCAAAGGAGCCGTTTCTGGGCTAGTGATTTAAAATAAAGAAAAGGTGTAGCCGCCGTAGTCCCTGGTGGCTGGGCCCCCCCTTGCGGGAAGGTGTGGTTTCTGCGGAGTGCAGGGCGGGTCCGGCTGCAGGGGACCGTGGGGGCCCGTCAGAGCACATGCCCTCAGTAGTTGTTGCAGCAGAATGGGCCGCGGAAAAGACAGCGGGTCACGGATGTTGCTGAGGAGCTGTAAACAGACCCTGGAGCGCTTGCGGGCCTGTGGTCCTTGCCACGACTCCGTGGGCCGTGACTAAGAGAATGGACAGGAAGCAGCCAGCGCACCCCTGTGCAGGCTCCGGTGTGGGGCGTCAGCACCTCCTTTCTCTCAGCACGCTCACGGGAGTTCAAGCAGGAAGTACGCCTTACGTGATAGCACGCTGATTTGAAATAGAATGATGTAGAGTCTTCCTTATCAAGAGAGGATTGAACTTGTGCAGAGTACAGTATTGCACACTGCAGAGCATACTTTCACTGTGATGCTCAATTTATGAGGTCACGCCTGTTAACCTCTGATAAAGGCCAAACAATAATCCAGGAAACACTGGAAGAGTCCTCATGAAATACAAGACTTCTTTGGATTCCTCTCATTAACTTTTCACTGTGGGTTTGGATCGGAGGGATTTGGTGACATAAAGGTAAAGGTACGTAAGCACTAGGTTTGAACCACTTTGTTGCCTTTATTAGGGGACTGTGTGTGGGAATTATTTAGGAAGCGAGCATTAGTTTAACCGAAGGGGCTTCTTCAGTCGACCTAACTTAATTAACATCGTAAATTAGGGGCCACAATAAAAATAAATCACCAGTATCTGCTGATTGCTCTCTTTGGCCAGAGACCACTCCGTGGATAGAAAGGTGACACTGCTGTTTGAGGCCTTTTGCAGCTAACTAGGGGTATTGCTGGGGGGGGGGGGGGGGGTGTGCCCTGGGTCCTAGGGGAGGTGGGAGGAGTGAAGAGAAAAGGTAGGAAGAGAACTTGAAGTGTTTCTCAGAGTTCCTTTCTGAGCGCCACCTTTGTCATCACACAGGGCTTTTCTGGTTGGTTGAGGGGATACAAGTGCAGATGTAAATAGTCAGAGAACGTTAACCAAAACATGACGTTTGAGCAGAGATGTGACCGAGGCGGGAGCGGGAGCCATGCTGTCCTCGGAGGCCAGTGGCGGGCGCCGCCTGCACAGCTGAGGGGCAGCAAGGGCATCGAGGACAAGGAGCTGGACGTGGTGGGGGCGGTCGTGGGAGGTGGTGGGCTGTGGGCTGTGGTCACGTGGGGCTGTTCACTCGAGGTGAGGGGCAGTGGAGGGGTGTCAGGGCTCACCCCTGTGGTTCACGTTCATGCTGATAGGGTGAGGATAGGCCCACCTAGGAGTTGTTAAATGGATATCTGCTTCTAATAAGTAATGCCACATACGTAAACGTCAGCGGTAATGTTTTCCCTCTGTCACTAAGCCTCTTATTAAAGAGCTTCACTTGACCTGGAGTCAGACAGCCTTTCTTTTTCCCCAATTACAGTTCACAGTCAATGCAAAACGGCCTTTGCGATAGCCTGCTAGCTTGTGGCCAAACAGCCGGCATGTTGATAGGGTGAGCACCGGGAGCCATGCCTGCCGCCAGACCCGGCCCTGCCACGCACTCTCTGAGCGATCCACATTAATGACTTGTAGCTTTTATTTCTCATGAATTATTTCAAAGAAAGTTGGAGACATCATGATTCTTTGCACCCAAAATAATTCCGCTTGCATCTCCTAGGAATAAGGAGTTTTTTCTACATAATTATCATAATATGACAATCTTAGCCCCTCGGTGGGTATCCCCCTCCCCGGGTGGAATGTGCTTGATCTCAAGGGCCTGTCAGGAGTCCAGGAAGACTTAGTATTAAAACCCTCATTTATGCTTCCTGGCCTCAGGTATTGGTTTTATTTTGTTTTTGGTATGGAATAGAGAATTTGAGAGATTTAAGTTATTGAACTTTTGCACCAATGAGTGGACTGTCCGCCGAGCTCCATGGAGTGCATCTGGTGCCATTTGCCACAGCTCTCCGTAGAGCACGCATGTCAAACTCGCGGCCCACAACAAATATTTTTGTGGCCCAGCCAATATAACAGTATGTAAGAAACGTTTTAATAAAAGCTTTGTAACTTCTTACAGTATCCTGTTATATATAATTATTAACAACGAACTACAGTGTTCACTAACGACTGATGACTGTAACGTTCATTTCCCTGCATGCCTTACCCACAACAGCGACGGCCACGTCATCAGTCTCGGGGTGCGCAACAGGAAGGAGAAAAGAAAAATGGGTTTATTTGCGATATGCTTATTTGTGCACTTACTCAGTGTCTGGCAAGTTAATGTTCAAGAAAAAATATTCATTTTTATTAAAATATCCTATTTTATGTTTGGGACGACTCATATTTCAGCCCTTTGCATTCAGCAAGAGCTCTGTCAGAATAAACATGTTTCTATGAAAATAGAGGCTTTTTGTGTGTGCCCACCTAAGTTTAAACCTTTATTTGGCCCGTGGTAGCCTGTGAGTCTGACCTGCTTGCCCTAGAGCTGTGGCCGGCAAGCTGCGGCTCACGAGCCACATGGGGCTCTCTGGCCCCTTGAGTGTGGCTCTTCCACAAAATACCACAGCCTGGGTTTGTTTTGAAGAAATGGTGTTAGAAGAAGTTTAAGATTTAAAAATTTGGCTCTCAAATTTCAATTGTTGTCCTGTTGATATTTGGCTCTGTTGGCTGATGAGTTTGCCCCCCTGCCCTAGAGGAACACAATTGGTTCTAGTGCTCAAGGAGGTGAAGAACTCTCGCCAGTCCTTCGGGAGGGGAAGAGCATGCTGACAGTCAGGGTTGAAAAGGTCATTTTCTAGGAACTTAAAGCCAACAGTGGCTGTTGTAATTCCTGCCTCAGATGCTATTCACAGCCTATAAATGGCCCTGTTCTTCTCACCAGGAGGACTTCCATGGCACTCCGTAAATAAGGCGCTTCTGAAACCCACGTGTGGCCACGTTCTGGGCTGGGAACCTCAGCAAACAGTGGGGCAGTGTTCAGGCGTCAGGCTTACTTCCTGTGGCCTGGCCGCTCTGGCCACGTCGCCTCCGAAGGGCTCTGTCAGGTTGTTCCAGAGGCACTGAAACACGGAGCCGACCTCTGAGCAGCTCAGAACGGACATCTTTCCTCTCAAAGCTCACCGGTGCTGGGCAGCATTGCAGAGACTTGCCTGAGGACTCTTATCAGGTTGTAGGGTGTGTATTTTTAGGAAGAAACTGGCTTCCATTATATCATACAATTTCCTGCCTTCTGGGGACTATTTGATCAAATCAGACATTTTGGTTCCTTTATATAAATCTTGTGCTATTCCGCAATTATGCAAAACACAAGTAAAAATTGGGGCTGTTTTTGTGAAGAGTTATACGTACGTGGAGAAGTAATTCAGTGTTTGGTATTTGAGGGTTGGGGGTTTAATGAAGAAGCTGTCCTAATTGTCCCAGGAGGATTGTGCACAGGAAGTGCTGTAAGAATTAACACAAGGGGACCTGCAACTCTAGACTGAGGAGGCCGCAAAGGAAGTAGGATTTGAGCTGAATGTTGAGAAAGGTTTTGATGTCACTGAGCCAGATCGGAGACATAATCAGTCTGCAGAGCAGAGAGCACCAAGGCGCGGGGCTGGGAATGGGACGTAGAGGGAGCCAAGTAACCCAGGTTGGCTGCCACAGGAAGTGCAAGTAGGGCGAGGAAGGAGAGCCTGCAAAGGTAGGGTGGAACCGGGCTTGTGGGCCTGGGTGGATGCAGAGGCGGCTTTGTGGGTGCTCGGCCCCTGACGCAGGGCGCGGGTGACGAGTGTGAGGGAGCCCCAGCACGGCCTCGCGCCCTCCTGCCCTGAGAAGACAAAACTTGTGGTCAGTATCTGTAAGCACGTCGAGTGAGCGGAAAGTGAGGTGCGCACATGCCCGCTCCCAGGGGTGGGTGTGGAGCTCGGCACACAGCCCCCGCGCCGTCGTGCGTGTCCACATGCCCTGTATGGTGATTGGAGAAGCCTCTTCACCCCCCTCGCCTGCTATGATGTATGTCTTCATTTTCTCCCTGCCGTTCTGTTGACATTCTTTTATTCAGTTCTTAAATAAAAATTTAAGAATTTTCTAGTGAATTAAACCTTTTCTTCATTATGTTGTTACCCCTGTTTCTAATAATGCTCTATTCTCCCCATACACACACACCCAGAGGTAGGGAGCATGTGAGATAGAAACATCAATGATGAGAGTCATGGATCTGCTGCCTCCTGCACGCCCGCCCTCGGGTCGAGCCTGGAACCTGGGCCTGCGCCCCGACCTGGAATTAAACTGTGCCTCCTGGTCCACAGGTCAGGGCTCCACCACTGAGCTTAATGCTCTGTTCTAACCTTAAATTGGCCAGTGCCATGGGAAGGCACCCGTTCCCTGGATCGTTTTCCTGGCGTGTGTCTCCCATGCTTGCCGAGTTTTCATCTCGTCCTATGTGCGAGTCATTTCTTTAGGAATGCTTTGCAGTTTTGTAATTCACCTTGTTTGCACTGCTTTGATCTTTTGAAGCCTCTCTAGCTTTTTCCCCTCTCGGTGTCCCTGATCTGTGGAGGGAGGGTGGGGGGGCAGGACCCAGCCGACTGCACTCCCCTGTAACTCTCCGGATATGCCTCGGAGTCGGATCCAAACATGTTGCTCTTTAGATATCCCCCCTATTAGGAGCCCTGTGCACAGTCAGGGGCGCCACCAGCCCGAACCCGGGGGTTTCTCCTTGTAAACCCCGGCCCAGGCCTCCAGCCTCCGTGCCCCTGGTGCGCGCGGGCTTGCCTTTCGCCGCGGGGGCCTCACCAGATCGCCGCGAAATCTGACCTTCCCCTCGTGGGATGGGGCGCTCCTTTGAGTCCAAGAGTTTGCGCTGACGGATCAGCGCTCTGGGGCTCCCAGCTGCTTGGTGGTCACTGCGGCTGTGGATGTTCAGGCCTCTGACACAAACCTCTTCCCGACAAGATGGCGAGATTTCCCCGTCCGCGCCGTAGGTAGCTCCGGGAAGGGACCGGCTGTGGGTGCTTCGCTGTCAGGGGCACCTGATCCGCAGACCCCCAGTTTCCCCCGGAGTTCGCCTGTCTCTTGGCTTGCCAACAAGCACTCCCAGCGCGACCCTCAGCTGCTCTCTCTCTCTTCGGGACGAGGCTCAGAACCTGCCTACGCGTTCTTCCGCCATTTTCCCTTCTAACTCTGCTTTGATCTTTTGATTATTTTTAAATCTTTGATAACCTCTTACATTCTCTTGTTGGTCAGAGACCTTTGTGATTCTCCATTCTATTTATTTTCTTGTTGCACCCACGGCAGTTGGAGAGGCCCCTCCTGTTGGCTCGCCGTGGGTGCCGAGCCTGTTGGCCAGTGTGCCGTGTCAGTGGGCTTCTTCCTTGTGTGTGCTCCGAGTCATCGCTTGGCCCTCCTTTTGGCTGAAATGAAGACGGAGAAAACTGCCTGCAGGGGGCTCTGCTTCGGGGAACCAGGGTGGCCGCTGGTTTGAGATCACACTGGGCTGCTCTGTGGGAGTCCCTCCCGGCGTCCTTCCCCTGCCCTGCAACGGGCCAGGCCAGGGCCCGGCGATGTGGGCCGAGCTGTTACGTGACCAGCCCCCCTCCTGTCACACGTCACCCCACCTCTGGTGGTGTAGGCTTTGGGCATCGGAGGAAGGTGGTGGTCGATAAAGCTCTCCTGCTTCCAGGAAGACTCAGTGTGTCTCCGGGGGCTCCTAGCCAGCCTGGACCCTGGGGCCAAGATCATCGGCTCGCATTCATTCCCAAGGATTAGAGAAAGGGGGGTTTTCCTGTTCATTACCAGTGTTAGTCCAGCTGAAACCGGTCTGGCTCAGTGGATAGAGCATCAGCCTGCTGACTGAAAGGTCCCAGGTTCAATTCCAGTCAAGGGCATGTACCTTGGTTGCGGGCACATCCCCAGTAGGGGGTTTGCAAGAGGCAGCTGATCGATGATTCTCATTGATGTTTCTAACTCTCTATCCCTCTCTCTTCCTCTCTCTAGAAAATCAATAAAAATATATTATTTTAAAAAACACAATAAAACAAAACAGTGTTAGTTCATATTAAACACTAGAGGTCCGGTGTACAAATTAGTGCACAGGTGGAGTCTGTCCGGCCTGGGGCCCATCAGGCCAGGCTGGAGGGAGGAGGGGCTACAGGCCTCCGTGGATGTGTGGCCCTTGGCACCACTGTCTCACTCTCATTTCTCTCTGACCTCCCTTTCCTCCGCATCACCAGTGACAAACATTTTCCTGCACCCAAGGCTGATTGTCTCTGAACGGGCCGCCCGCCACGGGCACACGCCCCGCCTTGTGGCCCTGCTGTGCGGGTCGGAGGCGCTGGTGCAGCCTGTGGCTTCCTGGCGAGGAGGCGCCCCTGCTCCCACGGCACCCAGACGGGCACCCCGTGTCCTCCCGCCAGAGGGCGAGGCCAGCAGCTTCTCCCGCGCCTGCCGTGCTCATGGCTGTTCAGTAAAAACACTTTGGGGCTGATTTTACTTAAAATTCTTTTAACTTTTGTGCAAACAGAGGAGTGGGCCCTTAGGTTGGCAGCTCATTGCAAAACAGCCTCAAGATCAAGAAACAAACCAGCCCCCAGTCCTCCCCCTGAGCCTGCCGAGCCTGCCCCTTCCCCGCTAACGGCTGCTCTGATTTCTACACCCGTCTGACCTTTGTGTTAACAGCGTCGTAAAGGACGTGGCGCTCTATGTCAGGGTTTTTGTGCCACCATGTGCCGTGAGGTTCATCCACGGTGCTGTGTGCAGTGGTGTCCCACACTCACAGCTTATGGTACCTTGCCTTTTGTCTGGGTTGTATTACTTGTTCTTACTCTTTTGTTTGTAGAAGGAGCTGAAGAGGAAAAAATGGAGACAGATGCTGATGGTCAGCAGCCTGAAAAGGTGAATTCTGTTTGCGTTCTCCCACAACAGACAAGCCTCGGAGGATGCAGAGCGTCGTGGTTTGGGTCCATTCTGACCTCCCAGCCCCTGGGACTATGAACATAAGAGTTGTCGTTGTCCTATCCCTGTGCCAGAAGAGAATTACATAATACGTGGGATTTTCTAAGCGTGAACTGCCAGAAGAAAAATATTTAGAAAAGTCTGTGAGAAGGTGACATTTGAGGTAGATTTTAAAGAGCAGGTGGAGTGAGAAAGAATGGAACGGAGGCTAGGAAATGGGAGTTTCCGCCTGGAGGGGTGGAGACGGTGTGCGGTGCCGAGGGCATCGGAGGGCCCAGGTGTTTGTGGCCCCACCCCGTCTCGGATCAGAGATCCGGAGTGCGGGGTGAGCGGCGAAGCAGCCGTCACAGCCTCTTCAAGGCCAGGCTCCTGGTGAGAGGCGGCAGTCGCTGTTGGAATGCACAGATACAGGAGGGCTTGGGGCTTTAACCACAGCGCTGTTTCAACTTGTTTGTGGGTAAGCAGAGGGTGATAGATTAGTTCCAGCCCTCACAGTCCTGTGCTTTGTACTTGACATTTATGAATTCACCTAGTTCCTAAAACAGCCTCATCAAGTCATTTTACAGACAGCGTTAAGTGTTTGTCCAAGGTCACGGGTTTCAGAATCAGCAAGAAATGCCAGGTGCCACGCAGAGGAATTGGAGCTGTTGGTCCCAGAGCGTGCTCGCTGGTGCTCTGTGGCTCTTCCTACAAACCATGAGCAAATGGCTGTGGAAAGGCTTGGTCAGCTTTTCATTTCGGCAGCATTTCATCCTGCTTCCTGGCTGAGAATGCGCGTTTTCAATGCTCTTGGTCCCTTTGGACAACAGTGTGGTTATTTAGTAAATATTTCTTTGTTCAGCCAGTAAGTCATCAATGAGTTCCTGATGTTCCTCAGGGCCTTGTGGCCGAGGCCTCACAGCAGACGCCACAGGGACTGTGTCCCGGGCATTGTCCTGGGATCACACGGGTGCCGAGGCAGTGAAACGTATTTCTGTGAAGTTATTAATCTGGTTCCCAGTTTTCCCTTCTGAGCCTAGTCTGCTTGTCAGAAATAGCAGAACCTTTAGTTATTCCATGATAATAGCACTGACATTGGCCTTCCCCCCTCACTCTCCTTCTCTTCTTTCTACCTATTCAGGCAGAAAACAAAGGGGAAAGCGAGACGGACGAAGGTGATAAAGCCCCGGACGGAGACAATGAAAAGGCCAGCGAAAAGGAACAGGATGGTGAAGTTAGTGAGGATATCAAGTCAGGTAATTTGAGGAAACTCTTTGGACTTCATTAGGTAACGCTGAAACCAGGGAGAAATGTGGGCCATTTATTTGATTGTCGCATCGGTGTCCCATTTGAGTTGGCTTCTTGATGTGGCCAGCAGTGTGCAGTGTGCGTGTCTTTGTGGCCGGCACCCGTGCCGATGCCGCGGCTGCTGTGTTTGCAGTCGTGCACACAGACAGGTCGGTGGGGACCCTGAGGCTCCACCCAGACCTTCCTCCCTCCCTCCCTCCAGGGCCAGCCGGCGGAAGCACTGTCCCCGGTCCTGATGCCCTTCCAGGAGCGCCCATTGACCCTGAACAGACACGTCTGCCTCAGGGCTTCGCTCCCTGCCTTTCCCTTTCTGTCCGAGGGAACCTCACAGTGAGCGGAAGGCAGGGAAGACAGGGCACCATTTAGAAACCCGCCTCGGATAGAGGCGCACTGATGGCTCGGAGCGGGCCAGCGCATCTCACGAGGGACGGCACTGAGGGCCCTTTGTGCACCAGGCTGGGTGTCCGTGGCAGAGGGGAGCCGTGAGGTGGCCATTGAGGCCGAGCTGCTGAGGAAGCTTCTGGTTTCTTTCAGAGGAAAAGGAGTCTGAAGAGAACAAGGAGCTCACTGACGCTTGTAAAGACAGAGAGAGCGAGCTCGGGAAGAAGACCGTGGAGCATGACATTTCCGAGGGAAACGTGGCCACGGCCGCCGCAGCTGCTCTCGCCTCCGCTGCAACCAAAGCCAAGGTCTGCCGCCACCCTTCCCTCCGCGCTCGGCTGAATGGCCGTGTTGTTCCCTCGGTGGGAGCGTCAGTGTCGGGAGCAGGGACTTGGCCTGACCGTGTTCTGGGTGCGGAGCTGCGCGGCGGCGTGCGGGGCGGGCTGGTCCTGTGGGTGCAGCCGCCTCCCCGCGCCCCCCTGTCCTCACGGCCCAGGAGGCTGCAGGGCGAAGGCGCGGTTTGCAGTCTAATTCGCCTGCAGAGCTTGACTGGACTGTGGTTCCAGTTTCTAGCAGGTTGAGATATTTGTGATTTTTAAGACGAAATGTGTTTGCTTGCATAAAGACTTCATCCTGCTCTCACAGACGGGAAGGAGAGTGAGGGGACCTAAAATAGCTTTTTCTCCTTGAACTTGCCAGCTTTCCTGGGGGTGGTTTTCTCTATTTATAACACAGTCTTGGCTTCAAGCATCTTGAAGAAGAAAGGAGAATGTTACTCCCCTCACTTGGTGTTAATGCCAGGCATGAGTATGTCCTGTAAGCACCGTCCCCTCCAGTCTGCCCGGGGTCTCCGTCGCAGCAGGGGGCCAGTGGGGAGCGGTCCTGGCCGGTGGGGAGCGGTCCTGGCCGGTGGGGGCCGGTCCTGGCCGGTGGGGGCCGGTGGAGAGCGGTCCTGGCCGGTGGGGGCCGGTCCTGGCCGGTGGGGGCCGGTCCTGGCCGGTGGAGGCCGGTGGGGGCCGGTCCTGGCTGGTGGGGCCGGCAGTCCTGAGCTGCCTTCCTGGCAGAGGCTTCACGGCCCGCAGTCCCGAGCCACCCGCCGCCACACCACTTCCTCCACGTGGCTCCAGAGATTCCTCCTCTCTCCACCCGGCCTAGGCGCCTCCTCCAGAGGGGCGCGGCGGGATGAGGAGCCTGGGACTCGGATAGTGAACCACCGCCCTGTCTCTCGGGCCACAACTCGAGCTCTTTGCCTGGAATTGAGGCGTTCCCATGCTCAGGACCCTTGTCGTCCTGACAGGTTCCTTCCAGAGACCCACCCGCCTCCAGCTGGGCTCGCTGGACACGCTCCCCTCACGGAGGTGGCGCGCTCTCCTTTCCTTCCTCTCCTCTGTGCCGCCGGGCACGCTTTGCCGCGTGCCGCGGAAGGAGCTGCATGGTGGATTCCCGGGAAACCTGTTAAGGACACTTCGTGGTGTTCTGTGGCTGATGAAAACATGATGACCTCATAGCTCTGACCGAGCGGCTCTGGGCGGGAGGGGGTGTGGGGGGGTGTTCTGTGCACGACCTCCTTCACAGGGCAGCTGCTCTCGGGGCGTCCTGGCCGGGCTGGGGCTGGGGGCATCCCAGAGCCTCTTCCCCATCGTCCTGCTTGCTCCCAGGAGCTGGGACTTGGGGTCTATTCTCCAAGCACCTGCTCTCCTCACCTGGGAAGCGATGAGCTCGATGCTCAGGGCCTGACAGCTCGCCTCGAGCAGCTCCTTGGGCGCCAGGGTAATTGAGGGCTAAGGCCGCGCTCGCGACGCTGCGGCCTGTGGTCCTCTCGCCACTCGTACTGTCACTCGCTTCCTCCTGTGTCTATGAACAGCCTTGTTGTTGAGGGTTTTCTTTGACAGGTTCTAATTGTCACTCTGGCTTGGAGTGGTCATTAGAGGTTCTGGGTTGAGCCCCAGAATACATGGGGGGGACACTTCCTGCTGGCCAGTGAGAGGCTCGGGTCGCACATCGCCTGCCGCCAGTCTGGGAACTGACACCCCCATCCACACACACACACACTCACACACACTCACACACACACACACACACACACACACACACACACACACACGTCCCGCTGTACCTGAACTATTCATTCCCGCCAAGTTACTTCTTCCTTCCTCTGCTGCCATCTGGACCGGAACTCCCACTTTTTTCTTATCGTTGATTATTTTTAGGTTGATTCTCCTTATTCCTTACATCTGTGGCTCACTCTGAGACCTCACCTTCCTCCTAGGTTTTATGAAGCCGATGGGGGGGGGGGGGTCTGCTTGCCACTGCTGCCGGACCCCCAGAATGCACCGCGAGCACCACCCGTTTCTGTGTAGCTGCCACCAAGCCTGGTGGTTGGACCACCCTCACGGTGTCTGCCTCGTGATCTCACAGTGAGACGCGGCAGGCTCTCCGGGAAGGCCCCGCTCGGGGGCACTGGCGGGTTTGCGGAGGATTGCCCCCCTAGCGGGGCTCCTCCACGCGTGTGCCCGGAGCCAACCCCCAGGCTGGCTGCATCGCTGTTCTCACAGACCAGCTCAGCAGTTACCGGCTGCTTCGTGTCCAGAGGTAGCAGATGTTGGACTTCTTACGTGGCAGTTTATAACTCAGAGAGGGTGGCCCCGGCGACAGGAAGGAGATCTGCGGCGGGCTCGGCTGGTGTTCTGTGCGACGCCGTCGTTGGGGAGGCAGACCTTAGCAGCTGGAGGGTTCCTGGGCCTCCCTCTCAGCAGTGAAGGGAGACGTGGCTCCTGGTTAAATACTGTCTGTCACTTCTGCTCCCCAAAGCCGGCATTGCGCCCCCTGCCTGTAGCTCCGTCTAGATTCTGTAGAAAACACTCTCCGTCACGTCCCAAACCGGGTGTGGAAGCACGAGGAGCTGTGCTCAGCAGAGTTAATACAGGCAGTGCGCGCCGTGCTGTCCTGCCTGTGCGGCTCATGGCGGGCGGGGGGGGGGCGGGCTACAGGGGCGGGGGGCAGAGGGGTGATGCGTGGACGTGCCGCCTGGCCACCGGCGTCCTCTCTGCCCACGGGGCCCTGGTTCAGCCTCTGCTCCCTGATGGGCCTGGCGCGGTTTCCTTCCTCTGGGAGGGCGGTGTGTGCCGTAAGGACCGGGGGGTGGGCAGTCGGCGTGTAGGTTCCATAGACACATGCAGAGAGGGCATGTGGGGCACCGTGTGAAACAGCACGAGTAGCTGCTGCAACGTCATCGCTGTGAGCAGGTGTTTACCACGTGTTCTCTGTGCTCAGCACCTGGCCGCCGTGGAGGAGAGGAAGATCAAGTCCCTGGTGGCGCTCCTGGTGGAGACGCAGATGAAGAAACTGGAGATCAAGCTCCGCCACTTCGAGGAGCTGGAGACGATCATGGACCGAGAGAAGGAGGCGGTGAGTGCGCTGCGGGGCTTCGGGGCCCTGAGCTCAGTGCAGACCGAGGCCGGGCGGCCGGCTTCTGGCCTGGACTCTGCTCCGCCCTCTCTGCGGTCTCGGCAGCGGGGGAGGGTGCTCCCACATCCTGAACTGCTTTCCAAACCCCTGCTGCTCGGCCCCCAGCTCTTGGGGCCCCAGACTGACTTGCCTGCCTGCTATCTGGTACAAGGCTTGTTCGAGTCCTTGTCCCCTTCGACCTAAACACAGAAAGTAGGCGCTTTTCTCTCTCTGAGGAGCTTCGCTTCCGACCCTTTTACCAGACCCACTCAGACCCGGCCCGGCTCAGTGTGTCCCTCCTCTGGGGGAGGGCGGGCACAGTCGTCCGTGCTGACCCTAGAGAGACTCTCTGACCTCACACTTGTATTTGGACGTGGCCCAAACAGGACCAAGAGGATGAGGAAAGGGCCGAGGCTGGGGCAGGAAGGTGAACATGATGGCAACAGGCAGGAGTTTTGGGAAAACGGGTTAAGATGGTTGGGAAATTCTTTAATGAGTTTACTCGAGAGGAATTGGTAACTAAGCAATGGGCTCAAGGTGAGGGTCAGTTAGGATGGTTTCTTTTTTGTTGTTTTGACTTTTATCTGTATACGAGGCATTGGTGTCTGAATGGTAGAATCTTGAGGTGAGAAGAGCGTTCATGTGAAGGATCTGCCTACATTTCTCAAGCTGCCCCTTCGGGCTGGCACACCCTCCATGACGCCTCGTCCCTAACGGCCAGCATAGCTCATTCTATTCTGTCCACCACCAGCTCTGCTTGTGGACAGCACGGCCTGTGAGCACCGAGAGCCACTCGCAGCGCCCCTGCCCACACCCTGCACGGCACCCCAGTTCCCTGGCCTCAGAAGCGTCCCCTGCATTGCTGGCCCTCTCCTCCCGAAGCTGCTGGCCACCCCGTCTGACCCCCACCTCTTGTGCACCCCCTTGCCCCTCAGTGCAGGCTCCCTCAGCCCTGCACCTCGAGTGACAGCCCTCCCCCCTTGCTGCCTGGCCATCTAACAGCATCACTGTGTGGCGCTTGCTAATTCATGTGCCCACCTCCCATACCCAGGGGACGCTTGGGGGCAGAATCCGCCACGTGTCTCTGTCAGCCCAGAGCTGGCCCATCCCAGGCCCCTGGGACTGCCCTGAGTGAATGGAGGCTGGCCCCCCAGTCGGAGGCAAGCTGGGGCCCAGGCAAAGGCTGTGGGGCCTCGTTTAGCTGCTGAAACGGTTAAAGAAACAGGTGCAGCCCCGTGGGCGCAGCTCCTGTGGGCAGGAAGGGCCAGCAGGGACGGGAGAGGCCGTGGAGGAAGCCGGCTGAGTGGGCTGTGCTGGCCCGAGAGACACGGAGGGGCTGTGAGCCATCGAGAAGTCGCTGGGCCCTCCGGCCCTCGGGGCCTCTGAAGGCCGCTGGCGTGGGAGAGGAACTCCTGCAGGCCCCAGCCATCGAGGACACAGCTCTGCGGGAGAGGGCTGTGGAGCTGGGGGGAGGCGTATGGAGTGACGTCGGGGAGGCCTCCTGGGGAGGGTGGGGGCCGAGCTGTGCGGTACGGAAGGCCCAATCCCGAGCCGTGGACTCGAACGCGGAAGGATGGCAGGACCGGTCTGCGCAGCCAGGAGACGCGGGCTTGTGCCCGGACCCACGCCATCTCCAGATCTCCTCGCGGCAGCAGGGCCCGGCCAGGACGGGAGGCCGAGGGAGGAGACGCGGGCTCGGGCGGGTGAACCGGTTGCTGGCCGGGGTTGTCACACCGACGGTGTAGGGCTGGAAAGGTGACAGATTCGAGAACAAGAGCAAGACCACGGGGAGTGCGTCCGCCACAAAGGGGGGTGTGCCTCAGTCAGCCACGTCTCAGCTGATGTTCCAGTTCTTGATAGTGTGGGTGGGTTTTGTGGGTGCCCCCACGTGCCTCCCCTTGCTCCGACCCCCTTATGCAGATGAGGTTGGGAGGGGCTGTGTGGACTCCGGTTTGCTGGGCTCCGCTTGGGCCCGTGCGGGGGTGGGGTGGGGTGGCTCTGTGCAGCCCGTCCGAGAGCCAGAGTGGAGCCATGAAGAGGGCGGGCAGATCCCTCCTTAGCTGGTT
Source organism: Vespertilio murinus (assembly GCA_963924515.1). Lineage (NCBI taxonomy): Eukaryota > Metazoa > Chordata > Mammalia > Chiroptera > Vespertilionidae > Vespertilio > Vespertilio murinus. The sequence continues at coordinate 497,687 of OZ004715.1, read as the reverse complement.
TGGGGGAGCAGTTTGCACTGTCAGTTCAGCTCCTGGGGCTTGAGCCTCCGCCCCAGGAAGTGGAGAAGGGAGAGGGGATGGCTGTGGCTCATCGATGTTTCTAACTCTCCATGCCTCTCTCTTACTCTCTGTAAAAAATCAATAAAATATATTTTTAAAAAGTAAAAATAAAAAATACAACCTGCTCAGTATAGGAACTCTCCTAACAGATTCCCGTTCACGTGCTCTGGTTGCCACAGACGCGAGCGCGGTCATCAGCGGGATTGAGCGGCGCCAGGTGCCACAGGGAAGGGAGGTGTTTGCCGCGGGACGCGGTCGGCCAGGACTGGGGAGCCCCAGGCAGGCTGCGCCCCGGGCTGCTCTCTGGCCCTCCGCGTCCGCTGCCGTTGGCCCCACAGGGGAGCTTGGACGGGGCTCTCTTCTGGGGCGTGTGTGTGCGTGTGCGTGTGTGTGTGTGTGCGTGTGCGTGTGTGTGTGCGCGCGCTTAATCACTCATCCTGTTTAATTCTAATTACTTTCTCTTAGTTACCTTCTCTGTTCTGAAATGACAAAAGACTCGTGAAAGAAGAGTGTAATTATGGTTAGTTCCGTTGTGGCAAGGAATGGGGGCAGTGCTTCCCCGGGTGAATACCTTGGTATTAAGGTCAGCTCCCAAGGAAAGGCGGGTTCAGTTAAAAGCAAACAAGTTTTAAAAAGACAGACCGCCAAGGGGGTGATGCAGGGGCTAAAACCCCCTCCGAGACCCCGGCTCTCCCGCTGGTGCTGCAGTGTCTTCACCCACTGGTCTCGCCCTGCGCTCCGCTCCTCCCGACGGGGGAGCCGGCCGTGCAGACGGGAGGGCCCAGGGGGAGCGCCTTTCCTGCCGCCTTGGCCGAGAGCTGTCCTTCCCAGAAGGAAGGGTGAGCCGAGAGCAGAGCCGGGCTGCGGTCTTTACCCGGCTGCCGCTTACGCGTCCCACCGGTTAGTCCTCCTGCCGGAGCTGGGCCTCCCTCCACAGGATTCACTGCTGTTCCCACTCGCCGCACCCTGCAGATGGGGCAGGTACAGGCCAGGCGCTCCTAGGTCGCCCTCCCTGGAAAAGGCAGAGTCCGCCTGGCCTGCTGGGACCATTCGCTCCCTTCCTCCTCCCTTCGGGGACCCCGAGGTCTCTCCTCACCTGGCTGTGCGCCCGACCGCTGCCCCCGGCCTGTCCTACTCCCCCACCCCACCCCTTCCCACCCACACACCCTCCCTGTCGCCACTCCCGACGCCCCGCGGGGCTCCTCACGCAGGGTCGCGGGCACAGACCAGATTGGGGGGCTGGTCCCCGTGCACCTTCCATCGGGGACTGGGGAGGCGGGGGGGGGGGGGCGCGGGTGTGGGGACCTCCACCGCCTGAGGCCCGTCGGGCGGGTGGCGGGTGTCCTGATTGGACCCAGAGAACAGTAGCCCCTGGCGAAGGCCTGTCCTGACTCAGAGGAGGCCTCGGACCGGCCAGGTGTCTGCATGGGAACCTGCTCCTCGAGAAACCCTGCTCTTCCTCCCCGGGGGGGGGGGGGGGGGGGGCGGGGGGCCTTGGGGCCCAGGGGTCCCTGTGTCCCCGTTCCCGAGACCCCCTTCTGACGTTATTTCCCTTCCCTTCCACAGTTAGAGCAGCAGAGGCAGCAGCTGCTCACTGAGCGCCAGAACTTCCACATGGAGCAGCTGAAGTACGCGGAGTTGCGAGCCCGCCAGCAAATGGAGCAGCAGCACGGCCAGAACCCTGCCCAGGGCCACCAGCACGCAGGGGGGCCGGGCCTGGCGCCGCTGGGAGCAGCCGGGCACCCCGGCATGCTGCCTCACCAGCAGCCCCCACCCTACCCTCTGATGCAGCACCAGATGCCGCCGCCCCACCCGCCCCAGCCAGGTGAGAAGAGGCTCTGCCAGCCATGGCACCCCAGGCCGCCGTGCTCCCCCAGTCTGGCACGATGCCCTTCTCCGGGTCGATCGGCCCAGAGTGCCTTACACGCATCCTCGGATTGTCTGAGCTTTTTTTAAAACTTAAAGACGTTTTCAAAACCAGACAGACACACACAGAATGGTACAATGGGCCCTCTGGCCCAGCTCTGGTGGCCCGGGTGAGGAGGCAGGAGGGCATGGTCCTGGCGCGCGTGCCCAGCGTCCCTGACCTCACCCAGGCCGGGCCGCTCAGCACATGGGCACCGCGTCTCGGGTGGCCTGGTAGCGGCGGCTGCTTCCTGGGTGCCCTGGCTGCTGGCGTCTCCCGTAAGGCGAGGCGGCTGTCCAACGGAAGAAGAGCGGTCGTGGTCGGGGCAGAGGGGCGGTGCGGTGCAGTGAGCCAAGCCCGGGCGCTCGGTGGGGATCGGGTCCTGTGAGCTGTCCGCGGGGCCTGTGCGAACGTGGAGGGAAGGACGATGCTTGGGTGGCGTAGGGCGTCCTTGCTGCTCGTGGGTAAGAGTTAACGTGCCTTCAAAGTCAGGGCGGGCTGATCCGGTGGGGACGCAGGCGTGGTGGTGTGTGAGCGTGGAGCCGGCAGGCTGCGTCACTGCGTTGGACGCTGGCGGCTCGGTGATCTAACCAAGGCGTTGGCGCTCGGCCATTCAGCCCCGAGGTGGGCCTGTAGGCCAGGCCGCTGCAGGGAGGGCGCCTGCCGCCCGCCACCCCCCCGAGGCCCCGGCCCCACACTGGGCGGCCCGGGATTTACCTGCTGTCGTGTGGCCGCAGGACTGCCGGCCGGGGCAGCAGGTTCCCTCACAGGCACCCCGGAAGCAGTTTCGGGGGGCTGGGCTTCCCCGCGCTTGGCCTTGGTCCTGTTGGTGTCTGTTCTCCAGGCGCTTGGCCGGATGTGCCGGAAGTTGGAAATCGACTCCCGTCCCTCCTCCCCCCCACGCTGCTTCCTACCTGCCCTCCGTCCAAAGAATGGAGCTCCTGTCCCTCCATGCCGTCCGCCAGGTGGATGGGCGTAACGCTTTAGTAAAGGAGCCAGTGAACCCGAGAGAGAGGGGGTTTCCACGAGGCTACACCTAATTTTAGCAAACGTTTCCATTTTCCAGGCTCCCGATGCCTGCTGTTCAAAAAAAAAATCCAGTATGTAGGTCAGCCTCCCTCCCGCCAGCTGGGCTGGGACGCGGCTGCTTTGAAGCCACAGCTTGCTCTCTCGCCTCCCTCTGCCGGGGAACGAAATACCTGAATGACTTTTTAATGGAAAATATATACGTGAACACTTTTTTTAAAATACATTTTTATTGATTTCAGAGAGGCAGGGAGGGGGAGAGAGAGAAACATCAATGATGAGATGCTTTGATCCTTCGGCTGCCTCCAGCACACCCCCTACTGGAGATAAGCCCTCAATCCCGGCACGTGCCCTGACCTGGAATCAAACTGACCTCCCGGTTCCTTGGTTAACACGGAGCCACGCCGCAGGCCACACGTGGACACTCATTTTGCTGGTTAAGGCAGCTGCTGGGCATTGCCAGTGGTCGAGGTGGGCCAGGCTGCTTCACGGTTAGCAGGGTGAGGGGACGCGCCCTCGGACGTTGTCATCCACTTAGAAGTGGCGAGATCAGAATCAGACTCCAGAGAAGCCACAGGATGTAGACTTCTGAAGGATGGAGCTCGCTTACAAGAAGAGGATCTGTCGCCTCGCCGGCCTTCTTACCTTGTGCCCCCGTCCAACCTGAGCCTCGAGATGAGCCCTTCCGAGGAGGGACGCTCCTTTACGGCGGGCTCCTTCCGGAAGGTGCTGCCGCTCCCAGGGCTCCGTGCAGCTGGGCCCAGGACGTCCTGCCCGGCCAGCAGTCCCGGCGCTGTTCCCAGCACCAGGCAGAGTGACGAGTGCTCTGTCCGTCCCCTCTGCCCCACCCCGGCTGCTCCAGGGCGCAGGCTTCAGGGTGGGACAGGGAGAGCTGGGTGTGACCAGGACCTGGGCAGTCCAGCCCAGTCCCTTTTCCCCGGGACCTCACAGTAGGGGGCCTGCACCCCTCGGGCACACCTTCCCTGAAGCCCGTGCGAGCAGCTCGGTCCTGGCTGAGCTGCGGGCCTTGGCCTGCACCCCAGACCTCTGTGGGGACCCGGTGTCTGTCCCAGGGCGACCTCTGCTTGCTCTGGTGCTTTTTGGTGGCCGCTCCTGTGGCCGTCTGCCTGCACCAGGTCCACTCAGACCTGCTCTGTTCCCTCTGCCCCGGAAAATAGAACCACAGAAACTGGCCAAGAGGTGATTGCAGACATGGCCCGTGGTGGTTCAGATCCTCCTGGGAGTGGGTGTGTGTCAGTCTTGGGTAGGAGCTATCCCTTCCTTCCTTCCTTCCCCGGGCACTTACCTCAGGACCCGCTCTCGCTTGCAGGTCAGATGCCAGGCCCAGGTCCCATGATGCCCGGGCAGCCCTTGCCGGGACGCATGATGCCCGCCGTCGCGCCCGGCCTCCACGCCCCCGGCAGCGGCCCCGCCCCGGCTGGGATGCCGCCGATGCCAGGAAGCATGCTAGGACCCCGGGTCACCCTCACCGCCCCCAACGGCATGTGTAAGTAGCTTTGCAGTCCCGGAGGACTCAGACAAGGTGGGGGAGGTTTCTCTGATTGGCAGGTCCCTCAAAGGACAGTGCGACCTGGGACAGCGGGGCCAGAATGTCAGTTTTGACCCGAGGTCTGCGGAGGCCGGGAAGACGGTCCTCTGCTGGCGGCTGAGCCTGTCCTGCGTGCGCCTCGTAGACACACAGCCCGGCTGGCGGCTCGTTCCCTGCAGCACCTGGATCGGGTCAGGTTCAGAAGTGGTGGGTGTCGAGTGTCGACCTAGGAACCAGGAGGCCATGCTTCCTGCCTGGTCAGGGCACAGGCTGGGCTGCGGGCTCCACCCCGGTGTGGGTTGTGCAGGAGGCAGCGGTCCGTGATGCTCTCATCATTGGTGTTTCTGCCTGTCCCTCCCTCTCCCTTCCCCTCTGACATCGATAAACGCTCTTAAAGAAGTGGGTGTGAGGAAAAGGACAGGCACCAGCCTAGGGGGTGGGGGGGCAGGCAGTTCCTCACGGCCGCTCTGTGTGGCTGCACAGCCCGGGGACTGGCACAGGCTTTCCCAGGCTCCACGCGGTTCTGAAGAGCCTGCGTGACCGTGCTCGGGCCACTCCCCAGGGCAGCGTGGTCGAGGCACGCCGTCTCGCCGCCCGCGGCTGCACCGGGTGTGCGGCAGCGTCCTGGCGCCGAAGAGGCCCTGTGGGCTGTGGTTGGAGGGGGTGGAGCAGGCTCCGCCTCCTCGGCAGAAAATGCTTGCTGCGCTGGCAGGCACCCTTCAAAGGTGCGGCCCCGTCCGTGCTGCGAGATGGCACCATGGGTCTTCACTGTGCTGTGTGGCCCACGAGCCCGCACCGGAGCCCCTGGAGAACGAGAAGGCTCTGGCCCCTCCCCTCTCCCTTCCACAAATGAGTGTTCCGGGGTCCTGGGCAGGCGTGTGCACCCCTCTCCGGCTGTATTTTCCCCTAAAGATGGGAAGGGACCGGGTGTGTGGGCTTCGTGCTTTGCAGCCCTGGCGGGTGGGTGCAGCCTCCTGGGGAGGGGGGGAGGTGACGAGCAAGCCAGACTGCGCTCTCATGGTCTGCCTCAGTTTTCATTCCGGTGAAGCGTGGCCTCTAAAGCCCCTGTTGAGTGGCCGGTGGGTCCTGGGTGCGAGCAGGCAGCTGCACACTGTCCTCCTCGCCACATCCCCTGCCCTGCGCCTCCTCCGTGACCGGTGACTCTCGGATGTGTTTGCAGATCCCCCGCCGCCGCAGCCGCCTCCTGCAGACGGAGTTCCGCCGCCTCCTGCTCCAGGCCCTCCCGCCCCGGCCGCGCCCTAGTCCGCGGGCTGCTGGGAGCGCACGACCCCGCGACCCCTCGTCACCGCCAGCGCCAGCCGCAGGGGATGACTGACATTCCTCAGCTTCCTGGGTTTCCTTCAGGATTTTTCTTCTCAGCCCAAGCACGTGTCCCCTATCCCCTCTCCCTTTCCTCCTGCCTCTCCTCTCCAGCCTGGCGCCCTGCTGTTAGTTCCTCGCCCACATTCGGGGCCCTCGGGACAGATGCCCTGGGCATTCCAGTTGTTTCTGTCCTGGTGTGGGGACTCCAGGCTGTCATTTCTGTGGTCCTGCGTTCTGCTTTGCGCCTCTGGTTGATGTTCATAATCATTTCTGTTTCCTTCATTGCTTTAAGGGAGAGCATTCAAAGTTGATAGGAACCAAAAACCGGTGGTGGGCAGAGGGACAGCCAGCAGGGACCACCCTGAGGCATTACAAGTGACCTTACTCCTGCTCATCTGAGCTCAGAACGGTGCTGATGGTGATGTCTCTGCGGCTTCGGCCACCGTAGGTGCGCCCGAACCAACGGACGGGGAGGGGCCCCTGGCTCTCCCGTCCCGCCAGCGGCTTGCTGAGCTGCGGTGTCTGTGTGTTCCAGGCCGCGTGAGCTTTGGGCTGGTCTGAGGGCGGCTTCCCTTCGTCCTGGCGTGGGCCGACCGCGCCGCCCTGTGAACCCAGCCCACTTGTTCACTGCTCGTGTGCATGCTTTTTCTCTTAAAAAAAAGAAAACTTTTAAAAAAGGACGTAGATAGTGCTGGCATTTAGCTCACGGCTAGGCTGCCGGGGAGCAGGTCCCCACACGACCTCTGGCAGCAGCGGGTGAGGGCTCAGTGGAGCGGTGCTTTCGGGCTGGGTGGGGCCCCCAGGGAGCCGGGTCTGCAGCCTCATACCTCCCCTCCCCGCTGAGATCTCCGTTGAGGAGACGCGGGGTCACAGAGCATCGTGCTGGAGGGTCGGGCCTCGGCCGGGGAGGAACGCCGTTCCAGAGGAAGAGCCACAGAGGTGCCTTCACGTGACCCCATTCCTGCCCCGCAGAGGAGTGGCTCCAGATGACTTGAGACCCTTGGTTCCCCCCTGGCCCTCCCTGACCCTGTCCTGTGTGTGTGGGAACGTGCTCCACACCGATTCCCAGAGCCCCGCCACCTCCCTCAGCCTCGGGCGGCAGCTTCGGCCAGAATGCCGAGCGGACCGCCTTCTGGGGATCTTTACGTATGCGAGGGGTAGGCAGGTGTTAAAGCACCTTAGGACTTCCCCTTCATGTCAGAAAGCAAACAACACGGAGAAAACCAGTTAGGATTCGCCTTCCCAGCCCTCGGGGGGCCTCTGACCGGGGGGGGGGGGGGGGGGGGGGGCCTGGTCCCGTCGGCACTAGAGCCGGGACCTTGCTCCTCAGTTGCTCGGGGCACGGAGTGGGACCAAGCTGGCTGCTTCTGGCGACCGTGCATTTGCCTCCAGAACAGCCCCAGTGCCTTCTGACGGGCCAGGGTTTTCCAAAGGAAACTCATTCCAAATACCCACCTTTCCCACTGGGGTCTGAGAAGGAAAATGAAATTCTGGTTCATACTGTGGTCCCTGTTACCTCAGGTTTTTAATGTGATCACTTTCGAGTTTAAAAGATCTGCGTCAGGCTGTTTTTGCTGCGCTGGTGGCGATTCTGCACAGAACCAAACTCGGCACTGTTGTGTTCGGTTAAGTAGTGGCGTTTTCTTTTCATGTCTCTGATCTGGTTTTGTTCCTGTAACACAGCCACTCGATTTTGTGAGGGGGAATAATACGTGGTTTTTGTACAAACCTGTCTCTGTGTGGTTATTCGGGGAGATGAGGGCGTGTGGGGAGGCTGGAGGAAATGGTGGAGGAGGCCTAACTGCCCTGCTCGGGGAGTACACGGAGCATCACCTCCCGGTCCATCCGTCTGCATGTCTGCCCGCTTCGTGGTTGGTCCTGTGAGGAGCCTGCACACGCAGCCCCATGCCCTGGTCGGCGGCCCCCCACCTTCCTCATCCTTACACAGCACACAGTCCACTGTGTGTTCCCTGTTAGGGTGGAACAAGTGGGGGTCTCCCCAGGGGGTGGCCAGCACCCACAGGGGAGCCCAGTCCTGCTCGTGAGCTTAAGCAGCGGTCGCCCACCTCTCGGACCACCAGTTGGCGACCGCTGAGCTGGAGGGTGTCCATCAGGCACAGCTTAGGTGCGGCCCCGAGGAGGAGACGGGCCTGCGGGCCAATGAATCCTCAAGTCTCTACTCCAAAGGTCAGCCTTTGAGAAGCCGTTCAGGAACCGGAAGCCGTGGTCTTCAAGAGGCCATGAACCGGGAAGCCAAAGGAGCGACTCTGCCAGGCAGGCGGTGAGCGCTGGCCCCTGGGGGACACAGTCAGTCTGCGGTTCCTGAGGCCCTGGCTGCGGCGTGCTCCCCCAGGTGCAGTTAGGAACAGCTGGTCCTCTGCACTTGGACCCGGATCCCCTGTAGGATCGGCACGGCTGCTGGGCCCGGCTCGGTAGGTCGGGAGAGTTCTGGAATCCGGTGTGGTTAACGGGCTCCCTGCTTCTGGTGCCACCGCCACCGTCAGGGCCAGAAGCAGCCGTGTGTACAGCAGGTTTGCCCCAGTTCCTGATAGTTCACTGCATGAACCCATGAGTCCAGTGAGCCCGTGGCCGCTGTGTCCGGGCATGGGACTTGCATGCCGTGAAAGGAAGCGAGAATCCTGGGGTGACGCCTGCAGTCTGCACCGGGTGCTCCTCCATGTTTCTTTCCCGCTGGGTGTCACAGCCTGAGGGCTGACCTGCCTTCCAGGAAATGCCACGTGGGTAACCAGCAACTGCTGGTCTGGATGCACAGTGCCAGCCTGAGGCGTTCTTTCCACAAACTCCTGGGGCCATGGAAAGCCCTCTTCCTTTGCCCGGCTGCTCCTGCTGAGGCCTTGCCCCGTGGGTTGCTCCGTTTAAGGAAGTCGTCTCGGAATGGGGTGCCAGGTACATCCTTGTGAATGCTCTCCTGGACGTGCTGCTGCTGTTCAAGCCCAGGACCCTCCAGTCCCACCCAGCTGCTCCGGGCAGAGCCGTGCCTTGCAGAACTGGGGCCATCGTCCCTCCCTCCTGCCCAGGCCTCTCCCAACCCCGGGGAGAGCCAGGAGACTGACCGTGGCAGCCACCTTCCCCCGACCCTCCAGTCCAGCCTTCTCAGGCCTCAATGAAGTGGCCGTGCCTGAATTCCGCACAAGGGCCTCCCACTCTGGTTCCTCGGTTCCACCCTCGGCCGTGCCCTCGCTGCCAGCCCAGGAGGGCTGGGGGTGGAGGGCTCCCGGACGGGGACGGCCCTTTGCTGGGCCCAGCTCTCGGTTTCTGTGGCTGGTCTGGCCCCAACACGACGGGCTCCCCAAGGCCTCCGGAGGGACGTGTCCTCTTGTCCCCCGTGTGCGGCGGCTGCGGGTGCTGGAGACGCTTACAGAGGTGCCTGCCTGGCGGCGGGACACGCAGGCCAGCCTGCCGTGCCCCTCCAGCGCTCTGCTGGCTCAAACTGCGTGGCTTCCTCCCGCTGGAGGTGACCAGGGCCATGGGGACCAGGGGCTCTGCCACCGTGGCGAAGTCTGACCATCTCCTGGGGGCGTCCGTTCCTGGGACGAGAGCAGCCGAGCAACCAGAGTGCCTACAGCAAGGTGGGGGGGGGGGGGCAGCCTTGAACCGGGGTCCTGACCCTGGCTCCTCTCTTCCTGCAAGTGGTTCACGAAGGCTCATGCCCAGCAGCATGTGGTCACAGCCCCCTGCCCGCAGCCCAGGCCAGGCTTCTGCCCAGCACACTGCCCTGGGAGGCTCTAGATACCCTTCCTGGTTGATCTAGGGCCGTGGTCGGCAAACCACGGCTCTCGAGGTACATGCGGCTCTTTGGCCCCTTGAGTGTGGCTCTTCCACAAAATACCACGTGCAGGCATGCACCTACAGTGCGATTGAAACTTTGTGACCCATGCGCAGTTGTCGGGTTTTGGCCTGGGCGAGTCTACTTTGACTCAAGGGGCCAAAGAGCCGCATGTGGCTCGTGAGCCAAGGTTTGCCCACCACGGATCTAGGACGGACGCCGTGGGGACTTGGAGATGACAGCATTAATTCTTACGTGCCCCGGTGGGGGGTGCGGGGAGAGGGGCAGGACCCCCAGTCTTCTGAGTGAGGCCCAACCTCTGCATGCTGAAGCCTCTTGTGAAATTAAGACACGGTAACGGGAAGGCGGGAAGTGGAAAGCTTTGTGTCTGTCTTGCGGACGTGCTTATGCGGTTAGGAACGAGGCCAGTCAGACCCGGGAGAGCACTCGGAGGTGGTCGTGGTTGCTGCGGAGGCTTCACACAGGAGCCACGTCTTCCTGAGCCGCCTGAAGCCTGTCCCAGCCTCTGCCGGACCGCAGCCGGGGTGAAGCCAGGGGTGTCTACACAGGAAGCTGGCGTCGCCATGGCTATGGGCCTTGGTGCTGGGGCAGGTGGCCAGACCCAGGAAGAGCCCCAGGCGCACAGAAGCATTGCCTCGCAAAGCACCCCTGGTGCCCAAGAGCGGGGACTTGAACATGGGGCCGTGGTACGTCTTGGAGACCACTTCCTTTTCCTTCACATCCAGTTCCTGTGTCTTCTCGCCCCTTCCCCGGCCTGTGCCAGAGGAAACGGTCCGCACATTCGGTGCAGTCGCCCCTTCCCGGTCCCTGGCTCTCCTCGGCCTCCACACCGGAGGCTGGAGCTGCTGCCCTCCTGCTGAGCTGCCCCCGGCACCTGCTAGGGAGGATCAGGGTGGGACGGGATGGCAACAGTTTAAAATCCCCAAATGGAAGCCGTAGCAGAACCTGTCCCCGGAAGGGAAGGGGCTGGTGCAGGAAGGAGGCGCCTGCTTATGGCAACGAAATCAGTGAGGGGAGACTCGGAGTAGGTCCCGGGGTAGGTGGGAGTTTTAAGGAAGGTGGGGTCGGGACCCATCAGACGTTGGTGATGCCGGACGGCCGAGGCCCATCCACGAGGCCTCTCTCCGGCACAGAAGGCCGCAGGCCTGTTCGCCACCTCCCCTGGACCGTCACCGAGTCCGGAGACAGACGAGCCGCCGGCGGGAAGCGGAGAGGGTTGGAGCGCGAGGCCCTCCCCAGCCTCTGCCCTCATGTGCTGTCCCAGAGGCAGTATGAAGTCAAAGGAAAAATACCGTGTGATTTCACGGCTGTGTGGGACCTAAACAATAAACCAAAATGGATGCAGGCAGCGATGGACAGCTGCCAGAGGAGGTGTGGGGGCCTGACTGCAGGAGGAGAAGGGATTACGGGAAGAGCCTCATAGGATCGGGGTGGTGATTACCTACCCGGGGGGAGTGGAGCTGGGAGAGAGGGGGAAGGTGATGGAGGGAGACGTGACTTTGGGTAGTGAACACACACTATACAGATGACAGAACTGTATACCTGGAACCTATATAACTACTAACCAATGTCACCCCAATACATTCAATAAAAAGTCCCTTTGCAGGAAGCTCCAGACCCATGGCCTGGGCTGAGAGTGGATGCTGCCTTCACTCACCTGTGCCTCCCCCGGCCCGGGGCCCTCCCGCCGCCCGGCCCTGCTCGCTGGGGTGAGGGCGCGGTGCCTGCGGGAGGGGCTGGGGGCTGGGCACCCAGGGTGCGGGCTTCAGGCAGAGCTGGAGAGGAGACAGCCCTGCAGCAGGAGGGGGTCCAGTGAGAGAAACAGGTCTGAGCCAGCGGGGGTAACCCCATCCCGTCTCCTCTTAGTCACCAGGAGGACGCGGTGCCCTGGGCACAGACGGGGAGCTCAGTCACCGGGGCGCTGCTCGGCTGTGACCCCAAGTAGCCGGGGGCGGTGACACGGGGAGGTGGACGTTGACTCGTGATGAACTGAGAGGCCTGCAGGGCTCAGGGAGGGGGACGGGCGTCCAGGGCGGACGGGCGCCTGGCCTGGCGCCGCGCCCCCAGGCTGCGCTCTAGGCCCGGGTCCCCCCAGAACGGAACCGAGCTCCGGTGCCTCCGGGGGAAGAAGGCCCGGGTCCCCGGACCCTGAGCTCGTGCCTCCGGGGGAGAAGGCCTCGCCGGCGGCCAGGGGAGGCGCCGCGGCTGGAGGAGGCCCCTGCCCGGCCGCCCCCGGGCCTCGAGGATCAGGCTGATCCGATTAGAGGGGCGGCCCTCGTGGGCACCCGGAGGCCCCGCACGAGGCCGGCGCCCTGCACCGGGTTCGGGTCGGTTCGGCTCGGGCTCCCGCCCCTCGGAGCCCCGCCCGAGTCTGCGGGCGCCCGGCCCGCCGCGAGCTCGCCGCGTGGCGGGCGGGTGGGCTCCGCGGGGAGGCGGGGCCGCGACCTCCCGCGCCCCGTGGGCCCCCCGCGGGCCGCCCCCGCCCCGGCCCGGCAGCCCCGGCCCCGCAGCCCCGGCCCCGGCAGCCCCGGCCCCGCAGCCCCGGCCCCGGCAGCCCCGGCCCCGCAGCCCCGGCCCCGGCCGCCCCGCAGCGCCCGGCGGCGGCGGCGTCACGGACGTGCGGCGGGCGGGCGGGCGCGGCGGGCGCGGCGGGCGGGGCGGGGCGGCGCCGCGGAGCGGGCGCGGGAGGCGGGAGGCGGGAGGCGCGGCGGCTCCGGCGGGCGGCATGCGGCTGCTCGCGCTGCCCACCGCGGGCTGAGACGCCGCAGTCCGGCGGGGAGCGCGGCGCCGAGCGGAGGCCAGCGAGCCGGGCGGACCGGGCAGCGCCGGGGCCGCGCCATGGGCCGCGCCGGGGCCGGGGGCCCGCGCCGGGGGCCGCCGCCGCCGCTGCTGCTCCTGGCGGCCGCGCTGCTGCTGGCGGCCGGCGCCGCGCCCGGTAGGTACCCCGGCCCGGGGCAGCGGGCTCCCCTCCCGGGGCCGCGGGCTCCCCTCCCGGGGCCGCGGGCTCCCCTCCCGGGGCAGCGGGCTCCCCTCCCGGGCCGCGGGCTCCCCTCCCGGGGCCGCGGGCTCCCCTCCCGGGGCCGCGGGCTCCCCTCCCGGGCCGGACCCGCCTCCCCCGGTGCAGCAGGTCCCGAGCGGGCGGCCAGGGGGCGGGGCAGCCCTGGCCTGCAGCCCGCGCGGGTCGGACCGGGAAGGGGCGCCGAGAGGGAGGCCGGAGGGGGGTGCGGCCCCACCTGGGGGTGCTGGCCCAGGTGCGGCTGCAGAGGGGTGGGGCGGGGCGGGCGGCCCTGAGGCTGAGACTTGAGCGCCCGACTTAGAGGTGAAGGGGGGGCAAGAGGGGAGGGACCCTGAGGGTGCAAGTTTGGGGGGGCCCTGAGGTGGACGGGGCCTGGGGGTGTGCGTCTGGGCGGGGGCGGGTGGGCGGGGCCATGATTTGCATTCGGGGCGGGGCCTCAGGTGAGCGGGGGCCCTGAAGGTGCAAGCTCGTGGGTGGGGCCCTGAGGGTGCGCCCTTGGGCAGGGCCTGTGTGAACTCGGGGCAGGGGCCTCAGGTGGGCGGGGCCTGGGGTGGGCGGAGCCTGGGGTGTGAGCTCAGGATGAGGCCTGTGGTGGGCGGGGCCTGGGTGTGAACTCGGGGCGGGGCTCAGACGGGCAGGGCCTGAGGTGGGCGGAGCCTGGGGTGTGAACTCGGGGCAGGGGCCTCAGACGGGCAGGGCCTGAGGTGGGCGGAGCCTGGGTGTGAGCTGAGGATGAGGCCTGGGTGGGCGGGGGCCTGGGTGTGAACTCGGGGCGGGGCTCAGACGGGCGGTGTCTGGGGTGGGCGGAGCCTGGGTGTGAACTCGGGGCAGGGGCCTCAGACGGGCAGGGCCTGGGGTGGGCGGAGCCTGGGTGTGAGCTCAGAATGAGGCCTGTGGTGGGCGGGGCCTGGGTGTGGACTCGGGGGCGGGGCCTGTGGCGGGCGGGGCCTGGTGCTAGCTCAGGACCGGGCCTGAGGTGAGAGTTCTGGGCAAGATCTACTCCTGGGCTGCGGAGTTGGGGGCAGGGTTAGCCTCCATGTCATGTGGGTTTCGTCTGGTCTGTCTGGTCCGGAAACCTGGCACCTGGCCGGATGTGAACCTGGGATGGGGCGGGGGCGGGGCGAGGCCAGGCCGTGGTGAAGCGCAAGGGAGGCGTGGCCTTTGCGGGGGCGGGGCCAGGAAAGGCAGTGTGGGCGGGGCTTCACTGTGGGGCGGGGCCTGAGACTGGTGTGGGCGTGGCCTCGTGGTGGGCGGGGTCTGAAAAGGCGGGTCCCTGACGCCCCGCCCCTCTGCCCGCAGCGCGTGAGGCGGGCAGCGCCGTGGACGTGGACGAGCCCGCCCAGACCAGCCCCGCGTGGGAGCCGCGAGCGAACGCCACGCGGGAGCCGGCGGGCCCGCCCGGAGCGGGGGAGGCGGAGGCCTGGACGGCGGACGGGGCCGCGGGGGCCCCGGGGGCCGGGCCGGAGGACGCGCTGGAGGCCTCGGCCGCCGTGACGGGCACCGCCTGGCTGGAGGCCGACAGCCCGGGCCCGGGCGCCGGGACGGCGGAGGCGGGCAGCGGGGACACGCAGGCCCTGCCCGCCACGGCTCCGGCCCGGGCCCCGGCTCCGGGTCCGGCTGCGGGCGAGGCCCCCGGGCGGCCATCCCCGCCGCCCGCCCTGCCTGAGGCCACAGCGGCCGGGGGGCCGCCCGCCCCGGGCCCCGGCCCCGGCCCCGGCCCCGCGGGCCCCGCGGAGGGGTGGCTGAGCCCGGGCGGCCGGCCGGAGCCCACGCCCCCGCCGCCGGGCGCCCCGGAGCGCCCCCCGGGGCCCGCGGTCATGGACATGGACTACCTGGAGGGGCTGGAGGGCGAGGGCGGCGCCCCGGAGCGCCCCCCAGACCCGGACCCGGACCCGGAGGCGGACCCGGAGGACGGCGCGGAGACGCCCTCCTGGAGCCTGCTGGACCTCTACGACGACTTCACGCCCTTCGACGAGTCCGACTTCTACCCGACCACGTCCTTCTACGACGACCTGGACGAGGACGGCGACGGCGACCCGGACGGCGAGGGGGGCGCGGCGCCCCCGGCGCCCAGCAGGCCGCCCCCCGGCTGGTGGCACGCCGTCCCCCCGCTGCGCCCCCCGGGCCCGGCCCCCGGCGGCAGCATCGCGCTCCGGCCGCGCCCCGGGCAGCCGGCCCGGGACCTGGCCCCCGGCGAGAACGGCACCGCGTGCCGCAGCGGCTTCGTGCGGCACAACAGCTCCTGCCGGTCCGTGTGCGACCTCCTGCCCAGCTACTGCCACAACGGCGGCCAGTGCTACCTGGTGGAGAGCATCGGTGCCTTCTGCAGGTGAGGGGGCGCCTCCTGCAGGTGAGGGGGGCCTCCTCCAGGTGAGGGGGGGCCTCCTGCAGGTGAGGGGGGCCTCCTGCAGGTGAGGGGGACCTCCTGCAGGTGAGGGCGCCTCCTGCAGGTGAGGGGGGCCTCCTGCAGGTGAGGGGGGCCTCCTGCAGGTGAGGGGGGCCCTGCAGGTGAGGGGGGTCTTCTGCAGGTGAGGGGGGCCTTCTGCAGGTGAGGGGCACCTCCTGCAGGTGAGGGGCGCCTCCTGCAGGTGAGGGGCGCCTCCTGCAGGTGAGGGGCCTTCTGCAGGTGAGGGGGGCCTCCTGCAGGTGAGGGGGGGCCTCCTGCAGGTGAGGGGGGCCGGCGGGGGCCCATGGCTGGGGAGAGCTCTGGGTGTGTGTGGGGGGACCCAATCCAGGCCCAGGCCCAGCTCCCAGGCCCCGGGGAAGAGCTGTCCGCGCCTCGGTCCCCGGAGCGGCTCCTCAGAAGAGGTTTTGTGTTTCCTCTAAAGGCTGTGTCCCTGACCCAACCACTGACTCTGAAGGCAAGAGGGCTCTGGCCTGGGTGGCCCAGTGGATAGAGCGTCGGCCTGTGGACCCAAGAGTCCCAGGTTCAATTTGGGTTAAGGGCACAGGCCTGGGTTACGGCCTCGATCCCCAATAGGGGGCGTGCGGGAGGCAGCCGGTCAGTGATTCTCTCCCAGCACGGATGTTTCTGTCTCTCTCTCCCTCTTCCTTCCTCCCTGGCATCAATAAATATGTTTTTAAATAGAGGCAAGGAGGGGAAGGGTTTCGGAACGGGCCCTCGCTGGCTTGAGGAGTTTTGGGGGCGAGTCGTGTCTATGCTGCGGACCACGCCCTCTGAGCCCCCTGCAGGGCCCGGCCGGGGGTGGGTGTCCGGTCAGAGGAAGGCCCTTCTCACTGGGCCAGACCAGCCCGAGAGCAGCCACGCAGCCGAGGGCGTCTCCCCGAGTAGCAGACGGCAGGGGGGACTGGGGTCCACCTTCTCCCTTCTACCTTGATGTCTGTCTCCTGGGAGCACCCATCCAGAAAAGACGGAGCGGCCTGCAGCACCTCCCTCCCTCCCCGGGAGGCAGGAGGCTGCCAGGAGCCGGCTCATCCCGGACGCCCCGTCGCCGATGTGCTGTGAGCCGCCTCCGTCCTCCCAGGCCGAGCGGGCAGGGCCTCTTGCTCCGCAGGACCTGTTTCTGTCCGTCCTGGAGAAGCGTTTCCATCGTGAGGGCGTCCTTTTAAAAACACATTTTATTGATTTCTGAGAGGAAGGGAGAGGGAGAGGGACATCAATGGTGATAGAATCACTGATGGGCTGCCTTCTACACGCCCCCAACTGGGGATCAAACCCGCAACCGGGGCATGTGCCCTGACCGGAATCGAACCCGGGACCCTTCAGTCCGCAGGCCGACGCTCTGCCCACTGGGCCACACCGGCCAGGGCATGGACGTCTTTGTTAAGAGTCATTCTTGGTCTTTTTGGAGGCGTGTGAGGAATGCAGATCCTTTAGGTCTTGATGCTCTGGCAGGAGAGGGATGCGTAGGAAGCATGAATGTTGTGCCTTTGGCACTAAACCTTGGCGTCCAGTCCTCCCCGTGAAGCCCAGGTCACTCTCGGGAGGGTGTGTCCACACCGTTCTGAGCGGGGTTACCAGCCACGGCCAAAGGAGCAGCTGTGACCAGGGAATAATGGTGGCCCAGCCGCGTGGTTTCGTGGCTGGGCGTCGACCTAGTAACCAGGAGGTCACAGTTTGACTCCCGGGTTGAGGGCTCCATCCCAGGCCTAAAGGAGGCAGCCAATCCATGATTCTGTCTCATCATGGACGTTTCTCTCTCTTTCTCTCCCTTCCTCTCTTTGAAATCAATAAAAATATATTTAAAACAAACCAAAAAAAAAAAAAAAAAAAAAGGAAAGAAAGAACGGTGGCCAGGCCATGTGGTTGGCCGAGGGCCACGGAAACGGGAGCACCTCGGGTTTTGCTCCTCGGACGTCAGCGGGGAGACCACGGCGATGGGTGGAGCCCGGAGATGGGGTCTCTGTGCAAAACCACGGCCCCCCCTCCTAGTGGAGGTCCGAGTGTTCACCTCACAGGAAGCTCCACCAGAGAGAGCCCTTGCTGCCCCCGGCACCCCTGGAGCTCTCGGGGTTCCCTGGTCCCTTCCCGGGGCTGCGTGGCTGTGTGGCCACGGCGCCCTCCCCGGGAGTCCTCCCTCCAAAGGGTCGAGGCCACCAGGTCCCCTTGCTCAGCCGCTGGCGGGCTCGGGAGCGAGCGGTTTTGCATTCCGCGCACAGGAGGCTGCTGAGCCGCAGCTGCAGACGCCTTTGTCTCTGCCTCCGGCCGCTGCAGAGCTGGGGCCGCAGAACTTCTCCGAGCAGCCGGCCGGCTAGCCCCACGGGCCTCCCGCCCCCGGGGCCAGCGGGGAGGGAAGGAACCCCGTTAGCCGGCCCCCCCCTGCTCCCCTCTGGGTCCTCCTTGCTCCGGTCGGCCGCGCACCGAGGTTCCCGTGCTCCTGCTCGGCCTGCCTGTGCATCCTTCCCCATCTTGCCGCTTTGAAGCAGCCTGGTTCCCATGGAAACAGCAATGTCATTGGGAGAACTGAGCCTGGGAATGTCCCCAAGGGCAGGGCAAAGTCACTCCACAAAAGGAGGAGCCCACCCGGGGGGCGGTTCTCACGAGCTCTCCCGTGGTTCTCACGGTGACAGGCGGCGGGTTGGGGGCCGGCGTCGGGGGCCAGATGGGAGAAGGACGCCTCGTCCGCGTGCCCCTCGGGGTCCGGTTCGCCACGGGAGCCAGCCGGCTGCACCGCGAGAAGGGCCTGTGCTGGGCGGCCCGACCCCGTCCCCCTCGCCTTTCCCCTCCCTTCTGGAGCCCGGGGCGGGGCGCGGCGGGGCGGGGTGGGCCGCCGAGCGGACCCTGCAGGCAGCACCAGGCCCCCAGTCAGCCAACGGCCAGTCCCATCAGTGTCTCAGGCCCTGGTCCCCTGGTGCCATGGAGGGGGTGGGAGGTGGTGGGCGGCCGGAATGTCAGCGGTGAGGTGTGCCCAGAGCCGCCGGCCCAGCTCCCAGGAGGGCGGGCGGGCGAGCGGGCGGCCGGTCCTGGGTCCCGGTGGGGGGCGGGGGCGGAGTGCCGGTCACAGACCAGGCCTCGCCCTGGCAGGGCCCCCGCCCACCGCCTGCTCTCGCCCTTGGCGGCCGCAGGTGCAACACCCAGGACTACATCTGGCACAAGGGCACGCGCTGCGAGTCCGTCGTCACCGACTTCCAGGTGATGTGCGTGGCCGTGGGCGCGGCCGCCCTGGTGCTGCTGCTGCTGTTCATGATGACCGTGTTCTTCGCCAAGAAGCTCTACCTGCTGCGCACCGAGAACACCAAGCTGCGGCGGACCCAGTGAGTGCGCCCGCCCGCCCCCCCGCCACGCAGCCACGTGGCCACCCGCCACACCCGCCACGCGGCCACCCGCCACGTGGCCACCCTCCACGTGGCCACCCGCCTCCTGGCCCAGATGCTCTCCACAGGGTTCCGGGACGGCTCTCCACCCCGTGTGTGTGTTTGTGTGTGTGTGTGTGTGTGTGTGTGTGTGTGTGTGTAAGAGATTTGATTTCAGAGAGGAAGAGAGGAGAGAGATAGAAACATATGATGAGGGGGAACATTTATATTTTTTTAATTGATTTTTTTTACAGAGAGGAAGAGAGAGAGATAGAGAGCTAGAAACATTGATGAGAGAGAAACACCGATCAGCTGCCTCCTGCATGCCCCCCATTGGGGATGTGCCCGCAACCAATGTACATGCCCTTGACCGGAATCGAACCTGGGACCTTTCAGTCCGCAGGCCGACGCTCTATCCACTTAGTGACACCGGTTATGGCCTGTGTGTGTTTTTAAATATATTTTTATTGATTTCAGAGAGGAGGGGAAAGGAAGAGAGAGAAGCATCAATGGTGAGAGAAAGAATCATGGATCGGCTGCCTCCTGCACACCCCCCACTAGGAACGAGCCGGCAGCCCAGGCCTGGGCCCTGACCGGGAATCGAGCCCTGGCCTCCTGGTTCGCAGGCCGGTGCTCACCCCTGAGCCGTGCAGGCTGGGCCCCAGCTGTGTGTTCATAGCAAAGCCCTCCCGGCACATCCGTCCCCTCACAGGAAGTACTGGAATCGCAGCAGAGGCTGCGCCCGTGCGCTCTGTGCCACCCAGCACATTTGTCCCCACCCGCCCCCCAGAGGCTGCCAGAGAGAAGGCATCCAGTCCTCGCCACTTAGAGCGTCGGCCTGCGGACAGACCGAAGGGTCCCGGGTTCACTTCCTGGTCAGAGCGCAGGGCCGGGTTGTGGGCCCGATCCCCAGCGAGGGGCGTGCAGGAGGCAGCCCACGCGTGATTCTCTCTCCTCGTGGATGTTCTCCCTCCGTCCTCTCTGACACCCATAGAAATATGTTTAAAAAGTAGAGATGAACATGGCAGGCGCGTCCCTGCTGGCGATCAGCGGCGTCCGTCCCTGGCCGCGGGCGGGGTTGCGGAGATGCCGCCCGGGGCCCTGAGCGCCCCCCGCCTTTGCCCATCACTCCCTCACGTGCGCCCTTCTCTCTCTGTCCCTCCAGCAAATTCCGGACCCCATCTGAGCTCCACAACGACAACTTCTCCCTGTCCACCATCGCCGAGGGCTCGCACCCAAACGTAAGGCCCGCCCCCCACCTCCGCCGGCACCCCCCGCCCACACCCCGCTCCCCCGGACCTCCCTCAGGCCCCCCCTCCTGTGTGCTCGCCTGCGGGCCTGCGAGGGTCTCCGCTGGGGCTGGGGCCATGGCGTGGGAAGGGGCTTGAGGCTCACCTCTCCCCGACGCGGAGCTGCGGGGTGCAGAGGGGTCTTCCCGCTCTTCCTGCGAGGAGGAAGCTCGGCCTGGGGGTTGCCCTTTGGGGGCTGGACAAACGTCTGGACACAGTTCTGGGACCCTAAGTCCTGGCAGACTTCTAGGCCATAGTGAGGGCTGAGGGGGGCCCATGGGTGCGGGTAAGCCCCATTCTGAGGTGGGTGAGCCCGATAAACACCAGCTGAAACCCCGGACGCGTCCCCACCGACTCTTCCCAAGACCCTGCCCTCTGTGTGCTCGCTGGACTCCCCGGGCAAGACCAGGCCCTGTCGGAGGCAGGTCCCAAGGAAGCAGGCCCTGGCCCATGCGGCTCAGTGGGCAGAGCGCCCGCTGCAGACTGAAGGATCCCGAGTTTGATTCCGGTCAAGGGCACAGGCCCGGGCTGTGGGCTCGATACCCAGCGGGGTGCGTGCAGGAGGCAGCCCATCCATGATTCTCTCTCTCCCCCTTCCCTTCCTCTCTGAAAGCAATTTTAAAAATATTTTTAAAATTTAAAAGAAAAAAAAAAGTTAAACAGTAGCCGCCCAATCCCAGAACTCGGCACGTGCCGGGAGCCCTGTGTCACGGGGTGGAGGCACCAGCGAGCACACAGGGAGCAAGTGAGCTCTCTGATGGAGGAACCACTGGAAGGGCCACAGAGCGCCGGCTCGCTGGGGCCTCCCCGAGGAGCCAGAGCTGCCCACGTCCACGGAGCTTCCACCGCTGCACCGCCCACCAACGCCACCACGGGCGCTCGGAGAGGGGCCATGCTACCGTGTGGGGCACAGATCCAGGCCATTGTCCCGGGTTCCGGTCCGGGGAGGGGGCAGCCCAGGTGGGGAGAGAATGAGTGAGGAGTCCTTGTTCACCAGCCCGAGGAGAAGCGGCTCGGGGACGGGTGGGCACGGAGGGGAAGGAGAGGAGGTCACGGAGATCACGTGAGGAAGGGGATCACGGAGGTGACGCGGGCAGTCTGTGCCCCGGAGGGTGGAGGAGGACAGGGACTCCAGGCCGTAGTCCGCACCGAGAGACGCCCGAGTTCAAGGCGGGCGTCAGAGCCAGGGAGAGGGCAGTCCTAGGGTCCTGACCACGGGACGGCCCACGGATGCAGGCCCCTGAGGGCAAAGGGCTGCTCCTCGTGGGGGGCTCCAGCCCCTCACCGCCCCCTTGCCTGACGCGCATCCTGTCCTGGTCCAGCCTTCCTTCCCGCCCGCCGTCCCCGCGGGGTCCTGGGGAGGCAGCCGCTCCTCTCTCATCATCGGTGTTCCTCTCCCTTCCTCGCTGACACCGGGACACATAGATCTTTTCACACAGGAAGAGATTGCGATCCGGTCTCCCACCACGTGCCCTCGGTCCCTCCGGCCCTGCCCCGCCCCCTGTCTCCGCCCTGCCCCCCTCACCTCTGTGCTCTTGCAGGACGACCCCGGCGCGCCCCACAAGATCCAGGAGGTGCTCAAGTCCTGCCTGAAGGAGGAGGAGCCCTTCCTGGCCCAGAACGCCCTGTCGGCCCCGCCGGAGGGCGGCCGCGGCGAGCCGGCCGCGCAGGAGGCCAACTGCCTCCAGAACAACCTGGCCTGAGGGGGGGGGGCGGGCGGGGGCGAGGGGCGCGGGGAGGAGGGCACGGGTTTCCTTTTCTGTCTCATGGCATGCTTCGTGTGTGTTGTCGGGAGGGAGGCACAGCCCGCCGCGGGCCGGGCTGTCTGTGCGTCTGTCCGTCCACTGCTTCCGCTGCTGTGGTTTCTAAGCCTCTGCTGTCATCCGACTGACTTTTCTTTTTGTACTTGGGTCCACCTTTTTTTGAAATACCAGTAAACACAACAACCGTTCTTGAAGTAAAACTTTTTAAAAAGCTGTCTTCCTGGCGTCCCGTGTCCGCTCCCTCCCGTCTGCGTGGGATTCTCACCTCCCACGGGCGTGTCTGCAGACGTGTGAGCCAGAAACCGGGTCTGAGGCGCTGGCTCGCTCGCGCTCCGGCACGGACACCCCGGGCCTGCTCCTCCACATTCTGGAGGCGGCACGGCCACTGTCTGCGGGCCACCTCTGCGTGCCCGTTGGGGACCCTGTGGCGGGAGCCATACCTGAACCCCCAATGATACCTGTTTGGGGTCCCCAGGGGAGGCCTGCGCAGAGGTCCCAGGAGGCCCTGTTGCCGGGCGCCCGCTCCCTGTGCCTGCCCGGGGGGCGGGAAGGAGCTGGCCGGCTGCCCTGGCACCTCCTGGCTCATCGAGGCCCGAGCCAGGCCCCCTGGGCGCCCGGCCGCCGCCGACAATCCCGCCGCCGGGCCACGGCGCTTTGAGGCCGGGCCAGCCGGCGGGGAGCCTGCCGGTCTAATTGGGCCTCCGGCGGGCGCCGCGCCCGGCTTGTCTGGACCCTGGCGGCCGCTTCCCCTCGTGAGGGACACAGGCCTCCGGCTCGGCCGGCTCTCGGGGCCACGGTTCACCTCGTGCTTCAGCCGGAGAAAGGGCGCCCGGGCCCGGGTCCCTGCCCGAGGCGAGCGAGGCCGACAGGCGAGCCGCCAGGAAGCCCAGCGGCAGCGCCCACCCGCTCTCTGCCGGCGAGCCGCGTTCCCACAGGAAAGAGGCCCCGGGCGGCCCCGTGGGGTGGCCCTGCCGAGCACCCAGCACAGGACCTGGCTCAGGCGTCCACGGGTCCACGTGAGGACGGTCACCCCCAGCCCACAAGAAACCGGAAGAGCGAGTGGCCCTGCAGTGAGGGCGGCTCCCGGTTCCTGAGCCCCGTCTCCCCGCACTGCCCCCTTCGGCTGCTCCCCCAGGTCCTCAGAGAGCCGTCCTCCTTCCGGGAGGCTGCCCCTTCCTGCTGAAAGGGCCTGGCCCCCCTCCTCCCAGCACCGCCCCCCCCCCCCCCAAAGTCCGCAGGGTCTGGCCCAGGACTGGCCTCCTGGAGGTGCCTGTCCCTCCCTCCTCGATGGGGAGGCCCTGGCAGCCGGGCTGAGCTCCAGGCTCCGTGCTGCTCCCTGGAGGGGTGGCTGAGCCCCGAGGGACCCCGGGACCACCCGGCCGAGGCCCCTCACTGCTTGAGGGACTGTCTGGGCTCTGGGGAGGGCGGCAGGCCCAGGGCCAGGCCGCCCGGACGACGCTGGGACGCTGAGCCGGCCTATCGGGCCGGGCGGACGGGCAGGGGCTCGGACCCTGGCTGCCCAGCGCCGCCCGGAGCTCCTGCCGTCACTGCACACCGCAGGCCTGAGCGGTGACACTCGGCGGTGCTGCGGGTTGGCCGGCCGCCGGCCCTGGGGGAGGGCTGGGCTGGCACCAGCTCGTGGGACCAGGGACGCTGGCAGGGAAACGAGAGAGCCTGCCCCCCACCCCCCGCCCGCCGCTTCCGCTGCTGACACGTAAGAGGATTAGGGCTCAGAGCCGGACAAGGGGCTCTTATTCTCGGGGCCGCACTCCCATGGGCTCGCAGAGTCCCGAGACCGGGACAAAGCGGGAGGAGCGGCCTGGCTTTGGGGGAGCACAGGGACCCCCTCCCTGCTCGGGCCTGGGCCCTGGCACCCAGCCACGAGGTCTGCCTGAGGCCCGAGCGCCAGGGCCGGGGGGGGGGGAGGGCTGTCCTCACCCGGCTTTCGGGGGGGGGGAGGCCTGTGCCCTCAGGGGATCCCTGAACCCCGAAGTCAGGGTGGAAGGAAGCGTGCAGCTGCAGAGCCCGCCTCCATGGGGGTTCTCTAGAGGGACCTGAGGCCCAGAGAGGCCCGGCCGGACCACGCCACACCACGCCACGCCGGAGGGCGGCCCAGGGGAGCGGGCGGGAGGAGTGGCGGCCGGGGGGCTGCCGGCTCGTCCTCCGAGAGCCGCACAGGCGGTGCTGCCGCTCCGGTTCTTTCTCTCCTTTTTCGCTCGTCCTCGCCCAAGGGTGTTTCCATTGACTTTAGGGAGAGGGAGAGACGGAGAGAGAGACACGGGTGGGCTGCCTCCCGCAGGGGCCCTGCCGGAGGCGCGTGCCCGCGGCCCGAATCGCGCCCGGACCCTCTAGCCCTCGGCCCGCAGGAGGCTCTGTCCCAGGAGCGGCCGGCTGGTCTAGGGCAGCCGTGGGCAAACTATGGCCCGCGGAGCAGAAGGTTCTCTTGCTCTCCCCTCCGCTCCTTCACCAGCAGCCCAAGAGGAGAGTGCCAGCATGGTCAGGCTGCTTTTGTTCCGGCCCTCCGGTCCAGTGTAAGAGCCCATTGTGGACCCCGAGTCAGAAAGTTTGCCCACCCCCGGTCTAGGGTTTCTCCGGATGGAATCTCCCAGCCGAGGCTTCTTCCCCGGGGACAGGCCGGTGTGACTGGGTCTGCTTGTTCCTGGGACGACGATGGCCCAGCTTGTCTGTCGCCGGGACGGCCCGGCCTTGCTGTCCCCCCTCCCCTTCTCCACCTAACCCCCGCCCCCCCGAGCCGGCACAAAGGCGCTGCTGTGAGCCCTGGACCCGCCATCGCGAGCCGCCGGCCACGGGAGGGTCGGGCCTGCAGACCCCAGCACCCCATCTCAGTGTGGGGGCCGGGGGGGCGTTCTCAGTGCAGGAGTGACACCGGGGCCCTGGCCGGTGTGGCTCAGTGGACAGAGCGCTGGCCTGCAGACCAGAGGGTCCCGGTGCGACCTGGTCAAGGGCACCCATCTCAGGTGCAGGCTCGTCCCCGGGTCTGCAGGGCCCCCACCCGTGTTTCTCCGACAATCCGTGGGATGAGAAAGGAGAGCGGCAGCCGGAGCCAGGGGGCTGGGCGGGAACGGGCGGAGGGGACCCCAGGCTCCACTCTGAGCGGGGGTCCGGCCGTGGGGAGGTGAGGGGGGCCGGCCGTGGGGTGAGGGGGGCCGGCCGTGGGGTGAGGGGGGCCGGCCGTGGGGTGAGGGGGCCGGGAATGGGGGGCCATCCCTGAGGGCAGCAGGCTCTGGATTGGAGAGCCCCGCAGCTCCCTCCGCCTCCTCCAGCGGCTCCTCCTGGTCCCGCCGGTCACCTGGCCCCGGGCGCCGGCTGCCCCCTGCTGGGAGCTCCCGGCCCTGCGCCCGCTGCCAGCAGCCTGGGCCCCGTGGGTCCCCCGATGCCTCCTCCTAGGCCTCTGGTCCCTGGCGGCCGGGCCTCGGGCAGCACTGGAGGCAGAGGGAGCCACAGGCGATGCCACTGGGAGTGGGTGGAGACGGGCCCCCCGGGGGGGAGGGACTCGGGGGCGCAGGGGGTCCCGCACCCCCAGGTGAGGGGGCACAGCCCTGCGGGGAGGTCGGGCGGTCTGCATCCCGGGTGGACTCGCTCAGCCCTAGGGGACCCCCCCCCCCGCCCGTGCCTCCCTCCTCCGAGCAGCCACGGGAGCAGCCCCCGCGGGAGGCAGGCCCGTCGCTGACAGAGAAGCAGCTTCAGAGCTCAGTCTGCATCGCCCGGTCTCGGGTTCCACAGGAACGGGGCCCCTGCCGCCCAGGCCCAGGCCGGCTCCTCCACAGCCCTGCGGGGGGGGGGGGGGGGTGCGGGGGGGGGAGTGCCATCACCGCCTGGGGGCCCTGGCTGAGCACCCCGAACCAGGTACAGGATCCATCCATCCAGGCTCTGGCTCCGTCCCCGGCGCGGGGCGTGAGGCCGCCGACGGATGGTTCTCTCTCCTCGTGATGTTTCTCTCCCTCTCCCTGCCGCTCTGAAATTGATAAAAATGTATACATTTTAAAAGTTAAGAAGAAGGAAAAAACCTGCTATTATCTTACATAAATTTCACCTGAACTCCACCCTTCCCCAAATAAATCTATCTTTATATATATTTCTATTTATTTCAGAGAGGAAGGGAGAGGGAGTTAGAAACTTGGATGAGGAGAGAGAGTCACGGGTCGCCTGCCTCCCGCTCGCCCCCTCGTGGGGATTGGGCCCAAAACCCGGGCATGTGCTCCTGACGGGACTCGAACCCAGGACCTTTCGGCCCACAGGCTGAGGCTCTACCCACTGGGCGGCAGCAGCCAGGCCGCCCTTTCCCCAGATGGTAAAACAGCCCTCCTAATGCGGGACAGGCCCCTACGTGCCATCTCCCTGGCCCCCGGAGCCAGGCAGCCTGGCTTGGTGGAGGTTCAGGTTCAGTCCCTGGCGGTCCGATGGGGCCAGAACCAAAGCCGATGCGGCGTGACCAGCGGAGGAGCCCTGGGGGCGGGGGTGAGACGCGGGGGCGAGGGGAGTCCTGATGTGAACGGAGGTGCGGTTGAAATACAGTGGCAATCACACTTGGGTAAAAACTGCTGTTTGAGTTTTAACCTTTCTATTCTGACTTCGACCTTCGCTTACTTGCTTAAACATTAGGATGGTTACAGCAGATGGATTCCCGCTGACTCAGCAGCTTTAGGGGTAGAAACTGTAGATAACCTTTAGAGATTAACCTCTGAGTTCTGCTTCTGTGTCATCGGCAAGATAGGGCCACATTCCAATGTTCCCAGCCTTTAGGATTTAGAGCAAAGGAAAATTCCTGTGGTTTGGACCCTTAAAACGACTTGTCTACACGTGGAGCGGCGCAGTCCTATGGAGCCCGCCCGTGTGCTCTCGCGGCTGCCCTGGCCGGCAATTTCAATAAACCTTTGCCCGCTTTTTAAATTCATCATCAGCCTCTGGCGATCTTATTTTGAACCCAGGGTTCGACCCCACAACAGCGGTGAGGTGACATCAGACCGAAGACGGGAGGAAAGTGGGAGAGTTTCCACGTGAGAGACCAGGGCCCGCGTCGCCAGGGCGGACCGAGGGAGGGACTCGTGGCGACAGTGAGACCTGCCACGCCTTCTGCAAATGGGCTCGGGGACCGGGGGCGGCACAGCCGGTGTGTCCCGGTGTGTCCCGGGTGCATGGCTCCCTCCGGCTCCTCCCCGAGGCCGGGGCGGGTCCACGCGGCCCCAGGCAGCTTTGTTTCCGGCGGGTTTGTGCGGTGGCCTCAGGGGGGCGCTGTGAGACCCTGTTCACGTCAGTCCTCGGGCCCTGCAGGTTCACACAGTGCGGGGTCCCCAAGAACGGAGGCCCTTTCCCTAAAACACCGGCTCCTGTGAAGCCGAGTGCCCGTCTGCCTCCTGGCGTCATCACCTCATACCCTAACGGGCAGCAGACACAGGCCTGTGGGCATGGCGAGGACCCTGACCCCCGAGCCGGCTCCATCGGAGGAGGCAGAAGGTGCTGGCCCCGGGAGCGGGCTTGGCTCTGTGCCCAGCCCCGTGCCAGGGGCTCATGGTCCAGATCCCCCTGATCCTATGAGACAGTGATCGGCTGATCGGCAAACTGCGGCTCGAGAGCCACATGTGGCTCTGGCCCCTTGAGTGTGGCTCTTCCACAAAATACCACGGCCTGGGCAAGTCTCTTTCGAAGACGTGGCGTTAGAAGTTTACGTTTAAAAAATGTGGCTCTCCAAAGACATTCCATCGTTGCTCTGTCGGTATTCGGCTCTGTGGGCTCATGAGTGTGCCGACCACACTATGAAAGTTGTTTCTCTGCTCCCTCCCTTCCTCCTTTCCTTCCTTCCCGATTCTGAGCGCCTGTCTGTGCCAGGCGCTGGGCACAAAGGCAAAGCTTGCACCCCAAGACCTCGCCGCCCCATCATCCAGAGACCAGCTGTGACTGGGGGGTGCAGGGGGAGCCCCGAGGGACTGGGGGAAGGTTCTCCAGTGGAGTTACAGCCGAGCCGGGCCCTGGAGGACGAGGAAGGGCATTCCAGGGGGAGGAACTGCATGTGCGAAGGTGGGAGGCAGGAAAGAACCGCCTGGTCGGGGAGCTGGGGGAGGGCAATGGGCCCGGGTCCAGGAGATCTGCTGGGTGAGGTGGGGGTCCCAGAACCCATATGGGGACCCTCTGCCTCCTGGACCTTCGCTCCGGCCGCCTGGCCAGGAGGAGGCCCCGCCCACCTGCCCCGAAGGAGGCTTTGAAGCCAGAGAGAGGGAGGAGGGAGGGGCCGCTGGTGTGGGCTTTGGGATCGCCTCTCAGACACCCCCTCCTCCTCCTCCTCCTCCTGCTTCTCTTCCTCCTCCTTCTCCTCCTCCTCCTCCTCCAACACCATGGCAACCAGGCCGCCGCTGGGGGAGCCACCTGTGAGCTGGGCAGAGTGGAGGGGGGTGGCTGGGGGTAGGGCCCTCTGCTCCCCTCTCAGAGCCTCAGTCTTGGCATCTAGAATATGGGCACCACAACCCAGCTGCTGCCTCCTGTGAACCCAGGTGCTCCAGGAAGCAGAGGCCCAGGCTGCACTCAGGAGGGGGGAGGCCCGGGGGTGAGGGCGGGGCTGGGGGGCCCTGCACCATCCTGAAGCTGGGGGCTGGCCAGGCGGCGGGGAGTCCCACTGAGCAGCCCGCCTGGTGCGCCCTCTGCACTGTCTGCCCAGAGCCCCGCGCAGCGGGAGGCAGGCTGAGGCACAGACACAGGGATGGGTGTCCCCGTGAGCCGCGCAGTGAGAGGTCTAGGGGTCCCCCTGCCCCAGAGCACAGGGCCCAGCTGCTCCCGGAACCCGTCAAAACCCCAAAAGGAGGAGCAGGGACGATCTGTTTCCGGAGGCTGCTGCCCTGATGACTCCAGACTGGCCTAGGCCAGTGATCGGCAAACTCATCAGTCCACAGAGCCAAACATCAGCAGTGCAACGATTGGAATTTCTTTGGAGAGCCAAGTTTTTATTTTTATTTTATTTTATTTTTTTCCAACTTCTACAATAAAGTTTATTGAAAAATGCATTTGTTAAAAAGATCAAATTTCTCAAGAGAGCCAAGTTTTAAAAAAATATATATATTTTATTGATTTTTCACAGAGAGGAAGGGAGAGGGACAGAGAGT
The DNA here is from genome assembly GCA_963924515.1 of Vespertilio murinus. NCBI lineage: Eukaryota > Metazoa > Chordata > Mammalia > Chiroptera > Vespertilionidae > Vespertilio > Vespertilio murinus. The sequence continues at coordinate 469,081 of OZ004715.1, read as the reverse complement.
TAGAAACATCGATGAGAGAGAATCATCGATCAGCTGCTTCTTGCACCCCCCCCCCCACACACACACTGGGGATGTGCCCGCAACCAAGGTACATGCCCTTGATCGCAATCGAACCTGGGACCTTTCAGTCTGCAGGCTGACGCTCTATCTGAAATAAGACATTAAGAATATACATCTCAAGTAAAAACTGCTGTTGAATTTTAACCCTAAGTCTGTCTCTTGCACCTGATTAAACAAGGAATATTTACTTTAGCCTTCAGGTTGAAACCTTGCCTGAGACCAGGAGCACGGGAGGTTGACTCCCACTGACTCGGTGGCTTCGGGGATGGAGACTGTAAATAACCTTTGGAGATAACCTTTGAAAAGTAACCACTAAGTTCTGCTCCGCAAGATAAGGCCACATTCCAATGTCCAGCAAGATGTAGCTGAGAATGACCCTGTGGCTGACCCCAGTCTTTAAAATGTAGTCTTTAGCCTTTAAAATTAAAACAAAGGAAAATTCCTGCGGTTTGAGCCTTTAAAGGGGCTAGCAACTTCTATAGCAGTCGCAGTTGTATGGAGCGGCCTGCGTGTGTGCTCTTGCAGCTGCCCTGGCCAGATATTTCAATACTTCTTTGTCTGCTTTTTTAAATTAATCATCAGCCTCCGGTGGTCTTATTTTGAACCAAGGATTCTACCCCACAACACTATCCACTGAGCCAAGCCGGTTTCGGCTCTTTCTTAATTTCTTTATTGATTACGGTGTTACGTATGTGTCCTTATTCTCCCATTAATACTCCGCACTGGACTTTCCAATGCCTAGTTCCATCTTTGTTTTCTGCTTTGTGCCAGGGCGGACCCCAGGCCCTTCTCCTTTCCGGATGCAACCCACGTTTCTAGCACAGCCGAGCTCGCCCGGGCGGGAGCGTGGGGCTTAGGGCAGGGAGAAGAGAGCGGGGGCCTGGAGGCGCCCCTGGGAGGGCTCCCACACCGCAGATCCGGAGGCAGGAACTGAACTTGTTGCAGCCTCTGGAGCCGCCCGGCCGAGGGTGCAGCAGGACAGCCTCCGGAAGTGCGCCATCACGTGTGCGCCGGAAGCGCCCAGGTCCAGGCGCCTCCTGATTGGCTGCGGTAGCGGTGTCGCGCGTGCTCCTGGCCCGGGGCGTGGGTCCTGTGAGCCGCAGTCCCAGCTCGGCTCCGCGGCATTTTGCTTCCGCGTCATGTTTCCCGAGCTCAACAACCTCCTCGACGCCTCCCCGGACCGGGCGGAGCCGGTAACCCGCGCGCGGTGGGGAGGGGCGGTCCCTGGAGCCCGGCGGAAGCGCGCGTCCCGGGGCCGGGCGCGCGGACCCGCGGGCTGGACGCTCCGTCCACCGGCCGGGGTGCCTGGGAGTTGTAGTCCAGGGAGGGCCGGCCGGGCTCGGGCTGGGCCTCAGGACCCGCGGGAGGCGGACTTCTGGGCTTCTCACAGGCCGTGGGTGCCCGTGGACGTTCTGGGAAGCGTGTTGGACGTATGGACGGACTTAGGCCCTCGGCGTGCTCACCCGCGTGGGGTCCGGCGCCCAGGGGAGGTTGCCTGAGCGGAGAGAAGGGTTTGGTTCTCCACCTCCCCAGGGGCCCAGCTTCCTCCCCGTCCTGCGTGTCCTTCTGGCTCAGGGGCCCCCCAGGATGCGGGGATCGCTGCTGCTCCTCCGACGCTTCCCTCCCATGGTGCCTAGACGCGCGCCTCCGAGCTGCTCTCGGCCAACGCGGGCTTGTGCCACCGCACACCTTTGTGTTTCCCACTCTTCCCGCCTTCTGGGGCACCTCGGCATTTTTCACCTTTAAGCCCAGGGGGTTACCTCTCCCAGAAACATCCCTGGTTTGTTTCATAACCTTGGTCTTCGTAACGCAATGCCCAGCTCCTCCAGCCAGCCAAGAGGCCTCTGTGACCCCCAGTGCCAGGCAGATCAGTTTCCATAGATCCTGTGGATTTCACAGCCACTCAGCAGTTCTTGGCTGCCCAGGCCTGCAGGTGGCGCTGGCTACCTTACCAATGACTTCTGCACCACCCAAGTGTTCAGCCCAGGGCCCAGCTAGGGAGAGGAGGGTCCCAGTGAGATGTCAAGCCCTTGGGGCGACCCTCAGGAGCTATACTGTGATCTTCCATGTTTGTTTTGTCTTAAATACATTTTTAAAGATTATCTATTCATTTGTTGTTAATCTTTATCCGAGGATATTTTCCCATTGATTTTTAGAGAGAAGGGTAGAAAAGGGGGAGAGACAGACAGAAACATCAATTGGTTGCCTCCTCCACATACCCCAGCTGGGCCAGGAATCCAGCCTGCAACTGAGGTACGTGGTGCCCTTGACCGGTATTGAACACGGACCCTTCAGTCTGTGTGCCAAGCAGGCCAACATTATCTACCTAGTACTGAGCCAAACTGGCCAGGGCATCTTTCATGTTTCGTAAGTGAAAAAAGTCACACCAGCACAGAGGTGGTGTGTCCAATCCCCGTGATCGACCTTCCCTTTCACTGACAAGGAACCCCAGGCGGCTGGGTCAGGGCGGCCAGGTGCTGCAGAGACCGCCGTCCTGAGAGGTCTTTCCAGGCTCCGTGGCCAGAGCTCTGCCTGAAGCAGTGTCCAGGGCCTTCGGACACTGAGGTCTGTCAACACCACGCCTTCCCTTCTTCCCACCCTCTGGGACGGACTCGGTGTCAGAATTAGAAGTAGGGAGGAAGCTGGAAAGTCTTTGAAGGTCCCTCCCGGGGTTGGCAGGCCGAGATTTTTGTTGGATTCTGATGGTAGACGCTTCCTTTGTTCGGTATCTCATTCCTCCAAGACTAGTCCCTGAGTTATAGGTGAGGAGTGAGGAAGAGGAGGGATTTTATTCCTCATTTTACTTCCGGAAAATGGAAGCCAACATATGCTTGCCCATAATGAGTGTCTTAGTACTGGTCACTGCAATTGTTGTTTTTCCCCCCACAATTTTTACTTCTTTTTTTATAATCCTAGCGCATACCTACCACACATGTGTTATACACATGTATTGCACACATATCTGTTACATACATGTACACACGTGTCTCTCTCTCTCTCATGCATACAGCCAGCCGCCCTCTGATCACCTTTTTGTGTTCCTCTTACTTTCCAGGGGAAACTGACTCTGCTCTGTGACGCTAAGACCGATGGCAGTTTCCTCGTGCACCACTTTCTCTCCTTCTACCTCAAAGGTAAGGGACCCGTGAGGCGGCTGGGAAGAAGCCGGCGGCAGAGAACGTGGAGAGAAGCCTGTTTCCGGGAGAACGGGGCGTCCAGCGTGCGGTGGCCACGTGGCTGCTGGTTAGAATCGGTCACGTGCAGTGAGGGGCCGGGGCCTCTCTGTGTTTCCTTTCTCTCTCGGCTGTAGGGCCAGTTTTAAAAGTTCATTTTAGGGGCGATGGGGGGGTCAGGGCACATAGGTAATACCTTAGCCAATAAAGAAAAAGTTAATTGTACTCCTGTACACTGACCACCAACAGAAAAACATAATTTTTTAAAGACCAAAATGTGTTGAAATAAGGTACCCAGTAATACATCTAACAGAAGTACATCTCAGAATCAATTGTAAAAGGCGCAATTATTAAATATTTAAAAAGTCGCATCTCAGAATCAAACTTGGCATTTTAGGTTGCAAGACGCCCGAGTCTCTGAGACCTGCCCTGGTGCTCCAGTGTGCAGAGGCGTGGAGAGGGGAGGGTGTGAGCAGAGACGGTGCTAGGATAAGCTTGTTTTGTCTTCCAGCTAACTGTAAGGTGTGCTTTGTGGCTCTCATTCAGTCCTTCAGTCACTACAACATCATGGGACAGAAGCTGGTGAGTGTCTCAGACTCGGTGGGGAGGTCCCTGAGTGAGGGTGCACGTCTGCGGGGTCTGTGCGGGCTCGAGGTGAGGCCTGGGGTTCCCCCGTGGCTCACTCCTCTCCGCTGTGCTCAGGGCGTGAGCCTGACCTCGGCGCGGGAGCGCGGGCAGCTGGTCTTCCTCGAGGGGCTCAGGGCGGCGGTGGACACCTTCTTCCGAGCTGAGGGGGGGGCACCCCCCCTGCGGTTCCTCAGGTCAGTCCGCCGGCAGCCCAGCCCGGCCCAGCTGGTGGGGGCCAGCAGCCCAGCCCCGGCTCAGCTGGTGGGGGCCGGCCCCGGGTGGCTGTTGCCTCTCCCTCGTGGCTGTTGCCTCCCCTCGGTGTGTGGGAGGTCGGAGTGGCTTCCGGGAGACACGTCCCTGCAGGCGGCATTCCCGGAAGCCCTCGCTCGGACCCTGGGCCAGGTGGGCGGCTGTCCCAAAGCTGTTGTCTGCGGGAATGTGGAGACCGGCTCGGGTTCTGGGAGGCGCGGGGCGGTGGCTCTGGGCCGGCTCCTTCAGAAAGAGGTCCGTGTTACACCCCAGCCGCCCTGAGGCCAGGCCCCTCGCACCAGGACCGAGCTGCTGTGTGTTCTTGTGCCCGTTGCTTCTCGGTCTTTTGGCTAAGATCACGTGTAGTTCCTGTGCCCAGTCAGGACCTGCTGGGAGGCTGCGCCCTGCCCAGCCACAGGAGCCTTCCGGCCAACCAGGGGTCAGGCGAGTGCCCCGGGGGCGGGGGCTGATCGCGTTGTGTCCACATTGGCAGCCCAGTGCGGTGCCGGGCCTCGAGGAGCATGTGTGTTGGAGCCCAGGACTGGGATCCGCTCTCTGCCTCCCCCGCCCTCCCTGGATCCTGCTCCCTCCAAGACGCACGCTGTGGAGAGAACTCTGCTGACTTCTGCCTCTTGTCCAGGGAGGCCACGGCCGGCAGCCTGCAGCCGCTGTTCGAGTTTGTGCGGGACGCCCTGGAGCCCGGGGACCCGGGGGCGGCTGCGTGGGGGCGCCCGGTGCTGCTGGTGGACGACCTCAGCGTGCTGCTGAGCCTGGGCGTGGGCGCGGGCGCCGTGCTGGACTTCGTCCACTACTGCAGGGCCTGCGTGTGCTGCCGGCTGCAGGTACGCGCAGGCAGGCCCAGGCCTGTCGGCTCCCCACTCGGCTCTGTGCTCGCCGTTGCTAAAGGGTGGCGAGCGCTGTCTCCCGTGGGTGGTCGTGGGGTGCTGCGAGGCCCAGGCCTGCGTCGCGGGCAGTCCCTGTCCCTCTGGGTGTGGCTGCAGGGCAGTGAGATGACCGGTACAGATTGCTGTGAGAATTGTGAGGTGCAGGGTAAGTGTGGGTTGTGACCTGTATTGTCAAGTTATTAGACAAAACTAGAGACTTTACCATAATGGAGGTTTTATTTTATTTTCTGTTAATCCTCACCTGAGGACATTTTTCCATTGCCTTTTAGAGGGAGTGGAAGGGAGAGGGAGAGACAGAAACATCCATGTGAGAGAGACACATCGATGGGTTGCCTCCTGCACGCACCCGGACCAGGCCCATGCCCTGGGCCGTGGGAGCCGGGACCTCCGGCCGCCGGCCGCCTGGTTGCAGGTGGTGGGGCTGGACGTGCGGGTTGATGTGCTGGCGATGGGTGTCCAGCGGGGACGGGAGCCCGGGCAGGGCCCTCCACAAAGGGCTGCTCGCGCGCGCGGGGGCGGCAGGGCTGACCTGGGAGGGGCAGGCCGGTCCTGGGGTCCCTGCCGTCAGGAGAGGCTCGTCTGTGTCTTGCAGGGAAACATAGTGGCCCTTGTGCATGCCGGCGGGGACGCCGAGGACGAGGAGGGCGAGCGCCTGCTGAACGGCCTCAGTCACCAGAGCCACCTGGTCCTGCGGGCCGAGGGCCTGGCCACCGGCTCCTGCAGGGACGTGCACGGGCAGGTGCGCGGCGGGCAGCTTCCTGCTGGGCGACCTCGCACGGGAAGGTGTCTTAAACGCGGGGCCGGCGGCTCTCCTGAGGCTGGGTTCCGCCCGTGCTGCCCCTTGGGTGCTGGGGAGGCCAGGCCTGCCCCAGGCTGCCGTGCTTCTCCGCTCTGGGACGCACCAGCCCCACCTCCAGGCCACTCCGTGGCCACTCTTGCCCAGGGGCACTCAGAGGCCAGGGTGGCGTCACCGGCGGCGTGGGCGGTTCTGCCGGGCGCTGGGCCTGGCTCTGAAGGCTCAGGACGCTCAGCCAAGACGCCCCCCGGACAAGCGGAGCCTTCCTGGGCCTCTGAGAGGAGCATTCACGTTCTAAGTTATCCTGGCAGCACGTGCTGACCATGGCGAGAGCAGGATGAAGGGCCCACAGACAGGGCGGGGGGGCCCTGGTGCCCATGGGAGCACGTGTCACTGTTGTGATGGAGGCACATTGACCCTCAACTGTGACAGCCTTGCGGGGGAGTCAGTCCCATCCCTGCATGGCACACGTGTCCGTGATCTCGGAGCCCGAGGTCACAGAGTAGCCGGGAGGTCATGGAGGGGCTGGGGGGGTCACAGAGGACCTGGAGGGGTCACGGAGGGGCGGAGGGGCTGGGGGTCACAGAGGACCTGGGGGGGTCATGGAGGACCCGGGGGGGGATCACAGAGGACCTGGGAGGTCACGGTGGGGCAGTACTGGGCGGGGCCTCATTCTCTCCTGTCCTGCAGCTGCGGGTCCTCTGGCGGACACCATGGCCGCCCGCCACGCGGAGCCGGAGCCTTACTTTCCAGTACAAGATCCAGGACAAGAGCGTGTCCTTCTTCGCCAAAGGACTGTCGCCTGCGGTTCTGTGACCCGAGGGCGGAGCCCGGCAGGAGGGGGAAGCCTCTCGCCTTCGAGCGTGCTCCCTGCTGGTGTGCACCAGGGACGAGCGGACCGTGGCCTGTGCCCTTGCCCACATCCAGCAGACACGTCAGAGCCCGCACCCTGCTCTGCAGAGACGGGAGCTTCCGTGTGACTCGTCACCCGCTGTCGGCTGTGCCTTGGAGCCAGGGTGGTCTGAGCGCTGGCAGGGACAGTCCCGATGGCGGGCACCTCGGGGGCGGGCACCTTGGGGGCAGACGGGTGGTCCTGGCCGCCGCAGAGCGCGCCCCGCGCACCCTGGCTCCACAGGCATCTCTCGCCAAGTCCTTTCCCTAAGCCCAGCACGCAAGGCGTGGTGGCCCAAGCAGGCCACACTGGCCTCCTGGGAGGGGCGGGGCTCCACCAGATCTGTGGGGCCTAAGGTCACCTGCTGCGGGAGGTGCTGAGGGGAAGGGTAGAGAGAACAGGACGAGCCAGAGACCAGTTCAGGGAGCGGGAACCCGCAGGAGAGCGGTCCCCTCAGCTGGCGGTGTGGGTGGAGAGCAGTCTCCTCGGCTGGCAGTGTGGGTGCAGGAGAGCGGTCCCCTCAGCTGGTGGTGTGGGTGCAGGAGCAGAGGCCCCTCGGCTGGCGGTGTGGGTGCAGGAGAGCGGTGCGGTCCCCTCGGCTGGCGGTGTGGGTGCAGGAGAGCGGTGCGGTCCCCTCGGCTGGTGGCGTGGGTGCAGGAGAGCGGTGCGGTCCCCTCGGCTGGCAGTGTGGGTGCAGGAGAGCGGTGCGGTCCCCTCGGCTGGCGGTGTGGGTGCAGGAGCAGAGGCTGGGTGCGAATGCATGGTTCCAGGAAGAGTGCCGTTTGGAAGGGCCTTGGCATGCTCCTGTTCTGTCTCCGAGGCATCTTGGCTCCCAGGATTCAGAAATGCCTTTTCCTTCTTCACTGCAGGGAAGGGCTGTTCTCTTTCTAGCTGAGAGAATTGTTGGAGTGACCCTCACTTTGGACTCATTTAGAAGTCGTTCCAGTCTTGTGCTTGGCTCCGTGATCACTGAGGAGCGGCAGCATCTGCTGAGAAGAAGGGCACTTGCTCTGTGTCTCTGACTGACTGACAGGCACGGGTTCTGAATGGAGCCTCTGTGCCGCCCCCTGCTAGGTGCTGAAAGGTTCGTGCGTCTGCTCTCAGGGGCCATTAGCTCTTACATTGATTTTAGAGAGAGACATGGGCTTGTTCCACTTACCTGTGCGTTGGCTGACTCTTGTTTGTGCCCTGACCGGATCGAACTCACAGCCTGGGTATAGCGGGGCAGCGTCTCACCAGCCAGACTGCCTGGCCGGGCTACAGAGCCAGTTGAAAGGGTATTGTGGCCGCCCCAGCCGGCGTGGCTCAGTGGATAGAGGTTTGGCCTGCGGACTGACGGGGGCCCAGGTTGTGGGCTCGATCCCCAGTAGGGGGCGTGCAGGAGGCAGCCGATCATTGATTCTCATCATTGATGTTTCTATGTCTCCCTCTCCCTCTCTGAAATCAATTTTAAAAAAATGTAGAAAAAGGGTTATTGTGCCCACTTATCCAGAGGACTTTCACCAGCACTTTGTCAGGTTCTATAAAGTGTTCCTCAGACTTTGCCTTATTTTTTAAAACTGTGGTTGTATAATTTTTTATTACTAGGTTTTAAAATCTTTGTTGTTGCAAGTATTACATATGCCTCCTGTCCCCCATTAATCTCCTCTAGCCTACCCCTGTCCCCTGGTTGTATAATTTTAATAAAACTAATGCAGAAATCAACTTAATACCCTCTCAAATGTTTATTGGAAAACGACTTACCTGATTTTATTGATTTTTTAAATGGTGTTTTTGACATGGTAATGCAGTTGACTTTTTAAAAAAAATTTCTAAACTTGTAATGATTTTCAGACTGAGACTCTGGAATTTGTTAGGTGATATATATATATAAATATATATATATATATATCGTTAACATCTGCAAATAATGGTACACACCTTGCTTATTCCTCCCTTGAGACTTTAGTCAGCACTTTGCAATTTGTGACATGAGAGTGGTTTGTAGGCATTTGCTGTCCAGTTTCTGTTTTTAAGGGAATAGGAGGCATTTTCCTATAATACTTAATTTTAAAATATATTATCAAGTCAGTTTAAAAAATAAGCTTGAAGAAGGAAAGGAGAAAGAAAGGTTTCTCCTCAACTCCTACCCCCCCCCCCCGCCTTTTTTAATGTATTTTTATTGATTTCAGAGAGGAAGGTAGAGGAGAAAGAGAAACATCCATGATCAGAGAGAATCACTGATCGGTTGCCTCCTGCAGGCCCCACACTGGAGTTCGGTCCCACAAACTGGACATGCGCTCTCGGTTCATAGGTCAGCGCTCAGCCACGGGGCCACGCCTCTCTTAAGGGCTTGACCAGCAATCATTGACTCCTGTGGCCTTGCTCGGCTTCCTTGAGGTTATGGGTGTGCTGGCCGCGGTAACACCTCTGGTGTATGACCCTTGAATTCCTCCCGCAGTCTTGTCTTGCTAGTATTCTGTACGTTTTCTATAAACTGCTGTTTGTTAGGCTTAAGATTTTTAAATTAATTTTTATTCGATTGATTTATTATGGTAGTATGCCATCTATAGTTGTGAGCAAAGATGGCTTCCAATTATTTTTCTCTGTATTTGTCTAGTTAGGTTTGAACATGAAAATAATACATGCCGCAGCAATATTGAGGAATTGGCTGCCTTTTTTTTTTTTAAGTGTTTGAATGTTTTTTTTGTTTTAAAAAAATATATTTTATTGACTTTTTACAGAGAGGAAGAGAGAGGGATAGAGAGTTAGAAACATCGATGAGAAGAGAATCATCGACCAGCTGCTTCTTGCACTACTGGGGATGTGCCTGCAACCAAGGTACGTGCCTTGACCAGAATCAAACCTGTGACCCTTCAGTCCGAAGGCTGACACTCTATCCACTGAGCCAAACCGGTCTCAGCAATTGGCTGCCTTTTATATGCTCTGAAAGTCTTTAGTGCTTTTTATTCCCAGTTAGGCCTCGCATTGGTCAAGGTCAGGCAAGTTTTTGGAATTTTGTCTTTGTTATTGGTCTTTATGGTTTTCTTTATTGTCAGTTTTAGTACTTTTTATTTTTCAAATATTTATCTTTTCTATTTTTTTGGAAAAGTACTTATAAATCATATATACAGTATGAGACTTGTGTCCAGAATTTCTAACTCACAATTTAATAAGACAACCAATTAAAAAGTGAGCAAAAGATTGGCATAGACAGCTTATCAAACCAGACATAGGAATGGCCAACATGCACATAAACTTATAAGACCTAACATAGCCCTGGCTGTCTTGGCTCAGTGGATAAGCTTCGGACAGAGGGGTCCTGGGTTTGATTCTGGTTAAGGGAAGATGCCAGGGTTGCGGGCTCCATTCCCAGTTTGGGGCGAGCAGGAGGGAGCCGATCCATGATTCTCATTATTGATGTTTCTATCCCTCCCTCTCTCTGAAATCATTATTTTTTAAAAAACTCGTGAAGTTTTTATTAAATCCACAGAAATAAAAACCATATTGTGAGGAGCCAGGGAACAGGGCTACCAAGGAGTGGGAGCCAGACCACCAGAGGGAAGGGCAGGGCAACGGGACACACCAGGCTGAGCCGGCTCAGGGACCATCACCAGGGCCACTGGCCAGCTCCTGGGCGCTCAGGCCGGCACCAGGCCGGCTCAGCGGCGGGGGCTCCACCAGCACGGCAGAGAACTTGGTGTCGCCAAACGCCTCGTTCGTCCGAGTCTCAAAGAAGCGCTGCGGCCGATGATGGACGGCACGCCTGCCTTGTCCTCCGTCGGCTGGTTGAACTGCCTGGACATGCGGCCACGTCCCGGGCAGACTTGAGGGGAGCTGTAGGGGGCGACAACTCCTGGAGGCGGGCGCGGATCAGGGTCAGGTCCAACGTGCCACCAGGCTGATCCACAGAAAAACTGGAGTCGGTAGCCAGCTGGTGCAGGGGCCGGCAGGGCTCACGGCAGAAAAGGGCCAGCAGGACACGCTCACTCTTCTGCTGGTTGGCCGGCGAGAGCTTGGCCACCACACCACTGCTGTCCGCGCCGCCCCGGCTCAGGCTGCCACCTCCTCCTGCAGGTCGGCAGCACGTGGCAGAGCGGCAGCTCCACTCCTCGCCGGGCACATCCTGCAGGGCCGGCAGGTGGCAGTCCAGGTGGAAGCAGAACTCGCACTGGTTGCACATGACCAGGTCGCCCGGCTTCTGGCAGACACGGCAGATGGTGGCGCTGTCATCCAGGGCACCGGGGCCGCTGGCGGGGACTGAGGTGCCCTCGAGAGCCACCACCTCCAGGCCAGAGCTGGTGCTGCCACTGGGGGAGACCAGCGGGGGCCCTCCACGCCGGGGCCCTCCCCCAGAGCCATCAGCACAGGCTTGGTCTCAGGGCTCTGAAATCTTTAAAAAGAAATTATACACACACACACACACCCCTAACATAACTAGCCATTAGGGATGTGCCTTTTAGAGAATGTTCCTTAATGACAACACAGTTTAGCTAGAATTCAATAACAGTTAAAAAAAAATCAGACCATTTTGGGTGTGGTCAATGGGAGAATCTCATAACAAAAATCACTTTATGCTCCTAAAATGGCTACAAAAACACGACATGCCCCAGCAGGTTTGGCTCAGCGGATAGCCAGCCTGGATCTGCGCCTCACTCCTTAGGTGACCAGGGGCCGTCAAATCGTGTCTGAACCTCCTCAGCCAGCCTCCTTGGCCACGGGAGAAAGTGCCAGAACCTCGGGAAGCCGCGATGGGGTGGAAGCGGCGCCATCGCACCGGCTGTTAGGGTGGGGATGAGTTTGGTTAGAGCCCGGGCTCGGGGCCTACACAGAAGTGCTCAGTTCAGACTGACCCGTGTGGCTCAGTGGGTAGAGCGCTGGCCTGTGAACTGACGGTCCCAGGCGCGATTCCAGCCAAGGGCACAGACGGGGGTTGTGGGCTCCAGTCGGGGGTGTGCCGGAGGCAGCCGATCAATGATCCCCTCTCTTCTCTGGAATCAATAAAAACGAATTTTAAAAAAGACTGGCTACTGTGTTTGGAATCGAGGCATTTTACGCCTGATCACCTGGATCTTAATTTCGCCCCAAAAGCGCCGGGGTCAGTGGTGCTGCATCCTGAAGCCGGCTCCCCGGGGGTCCCGGAGGCTGTGCCCGGGCACCAGGGTGCGGGGCCGAGGCGGCTGCCGTCGCTAGTGGGTGTGGGCACTAGTGCGGACGACGACGGCAGAGACCCGAGTCCCCACGGAAACCCTCGGGGCCGAGGGGCCCGGGCAGCGGGCCGCACCCAGTGCTGTGTCCCAGGCTGTGGCCACCGTAGACATCTCACCAAAGCAGACGTAGGAGTGGCTGCCGTGCACAGACACACGTGAGACCCGGCGGGCTGGAGGGAGGAGGGGGAGACCGGCGCGGAGAGCGCTGGCCCGGGAGGCGGGACCGGACTGCGCGCTCCCGGCGGACTTCCGGCTGCGGGCCCTCCGCCGCCGCTTACCGGATCCTTCCGGGCTGCGGTGTCCAGTCGCCCGGCGGCCGCCAGGGGGCGCGCGGGAGCTGTGGGCGGGCGGGCGCGGCTGCGCATGCGCGCGCCGGGCGCACGTGCGGCGGGCGGGGGGCGGGGGGGAAAGGTGGGAGGTCAGAGGTGAAGGGGCGGGGGCTGCGCGGCGCCGGGCCGAGCGAGGGAGCGAGCGAGCGAGGCCGCAGCGAGGGCGGGCGCCCGGAGAACCGCGGCCGGAGCGCGCACGCCGCCGCCGCCCTCGCCGCCGCCGCCTCAGGTACCACCGCGCGGTCCCCGCGGCCCGGCCCGGCCTCCCGCGGCCGGGGTTCCGGACGGGCGGCCGCGGGCTCGGCGTGGGCGCTGTCCAGCAGCCGGCCCCGCGGGGTCCGGGCCGGGCCGGGTCCGGGCCGTGCTCCCCTCTCCCCCGCCGCCGCCCCCGCCGCCGCCGCCGCCCACTCCGGCCGGGGTCGCGCCCTGGGGCCCCGCGCTCCCCGGAAGCTGCGGGCGGGAGCCTCGGGACCGAGCGGCTCGGGGCGCCCGCCACCCCCGCCGGCCGGGCTGAGGGGAGAGGATCGAGGGCGCCGGCAGCTGCGTGGCGCGTTCTGCTCGGTGCCCGGTTCCGCTGGTCCAAACCCAAACTCGGCTCGCGGAGCGGCCCGGTGTCGGCGTCGTGCGGGCCGCCGGGCTCCGCGGCGGGGTGCCCGGGCGGAGGCGGGCGCCGCCGGGAGGAGGGCGCGGGCGCTGTCCGCCGCGCGGGGCCGGCCCGGCCTGTCTGCTCCGGGGCGAGGCGGGCTGCGTGGGGGGCACACGCGGGGGAGGGCCACGCACGGACAGGCCCCCCAAGCTTTCTCCGGTCCCGGGGTGACGCGGGGAGAGAGCCCCGCTGTTGTGGCCCACCCCTGGCCTGGGCCCCGCCCCAAACACCTGAGCGGCTGTGGGCCGTGCGTCCCCTCCCGGTTCAGGACTAGAGGGAGCCGGCGTGAAGGCTGTGGCCGCCGGAGGTCACCGGTGAGCCAAGGGCTGCCCGGTTGGGAAACAGGCTGTGCTTGTGGGCTCAGGACCCGCACCTCCTAACGCTCACCGGGGCCTCTGCTGGCGCCGGCCGGGCGGGTTGGGGTTGGGGTTAGGGTTAGGGTTAGGGTTGGGGTTAGGGTTCTCTCCCTGAGCCGGTGGGAGGCGGCCCCGGGAGGAGCGGGGAGCAGACCTTCGCCGGCCTCACACACTCTGCCGTGGAGTCCAGAGTGGGCGTGTCAGTGCGTGTGTGTGTGTGTGTGTGTGTGTGTGTGTTCAAGCACCAAGAGTGCGCATGGGCCTCAGGAACAAAATGAAAAACGATCTTCATGTTTATGTCAGCCTCGCTGACTTTGTGCCACATGGTAATGAACACAGGTACTGTCACAGTAGATAGGTATAGATATGGAGACGTGTGCTGCCAAAGCGAGCACTGTAATTTGCATGCAAATCTAAGTATATTGGAGATGTATACTCAAACCGGTGTGGATTCATAATCAGAAACCTTGGGAAACCACTGGTTTATTTGCTCCTTGGCATTTTCTAGAGGCACACCTTAGCGAAGGCCTTATGCTGACCACTGGTTCTGGATTGGAAGTCTAGTGAAATTCAGTGGGATTCCACATAGCCAGAGAGATTGGTGTTTCACACAGAGCACAGTTTAAGTTGGTTTAAAGTTGCAGTCATGCGTGTGAGGCCCTGTCTCGGGATTTCTGTGTTTGAAGCTGCAGGGACTGGAAAGGCCCTTTGGAGGTTGGACTTGCGTTGGACTTCCTCTGTTTTAAACACGTTCGCCTCGTTAGAAGCCAGCGAGACGGGCGGAATCAGTTCACACAAACGTGGCGTTGTAACAGTCATATCTGTGCTGTGCTCCAACGCCGGAGTATTTTTTAATCATCTAAATATTTCAGAATTAAAAAACTGATTTCTTATCACTTTTTACAAACTAGATTTGATCTTCAGTTCATTCCACTCTCGTGTTTGGTACGTTATCTCAAAACGAGCAGCTACAGAATCCTACCTGCTCTAAAAAACAACTAGAGGCCCAGTGCACGAGATTCGTGTCCTGGGTTCCGCAGCCTGGCCTGCGCCCTCCTGCAGTCCGGAGCCCTCAGGGGAAGTCCACGTTCTGCAGGAAGCGGGCCTAAGCCGGCAGTGGACACCCTTAGCCTGGCCCGGAGACAGGAGAGGCTCCGGCCACCGCCGCTGCGCTGGCCAGCCATGAGCCGGTTCCCGGCATCCTGCATGGAGCGTCTGCCCGTTGGTGGTCAGTGCGTGTCATAGCGACTGGTTGTTCCACTGTCCGGTCGATTTGCATATTAGCCTTTTATTATAGAGGATAATTCATGCAAGGGGCTCAGCCTGCCATGGCAGTGGCCGCCTCTGCCCCTGCCCCTGCAGTCCTGGCTTCATCTGGAAGGATGTCCGGTCTAATTAGCATATTGCACTTTTATTATTACAGGTGCTTATTGCCTAAGGCTGTTGCTCAGTGGTTAGAGCGTATATATATATATATATATATATATATATATATGTGTGTGTGTGTGTGTGTGCGCGCGCGCTTTGGCAGAGCACACACACACACACACACACACACACACACACGTTGTCCGTGACGCTCATTCAGCCACTAGTGGGTTTCTCGGGCTTCTCTTTTTCTTCTTTTAAATGTGTTTTAATTGATTTCAGATAGGAAGGGAGAGGGGGAGAGAGGAGCATCAATGATGAGAGAGAATTGTGGACCGGCTGCCTCCTGCACGCCTCACACGGGGGGTCGAGCCTGCAACCTGGGCCTGTGCTCGGACAGGGAGCCAAACTGACCTCCTGGGTCGACGCTCAGCCCGGAGCCCGCGGCCGGCACAGCCTTCTTTCTTGCTTGCTCCTTGCTCGCTCGCTCGCTTGCTCTCCCTCACGGGATCACGCTGCTCTGTGTCTGTTTTCTGTCACTGTGTGACCATCTTTTCCTGTAAAAAACTGTTCTACAACTTTTCTGGTTTCTTAAAACAAAGCCTCGTTTGTTTCTGTTTTCCAATAGTTTCCTCCTGTGAGCGGCCTGCCCCCCGAGGGCTGCAAGGGCTGTGGGCTGGGACTGCGTCCCCCGAGCTGAGAGCTGCTCAGGGTCTCCCCCCCACGCCCCCCAGCTGCCGTCGCACCCCACCAGCTCCTGGGTGTGCGCATCTCCGTGGTGATGGGGCTCCTTCCGGCCTGAGTCCCGGTGGGTTCCACACACGTCCACGTTTGTTCCCGGTGGCAGTGTCTGTTGGGAACGTCAAGGCCGCCTTAGCCGACGCCAGAGAGCGTGGCGCCTCGTGGTCTCGCCGGGAGGACGGTCGTGCCTTCTTCCCCTCCCGACACCCACCGCGCTTACCAAGAAGGAGCGCGGGGCTGTGCGGGCAGCGCCGCCGTGGGTCTCCATAAAGCTGGACGTGAGACCTCCCTTTCCAGGTGCCTTTTCACGGAACTCTGCTGACCCCCGGGCTGCACTGGGTTCAGGAAAAGAAGTCCCCGAGAACCCAAGGCCAACGGGGAGTGTCCTCCGTCCCCTGAGGCTGAGCCACGCTCTGATCGGTGTTGAGTACAGGAGTGGGCAGAGGTAGGCTCAGCGTCGGTGTGGGGAAAGATCAGCTGGTGGAGGTTATTACATCGGCCCATAGCTGCAGAGAATGCCACGTGCCACCGTGAGCCGCCTGTGCCACGGGAGCTCCGGGTCCCTCCCCCCACCACGCTTCCTCTCCCCCTGCGGTTCTGTATGTGAGTCCACGGCATCGGTGTGCTTGTGGTTGGCTCGTCTCGTGGCTCACGCATGTTGTGTGTCTGCTCGCTGCTGAGGGGCATCGGCTGTCCCTTTGGCTGCTGTGAGCACGGGTGGGCGTGGGCGCAGGTCCCTGTGGTCAGTTCTGGGCGCACGCAGTGGGACCGCTGGATCGGAGGGTGATTCCGTGGTTGGTTGGTTGGTTGAGGAACTCCACACCGCTTCCAGTCTCACCTGCAGCTCCAGTTTCTCGGCGCTCCTTCCCACTCTGCTCCTCTGTGTGTGTGGCAGGCGCTGTCCTGATGGTGGAGGTGGTATCTCGTCGTAGTTTTGATGTTCACTTTCCTGATCTGTGAACTTGAGCGTATTTCCCTGTGTGTGCTAGACATTGTGTCTCTCCTCTGGAGAGATGTCTGTGGGTCCTTTGCCCATTCAGACCCGCGAGCTCCGGCTTGTGTTCCTGTGCTCGTCCTCAGGGAGACCGGCCGCAGTGTCTCCCTCCGTCCTGCGCTGCCTTCCGACTGTGACGGGGTCTCTCGATGCTCGCAGCTTGGTTCCCATCAAGGCCAGCTGCTTGTTTTTCTGTGTTGCTGGCCTTTGGCCACGGCCAGGGGACCGCTGCCAGATCAGCTGCATGAGTCTGAGCTCTGTTTTCCTCTGAGAGTCATCGTTTCAGCCTTACATTTGGGTCTTGGAGTCTTGAGTATTCGTTCTCACGAAATTTTGTAAGGGTACAAATTCTTTCTTTTTCCCTCAGTACACACACATACACACACTTAAATATATTTTTATTGATTTTAGAGATGAAGGGAGAAGAAGAGAGAGAAACATCAGTGATGAAAGAGAAGCATTGATCATTGATCGGCTGCCTCCGGCACACCCCCTACTGGGGATTGAGCCCGCAACCCGGGCATGTGCCCTGACTGGGAATTGAACTGGTAACCTCTTGGTGTATAGAATGATCTTCGATCCACTGAGCCACACAGGCCCGGCTATTAAAAGTATTGATCCCTAGCCGGTTTGGCTCAGGGGAAGAGCGTTGGGAGGGGTCCCAGGCTCCGTCCTGATCAAGGGCACGCACCTCACTTGCAGGCTCCTCCCTCGTCGGCCCTGGTAGGTGGCAACCAGTCGATGTGTCTCTCTCACATCGATGTCTCTGTCTTTCTCCCTCTCTAAAAATCATTGGGGAAGTATCCTTGGGTGAGGATTAACAACAACAACAAGCCTCAGAGAGCAAACAGACTGGCACCCCCTGTGCGGACTGCGGCGGCCCGCACGCACTCCCTCCCGCAGGACCCAGGCAGGGCCGCGTGCTGTGCGGGGCCGGTCCTGCCGTGCTCCGTCCCCCCCCCCCCCCCCCGGCCGGTCCTGCTGTGCTCGTCCCCCCCCCCCCGCCGGTCCTGCCGTGCTCGTCCCCCCCCCCCCCCCCCCGCCGGTCCTGCCGTGCTCGTCCCCCCCCCCCCCCCCCCCGGCCGGTCCTGCCGTGCTCCGTCCTCCCGGCTGGTCCTGCCGTGCTCGTCCCCCCCCCCCCCCCGGCCGGTCCTGCCGTGCTCGTCCCCCCCCCACCCCGGCCGGTCCTGCCGTGCTCGTCCCCCCCCCACCCCGGCCGGTCCTGCCGTGCTCGTCCCCCCCCCACCCCGGCCGGTCCTGCCGTGCTCCGTCCTCCCGGCTGGTCCTGCCGTGCTCCGTCTCCCCCCCCCCCCCCTGCCGTGCTCCGTCCTGCCGTGCTCCGTCCTGCCGTGCTCCGTCCTGCCATGCTCCGTCCTGCCGTGCTCCGTCCTGCCGTGCTCCGTCCCCCCCGCCGGCCAGGCTCCGGGCGCCTCCCCGGGCCGCAGCCTCGCTCGTGAACCCTGGGGCTGCAGCTTGACGTCAGGGCCTTGGCTCACGCTGGTGCGTGGTCAGTGCAGAGCCTGGTCAGTCAGCCCTGGTTGCTGGCTGGGCTCCGGGCATGGGCCTCCCCGGGGACCTCTCCCCGAGGGAGCCGAGGGCTGGGCGCACGCAGGGCAGGGTGGGCGCATGCAGAGTGGTGGAGTGTGCAGGCTCGGGCTCATGCTGCTTCCACGGAAGCGTGTTTTTACATCCCCCGTCGGTGTGGTAACACGTGTTTTTACATCCCCCGTCGGTGCGGTAACATTCAGGCGGCACAAAGCCCAGAAGGCGCCGCCGCCAGCAGGTCACCGGGTCCTCCGCCGGGGCAGCCACGCTCCAGCTCGGTTCGGGTCGGGGCTGCGTGACACAGGCTCCTTTCTTGCACGCAGGCGGCGCCCTGTGTCCCTTGCCTTTGTCTCCGGTTGTGACAGTCAGGCCGACACGTGAGCGTGCTCTGGCCGTGGCTCACAACGCCCCCTTGTCCGAGGGCCTTATCTCCGGCCGGCGCGCTCCCGGGGGATGGGGGACGCGGAGGTGTCGGGTGTGCTGGCGCGGGCACTGAGGAGCCTCTGGCGTACACCGCCCACTCCCTCCCAGAGTCCTCACCTGAGGCCTTTTCCTACTGATTTCAGAGAGTGGAAGGGAGGGGGAAAGACAGACATCCACGTGAGAGACACACCGACAGGCTGCCTCCTGCAGGGAGGAGCCTGCAGCCCAGGCACGTGCCCTGGACCGGAGTCGGACCCGGGACCCCAGAACTTCTTAGCTCCGGTTACAGGGAAGTGAAGAGCCGCAGAAGGGGCCCCCAGCTCGGGGGCGGAGGGGTCTCTGTTGCCTAAAGCTGAGGGCCGTGTCGCTCTCCTGTGGAGGAGCCGGCGCTGCCTTTGCCCGCTGCTCTCGCTTTGGTTGTTGTTCGTGGACGTTGTTCGTGTGTGAGCTCTGTCCCTGGGCGTGAGGTGAGCTGAGGCTGAAAGGACATAGACGTGTGGTGAAGTCTGTGTCTCGGGGGCAAACACACGTGCAGTCACGCGTCGCTGAGCAGTGCGACTGTGGGCGATGGCGGCCCAGCGTGCACTGCGGCCCGGGGGACGGCTGCTCCGGCCGCAGGCCTGTGGCCGCCACCGTGCCGCGTGGGCGCCTCTGGGCGTGTCTCAGCTGCAGCAGACCCATCACGGTCCGAGGGAAGCATGGCTTCACCGGGACGGGCTTGCAGGACTGGGAGTCGCTCTGGTGCGTGTGTGTGCACGCGCAAGGGGACTGACTGCCAGGGCCTGGCCATGCTGGACACATCTGCACACTCGAGCGCTGCCCACGCTCTGCCCGCCTCTGCACAGCGCACAGACGCCGTCCATGCTGCTCCTGGTGCTGGGCTGGGTGGGCCGGAACGTGGAGATGCCGCAGTCCAGGCTGCGGGCGGGTGCAGACGTCAGATGGCGAGAAAGGGGCCTGGCGGGTGGCCGAGGGCGTGCCCCGTGGGCAGGGGCCAGAGGAGGGTTGGTGGGTCCTCGAGCAGAGGGCGTGGACGTCCCGCCCTCCACGTGCCGGAGCCTGGGAGAGGTCACAGCGCACCACCTGGTGGGTGAGTCTTCCTCTTCATGACTCGCCGCTCCGCCTTTGGACTCGAGAACTGAGTGTATTTAAATCAAAGTCATTGCTGGTGGTTAAGAACTCAGCACTTAGTTTTGTAAGTTTCTTTTTTGCTGTCTTTGCCGATTGATAACTTTTCAGTCATCAATTGGATGTTTGTATTCCTTTCTCTTTATCCTCTGTGTATCTGCTATATTTTTCTTTTGTGGTGACCATGAGTTACACAAAACATCTCTAGTTGCAACAATCTGTTTTACAAAGACTCTATGCTTTTTATCCACCCGTTGATGTCACAATTTACATTTAAAAATATGTTTTTATTTTTTAAAAATATTTTTATTGATTTCAGAGAGGAAGGGAGAAGGAGAGAGAAACATCAATTATGAGAGAGAATCATGGATCGGCTGCCTCCTGCACACCCCCTACTGGGGATGGAGCCCACAACTGGGCATGTGCCCTGACGGGAATTGAACCCCAAACCCTTGTCTGCGGAGCCAAACCAGATAGGTTTTCATGTTGTGTATCCGTGAACACATTATTGTAGCTGTGGTGATTTTCAGCACTCCCTCCTTTACCCGCCGCGTGAACGTGGTTGCACACTGCCAGCTGGCAGCCGGGTGGCTGTGTGTGTGTGTGTGTGTCCGCACGCCCAGGCTGGGTATGAGCAAGTGGCTGCCGTATTGTGAGAGGGGGGATTGCCGCCAGCGGGGGGCGGCTTCTCCACGAGGCTCCGCGTGCTGTGCGCCTGCCCTGCGCCCTCCTGTGCGCCTGCCCTGCGCCCTCCTGTGCCGCCTGCCCCGGGCCCTCCTGTGCCGCCTGCCCTGCGCCCTCCTGTGTGCCTGCCCCTGGGCCCTCCTGTGCGCCTGCCCCGCGCCCTCCTGTGCCGCCTGCCCTGCGCCCTCCTGTGCGCCTGCCCCGCGCCCTCCTGTGCCTCCTGCCCCGCGCCCTCCTGTGCTGCCTGCCCCGGGCCCTCCTGTGCCGCCTGCCCTGCGCCCTCCTGTGTGCCTGCCCCTGGGCCCTCCTGTGCGCCTGCCCTGCGCCCTCCTGTGCCGCCTGCCCTGCGCCCTCCTGTGCGCCTGCCCCGCGCCCTCCTGTGCTGCCTGCCCCGGGCCCTCCTGTGCCGCCTGCCCCGCGCCCTCCTGTGCCGCCTGCCCTGCGCCCTCCTGTGCGCCTGCCCTGCGCCCTCCTGTGCCGCCTGCCCCGCGCCCTCCTGTGCCTCCTGCCCCGCGCCCTCCTGTGCTGCCTGCCCTGCGCCCTCCTGTGCGCCTGCCCCGCGCCCTCCTGTGCTGCCTGCCCCGGGCCCTCCTGTGCCGCCTG
Source organism: Vespertilio murinus (assembly GCA_963924515.1). NCBI lineage: Eukaryota > Metazoa > Chordata > Mammalia > Chiroptera > Vespertilionidae > Vespertilio > Vespertilio murinus. The sequence goes on along the minus strand of OZ004715.1, from coordinate 448,373 downwards.
CCCCGCGCCCTCCTGTGCCGCCTGCCCTGCGCCCTCCTGTGCGCCTGCCCTGCGCCCTCCTGTGCCGCCTGCCCCGCGCCCTCCTGTGCCTCCTGCCCCGCGCCCTCCTGTGCTGCCTGCCCCGGGCCCTCCTGTGCCGCCTGCCCTGGGCCTGATTGTGGCCCTGACCCACCTGGAGGCCGTGTTTCCCCGAGGAGGGCTGGAGGGAGGGGAAGTGGCGTGTGCGCTCAGGGCTGCGCCTCCAGGCGGGAGGGCGGCCGGGCTCCCCGTGCATGTGGTTCGGGCCGCGCCTCGCTTGGCTCCCCTGGTCCTGACGCTTCTGGGGCGTCGCTGGGGCCGTTTCCCCGGAGCAGACACGTGTCTGAGCAGGTTCCTGCAGCACTGCCGCCCGCCCGCAGCGGGGACCGGAGAAGCGGGTTCCCCGGGACTCGGGGAGCAGTGAGGACGGGGCTCTGGCCCCAGATCCCTTCCTTCGCGCTCCCCTTGGGATTGCATCAGCCTGAGGCTGTGCTGGGAGGCTCCTGGCTCCTCTGACTGTGCACGGGGGAGGGGGGCCCATTGGGAGAGCCCGAAGGCGATGTCGGCTCACACACGGCGTCCCGGGGCCACGCGGGGCAGTGCCTGGGGGGGGGGAGTCCGGTGGGTGGGGGAGGGACAGTTTTTAGCTTTCTTGGCCGATCCGAGCTGCCCAAGGCTGTGCGTGTGGAGTGCTGGCGCCCCGAACCTTCCTCTCCGCTCACTCCGCCTCCTCCAGGACAGATGGTGGCCGCCAGCACCGGGCAGCGCCCGCCGGCCGAGCCCTGCGCACGCCGGGGATGGCAGCACCGTGACCTCTGCTGAGGATGACCCTGACGGAGCGGCTGCGGGAGAAGACGTCGCGGGCCTTCTACAACCATGGGCTGCTCTGCGCCTCCTACCCCGTGCCCATCACCCTCTTCACGGGGCTCTGCATCCTCGCCTGCTGGTGCGTGCCCGCCGGGGCGGGGGGGGGTGCCGGGGCAGGAGCTGCCCAGCCTGACCGCCCGGGGCCTTGGCCGGGCCGGGCCCCACCCAGGGCCCGAGCGGGGAGCCTCGGCCGCGCCCCCTGCGCTGCCTCCATCACCGGAGCCCACTGCGAGTCCTGTTTGGACGCTTCTGCGCCGTCGCCCTTTCCCGGAGCGCGGCTTTCGGGTGCCCACTCGGCTGGCAGAGGGTCTGGTCTGCGAGGTGGGGTCCGGTGGGTTTTCCCGCTGATTCTGAGAGAGTGGCAGGGAGGGGAGCGAGAGAAACATCCACGTGAGAGACACACCGATGGGTTGCCTCCCTCACACACCCGCCTGGGGCCCGGGGATAGAGCCTGAAACTGAGGTACGTGCCATCGGACTGGAATCGAACCCAGGACCTTCCGCCCGCGGCCGGTGTGCTGTCTGTTTGACCAGCTCCATGGACGCCCCTGGCAGACCTGCTCCCCCAGAGAGCGCGGGGAGAGCGTGGCCGTCGGTCCCTCGGCAACTGCCGGGCATGGGGGGGGGGGGACACACACACAACTGTGAAGGAGAAGCCGAGACACGGCGTGGCTGCAGGGAAGGGCCGCCGGGCGTCCGGTCGGTGACGGGCGGTGCCGGAAGGCGCTGCACCCTCTCCCTCCGCCGAGGAGGCCACGGGGCCGTCCTCCCGCCCTCTGGGCCCGCCACGGCTCCTGGAGCAGAGCGGAGGGTCAGCTGGTCTGGCCCACAGCCCGGAGCCGGGCCGTGCAGGTCCAGCCTTGGGCCCTCCCCCCCCAGCGCCCACCTCGCGCCGGCTCCGTGTGGGCGCAGTCTGGACTGGGCATTGCGAGTTGGTGGGCACACAGCTGTGTCTCCTCGGGAATTTTGGACGTTCTGCCTCGGCCCCGTTGGGAGCGGGAGAGCCGTTTGCGGTGGCCTCGGTGCTGTGGCTCGGCTGCCTGTGGTTCACACCCCCCCAGTCCGGTTCCTCCTGGTCTTCCCGCCTCTGCTCGGGTGGCCGTGACGCGGTGGCTGAGGGCCTGCTCGGGCTTGAGGGCGTGTCGGTGGGGCGGCTGAAGGGACGAGGGGTGCTGTGACCCCCTCCCCCAGAGGCCCCTCCGGCCGCAGCCGCCGTCGGGGGGTGTCCCCGGCGGGCCAGTGTGGCGGCTGCGTGGCTGCACATGGCCTTGTCTGTGACGAGTGACTTGGCCTCACACGTGCTTCTCACAGACCGTCCGATGGGAACCTCGTGGGGTGGCCAGGGCCCCAAGGATGCCCCCCAGCCCCGTGCCTTAGGGGGCGGGAGGCCGCCGTGGTGACGGCAGCTAAGCGTGTGGCCCACCCCGCAGCCTCCTGTGCCCTGGCCCGGCTCCTCCCGAGGGCGGCTCCGCGCCAGGCCTCCGCGCAGACGCCGCCCTCGTGCTAACCCTGCCCTCCCGCCCCAGCTACCCGCTGCTGAAGCTGCCCCTGCCGGGCACGGGGCCCGTGGAGTTCGCCACCCCCGTGAAGGACTACGCGCCCCCGCCCGGGGCCCCCGGCCCCCCGGGAGAGCCCAGCGAGCGGCCCGAGTGGGTAGGTGCTGGAGTCGAGGAGAGACGGGCTCGGGTGTGAGGAGGGCGACGGGAAGACCTTGGGGGCCGAGACGGCGTGCAGAGGGGGACGGGGAGGGGGAGGGACGGGGGGACGGGGGGGACGGGGGGGGGGTGGCGGGGACGGGAGGGGCGGCTCGGGGGACCTGCCGGCCGGCGCGGCTGCAGCTCACAGCTCTCGGCGACACCTTGCTGGTGCTTCCTGAGCCCAGTCCTCACGTGTGGGTTGGGGGTCCTCGTCCCGTTCCTCACGCAGTCAGGGCCCAGGCCACAGGAGCGAGCTCAGGAGGGTGCGGGCTGCCTCCGGCGGGGACACGGGCCAGGCCTGTGCCCAGGGGAGCCGTGGGTCAGGGTGAGGGTCTGTGCCCGGAGCTCGAGGTCGCTCTGTGAGGAAGGATTGTGTTCCAGAAAAGCCCAAACAAAACAGGCCTGAGGCCTGGCCTGGCTCCCCACACCAGGTCACCCCGACATCTGAGCCTCGCTCGGAGCCCGGCCTGGCCCGTCGGGGCCTGGACGCAGCTTGCCCAGGGGCCCGCCCCCTCGCGCGTCAGCCGGCGGTCACCGCAGCCTTGGCCTCCTTATCGTGTCCTCAGCTCAGGGTCCGGCCATCGGCGGCCAGGCTGCCTCCGGGCCAAGGAGCCCTCCCTCCCTCCTGGGCTGCGCCCACTTCCAGGGGGGCTCCGGGGCGGAGGAGACAGGTTGTTTTTTCTTCCAACTTTTAACCATAAAACGTAGGATCCCCACCGTCTCACCGCACAGCCCGGTGCGTTGAGCACCCTTCACACTGTCGTTACCGCACCGCCGCCCTCGGCTCCTTCCTCGGTGGAACAGAAACAGCCCCTAAACAGCAGCCCGCCCCCCCTCCCCCAGCCCTGCAGCCACCTCTGTCTCCGAGAAGCCGGGCTCAGGGCCGCGTGTGGGGATCAGACACGCTTGTCCTCCTGCGGACGCCCACATGTGAAACATGGGTTTTTATCCCTTCGGAGAGGAGGGGAGAGGGAGAGGGAAAGAAACATCAACGATGAGAATCATGGATCGGCTGCCTCCTGCACGCCCCCCACCGGGGATCGAGCCCACAACCTGGGCAAGTGCTCTTACCGGGAATTGAACCCTGACCTCCTGGTTCATAGGTCAGCACTCCACCCCTGCACCATGCCGACCCGGCATGGACACTTCATTCCTGCTTAGCCCGAGGGGGGAGCTGGCATCGCCGCCAGCACCCTGACCCTGGCACTCTGACCCCGGCACCCTGACCCTGGCACTCTGACCCCGGCACTCTGACCCTGGCACCCTGACCCCCGGCACTCTGACCCCGGCACCCTGACCTCTGGCACCCTGACCCCGGCACCCTGACCCCCGGCACTCTGACCCCCGGCACCCTGACCCCGGCACCCTGACCCTGGCACTCTGACCCCGGCACCCTGACCCCCGGCACTCTGACCCCCAGCACTCTGACCCCGGCACCCTGACCTCCGGCACCCTGACCCCCGGCACTCTGACCCCGGCACCCTGACCTCTGGCACCCTGACCCCGGCACCCTGACCCCCAGCACTCTGGCCCTGGCACCCTGACCCCCGGCACTCTGACCCCGGCACCCTGACCCTGGCACTCTGACCCCGGCACCCTGACCCTGGCACTCTGACCCCGGCACCCTGACCCTGGCACTCTGACCCCGGCACCCTGACCCCCGGCACTCTGACCCCCAGCACTCTGACCCCGGCACCCTGACCTCCGGCACCCTGACCCCCAGCACTCTGGCCCCCGGCACCCTGACCCCCAGCGCCCGTCTCTCCGCAGTACGTGGGCGCCCCGGTGGCGTACGTCCAGCAGATCTTGGTCAAGTCCTCGGTGTCGCCCTGGCACAAGGACCTCCTGGCCGTGGACGTGTTCCGCTCCCCTCTGTCCCGGGCCTTCCAGCTGGTGGAGGAGATCCGGAACCACGTGCTGAGAGACAGGTATCGGGGGAGGCGGGCGTGTCCTCAGCGCAGCCGAGGGGTGGCGCGAACCGAGCCCTGAGGGGGCCCGGCCCACCCAGGAGCTGCCTGAGGGCGGCTCCGGGTCCGAGCTGCTGAGAAAGCTAGCCCTCCCTGGGGACGTCTGAAGCCCAGCAGGTGTTGGCTTCAGGGCTCGCCCCACCCCACCCCCACCCGCTCCCTGGACGCCAGGGCCCTTAGAGGCGGCTGCCACAGGCTGGCCTGCCAGGTCAGCCGCGGGCTCCACAGCGTGGGAGGCCCACGGCCACGCAGGTGCCGACCGAGGGCCTTCCTGACCGCCTGACCTCGGGCTCACGTGGGGCACGGGCACCGGTGGAGGGGCCGGCGGGCGTGGGCCTGCCCGAGTCGGCACACGTGCCCTTCCCCAGCAGCGCCGGGGCCAGCAGCCTGGAGGACGTGTGCCTGCAGGTGACCGACCTGCTGCCAGGCCTCCGGAAGCTCCGGAACCTGCTGCCCGAGCACGGCTGCCTGCTGCTGTCCCCCGCGGGCTTCTGGCAGAATGACCGTGAGCGCTTCCACGCCGACCCCGACATCATCGCCACCGTCCACCAGCACGAGCCCAAGACCCTGCAGACCTCGGCCACGCTCAAAGGTCCGGGCTCGCCGCCACCCTGCGGTGCTCGGGCAGGTGGGCTCGCCCTGTGCCGGGGCGGGAGGGGCGCCCTGGTCAGCGCCTGCTGGTTCTGCTGCAGACCTGCTGTTCGGGGTCCCCGGGAAGTACAGCGGGGTGAGCCTGTTCGCGAGGAAGAGGATGGCCACCTACACCATCACCCTGGTCTTCCAGCGCTACCACGCCAAGTGAGCCGCGTGCAGGCCGGCTTCCTGGGAGTCTCCCTCAGGCCGGGTGCCATCTGCCACGGAGGGGGGCCACGGAAGGGGCCGAGCAGCTGGCAGGCCCTGTGCTCTCGTGCCTCCAGCGTCTCTGGAGCACAGGCCAGCCCCGGTGCTCACCCCGGGCCCGAGGCTTGAAGTCCTCCCGCCGCGCTGCAGCGGCCCCTGGGCGTGGGCGTGGGCGTGGGCGGGGCATGGTTGCTGGGTGGGACAAGGGCTGGTACCCCCTCGAGGAGGGAAGCTTTGCTGGACCCCTCGAGGGGTGGCCCTTGCCCTGGACCATGAGGGACAGCCCCCCCCTCCCCGCCCCAGGTTCCTGAGCAGCCTGCGGGCCCGCCTGATGCTCCTGCACCCCAGCCCCAACTGCAGCCTGCGGGCCGAGAGCCTGGTGCACGTGCACTTCAAGGAGGAGATCGGCGTGGCCGAGCTGATCCCGCTCGTGACCACCTACATCATCCTCTTCGCCTACATCTACTTCTCCACGCGTGGGTCCTGCCGGCGGCTCGGGGGTTGGGGACCCAGGGCTCCGCGGGCTCCTCAGGAAAAGGCCCTGTGCCCCGGGGGGTGGGGGGACGGGACACGTGCTGCCCTTCCTTTGGTGACACCGGGGGTGGGGGTTGGGGTGGGGCTGGGGGGGGGACACTCCTAGCGGCTCCGCCAGGCCTGTGGGCTGGGTCGGAAGATGCCCCTGACGTGCCCTCTGCCCTCCAGGCAAGATCGACATGGTCAAGTCCAAGTGGGGGCTGGCTCTGGCCGCCGTGGTCACGGTGCTCAGCTCGCTGCTCATGTCCGTGGGGCTCTGCACGCTCTTCGGCCTGACGCCCACCCTCAATGGCGGGTAGGTCCCCAGCTGGCTCCCCTGCTGGGGCGGCCCAGGACTGGGCGCACTGTTGCTTTGACATTTAAGAGGAACATTTCTTCCTCGTTACCTGGCTCGTAGTCACGTGTGTATACGTTCATATATGTATATTTAGTCATGTGTGTGTGTTCATGCATGTATATGTAGTCGTGTGTGGGATATCTTCATATATATAAGCCCATGCACCAGGCTCCTAGTGTGTCTATGTCTGTGCGTGTACATTGGTGCATGGATATGTGTGACTCTGCACTGTGTGCGTGTACGTGTGGATGTGTGTGTGTGTGTGTGTGTGTGTGTGTACACTTGCATGCTTGGGCATACTGCTCCTTGATGGCTGAGCCCCAGGTGGTCTGAGAGGAAGCACGTCCTCTTCCTCTTTCCTGTTAGCACGTGTAAGCCCACAAGACGGTCTCTTACCGGAGGCTCTGAGGAGCGCAGGCCCCTCTAGGTAGTCGCCTGGGCCGGTCCTGCCCTGGGCTTGCCCTCCGGCTGCGTCTCCTCGGCTCCACGTGGCCGGCCCTACGGCCGCCCCGGCCTGGACGCAGAATCGGGGAGTCTGTTTCCGGCTGCTTGCCCTGCTCAGACCAGCTCTGTTCTTGGGCCTGCTGGAGCTAACCCGCTTCCCGCTGTGGTGTCCGCTCCGTGCACGGCCCTGAGCCCTGAGGTTCCCCTCACTGCCAGGCCTCCTGCGGCCTGTGGGGTGGCTGGTCTCCCGCTCAGCCTCTCCCGGCGACTGGGCTGGAGGCGGGTCCTGGGGCCCGGCCAGAGCACCACCGAGGGTGGGCCTGGCGAGGGAGGGTCAGGGAGCCGCCCTCCGCTGTGCTGGGTGGTGGGGATGCGCCACCTGCCTGTGCTTGAGGGGCTCGCTCCGCACCCCCACAGCCCCAGGCCCGTGGGGCTCAGTGCTCCCCACCCTCTCCTCCAGCGAGATCTTCCCCTACCTGGTGGTGGTGATCGGGCTGGAGAACGTGCTGGTGCTGACCAAGTCCGTGGTCTCGACGCCCGTGGACCTGGAGGTGAAGCTGCGCATCGCCCAAGGTAGGGGGGGGGGGGGGCACTGGTTCCGCCCAAGGTGGGGGGCGGGGGGCGCTGGCTCCTCCCCCAGAGCACGGGTCCTGGCTCGGGGTCAGAGAGCCAGCCAGACTCTACGGCTGTGGGTTGGCGGGACCCTCCTGCCTCCTCCGCAGCTGCCAGCAGAGCCCTGAGGCCTCGGTGGCAGGAGCTGGTGTGTGGGTTCTGGGGACACAAGAGCCCCGGCCGGGAGGCCTGAACTTGTAACCCCTCTTCCCAGCCCCACATCTGAGGGCAGGGCTGGGGCTGAGGTTCTGGGAGAGCCGGCCCTGCGGCTGATGCGGTGCCGAGGGGGTTTAGGAAGTGAACCTCTGCCCGGGGTTGGCGGCGGGGGTTTGGGAAGTGAACCTCTGCCCGGGGTCGGCGGCGGCGGGGAGGCCGGAAGTGCCCGACGGTAGCCCTGGGTTTTGCTCCCGCCCCACCCCTCCCTCCGACGGCTCTGTGCCTGGCAGCCCCTCCTGCAGCCTGAGGGTGGGCACTGGGGGATGGCCCTCCCGTCTCCATCCTCGAGGACACGGCGGCCCGCCCTGCTGTCCCCGCAGGCCTGAGCTGTGAGGGCTGGTCCATCATGAAGAACATGGCCACGGAGCTGGGCATCATCCTCATCGGCTACTTCACCCTGGTGCCCGCCATCCAGGTGAGGCCCGCGCGCTCGCCCGGTGCGGGCAGCTCCGGCGCGCAGTGGGTCACACTCCAGCACGGCTCTGTCGGGGACCCTGTCCTCTGCCATTCAGCGGCAGGTGGGAGGGCTCGGGGGCACCCGTGGCTGGCTCTGCCGATCCAGGCAGACCGGTGCCCAAACGGGTCCCCTCTTCCGGACCCACACCTGCCGTCCCTCGTCACGCCCCCCCACGTCGTAGCAGGCCACCCCCCTATAGCTCCCGTTCAGCGGTGGGCAGTTATCCGAGGTGGGCAGCCCAGCAGTCGGAGCGGCCTGACCAGCGGGAGAGGCAGGCAGGGGCCGGCACGTTCAGGTCCTGCCCGGGCGGCCGGCTGCACTGCCGGGCACAGTGCATCCCGGGCACTGGGTGACGTGGCCACTGTGAGCCTCTGCGGTCCGGGTGGGCGTGCCGAGCCTCACAGGAGGGCAGGGTGGGCTTAAGCCAGGACATCCATCTGCACCCGCCCCCGGCCCAGTGCTGTGGGGGACCTTTCTGAACCCGGGGAAGTGCCGGCCCCGCGCGTGGGCTGGGGGGCTCAGAGCTCTCCAGCTCGGGTCAGACCCCTCGAGGGGGGGAGGTTCATGGAGAGCTGCCGCCTCTGGGTAAAGACTGGTCTCTGCTGCCCCCTGGTGGGCAGGGAGGGCGCCCGCACGGGCCCTGGGCCTGCGGATGGTGAGGTGCCTGTGGGCAGGGCAGGGAGGCTGGGCCCGGAGGTCACAGTCCCCTTCGGATTCCAGGAGTTCTGTCTCTTCGCCGTTGTGGGCCTGGTGTCCGACTTCTTCCTCCAGATGCTGTTTTTCACCACCGTCCTGTCCATTGACATCCGCAGGATGGAGGTAGGACGGGTCGCCTCCCTCCTGGGCCCTGGCTGAGCCCCAGCGTCTCTGGGGAGGTGTGACCTCAGCAGGCAGCTCCGCCCACGGGCAGCTCAGCCCACGGGGAGCTCAGCCCACGGGAGCTCAGCCCACAGGGACCTCAGCCCACGGGCAGCTCAGTCCACAGGGACCTCAGCCCACGGGGAGCTCAGCCCACGGGAGCTCAGCTCACAGGGAGCTCAGCCCACGGGCAGCTCCGCCCACGGGCAGCTCAGCCCACGGGAGCTCACGCACGGGAGCTCAGCCCACGGGAGCTCACGCCCACGGGGAGCTCAGCCCACGGCAGCTCAGTCCATGGGCAGCTCAGCCCACGGGAGCTCAGCTCACAGGGAGCTCAGCCCACGGGCAGCTCAGCCCACGGGAGCTCACTCGGACCTGTGCCCACAGCTGGCCGACCTGAACAAGCGGCTGCCCCCTGAGGCTTGCCTGCCGCCCGCGAAGCCAGGGGGGCGCCCCGTGCGCTTGGAGCGGCCGCTGGCTGTGCGGCCGGCCACGCCCCACACGGTCACGCTGCAGCCGTCCTCCTTCCGGAACCTGCGGCTCCCCAAGCGGCTGCGCGTCGTCTACTTCCTGGCCCGCACCCGCCTGGCACAGCGGCTCATCATGGTACCTCCCGCCCGCCCGCCCCCTCGCCCGCCTCTGTGCTATGCCTTAGTCGGGGGCTGGGGCTCCTCCGCCCAAACCTGCTTCCCCGGTGGAGCGGGCAGCGGTGGTGGCCGGGCAGGAGCCGGCACGGCTCCCGTTGGGGTTCATCGGGCGCCTGCCCAGGGAGTGAGTGAGGACAGGCCCGTGGGTGCCCCCCCAGCAGGCCCGGCGGCACCCCTCTGGCCCCAACCCTGGGGTGGTCCCAGCTGAGGTGGGGGCTGGGCCGCAGTTTCCGGCCGGGACTCCCAGCCCCGGGCAGCGGGCCCCGATGGGGGCCTGGGAGGCTGAGGGCGGAGATTGGCGTGTCCTGAGGGCCCTGTGCTGCCGCCGCCTTCGGCAGAAGGGCCAGCACGTGGTGGGGCTGCCAGTGCGCCCGAGCCGCTGAGCACCGTGCCCTGCAGGCTGGCACCGTGGTCTGGATCGGCATCCTGGTGTACACGGACCCGGCGGGGCTGCGCCTCTACCTCGCGGCCCAGGTGACGGAGCAGAGCCCGCTGGGCGAGGGCGCCCTCACGCCCGTGCCCGCGCCTGGGGCCATGCTGCCCGCCAGCCACCCGGACCCCGCCTTCTCCATCTTCCCCGCCGACGCCCCCAAGCTCCCCGAGAACCTCACGCTGCCGGGGGAGGCGCCCGAGGCCCGGGCTCCCGCCGAGGGCGTCCTGGACGGCCCCGCCCCCGAGGTCACGTGGGGGCCCGAGGACGAGGAGCTGTGGCGGAGGCTGTCCTTCCGCCACTGGCCGACGCTCTTCAGCTACTACAACATCACGCTGGCCAAGAGGTGCGCCCACCCCGTCCCAGAGGGTCCCCCCTTGGTGGGAACCCCGGTCTGGGCACTGGTGTCTGTGCGGAGAAGCGCCGAGGGCAGGCTGGGCTGGGGGGGCCTCCTCTCCTGGCGGAGGCTGAGGCTGAGGCTGCCGGCCCTGTCCCAGGTACATCAGCCTGCTGCCCGTCATCCCGGTCACGCTCCGCCTGAACCCCCAGGAGGCCCTGGAGGGGCGGCACCCCCAGGACGGCCGGAGCGCCTGGCCCCCGCGGCAGCCCAGGCACGGCGGGCTCTGGGAGGCCGGCCCCCAGGGGCCCGGGGCGGCGCCGGCCCACGGAGACGTCACCCTGTACAAGTAAGGCCCCGCGTGGGCGTGGGCGAGGGCGAGGGCGGGCTGCCCCACGGCCGGGCGCACCTGACCCTCCTCTCCGCAGGGTGGCGGCGCTGGGCCTGGCCTCGGGCATCGTGCTGGTGCTGCTGCTGCTCTGCCTGTACCGCGTGCTCTGCCCGCGCAACTACGGGCAGCCGGGCGGGCTGGGCCGGCGGCGCCGGGGAGACCTGCCCTGTGACGACTACGGCTACGCGCCCCCCGAGACGGAGATCGTGCCCCTGGTGCTGCGGGGGCACCTCATGGTGAGTGCTCGGCGCCTCGGCCGCTGCCCCACGCCCGCGCCCTGGCCTTCTGTGCCCCCGGCCTCTGTGCCCCAGCCTTCTGTGCCCACGGCCCTCTGTGCCCACAGCCCTCTGTGCCCACGGCCTTCTGTGCCCTGGCCTTCTGTGCCCACGGCCTTCTGTGCCCCTCGCCCTGGCCTTCTGTGCCCACGGCCTCTGTGCCCACGGCCTTCTGTGCCCACGGCCTAATGTGCCCACGGCCTTCTGTGCCCACGGCCTCTGTGCCCACAGCCCTCTGTGCCCACGGCCTTCTGTGCCCACGGCCTCTGTGCCCACGGCCTTCTGTGCCCACAGCCTTCTGTGCCTACGGCCTCTGTGCCCACGGCCTTCTGTGCCCACAGCCCTCTGTGCCCACGGCCTTCTGTGCCCACGGCCTCTGTGCCCACGGCCTTCTGTGCCCACGGCCTTCTGTGCCCACGGCCTCTGTGCCCACGGCCTTCTGTGCCCACGGCCTAATGTGCCCACGGCCTTCTGTGCCCACGGCCTCTGTGCCCACAGCCCTCTGTGCCCACGGCCTTCTGTGCCCACGGCCTCTGTGCCCACGGCCTTCTGTGCCCACAGCCTTCTGTGCCTACGGCCTTCTGTGCCCACGGCCTCTGTGCCCACGGCCTCTGTGCCCACGGCCTTCTGTGCCCTGGCCTTCTGTGCCCCGCGCCCTGGCCTTCTGTGCCCACGGCCTCTGTGCCCACGGCCTTCTGTGCCCTGGCCTTCTGTGCCCCGCGCCCTGGCCTTCTGTGTCCACGGCCTCTGTGCCCACGGCGTCTGTGCCCGCACAGGACATCGAGTGCCTGGCCAGCGACGGCATGCTGCTGGTGAGCTGCTGCCTGGCGGGCCACGTGTGCGTGTGGGACGCGCAGACCGGGGACTGCCTCACGCGCATCCCCCGCCCCAGGTAGGTGTCTGTCACGGTCAGCCCCCCCTCCGCCCCGCTGCCTCGCCGCCCTCGCCACCCTTGCCGCCCTCGCACTGTCCTCGCCGCCCTCACACTGTCCTCTCCGCCCTCACACTGTCCTCTCCGCCCGCAGGCAGCGCAGGGACAGCGGCGGCGGCGGCGGCGTGCTGGAGGCTCAGGAGCGCTGGGAGCGGCTGTCGGACGGCGGGAAGAGCAGCGCCGAGGAGCCCGCGGACAGCCCTCCGCAGCAGCCCTGCCCCCGGGGCCTCACGCCACCGTCCGCCTTCGGGGACCAGCCCGACCTCACCTGCCTGATCGACACCAACTTCTCTGTGCGGCCGTGGCTCTCGGAGCCCCCGCAGCCGGAGCCCCGGCACCGCGCCGGCTGCGGCCGCGCTCGGGACAGCCCCGGCTACGACTTCAGCCGCCTGGTCCAGCGGGCGTACCAGCAGGAGGGGCTCGCCCCCGCCCACACACCGCCCCTGGGCCCTCCCTCCCCTGGGCCCATGCTGCCCCCGGCCCCCGAGGACGAGGGCGGCTCCTCCCCCGAGAAGGGCGCCCCGGCCCTCGCCTGGGCCCCCAGTGCCGAGGGCTCCATCTGGAGCCTGGAGCTGCAGGGCAACCTCATCGTGGTGGGCAGGAGCAGCGGCCGCCTGGAGGTGGGCAGGGGGCTGGAGGGGGTGCAGGGGACTGGAGGGGGTGCAGGGGGCTGGAGGGGGCTGGAGGGGGTGCAGGGGGCTGGAGGGGGGTGCAGGGGACTGGAGGGGGCTGGAGGGGTGCAGGGGACTGGAGGGGGTGCAGGGGGCTGGAGGGGGTGCAGGGGGCTGGAGGGGGTGCAGGGGACTGGAGGGGGTGCAGGGGGCTGGAGGCGGGCAGGGCTGTGGGCCTCTCCGGCCGCAGCTGCTCATGGCCCGGCCTGCAGGTGTGGGACGCCGTGGAGGGCACACTGCGCTGCAGCAGTGAGCACGTCTCCTCGGGAATCACTGCCCTCGTCTTCCTGGACAAACGGTGAGCTCAGGCTGCCGCCTCGGCCCCCATCCTGGCCCGGCTCCTCACTGCGGGCCCCGGGGCAGCAGGTGGTCACCTCCCTGGGAGGGCGGGCGGTTAAGAGTCGGCCGACACCAGTGGCCACCGGAAGAGATGTGGGAGAGGCCAGATGGCAGCCCCAGACCCTGCCTCAGTTCTTCACCTGTGAAATGGGAGCAGAGCACCACCCCCTGGTCCTGGGGAAGGAGTTAACCCGGGTGGGGGGTAGCTGGGCGAGTCGTGGAAAGGGCGAACGAGAGGCCACGTGAGCCCCCGTGGCCACTGCAGGCGAGGACCATCCTCCTCCTCTCCCTTCTGAGGTCCAAGGTCTCTGGCCTCGACGCTGACTTCCTGAGTTTCTTGGCTGCATTTTCAGTTCCAGAAAAATGTAATTTCCGAAGGGTCTTGTTTAAACTTTCCTTTCCCGTTGCTGCTGGCCCGTGGGCGGGGCCGGCTCTCAGCCCGCCAGTGCTCCTGCCGCTCCCCTCCTGCCCACGGCCTGACCCTGGCACCGTCTGAGCTGCAGCTGGAGCCGGAGAAGAACCTCTGGCCTTCAACTCCGATTTCTGCTGCTGCTGCTGCCATTCCGGCAGCCCCGGCCCTGGCCCTGGCCACCGTCCTGCCCTCCTGCTTGGCCTGGAGTCCTTCCCTGCGGGTCCTGTGCTTCAGGGAAAGCCCGCGTGCCTCCACCAGCCCCCAGAGCGCCTGGCAGCCATGCTCTCCTCGGCCCCCTCCCTGCAGCTCGCCTGCCCGACCCTGCGGCCCTCACCCCAAGGCAGAGGCTGGAGACACGCAGTGCCTTTTGCTGTGGGAGTGAACTTCCAGGCTTTGGGGCCACTGGGCACGTGTCCCGCCTGTGCCGGTCCACGTGTGCCTGGATCTGAAAGAAACCCCCGTTTCTTTGTGGGGAAATAAAGGGAGGGGTGGTGCTTGCTTCAGAGCAGCTTCTGTGCGGCTCCTGCAGCTCCCGGCCACGCAGGCCTCCACGCTCTCCCACGACTCGCCCGGCATCACCACACGGGTTAGCTCCTTTCCTCAGGACCGCCCACGAGGCGGTGCTGTTCCCGTTTCACAGATGAGGCAGAGGCAGGGGTCATGGGTTGCCATCTGGCCTCTCCTGCATCTCCTCCCAGCACCGGAGCTGAGCCTGAGCTGAGCCTGTCCAGTCTGGTGCTCAGCCCCACGGCCCAAGGCCGGGGCTCGGAGCCATCTGGCGTGCTTCCCTTCCAGGATTGTGGCTGCCCGGCTCAACGGTTCCCTCGACTTCTTCTCCTTGGAGACGCACGCTGCCTTCAGCCCCCTGCAGTTCCGAGGTCCGTGGCCTGGCCTGGGCAGGTGCCGTGGCCGGTGGGTGGGGCGGGGCTGACCTTTGCTGGCCTGTCGTCTCAGGGCAGGGCGGCTCCCCCGCGGCCCCGGTGTACAGCAGCAGTGACAGGGTGGCCTGCCGCCTGACCCACACCGTGCCCTGTGCACACCAGAAGCCCATCACAGCCCTGAAGGCAGCTGCCGGGCGCCTTGTGACCGGGAGCCAAGACCACACTCTGAGGGTGAGTGTGGGCCCGTGTCCTGGGCGCTGGCGGGACGTGGCGCGGGGCGTGGTTTGGGGTCGGGGAGAGGCTGCAGGTGCCTCATGTGCTGTGGGAGGGGTTTCCGGGCCAAAGCCACCAGCCCGATGCCCACTGCCAGGTGTTCCGTCTGGAGGACTCGTGCTGCCTCTTCACGCTGCAGGGCCACTCGGGGGCCATCACAGCTGTGTACATAGACCAGGTGAGGGTGTGGCAGGTGCGGGAAGTGGCGTGGGCCACCCGGGGCCTGGGCACCCCCGACACCCAGCTCCCGGCTCACTCCCCTAGACCATGGTGCTGGCCAGCGGAGGACAGGACGGGGCCATCTGCCTGTGGGACGTGCTGACCGGTAGCCGGGTCAGCCACATGTTCGCCCACCGCGGCGACGTCACCTCCCTCACCTGCTCCGCCTCCTGCATCATCAGCAGCGGCCTGGACGACCTCATCTGCATCTGGGACCGCAGCACGGGCATCAAGCTCTACTCCATCCAGCAGGTAGGGGGGGCCCACGTGTGCGCGAGGCTCAGGGAGGGACTCCACGCGCTGAGCCTGTCCTGTCCTTGCTCTAGGACCTGGGCTGTGGGGCCAGCCTGGGGGTCATCTCAGACAACCTCCTGGTGACCGGCGGCCAGGGCTGTGTCTCCTTCTGGGACCTGAACTACGGGGACCTGCTGCAGACCGTCTACCTGGGCAAGAACAGCGAGGCCCAGCCCGCCCGCCAGATCCTGGTGCTGGAGAACGCCGCCGTCGTCTGCAACTTCGGCAGCGAGCTCAGCCTGGTGTACGTGCCCTCCGTGCTGGAGAAGCTGGACTGAGGGGCCGGGCGGGGCCCAGGGGCTCGTGGAGCCGGCGCCCTGGACCGAGTCGGGTGTAACTGAGCTGTCCTGCCTCAGGACGGGAACATTAAACTTTGTACAAAACCACACCTGCCAAGGCTTTTGTGAGCAGCGTGCTTCTTCCCCGGCCACCCTCCAGCACAGTCAGACCCTTAGCTCAGCAGCTCCAGGCAAGAGCCATCCAAGGAGCAGAGGGGACAATCGGAGGGGGGGGGACGGCGGACCTCCATAGCCCTCCCACCACCCACCCAAGGCCACGGACGGTGCCAATGGGCAGACACTGGCCACAGACAGGTGGGTTTATTAAGTAGCAAAGAGCTGGAAAACATCAGGTCCTTCACAGTAGCAGGACCTGCCTCAAGGCCTGAGGCCTGCGACACGTCAGCACCCCACAGGGGTGCGGGCTAGACCAGGAAGGGCTGAAGGCAGCAAGAACAGGAGGAAGAGCCCGGGCCACCTCGGAGGCCCTGCTGGGCGCGGGCAGGCGGCGGCGAGACGCTGTAGTGTGAGGACCGAGGGCGGAGCCTGCTCAGGTCTTGTTGAGTGTCCAGAGTGGGTCCAGCAGGCTGAGGGGGTCGTCGGTGGGCTGGGCAGCCCGAAGGCCCTGCCCGTTGTGGGCGTGCAGGAAGTTCTGCTTGCTCATCCGCGGCTTTCCCCGCAGGGAGCTGTCCAGGGAGAAGGCCTCGGGGGTGAGGGAGGCCAGCAGCTCCAGCGAGGAGGAGGAGGGCCCCAGGCTGGGGGCCTCGGGGACGGGCTGTTCCTCCTCGGGCTGGGGGGTCTCGGGCAGGGGTGAAGAGAGCGGGGGTGGCGAGGAGGAGGGGAGCTGGGTGGACTCCGGCAGACTGGCTGACAGCGGGCCTGGGGGCTCCACAGGGCCCGGCAGGCAGGCCCCTGGGGGGTCCAGGCCCCCCGGCGGCCGGATGCTGAGCTTGGCGATGGTGGCCTGGATGGAGCTGATGGGCACGTCCCCGCCGAGGACCAGGTCCTGGGCGTCCTGCGGGAGGAGGTTCTGAGAGGGAGGCGGGCGGGTGAGGCCGGGCCACAGGCGGAGGTCCCTGTCCCAGCAGGGCTCCTGCCTCACCTTCTGGCCCACGCCTGCGCCAGGCAGGGGTCTGCAGGGCGGGGGCACGCCGTGGCGCTGCAGGACCTGCTCCACGTGTCTCACCACCGCCTCGTGGCAGAACCGGAGGTGCAGCTGCAGGGGCACGGGCCTGGTCAGTGGGGGCCGTCCCTCAGGGCGGAGCCCGGCCCGGCCCGGAGCCTCACCTTCTCCTGCAGCATGTGCTTCCTCTGCTGCCGCATGCGCCGCACCAGCTGGGGCAGCTCGGGGAGCCTGTTGCCCGCCTCCACCTCCTGCACCGCCGCGTACAGCAGCGCGAAAGCTCCCGTGCGGCCCACCCCGGAGCTGCAGTGCACGACGACGGGCGTGTGCAGGGGCCGCTGGTGCAGGTAGTGCGCGTGCACCTCCTGGATGAAGCGCAGCAGGTTGCTGGGGCTGTCGGGCAGGCCTCTGCGGGGGAGGGAGGGCCGGTCACACCTGACCCAGGCCCGCCACCCTCCCGAGCTCCCACCCGCCCAGGCGGCAGACGCACAGCTCGGGCCAGGTGGGGAAGTGGAGGTGCACGAGTGAACGCTTGAGGCTCTGGTCACGGAACTGCAGGCTCAGCACCCGCTCCACGTGGGTCTCAGTGGTGCGGACGCTGCTCAGCGCCAGGCTCAGGGCGCCGTGCACCATGGGCTGGCCTCTCTCGGTGGGGAAGTAGCGTGCCACCTTTTGCTGAGGGGCAAAGAGGCTGTTAGCGATGCTTTTCCGGGATCCCTGCTGGGCACCCACCCCTCTCTCCTCACCTTCTCCATCTCCGCCTCAGACACCAGCATGACGATGACCGACACTTTCTGCTCGTGCACCATGAGCCAGAAGTCGGCAGCCGTGCCAGGCAACGGGGCCTGGGTGGCCACCAGGGGCGGGCAGTACGGGGAGAGCCCCTCCACGCGGCTGGCGTTGATGTAGTCGTCCTTGCCCGAGCGCAGCACCACGCGGTTGCTGTCATAGGGCATGACGTCCTGGTGCCGGTTCTTCAGCGAGTAGCAGCGGGCAATGGCGATGGAGCGGCCGCGGGCGTCGTGTTCCTGCGCCTCCTGCAGCTCCCGCCACACGGCGTCCAGGGCCCCAGCATCGCCCAGCTGGCCCCGGAAGGCCTCCAGCTCTTGCTGCAACTGCTGCAGCCTCTCAGGACGCTCGTAGGGGTCCCGCTCGATCAGCCGCAGGGCCTGTGGCCGCCGGCCCTCGGCTGCGTCCACCTTCGTCGGCTGCAGCAGGGGCTGCCCACCCCCGGGAGGCTGGGTGCCACCGTGCTGGCTCTCGGGGCTGGAGGAGAGCAGGTCTGCGGCCGCAGGGCCCCGGCGCGGGCATGGGGGCGGCTCTGCCGCCGGGGGCCGAGCAGGCACTGGGCCAGGCCCTGGTGAAGGGGCCGGTGAAGGCACCAGGCGGGGACTAGGGGTGGCCTGGCTGGCAGGTGAGGGGCCTTGAATGGAGAGGGGGGCTGCCTGGGGGCCCAGGGGCCGGGGGGAAGGGGCCGGACCATAGGCCAGGGCGGCATGAGGAGGCTGAGGGGGCCCAGGGCTGGAGAAAGGCAGAGCCCCCGAGTGAGGGGGCAGGGGCTCCTGAGAGGGGCCTGGGTAGAGCTGGGAGTGTAGAGGTGGTGGTGGCTGCCCCAGGACGCCAGGCTGAGGGGCGAAGGGGTAGGGGGGCGGGGGAGTCATGAGCCCTGGAGCCTGGGAGGGGAAGAGGTGGGGGTGCTGGAGGGGCAGGGGCTGCTGGGGGGGCTGGGGCCCAAAGGCGGCCCGTGTGGGATGAAGCTGGGGCTGGGGCCCTACCCTCGGGGCTGGGAACCCCGTGGGGATCGCGGGAGGAAAGTGGTGCTGGGCTGGGGGTGCTGTGAGGGGCTGCTTAGGCCCCAGGGGGTAGGTGTAGGGCATGGGCAGTGGCTGGGGTGGGGGTACTGGGAAGCAGGGGTGGGGAGGAGCAGGGGTGGGGCTTGGCCGGGGTGCCGTGTGGCTGGGGATGGGCGCCTGGACACTGTCTACTGTGGTGGTGGCTGGCCGGACCCCCATGGCCAACTCGGGGCCCGAGAACTGGGGAGGGGGCGCCGAGGGCAGGCCGGCAGCCGGGGGGTGTGGGCCCACGGCCCCATAGGGAGCGACCACCATGCCGTGCTGAGGCGAGGAGCGGGGCACGAGGCCTAGCTCGGGGGTGTAGGCGGGCGCCCCGTACACCGCGGGTCCAGGCGCCATGGCCATCGCAGGGGGGCCTGGGGCCTGGGGGCCCCTGGGCTGCATCACCTGGGTGGGGCCCGAGTAGCTGCCTGGGGGCAAGGGGCCTGAGAGATAGTGGGGTCCTGGGCCCCCCGAGCCGGGGAAGGGGCCCGGAGCAAAGCGGAGCGCGGCGGCAGCTCCCAGGAAGGCGTCGGGCAGGCTGCGCAGCTCCTCCGGGGGGTCCCCCATCTCGCCAGCCTCGCCCTCCTCCCTGCGGGGCAGCAGCGGCTTGGGGGCCGTGGGCCGTGGGGGCGGCTTCTTCTTCAGCTCCCTGCGGGACGAGGCAAGGAGGAACCAGCCCTGTGAGCCCAGCCAGGTCCGGCCGCGGCGCCCTGTGGCCCGGGGCCACACCCACCTGTCCAGGAGCTGCTGGCGGGCAGCCTCGCGGGCCTGGCAGGCCGACTGGGCCCGCTCCAGGAGGGCCGCCACCTTGCTCTCGAGGTCCGCGTAGAAGTCCTTGCCCTCCTGGGACTTCTTCATCAGGTCCTCGTAGGCTTCGTACGAGGCCACCAGGCTCTGCAGCGTGGACTTCCACCTGCGGCAGAGGGGGCGGGGGGGTGAGCCGCTGGAGCCACCTCCGGGCTGGCTCTGGGCGGGAGCGCCAGGCCAGGCACTGACTTGTGGTCCAGCTCGCCGAGCACCCGGCGCACGGACGCGTACTGCACGTTGGCCTCGGTCAGCGCGCGGAGGACGTTGTCCTGGGCGGCCAGGTTCTGCTCCAGGTACACCCTCAGCTGGTCGTACTTCTTCAGCTGCTCCTCGAACAGCTTCTGAGGGTGGGGGAGGCAGACACTCAGGCTTTGCCACCTCAGGGTGGAGCCCGAGCCAGGGCCCCGCCGCCCGCTCCCTGCACCTTCATCTCGGAGTGGTCCGTGGTCACCAGCGAGGCGGTGATGTCGTCCTTCTGGATGAGCTCACGCAGCTGCTGCTCCAGGGACAGGCGCTGGTCCCGCATCTCCTGCACCTTGGCCAGGATGCGCTTCAGGTTCTGCAGCACGGCCTGGTCCTCTGGGGGCAGCAGGGGTCAGTGAGGCCAGAGACGCCCCAGCGTCTCCACCACGGGCCGGGTGGGGTGCTCACCTGGGGTGAGGGCTGGTGTGGGCAGGGCAGCCCGGACCTGGTCCAGAGGCCCACTGAGCAGGCGGAGGTTGCCCACGTGCAGGTTCATGGCGCGGTGCAGCTCACTGTTGGTGAAGGAGGCCTTTTCGTGGACCTCCTTGTACTTGGCCCATTCTCGCCTCACCTCGGCCAGCTCCGCCTTGGAAACGGCCACGCTGGCCCCTGCCTGGCCCACTGCCTCCTGCAACTTCTCGTCCAGCAGCTCGTCCTCATCCAGCAGGTCCTGGACGTCCTTCAGCGAGGCCTCCACGTCCGTGAACACACCTGACAGCACTGAGGGTGTGCATGGGAGGGGAAGCTCCTGAGGCAAGCAGACCAGGCACCCACCGGGACCTGTGCCCCAGGCAACAGCACCTCCCTCAGTTAAGGCTTGGGTGCAGCCCAATGCATGCTGAGCAAGCACCCAGGTGTGGGTGGGGGAAGGTATTTGTGCCAGGTGCTGGGAGAGGTGCAACCTCCATCCTGGGGGTGGGGGTGCAGGGGAAAGGCCGCAGGGGATGACACCCCCCCACACACCTTGCATGGACTGGACGAGGTTCCGGACAGTGTCGGGCCGGACGCTGAGTGCTGCACACTTTTCCATGAGCTGGGGCGGGATGTGGTTGTACGTGTCCAGGTTGTCCACAGTCTCGGGATCCAGCTGCATTGAATCCATGAACTGGCTGTGGGGACACCAGGACCAGGTGGGTGATGGGTGCTGACTCAAGTCCCCACATGTACAGGGAGTGCACTGGGGTGAGTCTCCCTCACAACTGAAGACAGGTCTGAGGTCCCAGCAGAGAGCAGACCAGCACCGAGACCCCCACCCCGAGGCCTGGCCTGGCCCCCAGGGTGTGCCCACCACACGGGGACAGAATGGACACCCCCTCCCCCCCGACCGGGCTCTCGCCTAGGTGGTAAGTCTGGTCAATAGGATCTTGGGGAGGGGGGAGCGAAGCAGGCAGATCCGGGACCCACCGAGGTCGGGGTGACCCATGCCTCCAGCCGGCCCCACACTTACTCCAGGACCTCGTTCTTGTCCTCAATCTTGGCCATTATCTCTCGAAGCAGCTTGGCCTTCTCCTCACTGCGGAAGTGACAGAGCAGTGGCTGGAAGCCTGCTCTTGAGACACCCCACACCCCCGGGCCGAGGGCACCCCGACCTGTACAGTGACGAGGCTT
The DNA here is from genome assembly GCA_963924515.1 of Vespertilio murinus. Lineage (NCBI taxonomy): Eukaryota > Metazoa > Chordata > Mammalia > Chiroptera > Vespertilionidae > Vespertilio > Vespertilio murinus. The sequence continues at coordinate 427,533 of OZ004715.1, read as the reverse complement.
CATGGGCAGCCATGGGGACCAGCTTGGCGAAGATGTCAGGGCCTGTGACAGCTGGGTCCGTGGGGTTCACTGGCAAGGGCTTCACCAAGGGGGCACCTGGGAGAGAGGCGTCGTGGAGACCAGGCCCGTGCAGACCCCCCGTCTGTTCTAGGCCCCTGACCCCAGGCTCCCCAGCGTCAGACCTTTCACGGGCTGAAGGGTGTCCAGGGCCGGGACGGCCTCGTGGTAGATGAAGTCATTGTCCTTCTTGGCAGAATTGTACCTGGGGGTCCAGGGAAGGGAGGGGAGTCGGGGACGAGCAGCAGGCACAGGAGCTGGCCTCTACGGGGCCACTGCTCTCCCCCTCCCAAGGGTGCAGGCAGAGGGCCAAGACCCTTTCTCACGAGAAGGATCAGGCCACCCCAGCCCCACAGACTCACTTTCCTCCAATGACGTCCATAGCAAAGCGAAGTGCATCCTGCACGGTGTCGGGCTGGCCCTGGAGGGCGGGGATGGGGCTCAGCATCAGCTAGGGCCGTGCCGGCACCCCGCCCGCAGGCCTGCTCCCTGCTCGGGGCCCGGGGCAGCAGGCCTTCTCCGCTTTACCTTGGCCAGCTTGATGGCCTCACTGAGCTTGTCCAGGGCGCTCTGGAAGTATGCGACCTGTGGGGACAGTGGGCAGAGCCTGTTGGTCCTCCCCTGCCCCCAGCGACCCACTAGAAGGCAGATAGCTGGGTGCCGGCCAGCCCCTCTGCAGGAGTCTGCTGTGCCGCCTCGGCTCCCAGGGATGAGGGCTGCAGAGGGGACACGCAGGCTGCAGCAGGGGCGAGGAGGTGAGAGGCAGGGAGAAGAGCCCCTCCCCTGTTCTGCAGGGAAGGGCCACCACGTCTCACTAACAGGCTGGAGCCAGTCCTCACAACTCACCTGCTCCCCGAACTTCTGCTGCTCCTCGGCCTGCTTCCCCATGTGCAGCTGGGAGACAAGAGACACGGCTACTTAGTTCCCAGGCCGGGCACTCAGCCCGCCCGGAGCCAGAGGCGTGGTGCCCTCACATGAGCCACAGCCGCGAAGTAGTAGATCTTCATCTGCACCAGCTTCTTCCAGTCCTTCTGGATCCGGCCCAGCAACGACGCGGTGTCGGGGTTCTCCAAGGCCCGGCAGGCCTCCTTGTAGTAATCCACCACCTGGGGTCCCGGCGGGCCGTCAGGGGGCGTCGGCAGAGCACCAGGGCCCGCCCTGAGCGCTCCTCCCCATCCCTACCTGGGCGCTGATGCGGGCCACCAGGAAGCTCTTCCTGTTGTCCAGCATCGACTTCTCCAGAAGGCACTCCTGAGCCTGGCCCTGGGGCAACCGGTCAGGTCCACTCCCTGGTGCACCGAGGCCTTGCCCTTCCAGCGGGCCGACCACAGGGACTCCACACCCTCTCCTCCGGCTCCCAGCTGCTCCTGACCCACCGGGGCTCACAGACCGGAGCCAAGGCCTGCACTGCCCTCTGCTGGCCTGTCCAGGGTCCAGCCCTAAGTGTCCCCTCCCTGGATTCAACTCCGTTCCCACCAGGGCGCCTCCTTACCAGCATGAGGTTGACATTGAGAGTGAGGATCTGGCGGCTCATGTCGACGCTGTAGGCGTGGGGGAAGTGCTCCCGCAGGTAGGCGAAGGCGCCTGCCGCGCACTGGAAGTGCGTGCAGGAGACCTTCATGCCCTGGGGAGGAAGGTGGCCGGGCAGCACCGGATCAGGGACAGGATTCAGCCCAGCTTGGACTCTGAGGGCGCACAGCAGCCCTCCCTGTTACATCGGTGTCCCGTCCACTGCCCCGGCCCTCCCTGCTCACCTCTTCAGACACCCGCTTGTCCATGGCGCCCAGCATGGAGTGCAGTGCACCTGGGGGGGCAGAGGGCACAGTGTCAGTCTGGGGGCGCCCCCCACACCTGTTAACAGCAAAGCACAGGGCACAGTGTTGTCACCCTGAGCAGGAAAACGGGGGTCTGAACGGGGGCAGCGTGTCCATGGATATCAAAGCTGAGCAAATGGGGAAACTCAGGCGTCTGGCCAAGCCTCCCGGTCTCCTGCTCTGCACCACACGGGTGCAGGTGGACTTAGGAGGGGTGCCTGTGCAGACTCCAGCCTAGAAGTCCAGTCTGGAAGCTCCTCTCTGGACCCCGCTGGGGCTGAGTCATCAGGTTGGGAGCAGAGCCGGCTAGCCCATCCTTGTCTGCCTTCTGCCTGAAGCAGCCCAAAGTCAAAGCGGGTCGGGGCCGTCAGTCAGAGGCCACTGCGGCCACCCTCCCAGCGGAGCCCAGCGGAGCCGCCCCATACAGCCTCTGCCCAGCAGGTGGCTCCCTGTGGCCCAGAAAGAGACACTGGCAGAGACGTGGGAGGCCGTGGAGGGTCCGCATACAGGTCTTCCCTGCGCCGGCCCACTGCCCCGTGGCCTGCTCGGCGGAGGCACTCACCCAGGTTGTAGAGGATGCAGGCCTGCTCGTACTGGATGTCCTCGTGCGCCACAGACTTGCCTGAGAAGATCTCAGTCCTGCAGACATGGACCTGGTCATCCTGAGGGCAGGTGAGGGCCCGCCACCTACCCCCACCCCCGAGCAAGGCCCTGGAGACACCCTCCGCGGCAGAAGGGAGGAGGGGCACCCCGGCACCCAGGCGCGCGCCGCTCTCACCAGGTGACAGGAACGGCGGCCTCCTGGCCCGCGCCCATGGGGACGCGGCTCTGCAGGTAGTGGAGCTGGCCCAGGTACTTGCGGAGGACGCTGCAGCCCTCAAAGTCCCGGGGAACCCGGACGGCGTTCTGGGGGCGGATGGAGAAGCAGGCCTGCCATCACTGGGCAGAGGACCGGCTGGCGCCTGCTCCCGGACGCCCAGGAAATGTCAGAGCTGGACATTGCCCACCCGGGCCAGGAAAGCCCACGCTGTGCCCGTGTCATCCGCCCAACACTGTCCCGCCGGCCAGAGTGGTGGCAGAACCAGCCCCACCGTCTGGAAGGCCATTTGCAACTGGCACCAACATTCTGAAACACTCAGAATGTGACCCACAGCTCTGCACCCAAAACACACAGAGAAATCCAGAGGAGAGCAGGCTGGACCGCTGGCCCAGCAGGCTAACAGGTCAAACTGTGAGCACCGCCGACACGCCCATAAAGAGGCTGCTTAATAAAACAGAGCAGACGGGACACAGAACAAGACTGATGACGCTGGATGGGTGTGTGTGTGTGTGTGTGTGTGTGTGGATAGAGTTCAGCATAAGGGATACAGTCAATAAGGTTGTAATAACTATGTATATATTAGTAGTGTCAGGCGGGTACTGGGAATACTTTATAAAGTATATGATTATCAAACCATTATGCTGTACACCTGAAACTAATACAAAACATTGAAGTAAACTGTAACAGACAATACAAAGCAGCTGCTTGGGTAGATGGAGGAAAAGAGAGGATTACGTAAGTAAGGCGTGTCAAGGCTACCCACCCAAGAGAATGCCCCTCAGCCAGAAAAGCGGAAGATGTGTTAGAGTGTCCGGAACATCTGTATCGTTGGGGGAAAGCACATAGTGGGGTCTAGGCAGCATCAGCTGCGTTTGGTGGGGTGTCGCTCCAGGGTAGTGGCGGGGCCTGTGTCCCACTTGGGAGAAGCCTAGTGTTGCTTTGTGAGCGCCATAGCCATGGTGCCATTTCTCTGTAAATGGCCAGTGTGTGTCACAGCAGCTCCTGCATTGAGCGTCTGCCCCCTGGTGGTCAGTGTGTGTCATAGTGACCGGTCCGATGAACACTTAGCATATTAGTCTTAAATATATACATAGATTTATCCTATCTAATAAAAGAGTAATGTGCAAATTGACAGACACTCCAAGACAAAAGATGGCTGCCCCCATGTGGTCAAAAATGGCTCCCAACATGTGAACACAAGATGGCCACCACAAGATGACTGGCAGGGGAGGTCAGCCATCTTGTGGGCAGTTGGAGGTGACCAGGTTGGCAGAGGAGGGTAGTTGGGGGGTCAGGCCTGCAGGAAAGGGCAGTTGGGGAGGGACCAGGCCTTCAAGGAAGGGCAGTTGCAGGGAGACCAGGCCTGCAGGGGAGGGCAGTCAGGGGAGACCAGGCCCACAGGAGGGGGCAGTCGGGGGAGACCTAGGCCTGAAGGAAAGGGCAGTTGGGGAAGACCCAGGCCTGCAGGGGAGGGCAGTCGGGGGTATCCAGGCCTGCAGGGGAGAGAAGTCGGGGGGGGGGGGGGGACCAGCCCTGCAGGGGAGGGCTGCTGGTGGGGAGTAGGCCTACAGGAAAGGGCAGTTGTGGCAATCAGGGCAGCAGGAGAGGGCACTTTGGGGGGACCAGGCCTGCAGGGAAGCGCAGTTGGGGACGACCAGGCAAGGAAGGGAGAACAGTTGGGGGCAACCAGGCCTGCGGGAGGGCAGTTGGGGAGGGACCAGGCCTGCAGTGGGGGCACTTGGGGGGGGGGGGAACCAGGCTTGCAGGTGAAGGCAGTTTGTGGGGACCAGGCCTGCAAGGGGAGTAGTTGGGGGAACCAGGCCTGCAGGTATGGCAGTTGGGGGAAGTGGGGACCAGGCCTTCAAGGGAGGGCAGTTGGGGACTACCAGACCAGCAAGGGAGGGCAGTTGGGGGCGATCAGGCCTGCAGGGGAGGGCAGTTGGGGAGGGACCAGGCCTGCAGTGGGGGCACTTGGGGGAGGGGGAGGGACCAGGCCTGCAGGTGAAGGCAGTTTGTGGGGACCAGGCCTGCAAGGGGAGTAGTTGGGGGAACCAGGCTTGCAGGTATGGCATGGCAGTTGGGGAAGGGGAGACCAGGACTTCAGGGGAGGGCAGTTGGGGACAACCAGACCAGCAAGGGAGGGCACTTGGGTCTAAACCAGCAGGACATCCCTCAAGGGGTCCCTTATTGGAGATGATGCAGGCTGGGCTGAGGGATACACTACCCCTGCACGAGTTTCGTGCACCAGGCCTCTAGTCCTATCTAATAGAAGAGTACTATGCAAATTAACCATTACTCCCCTATAGCCACGAGCCACACCCACTAGCCAATAAGGAGCAAGTATGCAAATTAACCCAACCACGTAGGCTGGGGCCTCGGAGAGAGCAGGAGAGAGACTTGGGTTTCTCTGGCGATGGAGGAAGCCAAACTTTCCACATACCCTGGCCAGCCCAGGCCTCCACTTAAGGCTACAAAGTTTCAATTATAGAAGATAGATAAATCCCAACAAAATGGCAGCAACCACAGAGTTGGAGAGATCAGGAGGCTAGGGTTGCCCCCAGCAATGTAGGAAGCCAAGCTTCTGTAGTCCTGGCCTGCTTTGGTCTCCATTTAAGGCTACAAAGTCTCAATTATAGAAGATAAATAAATGCCAACAGAAATGGCTGCCGCCATGGAGCAAGCAAAAGGCTTGGCTCCGCTCCAAACTATAAAGTTTCAATTATAGAAATAAATCCCAGATCTCAGGGCCTCTGCTTCAGTCTCCAGGGGGGCGTGGCCATCCTACAAGCCACCACAGGCCCCTTTCCCAGGCCACCCCACGCCCCAAGGGAACCCCTGCCCTGATCCGGGACACCCTTCAGGGTAAACCAGTTGGCCCTGACCCATGCACCAGGTCTCTAGCCTATCTAATAAAAGAGTAATATGCAAATTGACCATCACTCTAACACACAAGATGGCTGCCCCCATATGATCAAAAATCCCCATGTGGACACAAGATGGCCACCACAAGATGGCCAGCAGGGGAGGGTAGTTGGGAGGGACCAGGCCTGCAAGGGAGGGCAGTTGGGAGCGATCAAGGCTGCAGGGGAAGAAGTTGGGGCAAACAGGCTGGCAGGGGAAAAAACAGAAGTCGATCAGGCTGGCAGAGGAGTGGTTAGGGGGTGATCAGACAGGTAGGCAGAAATGGTTAGGGGCAATCAGGAAGACAGGCAGTCGAGCAGTTTGGAGCCGGCACTCCTGGACTGTGAGAAGGATGTCCAACTGCCTGTTTGGGATTGGGCCTAAACGGGCAGTCGGACATCCCTTAAGGGGTTCCAGATTGGAGAGAGTGCAGGCTGGGCTGAGGGACTCCCCTCCCATACACAAATTTTGTGCACCGGGCCTCTACTCCTATATAATAAAAAGCTAATGTGCAAATAGACTGAACATCAGAACATCTGAACAAGTTGCTATGACGTGTGCTGACCACCAGGGGATGTATGCGGCACATGGAGGGCGTTGGCCACAGTGGAATGGTGGAGCAGGTGAGTGGGGGCGCCAGGCCAGACCAAGGTGTGGCACCAGCCACTGGCATTGGGGTGAGCCTTTGGTGTTACTGAAAATTCTTTGCTCCCGTGTGCCTCGGTCCCGCCTGGCGCTTACATTACACCTGCTGCCGGTGCCAGCCCTGCTCACACCGGCTGCCGGTGCCAGAGCCGCCGCTCGCACCCACTGACAGCGCCAGCCCTGCTTGCACCCACCCCACTCACACCCACTGCTGGTGCCAGAGCCACCGCTCACATCCACTGACAGCGCCAGCCCTGCTCACACCGGCTGCCGGTGCCAGAGCCGCCGCTCGCACCCACTGACAGCGCCAGCCCTGCTCACACCGGCTGCCGGTGCCAGAGCCGCCGCTCGCACCCACTGACAGCGCCAGCCCTGCTCACACCGGCTGCCGGTGCCAGAGCCGCCGCTCGCACCCACTGACAGCGCCAGCCCTGCTTGCACCCACCCCACTCACACCCGCTGCAGGTGCCAGAGCCGCCGCTCACACCCGCTACCGGTGCCTGATCACTTGGCTCCCTCAGCGGGTGCGAGCGGCGGCTGTCGGCCCTCATCAGTGAGGGCTTCTCCACCTCCCCCTGCTCCTGAGAGGCAATGGGGCAGCATCCGCCACTGGCACCCCCTGCTGGTGCTGGCCCCAATTGCTCTGCGCCACCAGCAGGTGCGAGTGGAAGTGGTGGCGGGAGCGGGGCTGCCGGCAGACAGGAGACTGGGGGCCACAGCAGGAGTGACCCAGCAGGGCCGCAGAGGATGGGCCAGGACCCGCCCCTGTGCCCACGGCAGCCTCACGCCCACAGTTCCTTTCAAGGTGCACGAATTGATGCATTGGGCCCCTAGTATTTAAATAAGAACACAAGCCGAAACTGGTTTGCCTCAGTGGATAGAGCATCGGCCAGCGGACTGAAGGGTCCCGGGTTCGATTCCGGTCAAGGGCATGTACCTTGGTTGCGGGCACATCCCCGGTAGGGGGTGTGCAGGAGGCAGCTGATTGATGATTCTCTCTCATCAATGTTTCTAGCTCTCTATCCCTCTCCCTTCCTCTCTGTAAAACCTCAATAAATTATATTTAAAAATTAAAATTAAATAAGTAAGTAAATGAGAACACAATGCCAAGCCTAAACGGAAGCGAGCGGCAGCGGCGGGCGGCTTCCCTGTGCCCCGCCCGCCTGCACAAGCGCCCCCACCTGGCGGAGCAGCTCCAGCTTCTTCAGCTCCTCGTTGTAGGCTTCCGGGTTCTCTCCGTAATTCTTCAGGACAAACTGGAGAGAAAGGAGGGAAATGTAAACCAGGGGCAGACTCCGGCTCCCTCTCCGTCCGTCACCCGCCCCTCATCTCACCATCTACACCACAACCATCACCAGCTCACTCCGGGGCCCCCGGGAGCTCAATCGCGGGCAGCACCACGAGGCCGGCCCCAGAGCCGCCTCCTCTGAGCAAGTGGACGGCCCTGCGTGGACCCCAGGCCGGTCCTCACCACGCTGCAGCCTCTCTACGATGCCCGGACTGCCAGCTCAGGAGGCCGGGGAGCTCAGGGGCTGAAATGGGGTCCTAAGGAGTGACCCCAAACAGGCCACAAAGCCAAGTCTCCTTAGGGTTGGACCCTGCTGTGCTCTGGTCCCAACCCTAACCCTCACCCAGCAGTAAGTGCAGACCAAAGGCACCAGGCAAGAGTGGGGACGCGAAGCCTCTGCCGCAGGCCACGGTCCTGCTGGGAAGGCACCACCAAGAGAAGCGGTCTGCAGTGTCCCTGTCGGCGAGGAAAGGCCCACGGCTGGGCAACAGGAATGGCCAGACAGCGGGCAAAGGGAAGGTCGTGGCTCACACCTGAATGGGAGCTGGCGGGCCTGCCCAACCACCACACTGACTGCCTGGGACGGTGACCACACCCACCGGCCTGGAGGCACAGCCAGAACCAAAGGGGGTGGGGACTGTCCGGCCCGCCACATAAGGCCTGCAAAATCATTTGGTCTGCTGTCAAGACATTGGGGTGAGTTAGTTAAATGTTTGACAAAATATAGCAGGCTAGATTTTTTAAAGATGCTTTATTACAAATTTTTATTTTATTTTATTTTTATTTCAGAGAGGAAGGAAGCCCTAACCCGTATGGCTCAGTAGATAGAGTGTCAGCCTGTGGACTGAAGGGTCCCAGGTTCGATTCCGGTCAAGGGCATGTACTTTGGTTGCGGGCGCATCCCCAGTAGGGCGTGTGCAGGAGCCAACTGATGGATGTTTCTAACTCTCTATCCCTCTCCCTTCCACTCTGTAAAAAAAATCAATATATTTTTAAGAAGAGAGAGGAAGGAAGAGGGAGTGAGAGATAGAAATATCAACAATGAGAATCATGGGTAGGCTGCCTCCTGCACCCCCACCCCCACACTGGGAATTGAGCCTGCAAGCCAGGCATGTGCCCTGACCGGGAATCGAACCGTGACCTTCTGACTCAGAGGTCAACGCTCAACCACTGAGCCATGTCAACAGGGCTTTCTATTGATTTTTTAGAGTGGGGAATGGGGGAACATCAATGTGAGAGAGACACATCGATTGACCATCTCCTGTAAGCATCCCAAAAGGGACCGGGCAAACGTGCAACCCACGTACATGCCCTTGATCAGGAATTGAACCCGAGACCCTTCTGGGAACAAGCTGAAGCTCTAGCCACCGAGTCACGTTGCTCAGGGTGGTGGACCTTTCTTGGTCTGGTATGTCTATATGCTGCACATACTTCTACTCTTCCACTGATGTCACCACCGAACTTTTAAATTTCCTTCTACTAGATTATGACTGCCATGAAAAAAGAATCACCTCTTACCCATCTGTATCATCAGGGCTCAGCGTAGTGAGCGTAACAACCAACTTTTACCCTGCTGTCCTGAACTGAACTCTTCCCCTCAGCAGCTCAGAGCAAGGGGAGAAAAGAGGGTGCCAGCGGCCTGGGCAGAGCGGGGCTCCAGGGCTGGGGAGAGGAGTCCGGGTCAGCGAGAGCTCCCAGCTGCAGGGCGTCCCCTCGTCAGGAGGGTGTCCTGGAGGAGGTGGCCATGCTCAAGCACAGCCTACACAGATGGCTCAGGGGTTCATGCAAACACGTGCCAGACCTTAGCAAATAAATGGTGGCATCTTTCCCACGTCCAAAGAAAAGGAAACAAAGAGAAAGAGCAGCTCTGGCTGGTGTGGCTCAGTGGACAGAGTCGGCCCGTGGGTCGAAGGGTTCTGGGGTAGATTCCGGCCAGAGGCCCAAGCCGGGGTTGTGGCCTCGATCCCCAGTGGGGGCGGGGCGTACAGGAGACGGCTGATCCACGGTTTGCTCATCACTGATGTTTGTCTCTCTCTCCCTCTCCCTTCCTCTCTGAAATCAATAAAACATTTAAAAAATAAAAGAGCAGATGCACAGGAACCTGTCTCCTGAGCGGCCGACACCACCGCAGGCGAAATGGCTCCTGAGCAAGTCCTCTGGGAGGCCAGGTTCTCCGGGAAGCCACTGCTCACAGGACACCGCGTCGCCCTCGGTGAGCCCGAGGCTAACTTCCCACAAGGCCCTTCCCAGGCGCCTGAGCCGAGATGCTCTCCCTGGGTCTAAGTCAGTGAGAGCCAGCATCTCAGACAGACGGTCACCTTCTCCTGGGTGCCCCCGGGTGAGGGGACCCCGAGGCTGCGAAGGCGTCACTCTGGGTCGGAGGGGGAGGGGATGCCACGGAGCAGCACAGACACCAGCCACAGGAGGAGGATGAAAAGCGAGCGGTTCGGATGAGGGAAAGAACCGTGCGCGTGCGACAGAGCAGGTGGAGAAGCGGCCAAAGTCTGGGCAAGACGTGGAATTTTAGGTGCGTTCTCTGGCTTTCTTAGTGAGGAAAAGGCCCGAGGTTCCACGATGGGCTCCACAGAACACAGGTTGTCGTGTCTGAAGGAACGCAGGGCGGTGTAGAGAGAAAACTATTCCCAAGCCCATTTTCTTTCTCCTTTTTCTGAGATACATTTTTTATTGACTTCAGAGAGGAAGGGAGAAGAAGAGAAACATCGATCAGAGAGAATCGGGGAAGGCTGCCCCCCGCAGGCCCCCCACTGGGGATGGAGCCTGCGCCTGGGCCTGGGCCCTGGCAGAGAATCGAACCCTGACCTCCTGGTTCCTAGGTGGACAGACAGCTCAGCCCCTAGCCACGCAGGCCTCCTGCGGTCCCAGGCCACCTCGTGCGGTCCCCGGGCCTCCCGGGGCACCGGGCCTTGTGGGGACCACTGTGCTGGTTTTTTGTTTTTCCTTCGGCCTCTGCTTTTGTAAACACAGCTGATCAGGGGGCGGCTGGCTGTCCTCACTCTGCAGGGCCTCCGGGCGCCCCGCGGCCCTTCCCAAGGCTCACGGCGCAGTCCACGCACCAGCCGGACTCCTACACCCGGTCGTGGGGTCACGGAGGCCCCCGCCTCCATCAGCGCCAGCCCCACCCGCCCGCGTCCCCGCCCGCGTCCCCCCTCCGAGCGCGGAGGCCTCGCCGCTGGTCCCGAGGCAGCTGGCAAGGCGGCGCCGCCCCGGGGGCACGGAACCCTGCGGCCCGGCCCGGTTCGGTCCGGCCCGGTCCGGCGGCTCCGGGTAGGGTTCCTCCGAGAAGGCCGGGCAGAGGTGCACCGAGGCCCGGCGCCCCCGGGCCCGTCTCACAACACGGATCCGAGCCCGCGAGGGCCGCGCCGTCCGTCACGGAGGGCCGCGCCGAGGGCCGGGCGCCCCGCCTCGCCGGTCCCCGGGGGCGGGCCTGGCGGGAGGAGGGCGGCCGGGGCCGAAGGCAGACTGCGGTCCCGACGAGGCCGCGGGCGGAGGGCGGCCGGGCCGCGGGCGGAGGGCGGCCGGCCGGGCTGTGGGAGGAGGACGGCCGGCCGGGCGCGGGAGCCTCCCTCGGCGGGCCTGAGGGGACGGCGCGCAGGGGCGTCACGCGCGGGCCGACGGCGGGGACGCGGAAGGGGCGGGGAGGGGGAGCAGCGCCCACCTTCTTCACAGCCGCCTGGAAGAGGAAGTCGCCGGCCTCCTTCAGGTCCAGCCAGATCATGGGCATGCGGGGCACGGCCTCCATGGCGGACGGAGCCCCGCGCCGCCGGCCGCTCCCCTCGGCCGCCCCGGCTGCTGGCTCAGCCGCGCGCACTGCCCCGCCCCTCCGCGCCGGAAGGCGGGCGTCACGCGGGAGGAAGCAGGGCCCGCACGGCCTTCTGGGAGATGTAGTCCCCGTCCGGGCCGCTCAGCCTTGCGCACATGCGCAGTTCAGTCTCCTCCGAGAAGAGGGCCGGGAGGCCTGCGAATCTCCAGCCGGGCGCGAAAGGGTTTCTGGGAGTAGTAGTCTTCCTCCCTTAGCTGGTCGGAAGGGCGCAGGCTGGTTTCTTCTGGGCCTTACAGACCCGCCTGCGGAACCGCGGCCCAGCAGCCGGGACCAGAGCCAGCCGGGTAGCGGGTGGGAGGCCATAGGGAGCATTGCTGAGCGAGGAAAAGGCGAGATTTGGGACGCGGGGCCCGGGAAGCAGTTTGGCCACAGGACACGGAGCCCAGGCCCGAGCATGAGGTCAGCAAGAGATGGGGATTAAGCAGTTGCTGGTCAGTGTGGACGGGAGCAGCCAGGAAGGAAGGGGCAGGGGAGGCGTAGGAAGTCCTAGTTGGTCTTGCTGGACAGGGAGGACCTATAGAGGCAGGCGTTCCAGGTGGGGTGGGAGGGGACTGCAGGCGCCCAGGGGGCCCTGGCCTGTCTCCCGGTGGGAGGAGCCTGGATGGGTGCTACCTCCTGAGCTTGCTGGAGCAGCTGTCCTTCCCCTTTTGTAGAATGGGGCCCCCTCAGCCCTCACGGTGCTCCTGGGGTTGGACTGCCCAGGCACACACCTGTGAGGACCCTGCATGCTAAGGGCTAGGGCTGCCATAGCAGGGTGTCACCGGCTGCCCGGCCGGCTTAAGCAGCAGAAAACACTTTCCTCGCCCTTCTGGAGGCCACACGCCCGAGGCCAAGGTGTCGCCAAGCTGGGTTCCTGCGGCCCGGCTCCCTGGTTGGTAGAGGAGCACCTGCCTGCGTCGCCACGCGGCTTCCCTTCTCTGCGTATCCGTGTCCTAAGAATCTCTCCCGGGAGGACACCAGTGAGAGGAGGGCTCCTCAGCACCTAGCTCACGCAGGCACCTCTTTGAGGGTCTGTCTGCAGGGGTGGTGCGTACATGCACCAAGGTCTTTGGTTGATCACTCCCCACCCACCCTCCCTGCCGGCCGGCCTTCCCTCTGAGCTTCCTCGGTCTGCTCCATGCTCCCATGTCTCCTGACCCACTCGTCCATCAGTTTATTTTGTCCACGAGGTTCCACGTAGGAGTGAGGTCACGTCCCTCTCTGACTGGCTTATTTCACTTAGCGGAATTAATCCTCTCCAGGTCACAGCCAATAGGGTGGTGAAGGCCTGGGTCGGGGGCGGGCTAGAAGGGTTGAAGGGCAACAATAAGGAATTTTTTTTTAAGAGCATCTACAGCCTATACTGGTTTGGCTCAGTGGATAGAGCCTTGGCCTGCGGACTGAAGGGTCCCAGGTTCGATTCCAGGCAAGGGCATGTACCTTGGTTGCGGGCACATCCCCAGTGGGTGTGTGTGTGTGTGTGTGCAAGAGGCAGCTGACTGATGTTTCTAGTTCTCTATCCTTCTCTCTTCCTCTCTGTAAAAAAATCAATAAAATATATTTTTTTGTAAAAAAAAACACACGAGTATCTACACATAGAATCCTATTCTGAGGTATTGGGGCTGGGACTTCACAGGAATTTGGGAGAGGTGGGCGAGGGGCCCACATCACAGGGTCCTAGTCACCTGGAGTGAGAGGCCCCGTGGGAGGGGAAGGGGTGGGGACGGGCTGGAGGCGGCTGCAGGAGGGCATCAGTGTAAGGTTTCTTCCCCAGGGGAGGGCACGGTTGGGAGTTTGGGGAAACAGACTTGGAAGTAATGGGGAGGCGTGCGCCCGCCAGTAGGGAGCAGCAAACACCCATTCAGCCAAATCGGTTCACTTCTCCATCAACCCCCCAAACTTGGCGAAGCTGGAAGGCCTGGCAGATGCCCGGTGTCCCTGGGCCGTGTTGGGGGCACCTGTGTCCACACTGCTGGGTTTGTAGCCTCAGGTGTGTGTCCCCACGGGCGATGGTGCCAGAGCCCTTTCTCCACCGACTTGGGCAAGGGCTGAGGCAAGCGGAGGCCCAGCCAGGCCAGAGCCTTGCCCAAGGGCCGCCCCTTCCTTCTGCACAGACCGCCGCCCTGGTGGACGCCTTTCTGCTTCCACTGTGCTCTCCGGAGGGCGGGAGCCTGGGATGTGGGCAGCACCCCTGGCGGAGTGCGGGTGCTGCTGGCTGAGTAAGCCTGTGACCATGTCCACGTCCTGCTCCCTGCACCCTCCAGTGCCCTCCAGAGCCTCACCTGCCCCCGGCCCCAATCTCAGCCCCAAGGTGGTCACGTGCAGGGCGGGGCTTGGGGGACCCTCCTCCTGGACGCGGGAACCCTGCCCTCCCCTCCTAGGCCCCAGGCTTGCTCCCAGCAGACTCCCCTCAGCGGATGGGGCCAGCCGGCCCCACAGTGGAGGGCGGAGCGGCAGGGGGCACCACCCTCGCTGGTAGCCCAGCAGCTCCCAGCACCTTCCCTTGCCAGCTCTGAGCCTGAGCTCAGTTCTTTTATTTTTAAAATATATATATTTTATTGATTTTTCACAGAGAGGAAGAGAGGGACAGAGAGCTAGAAACATCGATGAGAGAGAGTCATCTATCAGCTGCCTTTTGTACACCCCCTATTGGGCATGTGTCCGCAACCAAGGTACATGCCCTTGACTGGAATCGAACCCGGGACCCTTCAGTCCGCAGGCCGACGCTCTATCCACTGAGCCAAACTGGCTTTGGCCTGAGCTCAGTTCTTTTATTTTTTATTTATTTTTTTTTTTTTAAATATATATATTTTATTGATTTTTCACAGAGAGGAAGGGAGAGGGATAGAAAGCTAGAAACATCGATGAGAGAGAAACATCGACCAGCTGCCTCATGCACACTCCCCACCAGGGATGTGCCTGCAACCAAGGTACATGCCCTTGACCGGAATCGAACCCGGGACCCTTGAGTCCACAGACCGACGCTCTATCCACTGAGCCAAACCGGTTTCGGCTGAGCTCAGTTCTTTTAAAAAATATATATATTTTTTTAATTGATTTCAGAGAGGAAGGAAAAGGGAGAGAGAGAAACATTGATGATGAAAAAATAAAACAACTGCCTCCTGCACGCCCTCTACTGGGGATCAAGCCCACAACCCAGGCAAGTGCCTTCCCAAACTGGGAGGGTGGGTGAGGATATTTTGAGAGATTTACAAATGGACATCAAGCACAAGAAAAATCATTGCCCTAACTGGTTTGGCTCGGTGGATAGAGCGTCGGCCTGTGGACTGAAGGGTCCCGGGTTTGATTCCAATCAAGGGCATGTACCTTGGTTGCAGGCACATCCCCAGTAAGGGGTGTGCAGGAGGCAGCTGGTCAATGTCCCTCTCTCATCTATGTTTCTAACTCTCTGTCCCTCTCCCTTCCTCTCTGTAAAAAAAAAATAAAAAAAAATCAATTATATATATATATATATATATATATATATATATATATATATATATATATATATAAAAGAGCATCTGCCCATCCCAGCAGCTAGGAATCCTGACCCCAGCCTCCCAGGAGGAGGAGGAAGGTGAGGTCTCCGTGGGGAGGCCGCCGCCGTCACAGCCACGAGGGATGGATGGTGAGCCGTGGACGGTCGGGTGGTAGGGCTTTTTCAAAGTCAGGCGCCAGGGTTTAGAGGCTGACCCCCACTTGTAAAACATATGCAACATCGTGGATGCCACCTGGGCCCAGCTGCAGAGGAGACCGTCCACCCCCATGTGCACGAGGCCGAGGAGCTGCCGCACACAGAATCCGCGTTCCGGAAGGTTCTTTGGGATCCGACCAGAAGAGCCAGGCAGGCGGAGGCGGTCAGAGCCGAGGCGGCCTCCGGTGGCAGGGGAGGGGACACGGAGGCCCGGAGGGCTGGGGCTTGGTCCAAATCAGCCAGGTCTCCTGCCCCGGCTCGGGGTTCTCCCCCCACTCCAAGGCCCCGACCGTTGCCCAAACCTGCTTGCTTCTTGGCCAACGGTATTTCAGAACGTTGGCCAACCGTGGTGTCCGGCAAAGGAAGGGAGAGGCCCGATGTCCCCAGAAGCCCTTGGGCAAGGCGGCCCAGCGGCACCTAAAAGGGCAGCCCGTGGCAGGGCCCGCCGAGGACCATGGCAGGGGCCTGGAGGGCGCTCGTGCTGGCGGCAGGCTTGGCGGCCGTGGCCTGCGTGGCCCAGCGCCAGCGGGGCTCCGAGGAGAGGGTCGTGGCCCAGGCCCTGCAGCTGTTCAACGCCGGGAGACAAGGCCAGCCCCTCTTCCGCTTGCGGGAAGTCCTTCCAGCGCCCAGGTCGGTGAGTGTCCGCGGCCCCAGCCCAGGAGGCGCGGCCCCGAGGGCCGGCATGGCCCCACGCGCCGTTAGCAAGCTGCTGTCAGGGAGGCGGTGTCTCCCCCGGGGTAAGGAAGGTGGTCCTCTCTGGCCGGGCAGGAGCCGGGCCTGCTGGAAGGCGTGCAGGGGGAAGGCCTGGCCTCCCAGCCCGGGCCTCTCTCTGGCAGGCAGCTGAGCGTGCGCTTTCTGTAAGTCTTCTTTATTGTTTAAAGGGTCACACAGTGTTACATAGGGTCACACAGTGTTACATAGGGTCACACAGTGTTACATAGGGTCACACGGTGTTACATAGGGTCACACAGTGTCACATAGGGTCACACAGTGTTACATAGGGTCACACGGTGTTACATAGGGTCACACGGTGTCACATAGGGTCACACGGTGTCACATAGGGTCACACGGTGTCACATAGGGTCACACGGTGTCACATAGGGTTACACGGTGTTACATAGGGTCACACGGTGTTACATAGGGTCACACGGTGTTACATAGGGTCACACGGTGTCACATAGGGTCACACAGTGTTACATAGGGTCACACGGTGTCACATAGGGTTACACGGTGTTACATAGGGTCACACGGTGTCACATAGGGTTACACGGTGTTACATAGGGTCACACGGTGTCACATAGGGTTACACGGTGTTACATAGGGTCACACGGTGTCACATAGGGTTACACGGTGTTACATAGGGTCACACGGTGTCACATAGGGTCACACGGTGTTACATAGGGTCACACGGTGTCACATAGGGTCACATGGTGTCACATAGGGTCACACGGTGTTACATAGGGTCACACGGTGTCACATAGGGTTACACGGTGTTACATAGGGTCACACGGTGTCACATAGGGTCACACGGTGTCACATAGGGTCACACGGTGTCACATAGGGTCACACGGTGTTACATAGGGTCACACGGTGTTACATAGGGTCACACGGTGTTACATAGGGTTACATGGTGTTACATAGGGTCACACGGTGTTACATAGGGTTACATGGTGTTACATAGGGTCACACGGTGTTACATAGGGTCACACGGTGTTACATAGGGTTACACGGTGTTACATAGGGTCACACGGTGTCACATAGGGTCACACGGTGTCACATAGGGTCACACGGTGTCACATAGGGTCACACGGTGTCACATAGGGTCACACGGTGTTACATAGGGTCACACGGTGTCACATAGGGTCACACGGTGTCACATAGGGTCACACGGTGTTACATAGGACACCTTTCCCGCTGACACCCCCAGGCCTGGTGTTCCTTTGTTTCTTGTCCATCCTCACAGGAGGTTATTTTTCCCACTGCTTTTTCAGGGAGATGGGAGGGAGCGAGGCAGGGAGGGGGACGTGGGTGCGAGAAGCCACGTCCGCCGGTTGCGTCCTGCGCGCTCTAAGCCCTGAGCGCGGGTCCGGAGGGCCCCGCCTCCGCTGCCGGGAGAGGCCCTGGCCGGGTGAGAGCCGGACGGGGCTCAGCCCTCCCCGGCAGGCAGCTGTGACTCCGCGCCTCGGCTGCCTCGGCGAGGGGCTGACCGGAGCTGCTCTGGCCTCTGCAGAACTCCACCTTCAAGACGCTGGTGAGCTTCAGGGTCCAGGAGACCGTGTGCCTCTCGGGGCGGCGGCAGCAGCCAGAGCCCCAGCAGTGCGCCTTCAGGGACGGCGGGGTGAGTCCCAGCCCCCCAGGAGCGGGGGTCCCCTCCGCCCGCAGGCCTGGCGGTGTGTGTGTGTGTGTGTGTGTGTGGGTTCGTCTCTGCCCACCTCCCCACCTCGCCACCCGCCAGCTGCACTGTAGAGTCCTTCTGGAAACGTCTTTCCTGTTGCTTTTGTGTTTTCTTACTATAAACCACTCCGTCCTCGTTATAAAAGCCACACCTGCTGAAAATGACTAAATAGCCCTGGCCGGTGTGGCTCAGCGGACAGAGCGTCGGCCTGGGGGCTGAAGGGTCCGGGCTCGATTCCCATCCAGGGCACAGGCCTGGGTTGTGGGCTTGATGCCCGGCAGGAGGCGTGCAGGAGGCAGCCGATCCATAATTCTCCCATCAGTGATGTTTCTCTCTTCCTCCTTTCCTCTCTGAAGTCAATAAAAAATATATTTAAAAATTAAAATTAAAAAAATGACTAAACAGAAAAAGAATAAAGTGGGACCATAATGTACCCAAGGTATAAAATTAGAAAAATAACATTTTTTATAGCAAATTAACAAATTGTGGAGAAGCAAAATAAAATTGTGTCAAACCTCCCACAGCCCCTCCCCCAGGGTCAGACAGCCACCGTGGGTGGGTCCCCTCATGCTCGCACCCGCGCCAACAGGCTTGTCGGAGGACGTGTTCCCGGAGTCACTGACAAGCACGCCGTCCCGTGACGGGTGTGTCCGCCCGGGTCCTTCCCGGCGGGCCTCTCGGGGCCCGGGCTAACCCTCAGCTCACCACTCTGGTCTGGGAGGCCGCGGCACGGGCGGTGGCTGTGGGTGGGTGCCTGGGCCCGGACCCCCGCCAGCCCCCGCGCCCGCTGCCCCGCAGGAAGAGCGGAACTGCACGGGCACCTCCCTCGTGTGGGGCTCTTTTCGCATCCTGATGGTCGACTGCTACCCAGGCCCGGAGCGCCGGCAAGAGGTGAGCCTGGGGCTGGCCCGGGGCCTGTTTCCTCAAATGGCGGGTGGGGCTGACCACGGCCAAGCCGCCCACCATGTCTGTCCCCAGTGCAGGGTCCCCGGGGTGAGGGTGGGGGCCATTCGGCAGGAGGGGAGGGGAGAGACCGGGGTTCGGGCCGGGGTGCCGGGAGCGGCACCTGTCTCGGGGGGGCAGGACACTGGCTCTGCTCTGGCCCCAAGAGACCCCTTGGAGACTGACCCCCCTCCCCACCCCGCTTTTGGGGGCACACCACCACGGAGGTGCAGCTCCTGGCCGGTGAGGGGAACAGCGAGTCCCCCGGCCCCGCCCTCTGGGCACACCGCCCGCCGGCCCATCACTAACGTGGCCGCCTAGGGAGAAGGAGCAGGCAGCACGGGAGGGGTGACGGCGTGAGTGACCATGGCGCCCTCTGCAGGGCTTGCGGGAGAAGCGGTCGGCTCCGTCCCCCGAAGAAGCCGCTCCAGAGGTCGACAGCTCCCAGCTGCCCCCTGTGGTCAGGGACATATACGAGAAAGCCAAGTTCGACATCATCTCCAACCTCCTGAGGAACTTCTAGGGCTTGGGAGGGGGGGGGAGGGGAGGCCTGCACCCCTGCCACGGCCTCCCCTCCCACCCGCCCACTCCCTCGGCCGCCCTCAGCACCCCCCTTGCTGCATGGTCCCCACAAGCCTCTGCTTTCCCACGCCTGCTGCCCTCTGCGGGAACGTCCGCCCGTCCCGTGTCTAACTCCCACTCACCCGCCAAGGCCCCCTCCCTCCTCCAGGAAGCCCCGGGCTTGCCCCCAGCGGGTGTCCCTCCCTCCTCAGAGCGGCCAGGAACCTCAGACCACGCTGGCGTGACCTGCTGTGCCCCCGGCCAGACACACGGGCGGGCGGCAGGGGCGGTGGAATGGGCTCCTCGCCCAGGTGCTCCTGGGAGGACGGCTCCTTCTGCGCATCCCTGCCCCCCGCCGTCCCTTCCCATCCTCGGGGGCTGCCGCGGGGCCAGCCATCCTGGGGGAGAGGCTCAATAAAGCACTTCTTTCCGCATCAATGACCAACGCGATGCCTGTGTGAATGAAGAAGCGTTGGCGCTGGGCCCCCTGGGCTCGGGGCTCGGAGACAAGGAGGCAGGCCCCGGCGGTCCCACCCCGCGCCGGGGTCCCTGGGTCAGGGCAGGGACGATGGAGAGAAACACGGGTGCAGCGCCGGGGCCCAGTCACCGACCCCTGTATGCCTCCCCCTTCATCAGAGCTCCAGGCCGCACCTCTCCCCGAACCTGGCTTGTCAGCCGTCCCGGGCCCTCCTGCCACGTCCAGAGGGTGTCGCGCGCTCAGCAGCTGCCCTCCGCCATCCCGGAGCGGCCTAGACCTGGGCACGGCGTGGCCTCAGCCTGGACGGAGCTGGGCAGGCCGGTGCTCAGTCGTCCGACGCAGGCTCTGTATGCCCCGCGAGCCACGCTGCCTTCTCTGGGGCTGCTGAGGGGCCACGTGGGAGTGAGTGGCGTGTTTGCGTGTGAAACACGTGCCGGTGGGTGTGCACGGGACGGTCATCCCCTTCCAAGACCGAACACGGAACGCTGCTGGCGTGTCCCTGCACGGGGTGAGCCAGGCCCCACGAGGAAAGCGTGACCTTCCTCAGACCCTCGGCCCGGCACCCAGGGCTCCAGGAAGGCAGGTCTGGAATGGGGTTGCGCGTGGGGAAGTGGAAACAAAGCTGGGCCCCGGCCCCCAGGAATCGTCTCCGTCTGGTGGGAGAGCTCCCCGCGCAGTCGGAGGGAGGGGGGGAGGGTGGTGACGGGAGAGCCGGACGTGGGTTGTTAGCGCCATACAATACACCCACCATGCAGTGTACTCTGAAACCCAGTTTATTAGCCAATGCCACCTCAATAAATAAAAAAAAATAAACGAAAGAACGTTCCAGTGACGACGTGCACCAAAGCCACGCTGGCCTAGAGAGGGGCAGGGAGCGAGGTTTTGCCCGGAGTCAGGGCCACGGGCCACGGGCCACGGGGACTCCGAGTCCCATGGCCGAGCGTGGAGGGCCACAGGAAGCGTGATCGGGACAAGAGTACGTGAGCAACACGCTGAGCCAGTCTTCTGCATGTTTCCCACCAGAACCCATTCGTATACATACACGTCTTTCCAGAGACTGCGTTTGCTCTCTCTGGCTTTTTCCTTATTTTCACAGGCATATTTTTACTTTGTTCTGCTTTTGCAGTAAATCACAATAAAAATATGATTTACTTCTAATAGTATTTAAAAATAAACCAGGGAAGGGCAAGGCGATGGAAGTGTACTCTTTATTTCTCTGGTTTCATGCGTCTGTGACTAAGGGAAGCAGTGCTCGGGCGGGAGCAGCTCTCTCCCCGCTCCCATCTCGTGGCCGAGGCCAGGGCTGGGCTTTGATCGCAGATGGGCTCAGGCTCGGGAGGGGAAATGCCCGGACACAGGTCGCAGTCCACGCCCCGGGCTGGGCTGGGCCCCAGGCCCCTGGCCCAGGAGCCGTCCCGCCTCCTGAAGCGCCCCCACAGCCTCTGGGGCGAGGCCCTCCTCCGGCTGCTGCAAAGGCGCCGGCACCAAAGGGCAGACCAGCTGCTCGCAAACACCTCGGCGGAGGGGCTGGCGGGTGTAAACATGGGTGTGTGCGCAGGGCTGAGCCGGCCAGGCCTGGCTCCCTCTCCTGGAAGCGCCCTCAGGCGGCCATGCAGGTCGCCCAGGAGGTGGAGGGACGCAGGAAGGCCACTACCGGGCAGCAGGTCGAGGGAAAGGATCCACTCCCAGTGGCAGCCCCTGGGCCAGCATCCCAAAGCCCGGCCAGGCCCCTCCGTGGTCCACCGACCGGACCGGTTCTTGCGCCGTCACCATCCAGGCTCAGGGCTACGTCAAGTCCACAGCAGAAGGGGCTGATGAGATGGGATGAGCGCTGCACACCCCTCCACGCCAGGAACGCAGACCACCCGAGGGCAAACGAGAGGGCGGTATCAGAGCTGCCCTATGCTCAAGTCAGCTGTGTGGATTGTCGTTAAAAACATCCTTTTCAAGTGCTTGTCAGAGGCCCCTGCCCAAGTGGCAGGAACAAGGTGTTCCCTCCAGACACTGGCGATTGCTCTCAGCGCACCTCGCGGCCTCGGGCCCCCAGTGGTCCCGCCAGGTCCCGGGCCTCCCGGGCCGCACCAGCGGACCCGCGGCCGCCGGGGAGGGGCCTGCGGCCCGTCCTGCACTAACGCCGCCTCTGGTCCCCCGGGGCAGGCGTCGCCAGCTGAAGGAGGGCCACTGCCGGGGCGGACACAGGGTCCTCCCGCGAGGCCCCTCGGGGAGGAGGGAGGGCGCACGTGTCCAGAGCCCTCGGCTCGGAGGGGGCAGGACTGGAAAGCCTGCTCGTTGCAGTGGTAAGTCTTCTGGCCTTGATGCTTTCCTTCGAGCCGGCTCTGCGTGGAGTCGAGGCCCGCCTGCTGGCCAGGCTGCCGAGGGCGCCGGGAGGCCAGAGCAGTCCCCGCCGGCTCCAGAGCAGCCAGGGAGCCCCGCCAGCTTCACCATGAGCCCCAAGTCTGGCCGACCGCTTCCTGCTGGCGGAATAGGAAGAGTGAAAGGCCGGGAGGGGGGAGTGCGCCCGGGCCGCCATGCCTGACCGCAGGAGCTGCGGGAGCTCGGCCCTCCTCAGCCTGCGGTGAGGAGCCCCCGACGACGGGAGTGCCTTGTGGCAGGGCCGGTCCAGTGCGCGGGTTCGACACCCTGCTGGTGTGCGAGGTTCAAGACCCGGATCCAAATGTGGGTGCAGCCGCCACCCTCTACGTTGTCGGGTGGTTTTGTTTAAACATGATTTCCTTTTAGTGTCTCTTCTTTTTATCGTTTTCTTCTTGTAAAAAAGATTTACTTAAAAAAAGGTATTTTTCTTTCCAGTTTCTTTCAAGTATCTCTTTTTCCTTCTGTTTCTCCTGAATGAGATGAAAAGACCTCGCAGGAACCCGACAGCAGACAGGAGAGCGTCCGTGCTCTCAGCTCGCCCAGGACGAGGACGAGGCCTCGGCCCGGACGGAGGAGCACCTGAGCCAGCCCCCCGCAGGCCGCGTCTCCACAGGCGGCGAGGGCTCTGGAGCGTCCTCCTCCCAGCCACCCCGCTTCCACGGCGTGGCCGCTGCGGCCGCCCCTCAGATGGAGGCCTCCTGCCAGGCTGGCTCGAGCCGAGGCCGGGAGGTGGGCGGGCCTGTGCGTGTGACCACAGCAGCCGCCGGCTCCGGCTGTGAGGCCGAGCCCCTGGCCAGGCCGTGCACCGTGGGGCCCCGGATGGAGGGCGCGGGGCAGCACGCCGAGGGAGGACGGCGCCCAGGAACCGCACCTCGGCTCCCTGCGCCCTGCCTGCGGGCCCCGCCTCTCCGGCCGGGCGCCCCTTAGGACGTGCCCGCTGGTACCCGTGCCTCAGACGGCGAGGAGGGGGACGCAGCCCACGCCGACCCCGCCCTCGTGGCACGCCATGGGGGCCGTGAACGTCCAGCGGTCCGTCTCGGGGTCGTAGGTCTCCACGGAGCTGAGGTTGGACTGCCCGTCGTAGCCCCCGACGGCGTAGAGGCGCCCGCAGCTGGCCACCAGGGAGACGCGGCTCCGGCGCGTGAGCATGGGGACGACGAGGCACCACTGGCCGGCCTCGGCGCTGTACACCTCGGCGCTGCTGAGGAAGCCGGAGCCGTCGTAGCCGCCGCACACGAACATCCTGCTGCCCAGCGCGGCGGCCCCGTGGCGGCAGCGCTTGTTGAGCATGCCGGCGGCGGGGTGCCAGGAGGCCGTGTGGGGGTTGTAGTGCTCCACCTGCGGGGGGGGGGGGGGGAGGGTGGTCAGCCGAGGCTCAGGCCGCCGGGGGCCTCGCGGGCACGTGGCCCACGTGGGTCCGACTCCAGGGGCCCAGGGGCACGGGGAGCTTGCAGGGCGTGCCTGGCTCTGACCCCCCGACTCCTGGGTTTACAGGGACAGGGCAGAGCTTAGACCAGCCGTGGGCAAACTACGGCCCGAGGGCCGGATCTGGCCCGTTCGGCTGTTCTCTCCGGCCCGCGGAGCCAAAAGAGCAGAGGGTTCTCTTGCTCTCCCCTCTGCTCCTTCACCAGCAGCCCAAGATGAGAGTGCCAGCACGGTCAGGCTGCTTTTGTTCCGGTCCAGCTTAAGAACCCGTGTAGCCCTCGAGTCAAAAAGTTTGCCCACCCCTGGCCTAGACCGACCTTCCGTCTGTGCTTAAGGCTGCTCTGCGGGTCCCCTGAACCCGGCCAGCGCTGAGGGGCCCCGGAACCGGCCACAGCGAAGGGCCACGGAGGGTTTATTTCCAGCCGGTCGTGCCCGCAGGCCCGGGCCCGCCGCCGGCCTCCGGGGGCCTCTCCCAGGCGCAGGCGGCTGAGGCCGCGGGGCTGTGCTCTGCCCCCGCGCTCAGGCCTGCAGAGCGGCGTGGGTGGCCTGAACCCCCCGGGCGATGGGCGCCAGGGACGGGAAGGCTGGGGTGCTGCCAGGGAACCGCCTTCCCAGCCGCCTCAAGATGGAGGAGCCCAGACCGGTGTGGCTCAGTGGATAGAGCGTCGGCCTGCGGACTGAAAGGTCCCGGGTTCGATTCCGGTCAAGGGCATGTACCGTGGTTGCAGGCACATCCCCAGTAGGAGGTGTGCAGGAGGCAGCTGATTGGTGTCTCTCTCTCATCGATGTTTCTAACTCTCTATCCCTCTCCTTTCTTCTCTGTAAAAAATCAATAAAATATATTTAAAAAAAAAAAAAAAAGAAGGAGCAGGTGCCAGCCCAGGGGGCCCGCACTCACGCTGTTGAAGATCTGCAGACCGTCGTGGCCGCCGGACACGTATATCCTGCCCTCGAAGACCGTGACCCCGGCAGCACTGCGGTTGGAGCTCATCGGGGTCACCACTGTCCACCTTGGGGAAGAGCCGAAGCAGAAGGGGCCGTGAGATCGGGGCCCCTGCCCTCCCGGGGGCCCTGGGAGGCTCGGGCTCCGCGCTGTGCTCCTCCCGCCCCGGGCACCCACCTCTGGGCCCCCCCAGCCCCAGGGCGGCCCTCCCAGCGAGGCGGCCCCCGAGCCCCAGGCCCGCAGCGGTCTCTGACCCTCGGAGGCGGTCTCTGACCCTCTGAGGTGGTCTCTGACCCTCGGAGGCGCTCGGCGGCCGAGGCCCAGCCTCCCCCGTCCGCCCCTCCTGCACTCCCAGGTCTGATCTGTGGGCCGCGCCCCCTGGTGGCTGTCCTGGTGAACAGCAGCTTTATGGCCTCTTCTGCCTCACCTTCCCTGACCTGGGGCAGCCAATTCCCGGCTGGTTTGCTCCCGGGCATGGCTTGTCCCCCTCCCCTGGCCCCGGCCTCCCCTGAACCACTGCAGCAGCCTCCTTACAGGGGCCTGGCGCTCAGGCCTCGCCCACCAGGACCCTGAGCAGCACGCCCCAGGGTGCCCCAATGCTTCCTCGAGGCAGAGACCACCTCCCCAATGTGGTTCCTTCCCAAGGGTCCTGGTCCACTCGCCGGCTCCGTGATCAGCCACGCAGCAGCCACACCCACGTCCGACCCCACGGGCAGTCTAACCTCCGACCCCTCCTGCTGCCTCCCGGCCTCCTGAGCACCCCCATCCGCCCTCGCCTGGCCCTGTCTCTCCCCCGAACCCCCAAGACGAGGAGGAAGGCCTTCCCCACGCTGCGCCCAGGCCGCGGGCAGGGCCCCGAGTGCACGACTGTGGCAGGGCCCAGCCCACAGTGCTACGGGACAGGCTCAGCCACCCCCTTGCCGCCGATACGTAGCAGATTAGGTGGAGGAGGTCTGGCTAAAAGCACCGTGAATCCGCCCCACTCACGTGCTGACGTTCGTTACGTGACACGAGAAAACTCGGGCTAATCATCGCACAAGACGGGCCTGGGGTAAGCAGACCGTGCTCCAGCTCACCTGGCCTGTCCCTTACGTCCCCATCCCGCCCCTTCGGGAGTCTGCGCCCCTCTCCTCGCCCTCTGCCTGGTTCCCCTCAGGGCGCTGAGGGGCTGTTGGCAGGGTCTTTGCATCCACTCCCTCAGGAGGCAGTCATAAGGGGAACGGGCAGGACAGCTCCGCCCTGAGAGCCCGACTGCGGCTCAGCTCTCACCGCTGACCCGGGGCAGCCAGCCCAGGGCCGGAGGCCGCGTCTTACTTGTCCATCTCGGGCGAGTAGGTCTCCACGGAGTTGAGGGAAGAGTTGCCGTCGTAGCCTCCACAGACGTAGATCTGCCCATCCAGCACGACCGTCCCCATGGCGCTGAAAGACAGCCAGCCGGCGGCCTCAGCTCGGGCCGCCTTCCTGTGCCCGAGACACAGACCCGCCGCCGCTGCCGCGAGGGCAGCCTGCACCAGGGGTGGTAGTCAGGGTGAGAAGCGAGGGACGACGCGGCCCTGGGCTCCCGACTCCGATGCCCGCCTACCGCTGACCTGCTCACGGCCTAATGGACTACACGGTCCTGGTCAGGGTCCTTGCCCTCCTCCTCAGAAGCCACCCGATCCCTCAGCAAGAAGACTTCCTGTGAACCTGGCAGTGCCGTGTGAGGTGCTGTGCACACAGGCCCGTGGCACGTTTGGTGTCTCGCCATGATCCTCCCATTCAACTCTACCAAGTTCGACCCGTGTTTTCACCGCACACGCGGCCCTGCCTGCGCGGGGGAGAGGGGGCAGCTCCTGCAGCCGCGCGTGAGGACAGGCGTCAGGTGCCCCAGGCCTGCACTGCCCCCTCGACACCCCCCCCAGCAGCACCAATCGTCACACACCAACCGGCGGCGCCTCCCAGCGGCCCAGAGGCGAGCTCAGACGTGCGTGAACGCGCCCCCTCCGTGCCGTTCCGTTCGCAGCACCAAGGACGCGGGACCGGGCACAACCACGTGACCTGTCCGCACGGAGCCTCGGTAAAGGACGTGTCTAATGCCAACGCCTGTGTTCACCGAAGTGGAGGCGGCTCTCAGTAAATCCTGGCGTCTGACAGCGGGAATGTAAGTCCACAGGCTCGACTGCACAGCAACGAGCGCGTCCACGGGAGGCCGCGGCCGGGCACAGCCCTGGGCGCCTGACCACGGAGGACTGGCTTGGGCGAGGATGTGGGGCCACACTCACGGGACCGGCCTCTGTCCTTTCAGAAGAACACGGGAGTGCCAGGTGCCACGCGTGAGATGAGCTACCGCCTCAGCGGTAAAGAGAGGAGGAGGGAAGGGGAGCCCGTGAGAGAAGGCTCCGGAAGCAGCCTGCACGGCTGGAGGCAGGAAGAATGGCGGTGGGATGGGGCCGAGGGGGAGGTCAGCGGGAAGCGACGAGGACAGGGTAAGGCAGCTGTGACTGAAGGGGACCCACCCCTGAGAGCAGGGCACCCGCAGCCGCCCTCCTGACACCCTCCCACCGAGGCCTGAGGGCTGGGAAGCAGCCGGCGCCAACAGCCACGGGAGCAGTGATGACGTCAGAGCAAAGAGGCAGCCCGGCTGGGATACGGGCAGAGCCACTCGAGGCCACGGAGCTGCCGGGAGAACACGAGGGCGTTGGCCGGGACCGCGTGGGGACACAGCTGTTCCTCCCAGCACGCCTGCTGGGCCCTTGGTGAGCTGGTCTTACTGGGCAATAAGGCAGCTCCTCTGGCTCCAGGCCACGCGCTGACACTGACACTGATGGAGGTGGGACATGCACCACAGCGTGACACATGCATGTGGCAAAGGACTTCCATGCCGACCCTTCTTCCCACCACACACAGCCACATGATCTTGGTTGGTCACATGATCTTACAAGGACAAAGTGGCCTGGGAGGCAAACACTTAGGCCCTTAGAGAGCCCTGTGCAGAGGCATACACTGGTGCTTCCGGGGAGAGTGTCACTCCCCGAGTCGGCGCAGGCCCGGGAAGCTCAGCGCGTAAAAGTGACACGCGTGCGATCACGTACGTGGCTGTGGCCGGGACTGCTTTCTCTCCTCCCTCAGTTCTGGAAGAGAAGCATCAAGGTCCCTCTGGAACCCCTGAGCCCACGTGGGCAGGAGAGGGAAGAACTGTCCAGCTTGGAACACCAGCACACACACACACACACACACACACACACGCACGCACGCACGCACGCACACCCGGCCACGTAAACACTCCGCACGCGTCACATGTGCCGACGGGAGGAGGGCGCCTGTCACTCAGCACCACAGGTGGACGGCACTGCCGCTGCTGTCCAGGAGGGTGAGCAGGCGCGTGTGGCGGAGCGGAGGGAGGTGAGAGGCGGAGCTTGGTCTGCCTCCCAGCCCTCGGCGCGCAGGCCTGGGGCCCCGAGGCGGAGAGCATGGCCGCTCATATGCTCCCCGGGCAGTGAAACAGGCCTGGCCGGGGCCCTGGGGAGAGACAGGGGAAAGCAGACACCTCGAATTTCCTCTTGCCACTCCTTGTCCTGCCATCGCCCCGTTAGCCCCGCCCTGACCTGTCCCAGCTGCCGGCCAGCTGTCGTGGCCGCACATCCGCAGGCCTCATCGGGCGTAGTGACAGCTTCCGCCTGCCCGCTCGCCTCGGTCCCCGGGTCCGGGGGCGCGGGCCGGGCAGACGCCGCTCCCCCGGAGGAGCCGGGAGCCCTGCCCTCCCTGCGCGGCCCGAGGCCGCCGTGCCTGCGGTACCTTCTCTTGCTGTTCATGCTGCCGGCGCGGGCCCACGTGTCCGTCTGCGGGTTGTAGACCTCCACGGTGCTCAGCCGCAGCTGCCCGTCGTAGCCCCCGATGGCGTAGAGCAGCCCGTTCACCACGGCCACGCCGACGCGGCTGCGGGCCGTCGTCATGGGGTGGCACTTCTCCCAGCGGTTGGCGAGGGGGTCGAACGCTTCCACCACGTTCAGGGAGTCACCTGCATAAAAATGTGCTACTCACAGTAAACAAACGACCCCTGGTTTGATCACAGCTGTGGGTACTGATCACAGGGGATGTGCAACGTGGCTCTGTCGGCTCTTCTCGCCGGAAGGGCCCACTGGGAGGTTTCAGCCTCCATCTTGAAGGAAAAGGAGAACCAGATGGCGGGGTGTTTCAGAGAGAGGGCCATCTTACGTTGCAAATGGGCTCCGCCTGCTCACGCAAAGTGCAGGCAGGTGGGTGCCGGTCCCCCAAGCAGGAGGCCCCCCGGGGAGGGTTCCAGCGCCCCTTTCACCGCTCGCCTGGGCTCCGGGCACGTGGCGTGGGTCCCGTCCTCTGCCCTCCCTGGGGAAGGCACTCCCGAGGGCCGAGCTGCCGGAGGTCAGGGGAGGACCCGGCAGTGACCGGCAGAGCTCCAGCGTGCCAAGTGCTCGGCAGCAGGGGTGGGACTGGGCCTTCCCTTCCTTCAGGCCTCTGTGAGGGTCAGATAAAACACGTGCCCGCTTTACCTGCTCTGGGCACTTAGCACCTGCCACACGGCAGGTTATCAGCTGAGAACTTAGAGGTCAGACTAGTGCCCACCCCTCGTTAACGTTCAATTAAAAACGAAGCTGCCGGACTGCCCCCAGCCGGCTGGCCCTCGCACCCGTCACTGCACTGCCGGACCCAGCTGTCCTGCCCCCTGACTGCATCCCTCCCGCCCTGCCATGGAGCGGGGCACGCAGGGCGGGGCCCACGGAGCTCCCCCGAACCCTGGCTGTCTGATACGAGCTGCCTTGGCACGGAGGTCAGGGGAGGACCCGGCAGAGCTCTCCTGGAGAGAGTGCTCACAGGACTGAGCGTAAAGAGTGACCAGGGTTGCCGAAACCGGTGTGGCTCAGTGGATAGAGCAGCGGCCTGCAGACTGAAGGGTCCTGGGTTCGATTCCGGTCAAGGGCATGTGCCTTGGTTGCAGGCACATCCTCGGTGGGGGGTGTGCAGGAGGCAGCTGATCGACGTTTCTCTCTCATAGATGTTTCTAACTCTCTATCCCTCTCTCTTCCTCTCTGTAAAAAATCAATAAAATATATTTTAAAAAAAGAGTGACCAGGGTTGCTGGTCATGGCATACGCCGAGGGTCAGTCCTGCTAATGGTGCCTTTCTCGCAGTCAAACCCCAGGGATCCATTTGACCAAATGGGACCAGTCAGCCTGGGGTCAGAGCGGGGTCTCTGACTATGTCCTATCGAGGCTGGGCCCCGCCATGGCCAGCGGGTAGCAGAGCGAGTGCTGGCTCAGGAGACAGGACCCACGCTCCAGTCTCTGCTCGGCCAAAGCCAACCCTGAGCACGGGGGAAGTTCACAGGCCTCAGCTCCCGCTGGGAAGGAGGGGGCCAGGCCTCAGGGCCAACCTCTTCAGCCCCAGTATTCCGACCAATGGTCCGAACACCCGACATGCTTCATGCAGAGCAATTAAAACCGAGGTGGGCCAGAGGCGTCGCACGCAGGGGAGGGGCCAGGGCAGGCGAGCTGCTGGGTGCTCCCTCACCCTTGGAGTGCAAGGCAGGGCTCCGCGGGGGGGAGCTGCAAGGTACCTGCTGAGTTGAGGCCGCCCACGGCGTAGATGAGCCCAGCGATGGACGTGCAGCAGCGAGGCCGCGTTCGGAAAGCGGGCAGGTGGGGCCGGCGCTCTGGCATGAGGTGGTAGTCCTTTGCTTCGTCCACCAGGTCTCTGGAATGACGCAAGGTGCTAGGCCAGCAGGCACCCTCCCTGTAGGGTTCACGCTCCCACTTCCAGGCCGCCCCTCCCCCCCCCCGGGCCCTTGGCAGCACCCTGCGCTCACCGGCACTTGTGGCAGCACCGCACCAGGTCCTCCTGCTGCACGCGGTCCGACAGGAACTGGGGCCGGCAGAGGGGCAGCCGGACGTTGGACAGCAGCTCGGGCAGGCAGGCCGCCCTCTGCTCCCGGTCATGCCTGACCCAGGCCAGTGCGGCCTCGAAGACCTGCCCAGACAGGGGGCGCTCGGGTGACTCTTCCCGTCAGAGGCCACACCCCTGCGCCCTCACCCAAGGCCGCCCTCCCTGCTGAGGCAGACGGCCGCTCCGTCGTCCCGACCATCTCCCGAAGACGGTCTTCTCTCTGCACCCCTGGGGTTCCGTCTCCTCTGTCTGGGAATGCGAGCTGGGGGACCACCACCGTCCCCGGCTCTCACGGTGACTTCCAGAAGGAGCCTGTCCGTGGTGCCTTTCCACATCGTAACAAAGCCACTCACCCTCCTTCCTGCGCTCCTGCCCCTGCTCCCCACCCCCAGGCTGGCCCACCCACACTGCCCTTCACCTCGCCCGCCCCTCCTCCTCCTCACCTCCCCCGCTCCCCTTCCTCAGGTCTGGCCCAGGGCCAGGTTCCCCAGGAGTGGAAACGAGTCGGACGCGAATGTGACGGGACTACCAGCTCCCCCTCCCGCCCGTCTGCCGGCTCTGGGTGGGCCAAGGGGCCTGCCCTCCTACCGACGACGCTCCCCTTGTGCCGAGCGTGTCCCCCTCACCCTCCCGGGGACACCGCCCAGCAATCACTCTGCTCTCGGTCACTGCCCAGTCCCCCGCTCTCCTGGAAATCCCACCAGCAGTCACACTGCACTACAATCTCTCTCATTTTAACGAAACAAACGCCTTGACTTCATATTTCCCCCTGGCAACTGCCCCAGGGCTGACTCGTGTTTAGAAAAAGACGCGTTCAGCAAGTGCGCTGGGCTTACTCCCGCTCCCACTGCGTGCGTTCTAACAGCGAAGACGGGACCACCCGGACCTCCGGGAACGAGGCGGCAATGGGATGCTGTTAGACACTAAAACGCAGGGCCCCGGCCGGTTGGGCTCAGTGGGGAGAGGTCGGCCTGTGGACTGAGGGTCCTGTGTTTGATTCCGGTTAAGGGCACAGGCCGGAGTGTGGGCTGGATCCCCAGTGGGGGTCGCGGGGGTGCAGGAGGCAGCCAATCAGTGATTCTCTCTCATCACTGATGTTCCTCTCTCCCTCCCTCTGCTCTGAAACCAATAAAACTATATTTAAAATAAAACGTGTGAAGTTTTTGATAAAAATGCACACGATATAATACAACAAACCCACAGATAACTACACCCAGGATGTCCGTTTGGTTAGGAAGGAGGACACGTGGGCAGCCCGCCCGCCCACAGACCTGCTCCTCGGACGCGACGTGCAGCTCGTCCCGCGACACCAGCTCCAGCACGCCCTCCAGGGGCAGGCCCAGGAACTCCTCCGACACGGACACCTCCACGAAGTGCTGGTGGACGAAGCTGGTGGCGGCCTCGTACAGCACGGCGCACATCATCGTCTCCGCAAACTGACGCACACCCAGGCAGTTTTTGGGGTGGAGCCTTTTGCATAAGAAAAATGGCAAAGTAATGGGCCATCAACTGTCTCTGGGACTCGCCTGCGAAGACGGAAGCTGGAGGCAGGCGTCCCCTCAGGTTCTGCTGGGGGCCTGGTGCTCCGTGCGCTGGAAGGGAGCAGCTCTTGGAAGAGGAGAGAAACCGGGTGCTGGAAACTGCTTTCCCTCGGCTGCCAGCACCTGGCTGAGTGGGCACCTCCAGCCACTGAAGGCCGAGGCGTAGAAGAGAGCTTAAAGCCGAGGAGCAGTGACCTCCAACCCGGGACCTTACACAGGAGGAGGCCGACGGGTCCGGCGGTCAGACCTCCAGAACAGGCCCGGCAGCCATCGCACGGAGCAGCGCTCGCCAGTCTGTGTGCTGTGCAGAGCAGCGTGGCTGTCCTTCTCAGGTGGAAACGAGGCTCAGAGAAGTGATAAAGCACACATCCCTGGGGCATGAAGCGCGGCTCTGGTCTAAAAACCCTTTTCTAAGCATGTTTTAGGGACTTGACCCTGTAACAGGGCCTGGATCCAGTGACAGCGATGCCCGCCACAGCCCCCAGGTGGAGCTGTTGTCCCGGTGAGGCAGGCCACTACCCAGCATCCTCCATCCGTTCCTGGGAACACACTAAATCCAGTCTGCTCACAGTGTCTGCCCCACGCCCGCGGTGCAGCCCTCCCGCCTGCCAGCGGCACCAGGGCAGGCTCAAGCCAAGCTCGGGGGCTGCAGGGTCTCCACCTGCCAAAGCGGAACAGACCACCTACCTCACCCGAAACCACCACCTGCACCCCGGAGGGCACCGGGCCAGGCCTTGCTGCCCGGTCACTAAGACCAGCTGCACTCAGCCGAGCTCAGACTTCCAGGAGCGCCACGGGCAGGCGTGGCTGCCGGGGCTGCCAGAGCCGAGGGAACTGGGTCAGTGTGTGCGAGGGCGGGGTCGGCTCTAAGAGGGAGGCGGCCCAGAGGGCGGATCTGAGACGGGAGGAGCCCACTGGTCAGAGGTGTCACGTGCAGACCAGGCCCTGAGGTCGTTCGGTTCTGGGCCCCTCCTGTCTGTGTGTAGCCCAGCGCTGACCCCCAGGTCCACGCCTCCATGTTAAAAGGCAGCCTTCACCTCACGACTAGGAGCTCTGCCGCTTCTGGGGGTTGGGGGTTGCTCAGCCATCAAAAGGCCACTGTCCGGTGCTGGGCACAGGGAGGACAGAGTGAGCCCGCAGTCCCCCCCTGAAGGACCACACCAGGGACAGAGAATCCCGGTGACATCGGGTGGGCTGCTAGGGCCGAAGGGGAGCAGGGAGGCGGTGGTCAGGAGGGCAAGGAGCCGCCTGAGGACCGGCCAGGGAGCACCGGTCCAGGGAGCACCGGCCGAGCCAGCCGGTGAGCACGCTGTTAGCAGCTGGTCAGCTTGGGGAGGGAGGACCAGGAGAAGAGGGACCGGTCAGGCCAGAGAGAGCGCAGGCAGGGCTCCATAAGCCGTGTCCTCAGGGGCTCAACCCACAGGGCTGGGCACCGCCTGACACCGCCTTCAAGAAAGGTCGCTTTGCTGAAGCCGGTGTGGCTCAATGGATAGAGCGCCGGCCTGCGGACTGAAGGTTTGATTCTGGTATGTACATTGGTTGCGGGCACATCCCTGGTAGGGGGTGTGCAGGAGGCAGCTGGTCGGTGTCTCTCTCATCGATGTTTCTAGCTCTCTATCCCTCTCCCTTCCTCTCTGTGGAAAAATCAATAAAATATACTTTAAAAAACAAACGAAAAAACCCCATGTTGGAAGGAAAGGAGGGAGGGAAGGAGGGAGGAAGAGAGGAAGAGAGGAAGAAAGGAAGGGAGGGAGGGAGGAAGGGAGGGAAGGTGGAAGGGAGGGAGGAAGAAGGAAGGAAGGAAGGGAGGAAGGAAGGAAGGAAGGAAGGAAGGAAGGAAGGAAGGAAGGAAGGAAGGTAGGTCGCTGCTGCGGAATACCCTCCTGGCTCACTCCTAACACTCGGCCCCGAAGACAGGCGAACTGGCCGGGGTTCCAGAAACAGAGAGGTGACCCCCCCATCTCCCCCCCGGCCCACGCCTCACCGCTCCTGGAGGAAGGTGCAGCAGGCATCTTTGATGCTCTGCAGCTGCAGGAAGCTCGCCCCCATCAGCAACGACTGGACGTTCTGCTGGTCGATAGCGAGGTGGCCGTTGTAGGCAAAGTTGATGAGAGCCTCCAGGGCGCTGGAGGAAGAGGAAGAGGAAGACGCTCTTTAGAGACGGGCTTCGTCCAGAGACACGGCCCTGAGTGCTCACAGCTACACGTGGCTCGTGGCTCCGTCTGGCGAGGACAGCGGGCAGTCCCGTCACGGCAGGAAGTGCTGACGGGCGCACTGCTCCAGCCGAGGACGGCTCTTACTGGAAGAGTGTGCCCGCTCCCACGGCGGCACAGAGCGGAGCGGAGCAGAGAGACAAACCCCACCTCTGTCCCCGCCCAGACGCTCCTGCAGGTTAAATGTGCACGCTAACAGAGCAAACACAGCAGAGGCTCTTGCACCACGTCTCAGGCCAGGGCGGAGGGCCCAACTTGTGTACTGACGGCCGCGCAGAGCTGTGTGCACACCGGGTGGTCCCGTGTGGCCCCCGAGGGCACCGGGCAGCCCTGCGCAGGGAGGCAGCGGGAGAGCCGGGGGAGGAGCTGTACCTGGGGTCCATTCCCTGCATCACAATCTCGTCCTGCTTGCACTCCATCATGTCGTTGGTGAACATCGCATGGAAGTACGGGATGGAGGCTGCTAAGACGATTCGGTGAGCGCTGAATTTGTGGTCCCCAATCTGTGGGCGAAATAAAACACAGAGAGGGATGTGGAGGAAGGCAAACACAGAGACCCCTCGTGCCCTTCCACGCAGACCGCAGCGAAGGCATCCACCTCGTGACAGCCCCGGCTCATCATGGAGACCCCGAGTCCTGTCAGGGGACATGTCCACAGCAGTCACAGGGTCCGACACGCGAGCCGAGGGCTCCAGGCGGCGGCTTTCCCTATGGTGGTGCCCGTCTCCACCGCACCCCTCCCGACTCCCAGCCCCAAGACCTGGTTCCCTAGCACTTACTCCGGTGCCAGTTTGCCGGGAGGCAGCGGACGGACACACGGCCACGCAGCCGGAAGCCCTACAGCAGGCTCCTCACGAGCAAGGACAGTGACAGGAGAGATGAGGAGCGGGGAGACCAAACAAGAACAGGGGCACACGTGGGGATCAGAGGCGGGCGGAGGGCGCAAAGTTGGGGTGTCCTTGGGTACGAGCCAGCCTGTGGCAGACCCCGCGGAGGCTCTTAGGGGAACGGGCCGGGGGCAGCGCTGGGGCTGGGTGGCCCTGGCGCTCAGCGGGGGCAGCTCCGACCTGTATCAAAGCCGCAGCCACAGCCGAGGGAGTCCTTCCAGTGCCTCAGCCACCGGCCCGAGGACCTCCCTTCCGGCGCCACGTGAGGAGCTCCCGCCAATGTGCCCACGAAGCACGGCTGCTCTCCCGCCACCAGCTCCACACGAGCCGACTCACCGTGTCACCGCCGTCCCAGGGGCCCGGCTGGAGCCTGTCTGAACCCCTCATTCACCCCTCCGCCCCCTCGCTGGGCCGCCCTGGTGGAGGCCCTCAGAACCCCTCATTCACCCCTCCGCCCCCTGGCTGGGCCGCCCTGGTGGAGGCCCTCAGCCGTGTCCTGCGAACTAACTCAGGCCCGTTGGAACCACACACTGGCTACCCATCTGCAACCGCTAAGTCTAAGAGGTCGTGCTCGCTTCCTGAAGCTTCCTTTTTCTTTTTAAAAGCTATACTGTCCACCTTTCACGACGGTAACACTTCCCCTAACCTCTCACACACGGTCCCACGGCCACTGCTCCTCAGGCTCTGCGCCCCGTCCGGCGGCCTGCCGGTCAGGCTGGAGGCTTGCTCTAACCGTCTGGAGAGGTTTGGTGAGCTGCTCACACCTCTAGAAGCTGTTGGAAAGCTGTGTGTGGTGGGGGCGGGTGCGAGGTGTGTCGGCGTGTGGATGTCGCTGCCCGAGCCGATCGCCGTTTCACTAGCGGAGAGGAGGGACGGGGAGCCGGAGGGCTGGTCGCCCTGAACTGCTCCGAAGGGTCGGGCTAATCCCTCACTGTTTGACGGAGACATTGGTGGCGGAGGCAGCCTCCACCTGTTTTAGTAAATTTGCTGACTGGCCATCATTGGAGTCTCCTGCCTAGGGGATGAGGGTGAATCCTGTCATCTGAATCTTAACAAAGGGATGGCAAGGCCTAGCGAGGAGCAGTCCTCTCTCCGGCTTCTGCCTGGCCTCCATTTCCAAATTAATGCTTTTCTACTCTCTTTTCATTTGTGTGGGGCCTTCTCCAGAACCCGAACCCTGAACCGGAACCCTGAACCACGCGGGACGTGGAAGGGGTTTCCACGTCACCTGGGGTGACAGGTGAAGCAGCAGCGCGTCCTCAGCGCCCTCCCCGGGCTGGCTTCCGGAGGGGACCGTCTCACGCGGGCGAGGGCGCCTGCGTTCAGTGCGTTCACCAGCAGGATCTGTCTGTGAGGCCTGGGTTCCAGCTTCGCTCCAGCCCCGGCCTCTGCTCCGTGTGCCTCTGGTTCAATGTAGGCTGCCCCCTAGAGGCCGCCCGAGCGCGGGGAGGGGCTGTGGGCATCTAGTGGCCTTCCACAGCTCCCCTCTGCTCTTCCCGTCTCGGTGCTGGTGTCTCCGGCTCTGCAGCGGGTCCAGGTGCCAGTTCCGCCCTCTCGCCTCCGTTTCTCAGCAGGCACTTCCGGGCCTCTGGCCACGGAGCTGTGGCCATCGCACAGGGCACAGGCTTTTTGCCTTTAACGTGCCAACAACTGCTCATTCGCTGACACCTTTTCTCCGTCATGCCATTTTAACGACATCACAGGGTGGATGCTAAAATGTGTGTTCGACTGGCTACGTATCTACTCCTCCTCGGAAAGCGGAGGGACACAGAGCACGCTGCACGTGTGGGAGCCGGTAACCTGGCTCCCAGGAGAGCTCGGCAGAGAGGAGACAAGCCCGGGAGAGGCTGAATCCCAGTCCATTCAAGTCTGCCTGTATCGGAGGGGGAGATGGGACGGAGAGGGAGACGACTCCTCTTCTGAGGACAGCTAAAGGAGAGTCGGAAAAGATGGTTTAGGGGCGGGGGCGGGGGGCCCACCACAGCTGTCTCAGATCCCAGAATGCCGGTCACACCGGGGAGCGCAGGCCCAGGAAGCGGACTTTATAAAGAGTAAGAGTTTGAGAGCCCTTCTCTGGTTCTAAAACGACCGAGGGACCTTCCAATGCCACAGTCTGGGCTCCTACACTTTTGTGAAAAGCTCTAAAAACACCAAACACCCTCATTTATAATCTCAGTTTTTAAAATGTCACCCAAGAAAAATGAGATGGTCATTTATTGAGTTCCCATTGTATTTTCCCCATTTAGTCCTCTGCTATGAATTCCAGTAAACCGAGACTTAGAAGTTAGGGGACTTGCCCAAAAGTGAAACAGCTATTACGTGAAAAATAAACATGTCCCCGGGTGAGGATTAAAGAGGACGAAGACGGAAACAACCGAGACCCGCGCAGCTCCGCCTGACGAACAGCCTGGGCCGAGACAAGCCTGAGGCCAGCTCTGTCCCAGGCAGGAGCAAGTCGCCCACGTCCACCACGCCTCAGGCTTCCAGGCTGGAATACAGGATCTCACTTACGGGGTGGGACAAGGAATATAGGAATCAATTAGCTCATTGATTGATTCTCAAGAGAAGCATTATAAATCCTGGAAAGCGTTATTGCAATAAACCACCCTATTAGACAATATTAGAAGGTACAGCATAGCATTGAAGGTCAACTACGTGCCGATCTCCCCCTCTGCGACCGCCCCAGGGGACACAGGTAAGGCCAAGGCACGAGCGAACGAACCAGCTCCCACGCCAGTTCTCTGCCCTCGCCCAAGCCGCGGGTCCCTTCTGCCTGTGGGGCTTGAAGGGGAGGTGGCTGCTCAGCAGGTGGCTGTGGTGCTAACAAGGGCTTACACAAATTCAGCACAGCTCTCCCCTCTTTCATATATGTAGTTTTTCTTTTTTACATATATTTGTATTGACCTCAGAGGGGAAGGGAGAGGGACATAAACGATGAGAGGTGATCATGACTGGCTGCTCCCGCACGCCCTCCCCGGGGAGGAGCCCACGACGCAGACACGTGCTCGGAATGGGAACGGAACCGTGGCCTCCAGGTCCATAACTGATGCTTAACCACTGAGCAACACTGGCCAGGATGCCATCTACTTACCTCTGAAAAGTAACTATACACGAGTCAAAGACCTGCGCTGCACACGTGGATTTGGGGGTGCCGGCAGTGACCATGCAGGGCACCTGTGGCACCCAAAGGTTAAGTGGGTGGTAGGGCCTAAG
The DNA here is from genome assembly GCA_963924515.1 of Vespertilio murinus. NCBI lineage: Eukaryota > Metazoa > Chordata > Mammalia > Chiroptera > Vespertilionidae > Vespertilio > Vespertilio murinus. The sequence goes on along the minus strand of OZ004715.1, from coordinate 389,625 downwards.
ACGTAACTAAGCAATGGGTCCCAGAAGCCCTGAGCACCTTGCTGTCTACCTAATTTCTGAATGCTCCCTCCCTCTCCCTTCCCCCTCCCCCTCTCCCTCCATCACTCCCCCCCCTCTCACACACAGACCCCCTCCCATTCTTCCTTGCTGAGACGTAAAGGTCCATCCTTACCCTGCGCTAGTGGTGTCTCTGGATCAACAGGGAGGTGTAGTGTGACACAAGCTGTTCCCAGCGCAGGCCAAGTGGGCTCAAGATTCCGGCGGCTGCGGCAGGAGCAGCGGGCCAAATCTGAGCGGAGTCACCTGAGACGGGGCTCCAGGGAAAGCCAGGATGGAACAGATTTCTTCCTGCGGGAGCATCCTCCCGGAGACGGCCTGCCCCGAGGCTGGCTCCCGTGAGCCACACAAACAGGAAGTGAGCAGCGGGCCAGCCGGGCCGGCAGAGCACGCTTGGGGGCGTGGCAGGCAGTCCGGAGAGAGGCTGGAAGTGCGCGTGAGGATTATCCGTAATTTCCGGCGCACAGGTTTGAAGCTGGTGTGTGGGGAGGACTCTCTAAGGGGCGGGGCAGGGATGAATTAATCTCCAACACCTCAGGTCAGAGGGCAGTAACTGAGTGTTTTCAGGAAGACCCATGTCTGGGAGTGAGAACAGTTCTGTGGAGCTAGACTGCCTGGATTCAAACCCGGGTTTTGCCATCTATGCCCGTGACCCTGGGCTGGCTACTCAACCTCTCTGTGCCTCAATGCACACATTTGCAAACTTGGGCAGAGAGCCCTTCTCTCGGGGTTATTCAGAGGATGAAACTAGACAACATCTATAGGACATTTAAAACAGTGCAGGACACACGTCCAGTGCTGGCTGGCTGCTCGTTAAAGAAAATGTCTCAGACCCAGGACTCTACAGAAGTCACTTCTAAGACCTTCAGAAAAGGCCCGCACACACGGTCTAGGGGCCAGCACCGGCCTGCCGCTGGGCTTTGTGCCGCCTGACTAGGGCAGCTTTTCCATTTTATATGGCGGGGAAATCAAAGGAGGCAGATCCATGTCATGCGAAAGCACCATGAAATCCAAACGGCAGTGTCCACATAGTTTTACTAGTGGCCCGGGGCACGTTAAAAGGGGGATCCAGAGTCCAGCCCCCACCCACCGACACGCTCCGCAAAATCAAGTGAGACCCAGACCGGCCCCGCCGCCCCCTCATTGGGCTAGATTCACACCCGGCCAGCCCCACCCGTGTCAAGCCCGGCGGGCAGGGGCGCAGCCTCAGGTCCCCTGGCCCAGCGCCTGGGTGGGGTGTGGCCTGAGATCCCGTCAGGACCCGCTGCAGGGGGGGGGGGCATGACCTGAGGCCCCCCGTTAAACCCTGCCACGGGGGTGGGGAGGTGGGGGGGAGGGCACAGTCTCAGGTCCTCCCTCAAGCCCCGCTGAGCCTTAGTTCCCCCAACCCAGTACCGAGGGTGCACCTCGAGGTCTCCTGCCAAGCCCCGCCAGGCAGGGGGGCACAGCCTCAGGTCCCCCGGCCCGGTGCTGGGGTGGGGTTTGTGGCCTGAGGTCCCCCAGCCGGGTGCGGGGGTGGGGGAGCAGCCTGAGGTCCCCCAGCCTGAGGTCCCCCAGCCCAGCACCAGGACAGGAAGCACTCCTTGAGGTCCCCATCAAGCTCTGCCTGGTGGGGGGCATGACCTGAGGTCCCCCAGCCTGACGCCAGGGCGGGGGTTGCGGCCTGAAGTCCTGTCAAGCCCGAGGGGGAGGGGGAGGGGAAGGGGAGGGCGTAGCCTCAGGTCCGTGCTGATTGCTTGTTAAGACTCCTAGAGGGAACTTGGCCTCGGCTGTGTGATGGAGTGATGGTCAATTAGTATATTCCCTCTTTTTTAGATAGGATCGGGACGCAGCCACGTCCACAGACTGGCACAGCTGCGTACTGGACAGTGACCAGGCACCGGCAAAGACAACAGTCTGCCCAGGCCAGTGTGGCTCAGTTGTTGAGCGTCGTCCCAGCACTGAGAGGTTGCCGGTTTGATTCCCGGTCAGGGCACGCACCCAGGTGCAGGTTTTAAAAAATAATCTGCTGCTGCCCCCGGCAGAAGAAAGTTGCTGCCTCTGCTCGAGACTCACAGGAAACAAATATTACGAAGAGCGCCGTGAGCACATTCTCTCGAGAGGACTGGTCACTTACCTATGACCCTCAACCCCAGCCCACATCACACCGGACTTTCTGCTGACGTTCAGACTTTCTCTGCTGACCTAGGAGGCGCTGTCTGCCCTGAGGAATTCAGCACTGAGATCGTGGTGTTGACAAAGTGTCTGCTCCTTTCAAACGGAGATGAGCGAAGCCTGCGTGGAGGCACTCGGCTGGAGCCACGGACGGCGAGCCCGGGCCTGCCACCAACAGCTGAGACCCGAGGCTTCTCAGGGCCAGCCACACCATCGTTCTCCATCCCTCCCTCCAGCCCATGGAGTTTAACTTTTTAAAATATGTTTTATTGATTTTTCACAGAGAGGAAAAGAGAGGGATAGAGAGTTTGAAACATGGATGAGAGAGAAACATTGATCAGCTGCCTCCTGCACACCCCCTAGTGGGGATGTGCCCGCAACTAAGAAACATGCCCTAGACCGGACTCGAACCTGGGACCTTTCAGTCCGCAGGCTGACGCTTTATCCACTGAGCCAAACCGGTCCCAGCCAGCCCATGGAGTTTAAATGCTGACTACCTCTGGCAGGTAATGCAGCCTCCTGCATCAGAAATATAGGAGCTGAGGCCTTGAACCTGGGTCCCAGCCCGCCCGCCCGCCACCGTGCTGAGCAACCGCTGAGCACAGCCCAGACCAGCTCCCACGCCAGCCGAAGCCTGGTCAGAGGTCAGGTGCGAGGCCCTCCGCGTCCGAGACAGGAAGCCTCCGCCTCAGGGACTGCCAGCTCCTTGAGGGTAAGAGGACCTTGTTCGGCCTGTAAACAGCTCGCTGAAACCCAACCCCATCCTCAGCAGAGAAAGTCAGCCACGGCTGTAACATAAAGGAGCCAGCCCCACGGAAAAGACACGTTTCACCTCAGCTACAGGCCAAGGGACCAGAGGCTCCTTTGGCTAAATCTAGAAAATAAACAAATAAATACATTTAGAAAAGAATATCATGTACTGAGTAGGAGGCACTGTGAGTTCCTACTTATTTCTTCTAAGTTTTTCTTACCTACAGAAATAGGTACAGTAAATGTTCAAATAACCATAATACTTGAGAGCTATTACAACAATAATCTATTATTTACTAATTGTTACCTAGATATATATCTCTATAGCTGTGTGATATACATAGCTATTCTCTATCTATCTATCTATCTATCATCTGCCTAAGCCAGTGGTCGGTAAGCTCATCAGTCAACAGAGCCAAATATCAACAGAACAATGATTGAAATGTCTTTGGAGAGCCAAATATTTTAAACTTAAAACTTCTTCTAATGCCACTTCTTCAAAACAGACTCACCCAGGCCGTGGAATTTTGTGGAAGAGCCACACTCAAGGGGCCAAAGAGCCGCAGTTTGCCGACCACTGGCCTAGGCGACCCAACGATTGGTCGCTACGATGTGAACTGACCATCAGGGTGCAGACACTCAACGCAGGAGCTGCCCCCCGCGGTCAGTGCGCCCCACCGCCGGAGCACCGCTCAGCTGACCCTCGGGCGCCAGGTGCTGGGCTCGGCGGGAGGGCAGCTGCAGCAGCCCGCGCCTCTCCCCCGCGCCTCTCCCCCTCGCCTCTCCCCCGGAGGCGCCTCTCCCCCGGAGGCGCCTCTCCCTCAGAGGCGGGCCATCGGGCTGAGCTGGGAGGCAGGCGGGCCATCGGGCTGAGGTGAGCGGAGCAGCACCACCACCAGCCGGGCTCAGGCTCCTGCCCGCCGGCCGCCTCGCCTGCTGCCCCACACACTACACCGCTAGGGGATGTCGGACGGGCGGTTTCAGGGGTCAGGCCGAAACCACCCACCCAACATCCCCCGAGGCGTCCGATTGCGGAAGGGCGCAGGCCAGGCACGAATCCATGCGCCGGGCCTCTAGTGTGCGGGTGATGTTATGGTAATTATCGTTGTCTATAATACGATGACGATCCATTAACAAACTCCTTTAGGTTCCCTGAAGAGAACAGAAAACACCTGCCACCGAGAACCTGCCAGCCGGCCGCTGCGGCTCTGCCGGTGGGCACTGAGCTGCGGCTCAGCCGGTGGGCACTGAGCTGCGTCTCTGCCGGTGGGCACTGAGCTGCGGCTCTGCCGGTGGGCACTGAGCTGTGTTTCTGCCAGTGGGCACTGAGCTGCGTCTCTGCCGGTGGGCACTGAGCTGCGTCTCTGCCGGTGGGCACTGAGCTGCGTCTCTGCCGGTGGGCACTGAGCTGCGTCTCTGCCGGTGGGCACTGAGCTGTGGCTCTGCCGGTGGGCACTGAGCTGCAGCCACGGCTCCCAGTCAGGGCACACATCTGGGGAGGGGCTGTGCACTTTCACTCCGACATTCCTCTTTCTCTCTTCCTCTCCCTTCCTCTCTCTAAATACTAATTAAAAAACAATTCATGAAAATGGTACTTTCTGCTCCATCTTTCCATAAACCTAAAACTTCTCTGAAAAAAGTCTGTTTATTAAAGAACAGTGTAACAGCTACATTAGTTTGCAGAAATGAAAAAAAAACCCCACTCATAATCCAAGTGAATATACATCTTTTTTATAAATACAGCATGCAGGAGGCAGCTAATCAATGATTCCCTCTCATCACTGAAGTTTCTCTCTCCCCCCGCCTCTGAAATCCGTAAAAATACACGTAAGAAAATGAGAGTAGGTGGTGTGGAACTGCTCCCCGTGTCCTCTCAGAGGTCTGATGAAATAACAACAGCTCACAATAATACGATTCAACAGGACTTGGTGATATGTATGTGTATGTCACTATGATTATTATTTTTAAGTTGGACCCTCGGTCACTCGCTGTGAGGCAGCTCTCGGGGAAGCAGAGCGAGCAGGGCTCGGTGGTGAGGACAGCGGTGGGCAAAGCAGGGCTACAGCGTGAGCACGCCAAGGGCAGTTCGCCTGTGTTAATCGTCCTCACAAACGCAGGGCAGCGTTGGAAAACGGGGTACAGTAAAACACCCCGTGTCCAGCCTGGGGTTCTGACGGCATTGTCAAGCCCTCGGTCTGAACCCCAGTTCTTTTTTGTTTTGTTCTTTTAATCCTCCCACGGAGGAGCTTGCATCCAAAGTACGTGCCTCTGACCGGAATCGAACCCAGGACCCTTCGGTCCGCAGGCCAACACTCTATCCACTGGGGATGCTGGACCTGAGGAAATGCTGGAGCTACCGGTGCAGGGGCAGTAAAGGGGGGGGGGGGGGGGCACAGAGGAGAGAGAGTAACGGCACCAGAGGGTGCGAGAGATGCTCTTTGGAGGGTGGGCGTTTGCAGGGCAGGCTCTGCCTCACGGACGCACGGGGCGGGGGGGGGAGCCCACAGGGCTCTGCCTCACGGACACACGGGGTGGGGGCAGGGGGGCAGGAGAACAGTGTGAGTCCACAGGGCTCTGCCTCACGGACGCACAGGGGGGGGGCGGGGGGGGCAGGAGGACAGCGCGGGCCCACAGGGCTCTGCCTCACGGACGCACGGGGGGGGGGGGGGCCCTCAGGGCTCTGCCTCACGGACGCACGGGGCGGGGGCAGGGAGGCAGGAGGACAGCGCGGGCCCACAGGGCTCTGCATCACGGACGCACGGGGGGTTACGGGGGGGGGAGGGGAGGAGGACAGCGCGGGCCCACGGGCTGCTGAACAGACACAGGCCCCGCGCCCAGGAGCAGAGGGGGAGTGCTTGGCCTCCCCCGAGGAGAAGTAGGGAAGGAGCCTGAAGCACGGGCAGGATCTGTGTGGCCGGGAACGGACACTCCAAGCCGAGGAATCCTAGGCCAAGGCGCAGAGACGGAGAACAGGAGGCAGACGAGGGGCCGTGGGCGGCGGGGGGCACATCGGGCCTGAGCGTCGGGGACACAGCGGGCAGTCCCCGCAGAGCCAGGGGAGGCGGTCAGCACCTGCAGGGCATCCGTAAGCCCTGGCTTACACCTCACAGATGTGCTGACGGCTTTCTGTGAGCAGCTTAGAATGACAGACTCCCTTCAATCAGCAGCCCTTCCCTTAATCCTACGGGACCCCGCCACCACCTGCGCCCGCGCCCCGCACCCGCGCCCCCACCCACACCCGCACCGCACCCGCCCTCCCCAGGTGCCTGCGGACTTCAGGTGGTGGCCCGAGGGCGGATGGACGGGCGGACGGACGGGAGAGCATCCTGACAGACCACCGAGAGCCAAGGAGCTCGTCCTACTTCCTGCCCCGCCTGGTCCAACCCCCACCTTCCCGGAGACGCACAGAACAAGCCCCGAGTGGTCTTTCTCGCTCTGCCCGCTAGCATCCTCCCTCCAAACTGGGAGCAGCAGGGAAAGGCGCCGGGGAATTCCGGTGAGATCTTCACTGACCGTAAAAACGTCCCCTCCCTTTCGCAGGCACAACGGGCCCCCTGCCTCTGTTCACTCCTCACTCCGTCACACCGCCCGAGGCAATGACCAACACTGGGCTTCCGGCCCCTAACCTCCGGTCCGGAGGGGGTGACGGGTTCGAGGAGACGGAGATGACCGCCTCCCTTCAGGGGCGCCCTTAGGCCTGGTGAGGCCCTTCAGGCACAGATAACGGATTCTTACCACACCAGCAGCTCTGTTTCCCAAAACACCGGATCTGCTCCTGCCTCAGGCTCTGAGCACTCCTCCCCGGGTCTGCCCCAGACACGCTCACCTCACACACCTCACTCCCATCCCCTCAGAGCTCTCAGCCCCGCCGGCTTTACTTTTCTTCACAGCTCACATCACCACTGGGCATTCACCCTGAACTGGTGGCCCGGTGAACGGATTCGTGCACATTGAAAGGAAATTAATTAGAAGAAATATTTTAAAATCGCTGTCGCCCTTTCTCTGTAACAGAAGTGTCAACCAAATTCATGGTCAACAATGACAGATGGAAACACATTGGTGCCAGCTAGAGCTTTATATGTATTGCGCGTGTGTGAGTCAACCTGGCCTTTTATGTGCATAGAACAAACTTGCCTAATTAGACCTGCTTTCTGCTGTAGCTAAACTTCCCCCAGTCCCGTCAGTGAAGGGCCCCAGCTTCTCTCTCAGGTAACTGTCAGCAACACAACAGCAAATATCAACACAAAGCAGATAATTATTGTAGATCACGCAGGGAGAACAAAGGGTAAAGCATTTAACTGCAGCAGTGTTTGACTATATTCTGCACAGAGAAAAACTGAAGTCACTTTCAAGTTCCACCATTTCTTACTTCTTTTCAGTCGGGTCAAGTTTCTAAGCTTTCTAAATCTCCATTTTCTGGCTAATGAAAAGAAAATAGGATTCTACTGAGTCTCATATCTACCTTCTCCAGGACTTCTGTGAGGATCAAATGAGATGAGGCACAGGAAACTTCTTCACAGACATTTGGTTAAAGTGTAAAATGTTTCCACCTGGCTGTAAAGCAAGTTGTGTTCCTGGTTGAAAAAACTCCAAGGCTAGTCGCTAGCGAGAGGAAGCTGGGCGTTGCTCTGTGACATCGTTACTTGGTGCCCACAGCACCATTTCCAGGCTGGCTGGACTGTGGGCTGCATTTTGTGCCATGGGGTCTTGGCAGCGATTTGGTGGGGTGTCGATCTGGGGTGGTGGCGGGGCCTGTGTCCCACTTGGGGGAAGCTGAGTGTTGCTTTGTGGACACCAGGTCTTCGGTGCTGTTTCTCTGTAAATGGTCAGTGCACATTACGGCAGCTCCTGTGTTGAGCATCTGCCCCCTGGTGGTACTGAGCATCATAGCGACTGGTCAGCTGGACACTTGGCATATTAGCATTTTATATATCTGGATTAGTTTTTACACCAGCCAATCCCCCCACGAGGATGTAAGCTCACACCTAGAGGCTTTGCTGACTCTGCTCACTGCTTGTCCCCAGCACTTAGAATGGTGCTGGGGCAGGTGGATGGAGCAGACGCATTGTGAGCCCTGAGCACGCAGCTGAATGAGAGTGAATTGGGAGCCATTCCCAGCGGATGACTCGATCAGAGTGAGACAGGCCGCCAGCCGCACAGGATGCTCTCGGCGTGTACTAAAGTCCAAAAAACAAACACAAAAACCTGGTTTAGGTGAAGGTGAAGCGTGTCTACAGCAGGACAGTGGTTTACTGAGCACCTATCATGTAAACACCTCAGTAAATGGTTCAGGCACAGCCCTTGGAATGACAATACTGTACACAATTATGCAATTACCACTGTGGTCAGTGCCAACATACACATAAAAGATGAGGATGAGCCAAAGCCACGCCCAGGATTTACTCCCACAGGACTAGATGGCTGGTGTGCCGTCCGCACACAAAGCGAACAAAGGAAGAAACCTGGGAGGGAGAGGGGCTTCCTTTAGGTCATGAGTATGCGCCGACAGGAAGCATGGAAATACAGGGCTCACGTGTAGCAGCACAACAAGGGGAGCAATGCAGACCGAAGCCACTGTGGCTGCAGACTGTGCCACAAACCTGTTCTTGGGAGACACGTGGGCACGGCCCTCGGGTTAGCTCTGCCAAGGCCACCTGATGTGCCGAGTTTACAAACTGGCACAGGAAGAGTAAGCTCACGACATAAGCACCCTTAAATATGCGTCTTCTAGAAGTCTGTTCCTGCCGAAACCGGTGTGGCTCAGTGGATAGAGCGTCAGCCTGCGGACTGAAGGGTCCCAGGTTCGATTCCGGTCAAGGGCATGTACCTTGGCTGCAGGCACATACCCAGTAGGGGGTGTGCAAGAGGCAGCTGATCGATGTTTCCCTCTCTCATTGATGTTTCTAATTCTCTATCCCTCTCCCTTCCTCTTTGTAAAAATAAAAATAAAAAATATACTTTTTAAAAAAGTGCTTCTGTGTTCTGAGCGGATGTGCGGCACACTCTGCCAGGCATACTGCGCCCTAGCTGAAACACGGATTGACTTTGCCTGGGGAAACCCACACTCTGGCCCTCACCTCATGGCCCGGAACACAGCTGGGCAGGTCCCCGGGGCTCAGCGGCCACGCCGTCCCCTGGGGCCTGCCACTCTGCAAACAGCTGAGAGGGAGCGCGGCCGCTCCAGGCAATGCTCTCGGCTCCAGCAGAGCCACAGACTCAAGCTCAGATGCAAATTTTAACAGTAACTTCTACGAGAGCTACTCAGTCACCAACTGGGACAGCACCCCCCCACCCCTTCCCCTGAACGAGTTCTTCACTCCTGCTTCAGCTGCTCGCTTTAAACAAGAGAGGCTCCCAATTTCTAGAGACTTGAAACCAAAGAAGTATCCGCTGGGACAGCTAAGCAGGTGTAACCTGCTTTAAACGCCTCAGGCTCACCAAGGCCCTGCCTCAGTACCCACAGGGACCGGCGACCACAGCAACGGTCTGGCCATGGCTGCTTTGTAAATAAGGTTTTCCTAGAACACACACCCGCTTGTGTGCGTAGGGCTGCTTTGGTGCTGCACCACCAGAGCTGAGTAATTGCAGCTGAAACTGTATGACCCACAAATCCTAAAATATTTACTATCTGGCTCCTCACAGGAAAGGCCTGCCAACTCCTGGGTCACACATATTGATTGGTCCATTGCTCCAACTGGAAACAAGTGGTGATGTGACCAGCTGTTGAGTCGAAAAGGCCTTTACTAAGCGAACTGTGGGGGGAGCTGGCTGGTACCACCCCCGGGAGGCGACGGAGTGGCCACACCCCCAAATCAAAAGCAGGAAATAGATGCTGTCCATGCTTGTAGTTTGGGGGGGGGGGGGGACGTGGAGCACACCGTAGAGCAGCACCGTGTCTCACCTCCCATCACCCGGCCTTCAAGAAGAACCTGCACACACAGGAAGAGGCCACCTGCAGGAGGAAGCACTTCCAGACCCAGGCTGCTCCTGTCACCCAGCGTTCCCACCGCCACGCTCCGAGGCTCAGGGCGGACCCCAGGAAGGCTGCCTCGATCGTAACTGATTTTCCAAGAATCTTCCAACTCTCAAGAGAGTCAGGAGAAAACCCTGGGAGTGAACTATATTCAGAAGCACAAGTTTTCCAATACAAAGTCATTTCAAAACCAAAAGAATCAAGAATTGGATTTGTCCAGAAGTCTAGCAGAAAAGCCTCGACTGAATGGTGCTGCACCTGGAAAACACCTCACTGCCCTCCACGCCCGCCCGGGTGACAGGCAGATGTGAGCCCGGATCAGATAGCGTCCTGCCTCCTGCAGGCAGGCGAGCACCGCTTCCGCTCACAAACAGCCGTGTGGGAGCACAGGCAACGCGGACTGGCCTCCGGGGATCCCTTAACATCCCCAAGCCTCCAGGTTTTTCATCTGCAGGATAAATGGCTTTGATATGGGGCTTCCGTGGCTCCTTTTACCACGGTTACCCTAGCTCTGTAATTATACCTGTGCTGCTCCCTGCCTTACTCATCACAGAAATGGCACGCATCAACAAGTCCTTACCTCACTTCCTGACATCCTTCTCCACCTACTCTCTCATCGCAAAGCCAGTGTGACAATTAGGCAAGACTCCAGAAGCAAATGTGTGGCTCCGGAAGCCAGGCTCGGTGGAAATTGTCCACCTGGACCTGGTGGGCAGACAAAGGGAAGTGTTCCGACACCGTGCCTTTCCCCCTCGAACAAGACATTTCCTTCTGGAGGCTAAATTCTCAGCTCTGGGTTCAAAGCCTCAGCAGGGGCCCAGGGCAGTGCTAGGAAGGCGGATACCAGCAGATCGTGGAGGAGCCATTTATCAGTGATTGCAAAAACAGTGTGTGGGTGTGTATGTGTTTGTGTGTGGAGGGCAGATCCTCTGTCCTAAATGTGTGGGTCAGCAAACAGCATGCAGGTTTGGTGACCCCATTCTGCTCTCACACATAAGAAAGAAAGGGGACGGGAGGGCAGACATAGTGAGCTTGGAGGGTCTGGATCTCATGAACAAGACGTTGTGGGGACACTCCTTGAACCTGGGGAGTTGGCCCAGATGAACCTCACCGATGTTGGACCCAGAGGACCCAGATGAACCTCACAGATGTGACCTGAGCACTGGGCTCCCGTGGCCCAGAGGGAAGGGATGAGCCCTCCAGGCGGAAGGAAGGGGTCAGAGCCTCTGTGAATTCAAGCCTTTCCACCCAGACCAAGTGCTGGGCTACAGGCTGCCAAGAAGGCCTGCACTCCTGTCCTCCTGACCTTCAAGATAACACGACTTTTTTTTAAAGTTTTTAAAAATATATATATTTTTATTGATTTTTTTACAGAGAGGATGGGAGAAGGATAGAGTTAGAAACATCGATCAGCTGCCTCCTGCACACTCCTTACTGGGGATGTGCCCGCAACCAAGGTACATGCCCTTGATGGGAATCGAACCTGGGACCTTTCATTCCGCAGGCCTGTGCTCTGTCCACTGAGCCAAACTGGTTATGGCTAAAATGACTTTTTTAAATAGAATCAACTCCGCTGGATTCATGAACCAAGATGGGCATCAGGGGAGCTGCTCTCAAGAATGAATGCAGCCCTGGCTGGTGTTGCTCAGTGGATAGAGCACTGGCTTTCGGACTGAAGGGCTGCAGGTTAAATTCTGGTCAAGGGCACACGCCGGGGTTGCGGGCTCCATCCCTAGGGGGAGGTGTGCAGGAGGCAGCCTATCCATGATTCTCTCTGATCATTGATGTTTCTATCTTTCTCTCCCTCCCCCTTCTCTGAAATAAATAAAAAATATATATATATATTTTTTAAAAAGAACGAATACAAAATTTTGCACGTATGTAAGAATGCACATTTTTCTGGAGAGATGGCTCAATGCTTTCGTTTTCAAAGAGGGTCATAGAGAATGTGATTTTTAAAAATCCAACATATTATCTTTTTTTATTATGCCTCTACTTAATTATCCAGCAGGTACCTAAGGAATTTAAATTTCAAATATTTTCCCCGAAAATTAAGAAAAGTCAAGAGCTGACAGTGAAGTTTGAGAATGCAGCATGCCTGCTAATGCTTTCACTCCTTAAAAAGCAGAAAGACAGGAAAGATAACATTAGGAATGATTACAGCTGACCTGAGGTAGATCAATTCACAGGACCACAGCTGAAGCCAGTTCAGTCACTGTCAGTAAAGAAGGGGGAGGGAGATCATGACAGATTACTTGGCCTGAGTTCGGAGACCGGCAGCCTGTCTCTATTCCTAGCTCCCCCGGCGTTAAGCTGTGACCTTGGAAAGTCCCTTCTCCTTCTGGGCCTGGGCAATGAAGTAGAACAGTGGTTTGCAAACTCTTTGAAGGCAACGCACATTATCCCCTTATGTAATAAAGATGTAAGATGTAAATTAACCCTCACACCCTCACAAGATGGCTGCCTGAGACTAGGCCAGCAGGGGAGTTAGTGAGGGACGACCAAACAACTGAATAAGCAGGCGGTGTGTGTGTGTGGGGGGGGGGGGTGTGTAACCAGGCCAACGGGGGTGAGGGGGAGTTGGGGGCGACCTGGCCAGCAGTGGGGGGCAGGGGGATAGTTAGGGGCGAACAGGCAGGCAAGCAGGTGAGCGATTAGGAGCCCAGATTGGAGAGGGATCCGGGATTGCAGAGGGTGCAGGCTGGGCACGAATTTCATGCACTGGGCCTCTGGTGTTTACATAAAGTCACCCAGAATTCATTAGAAGCTGAAACAAATTCACAATGGCAGGCTGAGCATACACATTTACATCCACTTCTAGAAGCCCCATAAGTTATCATCCTTCAATATCTATACTTACTGGGCATTTACCGCAATTTTCTTCAACGTTTAAACTGAGATTTCAACCCTGGATATATCAGTCTTTTCTTTTTTTAATATATCTTTATTGATTTCAGAGAGGAAGGGAGGAAGAGAGAGAGAGACAGAAACATCAGTGATGAGAGAGAATCATTGATCCTGCCCGCCCCTCGTTGGGGATGGAGCCCGAATTCTGGGCTTGTGCCTTTGACCAGAACCCTATCAGGGCCCCTTCAGTCTGCAGACCAACGTTCTATCCACTGAGCCAAGCCAGCTAGGGTCACATGATTGTTTTAAGAGTATTAACTAACAGAAACCTTAACACTTTGTAAAAAATAATTTTATTGATTGATTTTAGAGAGAGACAGGAAGGAAGAGAGGAAGAGAAGGAGAGAGAAACATTGATTTTTTGTTCTACTTACTTATGCACTTGCTGGCTGATTCTGTATGTGTCCTGACGGGGATTGAACCCGCAGCCTTTGGTGTGCTGGGACGACGCTCTAACTGAGCTCCCAGCCACGGCAAAACCTTAGCACTGTTATTAGGCAGGCGCCGGTCCCCAGTGCACAGACGAAGGAGCAGAATCGCCGCGTGGAAGGAACGTGCCCACGTTCCCACAGCCAGTAAGGGGCCAGGCCAGGGTTCACGCCCCGGCGGTCGGCCTGAGCCGGTCCTGTGCCTACCACCTCACAGACCAATCATCCGGAGCAGCGAAGCTCCCCCCAAAAGGAATCTGAACGCGAAGCGATCAGTTAGAAACGTCTCCGTATTTTGGAAGATGCAAAGCGGGCCAGGAAGAGTAACCGACGTGGGTGGGGTCTGTTGGATGCTGCAGCTGTCCACCCCGACCCCCGCTGACCCCATCCCACAATCCCCTGTTGGAGACACAGGCTTCCTCTCCTGGGGGGGGGGGGGGGGAGGGTGAGCACTAAGGAAGCCTGGAAACAGGCAGGCCGGGGAGGAGCCTGCAACTGAAGTACATGCCCTTGACCGGAATCGAACCCAGAACCCTTTGGTCTACAGGCCGAAGCTCCTTCCATTGAGCCAAACCGGCCAGGGCCGTTCCGGGTGTTTAGCGTTTGGGCCTCCTGGCACGGGCAGACCCAAACATTTCTGTGCTGTGACGTTTACAGCGATAAGAAACGCACGCCAGGCATTCAGCAAAGAATACCACAGACGCTCTCTGGTAATCCTCAGGCTAATGCTGAGAATTAGGGATCACCTCCGCTTGCTGCATTGGCACACTGACGCTTAGGAAAAGTAACTTGCCCAACTAGGTCACAACTAGGATTGTCACCATAATCCCTACAACACCCAAGCCACACTCGGCCGCTCTGCTCTGCTGTCTCCAGAGACCGGGTCCAGCATTAGAAGTTCCCCGACGCCCGAGGAAAACAGTGAGGGGAAAAAGAGCTGTGTGGTCTCATCTTGTTTGCCAGCGGGTCCTCCACAGATGGAGGGCTTTCCAGCCAGAGCCCAGCAGGCCCCGGAGCTGCTGCCATGGGGAGGGCCCGCCAGGCGAGGCAGCTCGGCCAGAGGGCAGCCCCCGCCCTTCCCCTGACCTTCGCAGTGGTCGTGGTCCTGGTAGGGGGTTGGGGGGCTCTCGCAGTGTGGGGCCAAGGAGCTTTCTGTCTCAAAAGATTCACAGATCCAATTTCCATGATTACTCTTTTATTTTTTTAAATACATTTCTTTATTGATTTCAGAGAGGAAGGAAGAGGGAGAGAGAGAAACATCAATGATGAGAAGAATCACTGACTAGCTGCCCCCTGCACGCCCCCCTCTGGGATCCAGCCCGAAACCCAACCCGGACAAGTGCCCTTGACCGGAATCGAACCTGGGACCCTTCAGCCCTCAGGCCGACGCTCTGTCCACTGAGCCAAACCGGCTAGGGCTCCATCATTTTAAAAATGTATATAGCTTCATTGATTTCAGAGGGGAAAGGAGAGAGGGACAGCGATAGAAACGTCAACGAGGAGAGAGAATCGGCGATCGGCCGCCTCCGGCACGCCCCCCCAATTACTGGGGATCGAGCCCACAACCCGGGGGCCTGACCGGGACCCCTCGACCAGCAGGCCGGCGCTCTAACCGCCGAGCCCGGCCGGGGCCCCCATCCGCTGCGGAAAGTTCTCGGGAGCCGGCGATGGGGCGACCGAGGGCGGCGATGCCGCGGCGGCGAAGCCCGGCGCCTCCGCCCCCTGGTCTCCCTCTGGGAACTCGGGGGGCCAGGGGGATGTCCACGGAGGGGGGCAGGGCCCCGGCGGTGCCGAGCGGAGTGGGGGGCGGCCCCCCCTTCCTCCGGGGAAGGGCGCCGGTCCCTTCGGCCCGAGACGGGGGGGCGGGCCCCGAGCCTGGCGCTCCGAGGGCCGCCCAGCCTGGCCTCTGGGCGGGGGGCTGCGCGGCCCGTCTCCCGCCGGCGTCTCCCCGGCCGCACGCGGTCCGCCCCGGCCCGGCTCCCACCTCCGGCTCCCCGGACCCGCGGCCCCGGCGGCCCCACCCCTCTGCCCCCGGGCCGGTCCGGCTCCCGGACCTCGGCTCCCCGGACCCCGCCCCTCTGCCCCCGGGCCGGTCCGCTCCGGCCCCGGCCCCGCCGCGCCGCCCGGTACCTTGAGCGTCACGTCGCACAGCTTGCCCTGCCGGCGGATCTCCTCCATGACGCCGTAGCCGCGACTGGGCAACTCGGACACGGAGAAGTGCACCAGGTCCTCCAGCTCCTCCGCGCCGTCCTCCACCATCTTCGCCCGCCGCCGCGACTGCGCAGGCCGGGCCGCCGGCGCCGAGCTCCGCGGGGCGGGGCCGGGCGCGCGCGCCGACGTCGGCCGGGCCGGACGGGCCTGCGCGGCCGCCGTAGCCGCAGCCGGGCCGGCGCCGGAAGCCCCGCGGCCGGCTTCCTGGTGTCCGCGCGGCTTTCCTTCCCCGCCTGCCTCGACCCTGGCCTCGCACCCGCGGCCGCCGCATCCTTCCGAGAGCCGACGGCCCCGCCCGCGGCGTTCCTGACGCGGCCCGGACCGGACTCCTATCTCCGCCGAGGACCGCGGGCTCCATTTCCGCCGCCACCTCAGGACTTCCGGGGCCCCCGGAAGCCGCCCCGTTGCTATGGCGACCGCGTACACAACCCGGCCGCCGCGCGCGCGGGTTTCCCTTCGCGGCAGTTGGGGCGGTGGTGCCGCGGCGGGGCTGCTGCCTCCGGGGCGGTAAGCGGGGCCCGCGCGCCGCCGGGACGGGTGGAGGGAGGCCGGGAGGAGGCGTGGGCGCCGGGCGGCGGGCCGCGGCTGGGGTCCGAACTTCGCTCTGCCGGAGTTCCCCAGCACGGCCCCGCCCGGAGAGACCGGGCTGCCTGAGGCTCAGTCTCCAGATCTAACGACCCCGTCCCCACCTCCCCCAGCGAGGGTCCCACGGGGCGTCCGACGTCCGAGGGCGCAGGGCTGGGCCCAGAGGAGAGCTTCCCGGGCTCTTCGGCTCCTAACTGTGTCCGAACCCGAAGCCGCTGGAGGCCCGCCAGCCCGAGCCCGTGGCTTCCCAGAGGAGACAAGCGCCCCGGGAAGGGGAAGGACGGGGCTGGCCCTAAGGCCCGCTTGCCTCCCGGGCTCCACATAGGGGCCGCCGCGTTGGGTGCGAAAAGGAGAGGGGCCAGTTTCTGCGTGGACCGAGTGTTCTGTTTGGCCCCAGGCCGGGTGCGTTTGGACCCTGCGCTGGGCTGGCTCCGCGGATGCCGGATGGGAACCGCCGGCGCCGCCTTCCCGGCCCACGGCCGCCCCTTTCCCTGAGCCGGCAGGCCAGGTGGCTCTCTGTTCCTCCTTCCCGCCCAAAACAAACAGCGGCACCGCGCCTCTGCGGCTGGGGCTTCCGGTGGCCACTCAGAAATATCTCACGGCAGCATTGCCCACCAGCACCTCAGGGAGGGCCCACCAAGAGGGAGGCGTGGTGGGGGGCTGGTGCACATGGCTTCCTGAGGCCGTGCTGAGAAGGTGTGGGCTTGGGGTGGCCGTGGAGGGCGGTGACAGTGGTGCCCCGGGACTCTCTCGGTAGTGACCGAAGATGGACCCCCATGTGGAGATTGGGCGCCCCTCTGACTTCCAACCATGACCACCCCACCAAGCCCCTGCCCTGTGTGGGTGCTGTGGACGCTGGGGGGGATTCGGACGAGAGGCACAGCCCCGTCCCCCAGCCGCTCGCTCGCCGTGTACTCTGGGAGCTGAAACCCGCTCGCGATGTGGCGTCCGAGCGGTAACAAGCATCGCTCCAGTAAGTCCCCAAAGGGCCGGTGCGGGGACTGCTGGGGAGGGCGTAGTGAAGAGAGGCAGAGAAGGCTTGCCTCGGTGGCGGGTCTGGCTCCCGGCTCGGCGTGCCTGGCCCGTGGGTGTGCGCTCGGGGGGGCCTTGGGAGGCGCAGCGGGGGCTGCATGTGCATGTTGGCAGACTGCATGGCAGAGCCGGGCGGGCTCCGGGGAAGGGCAGGCGTGGGCATGGCCTGCACGGCACGGGCTGGTGCGGTCTGCGGGAGGGGCTGCCCAGAGGGACGGGGCACCAGCCCCAGAGGCTGCCCCAGGGGGTGCCTCCCAGGAGGAGGAGGGGCCCTCGGGCTGGTGTGGGGTGGTGCCCAGCGCTGTAGATTGAGGGTGTCTGCTGGATCCAGTCCAAACACACCTGCCTCCACGCTCAGCTTCCCGGTCGCCTCGACCAGAGTGACCTCAGAGGCGAGAGGTTCTCTTCAGCTTGGAGTTGGTGTTAGAGCTACCGGTGGCTTCTTGTTTCTCAAGATCAGTTTTGCCGCCCGGCCGGTGTGGCTCGCTGGGTAGAGCGTCGGCCTGCGGACTGGAGGGGCCCAGGTTCGATTCCAGCCAAGGGCACATCCCCAGTGGGGGGCGTGCAGGAGGTGGCTGAACAATGTCTCTCTCTCACCACCAATGTCTCTATCCCTCTGCCTTCCTCTCTATAAAAGATCAATAAAATATATATTTTTTTAAAAAGAAGTGAATCCCGCCGGGCCATCGTGGCTCAGCGGTTGAGCGTCGACCTATGAACGGTTCTGTCCCGGGTCAGGACACATGCCCAGGTTTCAAGCTCGATCTCCAGTAGGGGGGGTGCAGGAGGCAGCTGGTCCATGGTTCTCTCTCCTCATTGATCTCTCTCTCTCTCCTCTCTCTCTCTCTCTCCTCTCTCTCTCTCCTCTCTTCCTTTCTGAAATCAATAAAAAATAATTTTAAAAAAGAGATCAGTTTGCCGACAAGGATCTTAGGACTGTCATTGGACAAGCCATGACCTTGGTTCACCTGAAGCCTTTCACGTTCCTTTTCCAAAAGTTAGAAGGTCTCTCCTGCCGCCATCCCTCGAGGCGTGTGGGAGGTGGCACCCTCTCCAACAGACAGGGGTGAAAGTCCCCTGTTCGCTGACCTGATCTGACATCTGGCGGGCTTGTGGCTGGGGTCGGAGTTTTATGGCCGCGACCTTGACAGGAAGCGGAAAGGGGAGGCCCGGCTCCCTTTGACTTGCTTCTACTTCGTGCCACCGGGGAGTGAGCCTGACGACGAGGGAGAGCAAGTGGCCGCCGCAGCTGTGTCTGGAAGTGTGGGGGACATTCACGCATTTTTAGCCAGTAACACCCCCTGAGCCGCTCCTAGGCGGTACCTGCAAAATGTTACCATTCTTTATTTAGCGTGCTTTTAAAAAATGCAATAACTGTTGTTAATTAAAAGAAGAAATCTGGCCCCAATTGGTTTGGCTCAGTGGCTAGAGCAGCCGTGGGCAAACCACGGCCCGAGGGCCGGATCCGGCCTGTTCGGCTGTTGCTTTTGTTCAGGTCCTCCGGTCCAGTTTAAGAACCCATTGTGGCCCTCGAGTCAAAAAGTTTGCCCACCCCTGGGCTAGAGATTCGGCCTGCGGACTGAAGGGTCCTGGGTTTGATTCCGGTCAAGGGCATGTACCTTGGTTGTGGACACATTCCCCATGGGAGGTGCGCAGGAGGCAGCGATCCATGTCTCTCTCTCATTGATGTTTCTAGCTCTCTATCCCTCTCCCTTCCTCTCTGTAAAAAATCAATAAAATATATATTTTTTAAAAAGTATTAAACATCATATCAGTTTTGCAATAGCCCACAGTGTTGGAATGCTTTGCAGTCCCCAAGCAAGCTGTTTTTCTCCTAATAATTCCGTTGATAATGCTTTCCCCCAATTTGAAGGGGAAAGGGAGCCAGCGCCCTACGCCTCACGTTTTCCTAGTTCTTCATTAAGTCAGCAAGTTCCTCCGCCGGGTCTTTCCCACAGGTGTCCAGTTTCCCCTCAGCTCCTCCTGCCCGGGAGAGCGCAGGTTGTTTCAGGGCAGCGGGCTTCTCTTTCTTTTAAAATAGTTTTATTTGGTTTCAGAGAGGAAGGGAGAGGGAGGGGGAGACAGAACCGTCCATGATGAGAGGGAATCATTGGCCGGCTGCCTCCTGCACACCCCACTGGGGGATGGAACCTGCAACCCAGCCCTGTGCCCTGACCGGGAACCGAACTGCGACCTCGTGGTCCACAGGTGGACACTCAGCCGCTGGGCTCCTGTCTGACTGAACCGATCCAGCCTGACAGCTGAGAGAAGCTGGAGAGAGAAGCTTGTGACAACTCACACATCCTCCTCCGACTCGCTCTCTGGTCAGAGTCGCTTTGTGCTCACGGAGCATTAACTCTGCGTGAGCTGTCGGCATCCTGTCTTTAGATTTGTGAAGCTATTGAAATTTCAGAGCCCAGTCTTAAGACTGTGTGACCATAAACTACGTGATGACATTCAAATTATTTTTAAAAGGGAGAGAGAAGGAAAAAAAAATATTAGATGGTCCTAGAAAAATTTGCGTGTTAAACTAGACATTTTGGAACAATTTTTAAAACCTTGGAATGATTTAAAGTCGTATTATGTTACTTTTCCCAGTAGCTCTGAACAATGAGATCGTTTTGTATGTTTTGCTGGACCTGCAAATCATATTTTCTTAGAATGACTTAATTAGGTTTAGGGCAATTGATAATGACAGATAGGTTTTTACTTATCTTTTCATAGGGGTCTTGACATTTTCTCTCCATAGTCAATCCTTTACATCAGGTATAAGAGGCACCCAAAGAGCTGAATGTTTGTTTTTCATTGATTTCAGAGAGGAAGGGAGAGAGAGAGAAATATCAATGATGAGAGAGAATTCCTTAATTGGGTGCCTCCTGGACGCCCCCTACTGGGGGGGTAGGAGATTGAGTCTGAAACCCAGGCCTGTGCCCTTGGCCAGAACCAAACCCCAGGGATGGCCAGTGCCCTCGGGGGCGGGGCAGGGCGGGGAGTGGCAGAGCGTCCTGGACTCACTGGTGTTGTTTGTAATGTATTTTTATTGGTTTCAGAGAGGAAGGGAGAGAGATAGAAACATCCATGATGAGCCCTAACCGGTGTGGCTCAGTGGATAGAGCATCAGCCTGGGGGCCGAGGGTCCCGGGTTCGATTCCAGTCAAGGGCATGTACCTTGGTTTTGGGCACATCCCCAGTGAAGGGCGTGCAAGAGGCAGCTGATGAATGTTTCTCTCTCATCGATGTTTCTAAGTCTATCCTCCCTTCCTCTCTGTAAAAAATCAATACAATATATTTTTAAAAATTAGTTTTAATGCTTTTCATGGTAAGCACTTCCAAGGGAAATACTGGGAACGAGGCAACGCGCCAGGGGACTGCGGGAGCCTCAGCCTTTTCCTTCAGCCTCTCAGGGTGGGTGGACGGGGACTCAGTGAGGCCCGGGCCAGGCGGGCAGTGCTGTGGGCACAGGCAGCAGTGCTCAGGGGCGAGAGGGGAGATGGCTCGGGGCCGGGGAGCGGGGACTGGCACCGCGCCCTCCGCCCCTGAGGGGCGGGCACCCCTCTCGCTGTCCCCGGCGTGGACGGCAGCTGACAGGGCGCGGTCTCCCCCCCTCCAGCCAGAATGAGCACCAGGAAGAAAGTGCACGCGTTTGTGCGCGTCAGACCCACCGACGACTTTGCTCACGACATGATCCAATATGGCAGCGACAACAAGGTAAGTGCAAGCCCGTGCCCTCCCTGCAGGGCGACCCTGCGCCCTCCCCTCGGGGTGACCCTGTGCCCTCCCCGCGGGGTGACCCTGCACCCTCCCCTCGGTGACCCTGTGCCCTCTCTGGGGCGACCCTGTGCCCTCCCCGTGGGGTGACCCTGTGCCCTCTCTGTGGGGCGACCCTGTGCCCTCCCCGCGGGGTGACACTGTGCCCTCTCCTCGGGGTGACCCTGCGCCCTCCCCTCGGGGTGACACCTGTGCCCTCCCCTCGGTGACCCTGTACCCTCTCTGTGGGGGTAACCCTGTGCCCTCCCCGTGGGGTGACCCTGTGCCCTCTCTGTGGGGGTGACCCTGCGCCCTCCCCTCGGGGTGACACCTGTGCCCTCCCCTCGGTGACCCTGTGCCCTCCCCTCGGGGAGACCCTGTGTCCTCTCTGTGGGGCGACCCTGTGTCCTCCCCGCGGGGTGACACTGTGCCCTCTCCTCGGGGTGACCCTGTGCCCTCCCCGAGGGTGACCCTGTGCCCTCTCCTCGGGGTGACCCCTGCACCCTCCCCTTGGGGTGACCCTGTGCCCTCTCTGCGGGTGACCCTGTGCCCTCTCCCGACACCTGCGCCCTCCCCTCGGGTGACCCTGTGCCCTCCCCGAGGTGGCCTCTCCGGGCCCCTCGCTCGCTAGGGCGCGAGCAGGTTGTGGCCCTTTAAGGGCCCAGACAGGCCATGCGAAGACCCGGACTCCAGGGTCCCTCCGGCCCAAACCGCCCCTGGCAATGCTGCTGGCGAGGGCACTCGGGCACCCCCGTCCTCCGCCTCTTTCTGGTTAATAGTTCCCCTTAGCCCTGGCGGGTTGGGCTCAGTGGATAGAGCATGGGCCTGCCAACAGAAGGGTCCCGGGTTCGATTCCTGCCAAGGGCACATGCCTGGGTGCAGGCTCGATCCCCAGGAGGCAGCCAATCATGATTCTCTCATCATCGATGCTTCTCTCTCCCCCTCTTCCTTCTTCTCCAAAATCAATAAAAAATATTTTTAAAGGGGAAGAGATCAATCAAAGGACTGTGTGCATGCACAGGACCTAGCCAGTGGCCATGGACAACAGGGGGTGGGGGCCTATGTAGGGAGGGGTTTGGGGTGGGAATGGGGGGATGAGGACCATTACGTGATACCATCATCAATAAAAAAAAATTAAAATAATAACATAAAAATATATGTAAAGTAATACTAAAGGCCGGCCCTGAGGCAGTTCAATGAGAACGTGGGAAAGGTGCTTGTCCGGCCAGAGGAAACCTCCACCCCCTGGGGACCTGTAGGTGTGCGGGCGCAGCCCCCGCCGGGTGTGCGGGCGCAGCAGCCTCCTCGCCTCCCAGACGCCGCCCCGGGGTCGTCCTCCCAGAGGGTCACCCCATCTTTCTGCTCCACACCAGCCCTCAGCCGTCGGCGACATTTTTGCACCAATTTACAGCCGTTTCCTAACAGCTGTGCCTCCTCCCGCCTCCCTCGCCCCCTTCCCCCCCCTCTTTCCCGCCCCAGACCATCGACATTCACTTGAAAAAAGACACTCGCAGAGGAGTCGTCAACAACCAGCAGACGGACTGGTCCTTCCGGCTGGACGGCGTCCTCCATGACGCCTCCCAGGACCTGGTCTACGAGACCGTGGCCAAGGACGTGGTGGCCCAGGCGCTGGACGGCTACAACGGTAACGTGGCCCCGGGCGGCCCCGCGGGCCTCGGAGAGGGGCCCCGTCCCAGAAACGTCGATGGGAGAGAAACATTGACCAGCTGCCTCTTGCACACCTCCTACTGGGGATGTGCCCGCAACCAATGTACATGCCCTTGACCGGAATCGAACCTGGGACCTTTCAGTCCGCAGACCGATGCTCCATCACTGAGCCACACCGGTTTCGGCTAAAGACGAAAACTTTAAAGAAGGCCCTTGAGCCCTGCCCGGTGTGGCTCAGTGGTTGTGGCTCAGCTGATGGTCGTTTCTCTCTCATCCGTGTTTCTAACGCTCTATCCCTCTCCCTTCCTCTCTGTAAAAATCAATACAATGTATTTTTTTAAAAAAGAAAGAAAGAAGGCCCATGAGGGGAGATGCCCAGACAAGTGGGCTCCCGTGGTCACGGAGGGGTCCGCCCCAGAGGCAGAGGCGGGGCGTGAGGCCCAGGTGCCGAATTCAGGCAGCCGGCAAACATCTGCGATCCCGGAAAGGGAGCATCCGTTCGGCCGGCAGGCCGGCGTCGCCGGTGGGTCTGCCGTGTGAGCGCCCGAAGCAGCCTTGGGGAGGCACAGGGCCGGCGCAGGTTGCCGGAGGAAGGGCGGGGGAACCCGGGCCGTGGCCTCGTGGCCGTGGCCGTGCCCGGAGCCTGCGCTGCCGTGGGCCTGAAGGTGTGGGAGCGGCCCGCGGAGGCCGACCCGAGGGCAGGGCTCCGGCGAGGGCCGGGATGGGTCCTCCTGGCCGCCCCCCACAGAGAATTCTCACCTTGAAGGGAAATGCCTTTTCCACCCCATCCTGTCCTGGGGATTCCAGACGCCCCTCGGGAGGCCTCGCCCGAGCCCCTGGCATCCATGGCCTTGCTGAAGGAGGGCTGGGGTTCTGCCGAGGCCGGTGTGGCTCAGGGGATACAGCCTCAGCCTGCGGGCTGAAGGGTCCCGGGTTCGATTCCCGTCAAGGGCACATGCCTGGGTTGTGGGCTTGATCCACAGTGTGGGGCGTGCAGGAGGCAGCCCATCCATGATTCTCTTTCATCATTGATATACCTATCTCTCCCTCCCTTCCTCTCTGAAACGATAAGAATATGTTTAAAAATCTAGAATAATAAAAGCGTAGCATGCTAGTTAGACCAGACAACGAACGACCTTCCGGACGCAGCTGGGGCCGCGAGGGCCGAGCCCCTTGCATGAATTTTGTGCTCTGGGCCTCTAGTAAAAAATACATAAAAACTAAGTAATCCGTAGAAAAATCGATGAGGATTAACCAAAAAAAGAGAGAAGGGCTGGAGCTCAATTCTTTCCGGCTCCTCCCCTTCTTTCCAGAAAACCTGCAGTCTCTCTGCTCCCTCAGACCCCCCCTTCCATCCCCCCCCCCCCCCGTGCCCTGACCCCGCCCTCCGCAGAGGCCTGGCCAGGTCTCTGGGGAGAGGGACCAGCAGAGCCCTCTGTGGGCCTCGGGTTCAGAGCATTTATGTCCCCATTTCCCTGCCCGCCCGCCCACCCGCCCTCCACGGCAGGAAATCCTGGTCTCTGCGGAGGCTGCGATGGCCACTCCGGGCCCGGGTGCTGGCTGGCCCAGGCCTGCGGGGTGGGGGGTGCGGGTGGGAGTGGGGGTGCGGGGGAGAGCCTTCCTCGGAGCTGTTTCCTGAGGTCACCAAGCCGTTTTTGAAATGCCCGCAGGCACCATCATGTGTTACGGGCAGACGGGAGCCGGCAAGACGTACACCATGACGGGGACCACGGAGAACTATAAGCACCGGGGGATCCTGCCCCGGGCCCTGCAGCAGGTGGGGGCAGGGGGGGGGGTGCTGGGGGCACAGGCCCCACTCTGCCACAGGTGCTGCCGGCCGGGCCAGCTGTGGAGACACGGGCGGCAGGATGCGCGTGGGGAGGGGCGTCCGTGAGTCAGAGGCCTCAGGAAACCAGGAGAGCGGGTTTGGGCCCTGGTCCACGCCCACACCGAGCCCGTTTCCTCCTCCGTCCATCTGTCTGTCCATTTGGCTCGTGGCTGCTGGTCTGTGGCCTGTGATTGAGGACCGGGGTCCCGATCAGGGGTCCTTCCTGGCTTGAATGAGGAGATAGGGGCCCGGCAGAGCAACCCCCCCCCCCCCCAAATGCCACGGCCACGGGAGGGAATGGAGCTGGCCCGGCTCCGAGGTCGGAGCCCATGTCTCTCCTCCCCCGACCCCCCACCCCCTGGATCTGGAAAGTGGGAAGCGAGATGGAAGGCAAGAGGGAAGGGCCTTCCTTTGGGGGTACTAGCCTGGGTTTGAGGACCCCCTGGAGATAGGAGGCAAAGACATCTTGAGCTCGTACACCCCTGTCCCGGGAGAAGGGCAGGCCTCAAACTCCCAGGGGCTAGTGCCCGGCCCGTGTGGTCCAGCTGCCGAGCATCGAACCGGGAACTGAGGCCACCAGTGCCACCCCTGGTCAGGGCCAGGCCCGGGCTGCAGCTCACTCCCCCAGGGAGCGGGCAGGAGGCAGCCGATGGGGCATGTTTCTCTCTGTCCCTCTCCCTTCCTCTTTCCCTAAAAATATATGAAAAAAAACAAAACCAAGGTTCCGAACCGGTTTGGCTCAGTGGATAGAGCGTCGGGACTGAAAGGTCCCGGGTTCGATTCCGGTCAAGAGCATGTTCCTTGGTTGCAGGCACATCCCCAGTGAGGGTTGTGCAGGAGGCAGTTGATGGATGTTTCTCTCTGTCCCTCTCCCTTCCTCTCTGTAAAAAATCAGTAAAATATATTAAAAAAAAGAAAAGGACTCGGTGGTGGTAAACATCACCTAATGGACTGGAGTGATGGTCGTTGTGCGGATCGTCACCAGCAAACTGCAGTGCTTCAGGAGAAGGTCTCGATGGATGCCTGAGGCCCCTGGGGCCGCCCTCGGCACAGGCGCCCCTGCAGCCCTGCCTTCCACCCCACCCAGGTGTTCCGGATGATCGAGGAGCGCCCCACGCAGACCATCACCGTGCGCGTCTCCTACCTGGAGATCTACAACGAGAGCCTGTTCGACCTGCTGTCCACGCTGCCCTACGTGGGGCCGTCCACCACGCCCGTGGCCATCTCGGAGAACGCGCAGGGCGTCTTCATCAAGGGCCTGTCGGTGCACCTCACCAGCCAGGAGGAGGACGCCTTCAGCCTGCTCTTCGAGGTGAGCGAGCTTCCTCCTTCTCCCCTCCTTCCTCTCCTCCCTCCTCTCCCTTCTCCCTCCTCCCCTTCCTCCTCCCTCCTCCCCTCCCTCCCTCTTTTTCTTTCTTTCTCTTATCTTTCCCTCACACCCTTCTTCTTAGTCTGTTACTTTGATGATCAGGGTGAGCCATTCCAGCTGGCACCAAAACGCAGCCGGCATGGCCCGATGGCTAGAGTGCTGCCCCGTGCGTTGAAGGGTTACGGGTTTGATTCCCAGTCAAAGGCACCTACCTAGGTTGTGGGTTCAATTAAAAAGAAATATACATATAAAGGGCCCTAGCCCTCCGGATCAGTGGAGAGGGCGTCTGCCCTTGGACTGAGGGGTCCTGAGTTCGTGTCTGGTCAAAGGCATGAACCTCGGCTGCAGGCTCAATCCCTGTGTGAGTGGCAATCAATCAATGTTTCCCTCTCTCTCTATGTATATATATGTATACACACACACACATAAATACACACATACATGTGAATAAAAAAGACTTTACTATTTGTTTTCTACTCGTGGCAACAATAATGTGTATTTTGGCTTATTTCCTTCCAGTATTTTTCCCTGTGCAGTGTTGTATTTAGTTGAAATTGCCAACCCCCTTCCCCCTCACTTAACATTAAATCATGAACCTTTGTGGTATAGGAAAAAATAAGGATTAATACCTTATCAATAAAAATAAAAGCACCAATTATTGTCCCCCCACCCCCATTTAAAGTATTTTTTATTGGGGGGGGCAATGATAAGCTATGTACACATATAATACCTTAATAAATTTTTTTAAAAATGAAAAAAATATTTTTTAATTGATTTCAGAGAGGAAGGGAGAGGGAGAGAGAAATAGAAACATCCATGATGAGTGAGAATCATGGATCGGCTGCCTCCTGCATGCCTCCCCCACACTGGAGATCGAGCCCGCAGCCTGGGCCTGGGCCTGTGCCCTGAACGGGAATCTAACCGTGACCTCCTGGTTCCTAGGCTGTCGCTCACCATGGAGCCGTACTGGCTCCCCCCAGACCTTTTTTTTTGGAATATAGTTTATTGATTTTTTACAGAGAGGAAGGGAGAGGGATAGAGAATTAGAAACATCCATTAGCTGCCTCCTGCACGCCTCCCACTGGGGATGTGCCTGCAACTGAGGTACATGCCCTTGACGGGAATCGAACCTGGGACCTTTCAGTCCGCAGGCCGACGCTCTATCCACGGAGCCGTCCTGGCTCCCCAGATTTTCAGTAGGAGTACATGTTCACTGTCCTAAAGAAATAAAATGGAAGCATGAACCTGTGTAAGAAGGAAAACGGACCAAAACCGGTTTGGCTCAGTGGACAGAGCGTCAGCTTGCGGACCCAAGGGTCCCGGGTTCGATTCCGGTCAAGGGCATGTACCTTGGTTGTGGGTGCGTCCCCAGTAGGGGGTGTGCAAGAGGCAGCCCATCGATGGTTCTAACTCTCTATCCCTCTCTCTTCCTCTCTGTAAAAAACCAATAAAATATAGTCTTAAAAAGAAGAAGAAGAAGGAAAATGGCCTGTAAATCCCCAGCCAGGAAGCGACTCTCAGGAACTCCTGGCTGCAGCCTCTGCTGCTTCCTCTTCCCCAAGGGCTTTGCCTCCCCCAGGCCGCACCGCTAGCCCTCGGTGCCTCATCCGGTGACGTGCCGATGTCGAACCCCCCTCGCACCCAGGGCTGAATCCCACGTGGCTGTGGCGTGTGGTCCTCGTGACGCGTGTCCCAGTTAGTGTGCTGGGACTCTGGGTCCGCCTCTCTCCGCCGTTAGGAACTCTGCCCGGGTTGTCCTGCGCGTAGATCCCTGTGCAGACAGATCCTCCCCTGCTCTCGGGCGTGAAGGTTGATCGAGTTCTGGGTTTATGAGTGCACGGAGGCACCTGCCGGTCCTGCCACGTCCGTCCTGCCACGTCCCGGTCCTGCCACGCGGTCTTTGGGAAAGCCGTACGAATCCCACGTCCCTCCCCGTGCGTCCAAGAGCCGACCTGGACTCTGCCTTGTCTCCCGCGGGACTGGCTCCTAACGGGACGGCCGGAAGGGAAGGCGGCTGCTGCGGCTGCTGTGGCGAGGACGCACGTGCGGCCCTCGGTGTCCCCGCGAGACTCCAGGGCCCGGCCATTTAAATTTCCAAAATGTGGCCCTTTCCCGTCCTCTTCAGGGGGAGACCAACCGGATCATCGCCTCCCACACGATGAACAAGAACTCGTCCCGGTCGCACTGCATCTTCACCATCTACGTGGAGGTGAGTGGCCTCGCCCTGTGGCCCTCACGGCACCCCGGCATCAGCCCCAGCCCCGGCCCCAGCCCCGTCTGCTCGGTGTTTCTCAGGCCCATTCACGGACCTTATCCGATGAGAAGTACATCACTTCCAAAATCAACCTGGTGGATCTAGCCGGCTCGGAAAGGCTGGGGAAGTCGGGGGTAAGTGGGGGGCCAGGAGGTGAGGGGGGCAGAGGGACCTGAGGCCCGGGGGCTGTGACCCTGCGGAGCTGGAGGGACAGATGATGAGCCTCCTTTGTGCATCCGTGCTCGCACGCCCGTTTGTGTAAATGGTGACTGCACAGATGTTCACACGTGCACGCCTGTTCGTGTGAGCTTTCTGTGGGCTTTCACGTGGACCTCCCCGCGGGGCTCACGGTCACCGGCACGCAGGTGCGTGTGGGGGTGACCGCAGGCGTCCTGGGCCCCGCGCTCCGGAGGCTCTGCCAGCCGCCACGCTCTGTGTGTTTGCAGTCCGAGGGCCGGGTGCTGAAGGAGGCCACCTACATCAACAAGTCGCTGTCCTTCCTGGAGCAGGCCATCATCGCCCTGGGCGACCAGAGGCGGGACCACATCCCCTTCCGGCAGTGCAAGCTCACCCACGCCCTGAAGGACTCCCTGGGTGAGGGCGAGGACGAGGGGGCGGCGGGCGCGCGGAGAGGGGCCGGCCGCGGCCTTTTTTTAATTATTATTTTTAATGTATTTTTATTGACTTCAGAGAGGAAGGGAGAGGGAGAGAGAAACATCCACGATGAGAGAGAATCATGGATCAGCTGCCTCCTGCACACCCCTCACTGGGGATGGAGCCTGCAACCTGGGCGTGTGCCCTGACCGGGAATCGCACCCGGGACCCCTCCGTCGCAGGCTGACACTCCATCCACTGAGCCACACAGTCCGGGGCTGGCCTGTCCGCTGCTGTGATCCTGGCCTTGCCCTTCCCGGTGGTATGAACCCCGGCAGCCTTTTGACAGTGGCTCAGGCTCGCCTGGTCCCTCTCCCGTCCCCTACGGCTCGCCACTCTGTCCACCCCCGGCGCCTCTCCGGGGACACCTCCCCCCTTCGCCTCCCCCTCCCAGCTGGCAGGTGCTTCCTCCCCCCTCGTGGCCTCTCCCGATGTCCTTCCTGCCCCCCAGGTCTCCCCGTGGGGTGAGGGCAGTGTCTTGTCAGCCCTGGGCCCAGGTGTGTGTTGGGCCTAATGACACCGTTTCGGTGTCTGGTTATTAACCGAGTGCGACTCTGAGAAGACCCCACCTCTCCTCTGCTGCTCCCCTCCCGCCCCCGCCCCCCGTGCCTTCCCAAGCCCCCTCCCACATGTGGGTCTGGGGCACCCACACATGCCATCCATGCCCGACCCCACCAGCCTCAGGAACCCTGGGTGCCAACCTCGTGGCTCACGGCCTCGTGTCCGCCCCCCGCAGGGGGGAACTGCAACCTGGTGCTCGTGGCCAACGTGTACGGGGAGGCGGCCCAGCTGGAGGAGACGGTGCGTGCACAGCCGTGGCGGGGGCGGGGGGCTCCACACGGTGCGGGGGACGGGCGGAGGCTGACCCCCGGGAGGGGGTGGGGGGCGCCCACACGGTGCGGGGGACGGAGAAGGCTGACCCCCGGGAGTCTGAGCCAGTGCTGCTGAGAGGGGCCCAGCCAGGATCCAGATGCCAAGGACCGAGGGCGGAGCTCTGGGGGGAAGAGGCAGCGCAGGGGGCGGGCTCGGCGGGGCCTGGGCCAGGAGAGGAGGCTGAGAGCCCCCCCCACACACACACATACACATACACAGACACACACACACACACACATACATACACACGGGGCAGAGGTCACGCTCACTGTGGCTGCTCCTGGAGCCGGGGTCGAGAGGCAAGATGCCTCCCTCTCATGACCAGACACGGTGTTCCCAGCGTGGCTGTTTGGGGGTGCACACACACTGATGGGGATTAAACCTCTGCCCAGCGCAAAGTGGGGTGGCGGTTGGCAGCAGCCTGGGAGGGAGGAGTCAGCCGTGGAGCCCCAATGGAGGGTCTTCCCGAGCCGGGGAGGGGAAGGGAGCGGCGACGTTCCTGGCAGAGGGTGGTGGGCCCACGGCACTGCCTAGGAGGGAGGCTCAGGCAGGACAGGAAGGAGCGCTGTGCCGGGGCCGGTGGCTGTGCCGGGGCCGGGCTGCCATGGGCTTTGAGTCGGGAAGGGCTGTGGCTCCAGCTGTCACTCAGGGAGGTCCCCGCCTCCCCCACAGGGTCACGGGTGCCTGGGGAGGGAGAAGGGGGCAGAGCCAGAGGTCACAGAGGCCTCCCCCCGCTGGGTGCCAGCCCCCCGGGAGAGCCCCGTCTTCACAAGGTTTGGAAGGCTCCCATGGACTTTTCACTTTCTAAAAAAAACAGTTTCAGGGAAGAAGGGAGAGAGAGAAGCATCAACGATGAGAGAGAACCACGGGGCGGCTGCCGCCTGCACACCCACACGGGGACGGGGCCTGTGCCCTGACTGGACTCAAACCATGGCCTCCTGGTTCATAGGCCGATGTCGACCACTGAGCCACACCGGCCGGGCCGGACGTTTTGCTTTTAACGCGTGGGTGTTTAGGGCGCGTCAGCCTTCGGGTGACCCACGCAGGTCTTGGCCCGGACACCACGGGGCTCCCAGCTTCCTGCACACGGGGCTGGCTGCCCACCCCGGGGCCTCCTGGGCTCCCAGCTTCCTGCACGCGGGGCTGGCTGCCCACCCCGGGGCCTCCTGGGCTCCCAGCTTCCTGCACGCGGGGCTGGCTGCCCACCCTGGGGCCTCCTGGGCTCCCAGCTTCCTGCACGCGGGGCTGGCTGCCCACCCTTGGGCCTCCTGGGCTCCCAGCTTCCTGCACACGGGGCTGGCTGCCCACCCCGGGGCCTCCTGGGCTCCCAGCTTCCTGCACACGGGGCTGGCTGCCCACCCCGGGGCCTCCTGGGCTCCCAGCTTCCTGCACGCGGGGCTGGCTGCCCACCCCGGGGCCTCCTGGGCTCCCAGCTTCCTGCACGCGGGGCTGGCTGCCCACCCCGGGGCCTCCTGGGCTCCCAGCTTCCTGCACGCGGGGCTGGCTGCCCCCCGGGGCCTCCGTGGGGGGCCTGGACTCGGGGGCGGGCGGCTCCCCCTGAGGCCCAGGGGCTTCCCCCGAGGCCGGCGTCGGCCCCCTGGTCCTCTGGTGGGGCACGGCCTCCTCGGGGCGGTGGGCGGCCTCTGCCCCCGCTTCCCCCAGAGACGGTCACTGCCTGGCAGTGGCTCTCCTGCCCCTGCTGTGCCCACACTGGGAGGTCTGTACCCAGAGCCGAGCCCCAGGAGCCCCAGGAGCCCCAGGAGCCCCAGGAGCCCCGGAGCCCCGGCCTCAGGGTGGGACGAGGCGGGTGGGGAGCGGCAGCTGGCGACTCCCCAATGAGCCACAGCTGCAGGCGGCTCCTCCACGGCGTCTGCTCCTGCGCGGACACTCGCGTGGGGTGGCCCAGGGAGGGACTGCCCTCCCCCCCCCTGAGAGCGGCTCCCGCCGCGGGACGCCCTGCCCGAGGCCCTGTGGGCAGCTCGCCCAGAGCTCCCTGCACGCCCCCCAGCCTCCCGGGACCAGAGGCAGGGCGCGGCTCTGCAGAGGTCAGGCCCGCCCGAGGTCGCACCGTGGGGGCCCCACTGCCCCCGGGGGCCCTGTGGCCCTTCCCGGGGCCCCTCCTCGGCGGCCTGCCCCTCCCGCCGGCCGCAGGGCGTGAGGCGGGTCTCCGGCCTCGGCCACCACCGCCCCTCCCGCCGCCCCCCGTGTGCCCTCTGCCCGGCGGGCAGGCCGCATCCCAGGCACGTGGCCGCCCGCCGTGGCCGCCCTCCCGCCGTCCCTCCACAGTCCGGTTTGGACGTGCCGTCCCCGTGGCCGCCCTTCCCGTCGGCACCTCTCCCTGTGAGCGAGCGGCCTGACAGCCAGTCCGTTCCCTTCCAGCTGTCCTCGCTGCGCTTCGCGAGCCGGATGAAGCTGGTCACCACGGAGCCCGCCATCAACGAGAAGTACGACGCTGAGGTGCGGGCCTGCGGGGCCCCGGGGCGGGGCCACACCGGTCTGGGCTCACTCCCGCCTCAGCCAGTGTGACCTGGCCGTCCCTTCCCGCTCCAGGGCCGGCCCCCATCAGGGTCCCAGACACCCTGTGAGGGCCCCATCAGGGTCCTGGCACCCCACCCTGTGAGGGCCGCCATCAGGGTCCCGGCACCCCACCCTGTGAGGGCCCCATCAGGGTCCCGGCACCCCACCCTGTGAGGCCGCCATCAGGGTCCCGGCACCCTGTGAGGCTGCCGCCGCAGGTGGAGGGTGAGGTCGGGCTCAGGCGCACCTGCCGGGCATCGGGGGAAGTCCTGGCTGGCAGCGACTGTGTGAACGAGGCCAGCACGCCGACTCGCCTCGCCCGGGGGGTCCCCGAGAGCCCCCCGCCCAGCGGGACCGGCCCGAGGGAACGTGCAGTCCCCGTGAGCCAGGGGACTGCTGATTAGAACTGAAGCGCACGACTGAGAACGGCTCTCACTGCGACTTGGCGGCGGATGTCCCCCTCTTCCCGGGGCCAGAGGACGGTGCCCAGCTGGGAGGGCGTCCCGGCAGCCCCTGGGGAGGGGAACACGTGCCCATCGTCTGGCGTGCGTTGCCCGTGCTTACGGAACCGCAGTTACCGCTCATAGGGGCATAGGCACGCCCTGAGCTCCTGCCCGGCCCTGAGGCTCTGAGGGGGTGGGCGGGGGACCCCTGGGTGGATGGTGAGGAGGAACAGTTCTTGGACTGGCTCCCAGCCTGGAGCAGGCACCAGGGCGACGCTGTGGGCCCGCTGGACCACAGGCCCCTGGTCGCGGCCCCTTAGCTCCTGATTGCATCAGCCTGGGGTAGGGCTCGAGGATTCTCGTCTCTGGACATTCCCCGCTGCTGCTCCGAGGCCACACTTTGAGAACCGCTGGCTCGGTGGCTGGGGGCCCGGCCCTGCCCCAGCTGTCCTGGCGCCGCGGCCTGCTTACCTGCACCAGCTGTGCAGCCCCAGCCGAGTCCCTGCTCGTGCTAAGCTTCAGCCTCGGTATTTGTGAAACTGGGGAGTAACCAGCCACTCTGAGGCGTGGCCTGGTCAGGGGGCTGCAGCGTCGGCCTGCGGACCAAAGGGTTGGAGTCCGGCCAAGGGCATGTATCTGGGTTGCGGGCGGCTCCTCTGGCCTGGGCCCTAGTCAAAGCACACGCAGGAAGCAGCCAATCCGTATGTCTCTCTCTGTCTCCCTCTCTGTTCTATTCTCTAAAAATCGATGGAAAATATCCTCAGCTGAGGATTAAAAAACAGATGCGAAGAAGAACGTGAGGCCTGACCACCTGGCTCAGTGACCTGTGAACCAGGAGGTCATGGTTCAGTTCCCAGCCGGGTTGTGGGCTCGATTCCAAGTGTGGGGTGTACAGGAGGCAGCCAGTGATTCTCTTTTGTCATTAACGTTTCTATCTCTGTATCCCTCTCCCTTACTCTCTGAAATCAATTAAGTACACACACACACACACACAAAGAATAGGATGCTGGTAGAAACTTCTCCGCCCAGTGCTGCCATGCTCGAACCCGTGGTCCGAACACGTGGCCCCCTGGGCTGAGTGGTACAGGCAGCAGGTAAACAAAGCTTGACCAAGTGCATGTAGTTGAGGAGGATCAAAACCCCCAAGAATGCCGAAACCGGTGTGGCTCAGTGGTAGAGCGTTGGTCTGCAGACCGAAAGGTCCTGGGTTCGATTCCAGTCAAGGGCATGTACACTGGTTGCGGGCACATCCCCGGTGGGGGTTGTGCAGGAGGCAGCTGGTTGATGTTTCTCATCGACGTTTCTAGCTCTCTATCCCTCTCCCTTCCTCTCTGTAAAATATCAAAATATATTTAAAAAAAAAGAAACCCCCAAGAACGCTGTAAACATCTTGACCAGCCCTTACTGTGCCCCGTGGCATCGCTGTGAAATAGGGACGTGGCTGGTGTCTCAGAGAAGCAGTGTCCCACCGTGTCTGATCTCAGCCTTTCAGCCGCCCCGCCCTCAGGGTCATCCTTGGGGCGCCGCCGTGGCAGGTGGCTCCCGCCCCCTGACTCCGGTGCCCCAGGAGGTGGAAGCGCTTCCGGACCTTCCTTGGCCGGTGGGCCCGGCCGTGAGGCCGGAGGCTGCCTCGATCCACCTCTGCCAGCAGCCGAGCCTCGGGGTCACCAGGGAGGTTGGACTGATGGCCGCCCAGGGTCCCTGTGCGATTCTGTGAGCCTTGGGCTCCAGCAGACAGCAGAGAGACGAGGGGTGCTGTGCCCCGCCCTGCCGGTGTGGGTGGGTGCACCTTCCCGGGGAAGCTCTCCCGGCCCGGCGTGGCCGGCCCGGCGCGGAGCCATCCTCCGCGGTGACGGTGACGGTGACGGTGAGTGCCGGCCGGCAGGGAGCGTGTCTGCCGTGCCCAGGGCACCCGTTCCGCCCCGAAGAGGCCCCTGTCTTTCCGAGGAGGTCGTGCCGCGGGGTCTGCCGCACTCTCCGTCCCGTCCGTGGAGGAGGGGGTGGTGGGGGTGGAGAGGGGTGGCCCCGGGCACATGGCCCTCTGCCCCGTGTCACCTGATTGGCCCGGACGGAGGTCCCACTGGACAGTCACCTGACTGGAGACCCCCCGGCTCAGCCAGACGCCCCCGAGTGAGCCCCCCTCTGGCCGGGACTGGCCGCAGCCTGGGTCCCAGGGCCCTGCTGCCAAGGGCTCCCTCCAGTGGCCATGTTAAAAAACACATGTTTTAATTGATTTCAGAGAGGAAGGGAGGAAGAGAGAAACCTCGATGATGAGAGAACATCATGGATGGGCTGTCTCCTGCACGCTCCCCATGGGGATCGACCCCACACCCCAGCACGCACGTGTCCGTGGCCAGAATCGAACCCGGAATCCTCAGTCCGCAGGCCGACGCTCTGTCCACTGGGCCACACGGGCCAGGACGGGAGCTGGGTTTTGGGGCGGCCCTCTGGTGCCTGTGCTCACTCTGTTCTGAGTCTCCTCTGCCGGGGGTGGAGACCCTCTGCTTGCCCGAGGCTCTGCCTGGTCCCCCGCCTCCCTCTGGGCCTCGGTCTCCCCTCGACTCAGAGCAGCTGGGCCTCTCGGCTCCAAACACAGCGGCTCTGTGAGGCGAGAGAGCCGGCTGGGCCCCCCCAGGCCCCCCCAGCTCACCCGCTCGCTGTCCAGAGCTGGCCCAGCCCCGGGCAGCAGCCGGGAGGGGCTCTTGGAGCGGCAGGTCACACAGTAACCGAGGGAGGGGTCCGAGCGGCCCCCCGGCCTGTCCAATAAGGAGGAGGGATGCACAGCCCTGGCTGGTGTGGCTCAGAGGTTAGAGCGTTTGGCCTGCGCACTGAAGGGTCATGGGTTCAATTCCTGCTCAAGGGCACCCACATACCTGGTCTGAGCCACAGGTGGGAAGCAGCCAATCTACGTGTCTCACATCGATGTTTCTCTCTCTCACCCTCCCTCCCACTCTCTCTCTAAAAAAAAAAAAGGAAAAAATATGCTGCTGAGGCCCCTCAAGCCCTCCACTCCCCGCCGGGGGAAGGCACCATGGGGCGGGAGTTGTCCAGATGCCGGGATCGGGCCGGGCCGCCGGGAGTGCTCGGGCGGGCAGGCGGGCGGGCGGCCGCTCTGACTGCCCTCTCCGCCCACGCTCTTCCTGGCAGCGGATGGTCAAGAACCTGGAGAAGGAGCTGGCGCTGCTCAAGCAGGAGCTGGCCATCCACGACAGCCTGGTACGGGTGGTGGGGGCACCGGGGCAGATGGCGGGGGGCAGAGGCAGGCGGGCGGGCGGGTGGCGGACGAGGGGCCGGGCCGGCAGGTTGGGGAGCGTGGCAGACGTGAGGGTCACGGTCAGGGATGGGGCAGGCTGGTGTGGAGGGTGGCAGCACGGAGCAGGGGTCCCGAGGGGCCTGGAGGCCGAGGCCGCACTCCCTCCCACCCCTCCTCCTAGGATCCCCAGCAGAGCGCGGCCCCTCCCTCACGGCCGCTGTCCCTCGCTGACCAGGGCCCCCGCCTGATGCAGGGCGGGGCTGGCGCGTGGCCGGGGCGCACACGCTGATGTGCCTCCTCCTCCTCCTGCTCCCAGGCCAACCGCCCCCACGTGAACTACGACCCCATGGACGAGGTCCAGATCGCCGAGATCCAGTCCCAGGTGCGGCGGTACCTGGAAGGGGCGCTGGACGAGATCGACGTAAGCCGCTCCTCCGGCCCAGCTCAGTCCTCTGGGCTGGCCCAGGACCTACCGGGAGGGCGCAGTGGGCGTGGGGGGACCCCGGCCTCAGGCCCTTCCGCCCCAAGGCCTCCGCCTCCCGGCTCGGGTGCCCGGCGCCTGCGCAGGCTGGATCGCACGGGACTGGACGCAGCCTCTCGGGGACCAGGCGGGGCCGAGCCAGTGCTCTCCGCGCCGCGTGAGCTCGCACCCGGAGCCTCGCCGCCTCGCCTCGGCGGGGAGGGGCGAGCCGGCTCCTCGGCTGCTGTGCAGGTGGCGGTGCCGGTCTGGGACCAGGGCCCTGGGGTGGGCCGGGAGGGAGGCAGCGTCCGCAGCACAGGCGGCCAGCTCCTCGCGGGACCGCCTGTGCAGACCCTGTTACCGGGGCAGCCGAGGGGCTCCCGGCGGCCCCGACCGACCCGGGCAAGGGCACTGCTTGTGGGTCCGGGTCCCGAGGGAGGGAGGCGGTGGCTCCCCCAGCCGCAGGCTCAGGGCGGACTGAGGAAGTGGAGGCCCAGACAACACGTTTTGTTAACTGACTGAGGCCCCATCGCGTGAGGAGGGGCCGGGGGGCCGGGCCCACGCTGACTCCCAGCGTGCCTGGCCCCCGCCCGTGCCCGCTCCGGGCTGCCTGCTCCGGCCTGTCCCCGTCTCTGCTCCGGCCTCACCGGCGTTCGCAGGTTCCTCCCGTCCGGCCCGTGGCATGGCCGAATTTGCCTATCACCTCATGGTGAGGCAGACTGCTCTGGGTGTTTTCAAAACTAGAGCCACGTTGGCCACGGAGACGTCACTCAGAAAGGGAGCTCACGCTCAGAAGACACTCGGTTTGGAACGATGACCAGTGCCCTCTGTCCTCCGTGCAGACATCAGACGCAGCTGTTAGTGTGGGGCCCAGGCCTAACCCCCGTCTCTCCCTCCAGGTCATTAACCTCCGGCAGATCCAGGAGGTGTTCAACCAGTTCCGGATGGTTCTGAAGTGAGGGCCCTCCCTGCCCACGACACTCTCATCGGGCGTGGACTCCGCCGCCAAGCCCCGCCTCTCCCGTGCGACCTGCGGCCTGTGTGTCCTCTGCGCCCTGTGCCCTGTGCCCCCTGTGCCCCCTGTGCACTGTGCCCCATGTGCACTGTGCCCTCTGCCCCCTGCGCCCCCTGTGCCCTGTGCGCCCTGCACCCTGTGCCCCCTGTGCCCTGCGCCCCCTGTGCACCCTGTGCCCCCTGTGCACCCTGCGCCCCCTGTGCCCTATGCCCTGTGTGCGTGCGGGGCCAGAACCGAGTGCTCGGGATGTGCCTGCCCTGGTCTCGAAAGTCTGCCCAGAGCTCTGAGACCTTCCCACCCTGCTCCGCCCTCCCCTCCCTCCCCCTCCCTCGTGGAAGCCTGGGGGACAGCCCCCTCAGCGGCATTGGTGGTTTATTTGGGTGCACACATCCCTAGCGCCCAATGGCTCAGGCTGGGTGGGTGGGTATCACAGAAGCTGGTCACGTGATTCCAAAGGGCCTGGGAGAGCTCTACCTGGTGTGGCTCATGGATAGAGCGCTGCCCTTCAGACCCCGAGGGTCCCGGGTTCGATTCCGGTCAAGGGCACCCATCTCGAGTGCAGGCTCCTCCCCCGTCCATGTGTTTCCCTCATGCGGATGTTCCTGAGCCCCTCGCTCTCCCACGCTCCCTGGAATCAGAGGGAGATGCCCGCGGGTGGGGATTAGCAGCCCCACACCGAGGGCCTGCTGGGGACGGACCCAGACCCAGACCAGTGGCACCCAGACCGGAGGCACAGGGAGCTGCTCCCCCAGCCCGGGGCCTGGGGAGGCCGCCCCACCCTGCCTCCGGGACGCACCCAGGCTGAGGGTGGCTCTCCCCAGCCAACAGGAGCAGGAAGTCGAGTCCTCCCTGCGCAGGAAGTACACCCTCATCGACAAGAACGACTTCGCAGCCATTTCTGCCGTCCAGAAGGTGAGCGGCTGCCTCCTGCCGGCAGCCTTCACGGCGGGTGGGTTATCCCCAGACCTTCCGCAGGCGCCATCAGGGCTGGAGCAGAGGTCATGGGCTGGAGCGGAGGGGTCATGGGCTGGAGCGGAGGTCACGGGGCTGGAGCGGAGGTCACGGGGGTGGAGCGGAGGTCACGGGCTGGAGCGGAGGGGTCATGGGCTGGAGCGGAGGGGTCATGGGCTGGAGCGGAGGGGTCACGGGCTGGAGCGGAGGTCACGGGGCTAGAGCGGAGGTCATGGGCTGGAGCGGAGGTCACGGGGCTGGAGCGGAGGTCACGGGGCTGGAGCGGAGGTCACGGGCTGGAGCAGAGGTCATGGGGCTGGAGCGGAGGGGTCACCGTGGGCGGGATGCGTGTGTGTGTGTGTGTGTGTGTGTGTGTCTGCATGCTGAGGCTCCCCGTGCCCACCTGGGCCTTCAGCCCAGCACGCTGTGTGCCCCGGGGCCCGCACACGCCCGGCCTGACCTCTGCCCCGCGGCGCCTGTCCAGGCAGGGCTTGTGGATTCTGAAGGCCACCTGGTGGGCGAGTCGGACGGACAAGGCTTTGGACTCGGCGTTGCCTCTTACTCCTCCAAACCCGGGAAGAGGTCCAAGTCCCGGCGGACGTGGAAAGAGCAGTTCAGGTGAGTGCCGGCCGCTGCGCCCCGCTCCAGGCCGCGGTCAGCGTGGGGACGCCTCCCGCCCGGTCTCCGCCCGCCTCTCCCTCCAGCTCCACGGCCAGGAAGGAGGGGGGCAGCAGCCCCTTGAGCGGCAAGGATGTGGAAGTCTCGACCTCCAAGACGCAGCTGACCCCGCTCTCCAAGGACGCGGACGTGAAGGACATGCTGCTGCGGGACCGGGAGACCTCCAACATCGAGACGCTGCCCCTGGACTCCCCCAAGGAGGAGGCCCGCCTGCCCAGGTGACCGCCGCCGGCCGAGCTCGGCCCCCGGCCCCCAACCGAGGGGACCCCCACACACACACAGTCCCTGAGACGAGATGGGGTGGTGGGCGGCAGACCCCGGCGCACAGCCCGGACCACGCGGCATCACCGTCCCTCTCGGTGAGCGAGGGTGAGTGTTCGGGAACCCGCCCTGAGGACGTGGACGGTGCGGACGGGATTTATGCAGAAGACGCTCATTGCATCGACTTGAACAGCAAAAAGCACCATGAAAACAAAACACGAGGGAGAGGGCTCTGAGGGAATTCCCTCCCTCCGCCCTGGAAGGATGTGCGTGGGGACCCCCAGGCTGTGACCACGTCCGGTCGGAGACTCACAGCTCACTCACCTGTGACGAGGCCGTTCATTCGCGTGCCCTGTCTGTCTCCCCCCTCCACCCCGGCACGGCACGGAGTCAGGCTGAAGCTCACCTCTCAGCAGCTAGAGTT
The DNA here is from genome assembly GCA_963924515.1 of Vespertilio murinus. Lineage (NCBI taxonomy): Eukaryota > Metazoa > Chordata > Mammalia > Chiroptera > Vespertilionidae > Vespertilio > Vespertilio murinus. The sequence goes on along the minus strand of OZ004715.1, from coordinate 350,133 downwards.
CTCAGAGGTTTTAATCGCGTGAGAGAATGCTCCTGAGGAAATAAAAGGTGTATAATCATGAGCCGCCCGACCTCAGGCGTTTAAAACTCGGCCAGAGCGGCCCCTGAGGGAGGCCCGCGGCGAGTGGCTGCTGTGGGTGGCACCGCTTGCCGTCCCCGGTTCGCTCAGTGGTCACGGGCCCTCGCGTGCGAGGAGCAGAGGAGGGGGCTCCGCAGGGGCGGGCCCAGGCCCCGGGGCTACAGGCGAAGTGCCTGCTGGCTCCCTGACAGCTGCCCCCCCCCAGGCCCAGCACCCCTCCCTCCAAGCCCGCCGCCTTCGAGGACTTTAAGAACGAGCGAGGCAGCGAGATCAACCGCATCTTCAAAGAGAACAAGTCCATCCTCAACGAGCGGCGGAAGCGGGCCAGCGAGACCACCCAGCGCATCAACGCCATCAAGAGGGAGCTGGACGCGGTCAAGGAGGCCCTGGGCGCCCAGAAGGCCCAGCGGGAGAAGCAAGGTGCCGGAGGGGAGGGAGGCGCCGCCACAGCCGTGGGCGCGGGGGACAGGGCGGGCGGGGGGCCCTGGGCTGTGGGGTGCAGCCTTCAGCGCTGGGTCACCACGTGGCGCCGGTCAGTCCTGGGGAGCCAGAGCGTCCTGCCTGTGGCCCCTCGTGGCTGTGGCCCCTCGTGGCTGTGTCTCACACCAGCTGGGCCTCCGTCTACTGTGTATGCACCTGCTGCCCACGGAGGAGGAGGCTTCTCAGGGGGAGGCGTGGCTGGTGACCCCATTAGGCCCCTGGGTCCCCGTGCAGTCTCCTCACGGCCCACGGCGATCTGATGGCGGCGGGGTGCTGGCGAAGAGGGGATCGAGGAGCAGTGGTGGAGGGCCCAGGGTTTCCCTGTCACTGAGACCATTCCTCAGGCTCTCCCCGCACCGCACACCCCGCACCAGCTTGGCAAGGACTCGCTCCTGAGGCAGGGGGTGTGGGCCGTCAGCTCCGAGAGCAGGCCCCGTGGGGAGGTGCTCCCCGGTCACCCTGCCCGGCGCCCTGGTCCCGACGGTAGACGTTGCCCACACGCGTGAGCGTGCTGCGGGCAGAGGACAGCCAGCTGAGTGGCTTACAGACGTCGTTTTGTCTCCACCAACAATCCTCAAGCAGCTGGCCGGGCTTCAGGGCCACCCAGAGGCTGCGTGGAGCCGATGCTACGAGCTCCCTCTTCTCCTGGAGCCTCTGACACAGCTCGATGGGGTGCAGGAGGCAGTCGCCCCTGGCAGGCGGTGGCTGATGAATTCCAGTCACAGGAGACCGTCTGGAACGTGGGCTCACAGCGAGGCCCTCCCCCGCGCCTCGGCCTCGTCCCCCAGGGCAGGGCGTGAAGGGCGGCCACGGCCTGCAGGGGGCAGTGCAGCGAGGCCGGGCATTAGCGGACGGCGCCTGAGGCCCCTACACGTGGTCTGCCAGACTCAGGCTGGATCCTGTGCAGGAACTGCACCCACACCCAGGGCAGCTGCTCCGGGCCAGCTGACCCTAAGGATTCAGGGATTAGTTTCACAATAAATGCCATGGTTTGTTTTGTTTTTGTTTTTTAAAAAACAAACACCTCAAAAAAAGGAACATCCATGTATCCAGATGCTACTGAGCACTTTTGACGGATGGGGTTCAGGATCATGTGTGGCACGCGGGCCTCCTGGTTGTCCTGGACATGCCGAGTGGCCCTGCTCTGAGGCCCTCTTCCCGGGCCGTGCCCGCCCCTCGCCGTGCCCGCCTCCCCTGGGCTCCCGTCTGGGGCCGTGCCAGAGAGTGCTCCCCTCTCCCCGGCCCCCCTCCCCCCTCACCGCAGGCGGCACCTCACCCCGGCCTCCCTCCTCCCTCCTCCCTCTGCAGGCGAGTATGAGAAGAAGGGAATGATCATCATCGACGAGGAGGAATTCCTGCTGATCCTGAAGCTCAAAGACCTCAAGAAGCAGTACCGGGCCGAGTACCAGGACCTGCGCGACCTGAGGGCTGAGATCCAGTACTGCCAGCACCTGGTGGACCAGTGCCGCCACCGCCTGCTCACAGGTGCCGGGGGCGGGAGGGGGGGGGGCGGGCGCACATCGAGGGGCGGACCTGCAGGGCAGGGCAGGGCAGGGCAGGGCCACCCCGGGTTCCGGAAGCAGCGTCACAGCTCCTCTCTGGCCCGGGGTGGCTCCGTGGCTGAGCGGTGACCCGTGAACCAGGAGGTCACGGTTCGGTTCCGTCAGAGCACGGGCCGGGTTGTGGGCTCGATCCCCAGTGGGGAGCGTGCAGGAGGCAGCTGATCCATGATTCTTTCTCATCAGTGATGTTTTACTCTCTCCCTCTGCCTTCCTCTCTGAACCAATAACAATATATTTAAAAAATTAAAAACAAACCCTGGATCTTAAAAGAAAAGGAAGAGCTGCTCTCTGGCGGAGGCAGGGGCCGGGCCGGGCCTTCAGGATTTGCTGATGGGACTCGGGGGCAGACGTGGAGCAGGAAGTGGCAGGGTGAACCTCTGAGGGCACACGGCCTTTGCTGCAGCCTCAGTGCTGCCCCTCCTCCTGCAGAATTTGAAATCTGGTACAACGAGTCCTTCTTCATCCCCGAGGACATGCAGGTGGCCCTGAAGCCGGGCAGCAGCATCCGGCCAGGCCTGGTGCCTGTCGGCAGGATCGTGTCTCTGGTGAGCGGCCCAGGTCGGGGTGGGCGCCGGGACGGGGCAGGGCCGGTGCCTCCTCTTCTGCCCACAAACGTGGCACGTGTGGGCTGCTCCCACGGCTGCCCAGGCAGGTGGGAAGCCACCGGTCTCTGCCCGGTGACCGAGGGGCAGGCACGGGGCATCTGTGCTGAGGCTGGCGGACAGGCCTGAGCGGGTGAGCTGCCGAGGGGCTGCCTGCTGCCCACCGCAGGCCCGGGAGGGCGCCCGGGCAGGCCAGGCTGCGGGATGACCGTGCGCTGGGCCCGCAGGGAGAAGACGACCAGGACAAGTTCAGCCAGCTGCAGCAGGACGTGCTGCCCGAGGGCCCCGAGGCCGTCTCCTTCTACAACGCCAAGGTCAAGAGGGAGCAGAAGGTACGTGGCTCGTGGCTCCAGCACCCACCTGCACTAGCACCCCGGCGTCCACAGGGGAGATGGGGGAGCGTCCAGCCGGGGCCACCCGGAGGCGGTGCCTTCCGGCTCGAGTCTACAGGCTGTGGCCGGCCTGGGCCTGCTGTGAGCACTGCCCGCTCCTTCGAACCACCCTGTGCCCAGGCCTCCGTGCTGTCAGCGAGTGGCCGTCTCTACCCTGACAGAAGGTGCTGGCGCCGGTGCTGTGCCCACGTCACCCCTCTATGTCACGCTGGCCCCAAAGAGGAGGAGACGCGGCAGTCTGTAAAGACAAGCCGCCTTGAAGTGCTTCCTCTTGTACAGGACACACACAGTGTGTGTGTGTGTGTGTGTGTGTGTGTGTGTGTGTGTGAGAGAGAGAGAGAGAGAGGTGTGTGTGTGTGTGTGTGTGTGTGTGTGAGAGAGAGAGAGAGAGAGAGAGAGGTGTGTGTGTGTGTGTGAGAGAGAGAGAGAGAGAGAGAGAGAGAGAGAGAGGTGTGTGTGTGTGTGTGTTTGTGATGTGTGCGCGAGTGTGCGTGGGCAGGAAGGACGGGGATGCAGGTGGGTGGCGTCTGAGCCCTAACCAGTCCCTCCCTCCCTCCTCCGTGTCCAGCACAGCTACGTGAAGTCCGCGATGGGCCTCCCGAGGGCGCAGAGGAAATAGGGCCCGCGGCAGCGCCCCCTGCCTGCTCCAGTGGAGGGGCCCAACCACCCGCCCAGTTCCGGCCAGTCTGCCCCAGGCTGGGCCCGCCCAGAGAACACGCCGGGGCCGGCCTGCCGGGAGGGACATCCCCCAGACGGTGGTCCTTCCAACACGACCCTCCCTCGCTCCAACATGACCCTCCCAGGACACTCCTGGTGTCAGTTCCCTGTCTCGTGCAGGGACGAGATAAAACTCTTGTTTGCACTGTGTGCCTGTTTGCTGTCTGGGAGGCTCTTTCCTGCACAGGTGGGGTCAGAGCGGGTCTGCAGTCAGGAGGAGAGCGAGTAGCCGAGCCGGCTCCGTGGAGGCCTTTGTTCCAGCCAGCCCCCCTTTCCTGCAGGGACATCCGGGGGGCCAGGGGTCATGGCGGCTCTCGGCCCGGCTCTGGGCCCCCTCCTGGGCAGGCTTGCACCCCTGAGCTGTGAAGGCGGAGGCCCTCCTTCCTCAGCAGCCAGAGGACGGGACAGGTAGCGTGGCTGCAGGAAACGCTCCATCTCAAAACGAGAGCCGTCCTCCCGCGAAGTGAGCAGCCAGAGCGCCACGGGGAGGCGGGCAGGGAGGTGCGAGGCTGCCCCGGGCGGGCGGCTGAGCCGATGGCTCCTGTCCCATCCGAGACCCAGGGTCTGGGGGCCACGGAGGTGGAGCGTGGAGGGAGGCCCTGGAGGAGGAGAGCCAGAGGCCCCACCGAGTGGAGAGAGAGCCGGAAAGCCCCCAGGAACGAGGGCGCGCAGGTTTGGGGTTCACCTTTACCCCTGTGGCCCAGCAACCACCAGGCCGGGAGGCAGTGTAAAGTGAGCCAGGGCTGAGGCAGCCATGGAGGAAGAAAAGCCACCGGCCGTGCCTTTCCCACCAGTAGCTTCCCCACCAGCCCCAGGCAGCGCGAGCGCTAGTGCCTCCCCACCAGGGAATGCTGGAGACGACGTCTGTGAAACCCGGGGCCCCAGGCCTTCTGTGGGTCCCCGTGACATGCGGCCCTCAGAATGGCAGAAGTCCTGTGAGGTAAGAGTTTCCTCTCTCTGGGCTGGAGCCACAGAAACGAAAGAATTTGCCAGTTTTGACAGCGAGTCAAGCATTAAAAAGTTCCAGTCTTTCTATTCTTTACACCTTTTCATCTAAATTATGTTACCACCTGTTTAATATTCGCAAAGATGCACCGTGCGCTCCTGTTGCAGCTTGTGGCTCCCTGCCAACGCGGCTTTGTTGAAAAGCTCCAGGAGCAGAAGACGGACTAAAAGCCCTCCCTCCCCGTGGTGGCCGGCAGTCCCGGATCCTGGGCCTGTGATTCCAGGTCCGTTCTCCTGGCACCTTCCTCCCCGCCCCCCCGCCCCCAGTAAGGCCAGCCAAGGACTCGGGCCAGGGGGACACAGATTATTTATTACCCAACCCTTATAGGATTAGGCTCTGAATAAATTGAAAAAAGAAAAATCACGTGTTACGTACAAACAAGAAAATCCAGTAAAGAAAAGGGTGAGCATTTTTGAGTTCTGACACAGCGGCCCGTCCTGGCTGAATGTCATAATCACCTGGGTCTCTAGGCACTTCCGATGCCCAGGCCCCGTGCGGACCAATCGGATTAGAGCCTCCACCTGCTAACAGTAGTTCCTAAAAGCCCCCAGGTGATCCTAGTGAGGAGAGAGAGTTGTGGTAGAAAAAACCTGGACGTTTGTTTTCCTCTTTGGTATGTTTCTGTTTACCTGATTGATATGGTGATAAATTGTTGATCTTAATTAGCAATGATTTAACATCACATACTATCCTGGCAATAAGCAAAGAAGCTTCTCTATTGAATAACTTTTCATTCACAAACTTCCATGTTTGTTTTTTTTAAAAAAATACATATACTTTAATTTCAGAGAGAAAGGGAGAGGGAGGGGAGAGAGATGACAAGAAACACTGATTGGCTGCCTCCTGCATATCCCTCTACTGGGATCAAGCCCACAACCTGGGCTTGTGCCCTTGACTGGAATAGAACCCTGAACCCTTCAGTTCACAGGCAAATGCTCTATCCATTGAGCCACACCGGTTTCGGCCTAAGGTTTTACTTTGAGGACATTCTTGGCTCTTGGTACGATAGCACAGCACAGAGAGTAAATATTTGACACACAAAGTAGTTGGAAGGATACAGAAGGCTAAATTTGGAATTTCAGACATTGACATTCTTTCAGGTAAAACTGAATTCCAAAGTCTGACCCAGGAAAAAGTAAAAGAGTAAATAACTGACACAAAATAGAATTGCTGCTGACTGAAAATTGACAAGAATAAAGTCTTCATCACAACATTAAGATGGAAAAATGTAACCTGAGAAAACTGGCTTTCTAGGTAAAGATAGAGCACAAAGTAAGTTCACATGGACAAAAGCTACATTATAAAATACCACGTGCAGGCGTGCACGTACCTACAGTGCCATTGAAACTTCGTGGCCCATGCGCAGAAGTTGGTTTTTGGCCTGGGCGAGTCTATTTTGAAGAAGTGGCGTTAGAACACTCAACAAGGGGCCAAAAATCCGCATGTGGCTGGAGAGCCGAGGTTTGCAGACCACTGCCCAGGAGAACACACTGACCCACCAGGGGCAGCTCCTGCATTGAGCGCCTGCCCCCTAGTGGTCAGTGCACATCATAGGGACCAGTGGTTCCACCCTTCAGCCAATTTGCATATTAGCTTTTATAATATAGGAGGATATTTTTTAGTTTTGACCCCTTCTTTTCCTTTGTTATTAAGAGTATAGGAAACCTAAACTTGACTGCTGCTTTCTCATTCACCTCAGTTTAGATCTTAGCAACTCACTGTTTCAGCCACTTGCACCTAAAATTAAAATAGCCTTTTACTGTCTAATACATTAATCTAGTGGCTCCTGATGGCCCCTGTGGCAAACAGGCTCAGGTCCCAGGCCTGAACGCTAACCCTTCCTGGACAGACCCTCCTCGCTGAGAGGCACTGACGGGCTTGCTCGTTGTGGTTGAATCATCTCCACATCCGCTGTGCCAGGGCGCTGGGAGCATGAGAAGTAACCATGGCCAGAAAGTGACGAAGCTGGCACCCGGTGCCAGTCACTGCGCGCCCCCAACCACTGCACCTGTCTGAGTAAGTGCCGACATTTACTGAATCCTTTGGGCTTTGCAGATTTCATCCCACTGAATCCTATTAGTGGTGAGAGGACCAGTCCACGTGCATAGTGTCATCTTACAGAGAAGTTAGGCCACTGTTACGTCTGCAGAAAGGTGGCCGTGGGAGGCCCGAACCTCTGGTGACAGGACCCGAGTGCGATGCCAACATAATCCCCACGTGAGACACCATTTACTCAATAGACGCTGTGAACATGTGTACACGTACACACACACACACACACACACACACACACACACACAGGATAGGGAAAGGAGCTGGCCCAGGGTGTATGTTCCCTTAGACACATTCCCATAAGCCAGGACACACTGGGTGCAGGCGTGTGACAGGACACAACAGGCTGGGGACTGAAGAAAAGGCATTTATTTCTTGGGCTTCCGGAGGCCCGGGTGCCAGCAGGGCTGAGCGGGGAGGAGAGCCTCCGCCCAGGTTCTCACGGGCAGACCCGGGCTCAGCGGGGTTCCCCCTACAAACGCCCCAATCTCCGTCCCAGGATCCTCTCCAGACCTAGCCCCGCCCCGCGGGCGTGGCTCCGGGTCCGAGTCCCGGCCAGGCACGTGCCCGGTGGCGGGTCTGGTCCCGAGGGGGGCGTGCAGGGGGCAGGCGATCCATGAGTCCGTGGTCGGCTCTCATCACTGACGTCCTCTCTCTCTCCCTTCCTCTTTGGAATCAATAAAGACATACGGATCAATAAAGACCCAACCCCCGTCCAGAGGTCCCACCGGACTACAGCCCCGGGGCCGCGGGGGGGCGGGCCCGGCAGCCGGCGCTGCGGCCCCTCCGCCTCCCGTCGCCGTTTCCTGAGAGGAGGAGGCCCGCCCGGAGGCCACCCGCCGACCCCCGGGCGGCCGCGCCCCCGAACAAAGCCGGCGCCGCGCCGGTCCGAGCCGAAAAGTGAGCAACTACTTAGGCCCTGGGCAGTGCAGGCCGGTCCCCCACCCGGCCCCGACCCGGACCCCGTCCCCGACCCCGGCCCCGGCCCCCGACCCCGGCCCCGACCCCGGTCCCGACCCCCGACCTCGGCCCCCCGACCCCCCGCCCCGCGCCCGGCCCCGCCCTGACGCCCCGGCCCCCGGCCTCGGTCCCGGCCCCCCGCCCCGCGCCCGGCCCCCCGCCCGGCCTCGGTCCCGGCCCCCCGCCCCGCGCCCGGCCTCGGTCCCGGCCCCCCGCCCCGCGCCCGGCCCCGGCGAGCGGTGGCCGGCGGGTGGGTGCGGCGGGGGTCGGGGTCCAGGCGGGTGAGGGAGGGTCCGGGGCGGGGGCGGCGGGCGGGCCGGGGTCCCCGGGCGGGGCAGGAAGAGGGCGGGGGCCGGGGCGGCCGGGGGGTGGAGTCGGGGGCGGCCGGGGTCGGCGTGGGGCGAACCCCAGGCAGGTGCCGGCTCCGCGCTCGCCGGGACGGAGGTGAGGCGGCGGCGAGCGGCCGCGGGGACGGGCCCGACGGTGAGGCGCGCGGGGCGGGCGGCGGGCGTTACCTCAGCCGGGGCCTCGGGCGGCGGGCGGTACCTCAGCCGGGGCCTCGGGCGGCACCTCAGCCGGGGCCTCGGGCGGCGGGCGTTACCTCAGCCGGGGGCCTCGGGCGGCGGGCGGTACCTCAGCCGGGGCCTCGGGCGGCGGGCTCGGGCCGGGCTCCGGGAGGGGCCGGTCTGGCGGCGGCGGGGCCCGCGCTGGGCCCGGCGGCCGCGGCCGCCCTCCCGGCGCCGGGTTCCGGAAGCCGCCCGGGCCGCCGGCCGAGGCCCCGGAAGCGCGCCTGCGCCGCCGGTCGGCCGGCCGGGCCGGGCGCGTCCCCTTTAAGAGGCCGGGCCTGCGGAGGGCGGGCGGCGGCGGCGGCGCCGGGGAGCGGCGGGCGGAGGCCGGAGGAGGAGGGAGCGCAGCGCCTCGGCCGCCCCTGCCGCCCCGCGGTCGGACCCGCGGCCTCCCGCCCTCCCCCTCGCGTCGCCGGCCGGGGAGGGCGCGCGCGCCGCCGGGGAAGAGCCGCCGGCCGCTGAGAAGATGGGCGACTTCTACGACCCCGAGCACCCGACCCCCGAGTAAGTGCCGCGCCGCCCGCGCCGCCGCCGCCGCCCCCGGCCGCGCGCGGAGTAACGGGCCTGCGGGCCGCGCGGCGGCGTGGGGACGGCCCGCGCCTCGCCCGCCCGCCACGGGCCGCCACAGGCCGCAGCGCCACGGGCCGCCCGCCCGCCACGGGCCGCCACGGCCGGCGGTTGGGCCGGTGGGGGAGGGGCGGCCCGCCGCCGCCGCGTCCGCCCCGACCGCCGCCGGCCCGCGGCCCCGAGGGCCCCCCGCTCCCCGGCCCCCCGGCCCCCGCCGGCCGCGTTGCAGGCCCGGGGCCGAGGCGGAGCCGCTGCCGCCTCCGGCGAGGCGAGAGGCCCGCGAGGGTAGGCCGCGAATCCCCGGGCTCGGGTGGAAGCCCGCCCCGCCCCCGGCCTCCGGGCCCGGCGGCCGCGACCGGAAGGGCCTGGCGCGCGTCGCTGGCTCGGGCCGCGGAGGGGCCGCGCTGCGCGCTCGCGCTGGGCTTCGCCTCCGGGACCCCGGCCCGGCCCGGCCCCGGGCTGCCTTACGGGGGCCAGGCCTCCGCGGCCCGACGGCGCGGCGACTCCGGGGCCGCTTTTCCGCCGGAAAGTGAAAGCCGCCGGCGCCCGGCCGGGCTCGGCCCGCACACTTCCGGGGGGCCCGGGCCCCGGCCCCGAGCGAGGACTTTCGCTGCCCGACCAGGCCGGGCTGGAGGCCGGGCCCGGCCGTTCCGGGGTTTTGTTCCTCCGGCCGCGGACGCCCGGCGCTCGGAGACCTTTGTGTGCGGGGCCGCCCCCCGAACCGCCCGCCCTGCGAGGGGCTCCCCGCGAAACCGATACCTTATGGCCAGAAGGGACTCCGGTAGGCCCCTCTTTGGACACTTTTTACCTTAGTTCTCTGACGGCTCTTTTTTTCTTTTCTTTTCTTCTTTGCAATCCTTTTCCACCCTCTTCCTCCCCTCGGCCCCGAACTGTCCGGATTAACAGTTGTTAGCTGCGAGGCCGACGCAGAGGGACCCTGTGGGTGAGGAGGCCGCCTCTGCACAAAAGGAGGAACGACCACCCGCCCTTTCACGCGAAGCCCGGCTCCTGATGTGCGGTGCGTTCCGACGGGCGGCCTCCTCCTCCCCCGGTGGCTGCCGGCCTGTCGGTTAACAGGGTCTTCGTTAAACGGCTCTGATTTACGGCACCGTCGTTGGTTGCGTTACAAAGCTCACGTTGCTGGCTTTTGGCTTGGGCTTGGAAAGCCTAAAAGAACAGGAATCGTGGTGATGCGGTGAAGCTCCTGCCCGCACCTGTGCTGCGCGGGCAGCGAGGGAGCCGGGGCTCTGCCCACCCGTCCTCACATTTCTCCGGGAAACGTAACTTCTCATGCCTTGTGGGAAAATAGACCCACGTGCATCTGATAGACATGGGTGGAGAGGAATCAAGACTTGGTGGTGTTTTACATGAGGCCTTTGTTTTTCCTGTTCCCGCTGCTTTGGATTGCTAACGTTGACTAAGTTCTGAAACACGGCTGTGTGCGCGGCCCCGCCTGGACTACGGAAAGAGGTGTAAGTGTTTTCTGTTAATGCTCGGAGAGCTGAGGCGCCCTGAGCGCCACCACCTGAGCACAGATGCAGGCACGAGGCCTGGCGAAGTGCAGTGACAGCACGCCGAGCGGTGGTAGGGGTCAGAGGGTCCGCCAGTGGAGCGAGGAGCAGGCTGGGACGACGGGGTTTGAACACTCTGAGTTTGGATTTCTCATCTTTGATAGGTGTGTGATGGCAGCAGCCTCATAGGGCGACGGGAGGATCAAATGAGAATAAGGTGTGAAGAGCACTTGGCGCCAAGTGTGGTACGTGTGATCGCTTCTGGCTGGGTCGCCAGGAAAACTGTGAGCCAGGATTTAAGGCAAGCAGGATGAGATGGGTGGGCTCGGGAGGCGGTGACAAGGCTGGGGGACCAAGTGACCAAGGGCTCCTCGTAGGTTTTCGTTTGAAGTGGTTCTAAGATACGTGAAGAAATGGAGGTCGGAACACGGAGAACAGTTTGAAGTGAGTTGGAGCCTGGTGTTGTGTTTGGCCTGTGCTGGCACTTTTGGTCGGGCACAGCTGTAAGGCCCGGCTCTCCTGGCACACGGGGCTCTGCTCCAGGTGAGAGCCAGCAGCCAGGATCACCGCCGTCTGCCTTTCGGGGCCTGCTGGGCGGGCAGGACACTGCGCTTGGATTGGAGCTGGTCGCTCCTCAAGGGGCTCTTCCGGAGACAGGCCGTCGCTGCAGCCATGGAAATGCTGTCGTCGAGCATAACTGTGTGGTGCCCAACAGGTTTGCTGTGGGCACCTGCTAGTGAGGGATGGTCAACAAATAATAGAGTGTTCAAAGGTAAACGCTTTGAAAAATGCAGCAAGGGGGCCAGCATTTCTGAGGAAGACGTTGTAATTTAAAGGGAGGTGGACTGGGTGAAGGGGCAGAGACGAGGGGGGTCGCCATGTCTGCCTGGAGGGAAGCTCGCCAAGTGGGGGGAGTTAGTAGCTCAGCCCTGAGGTGAACACATGGTGCGCCCTGCGGAGTGGCTAGAGCGGGGTGAAAAGAGGAAGAGTGGGGGGCGGGGGGTGCAGATCTCAGGTCTCTGGGGAGCGATTGTAAGGCCTGAGCTTTCAGCAGGTGGACATGGTTGCTTTCATCTGCAGCTCACTCCGTTGGCCGGGGAACAATAGGAGAGGCAGGGAGACTTGGAGGAAGCTGGAACTAGGACCGAGAGCTGGTGGTGACTTGTACCGAGGTGGTGAGCCATGGTCGAATTCTGGGTATATTTTGGAGGTTAAACCAGTATGATTTGCGGATAGGTCTGATGTGGCATGTGAGAGAAGAACCGGGACGGTTCCTCGGTTTCTGGGCTGAGCAGTTGGAAGATTGAGTTGCTGTCAGCAGAGATGAGGATGACTGTCGGGAGGGAGGGGAGGGGAGTAGGTCAGTAGTTCCGTTCAAAGGTGATGAGTTTGAGATGCCTAGCCTGGAGTCAGGGGAAGGGTCTGGACGTGGGATGAATTGTGTGGTCGTCCCTTAGGTGGTGTCCAAAGCCACTGGACTGGATGGGTCAGTGTGGGAAGAGGGCCCCAGGCTGAGTCCTTTTAAACGCCTGTTGAGAGGATTGTTGTAGTGTGAGGTGTTAGGGTCTTTTTTTTTTTTTTTTTTTTAAATATATTTTATTGATTTTCCACAGAGAGGAAGAGAGAGGAATAGAGAGTTAGAAACATCGATGAGAGAGAATCATCAATCAGCCGCCTCCTGCACACCTCCCACTGGGGATGTGCCACAACCAACGTACATGCCCCTGACCGGAATCGAACCCGGGACCCTTTAGTCCGCAGGCCGACGCTCTATCCACTGAGCCAAACCGGTTTTGGCACGTGTTAGGGTCTTAATGTGGATTCCCTCTTCACTGACATTTCTTTTAATTACTAACTAAACAGCACATGACAGCAGTGTGACAGTACCTGTGCTTCTACTGGCACATGTCACAGATCTCTATAACACACGAGTGCCCAGTGCTCGGATTCGGGCACACTGAAAGGAAATTAATTACCTAGAAGGTGGCCGGCAGGGCAGGACTGGGCGAGAAGGGCCAGCCTGCTCCGGAGCCAGCCTCCTGCGGCCCCTGCCCGGCATCTGCAGAGAGCAGGTCCCTCGGCAGGTGGGGTCCCTCGGCTGGGCCTGCGGGGATCAGCTGAAACCAGCTCTACGACACCCCTCCCCCCCCCCCCCCCAAAAAAAAGAGGCCCCAGCGTGCAAGAGGACACTCTGCAAAGCTGGTGGTGTACTGGGTGTGGAATGCAAACCCACAGCCGAATTCGGGCTCCCTCCTCTCTGATTTTGGGGTGCGTCACCTGAGAACCACTGCTGCCAAGTCACTGCAGCTCAGCGGCTCCTGTCCCCTTGTGGTCAGTGCATGTCACATGACCAGGCGGACACCTAGCCTATTAGACTACAGGCTCAGTGCACAAAGTTTGTGGGAGAGCCTGGGGGGTGTCCGGCTGATGGCTCTGGCTGAGTGGCACTCCCCCTGTGGGAGCGCACTGACCACCAGGGGGCAGCGCCTGCATTCAGTGTCCCCTGGTGGTCAGTGTGCATCATCATAGCAACTGGTCATTCCACCATTCAGCCTTTTGCATATTAGCCTTTTATTATAGGAGGATTGTGTTCATTTATTTATTTTTTAAATATATTTTATTGATATTTTACAGAGAGGAAGGGAGAGAGATAGAGAGCTAGAAACATCAATGAGAGAGAAACATCGACCAGCCGCCTCTTGCACACCCCCCACCGGGGATGTGCCCGCAACCAATGTACATGCCCTTGACCGGAATCGAACCCGGGACCCTTCAGTCAGCAGACCAACACTCTACCACTGAGCCAAACCGGTTTTGGCGGATTGTGTTTATTTAGATACCTCAAAATGAGATTAATGTTCATCATTACACTAACATTACAGTGGATATGAGATCCACCACTAGATTAAGAAGCATATTTTTATTATAACACATTTGGGGAGTTTTTTGGTCCCCAATGTAACTGGTCTCTTGTAATTATATGTATTTTATTTTATACATTTTAAAAAATATTAAGCTGAGAAGGCATTCACCGACTTCATCAGGTTGCCAAAATGGCCTTCGGCACAAAAAGTTAAACCTCTGGGCTCTGGAGCCAGTAATTGCTGGTTTAGGACCTTACCTTTCTCACCAGGGCAGGTTTTGTTATGACTTTGCATTGGCGTCCTTATTTGTAAAGGGGATCGTAATAGCATTTTCTGCAAAGGTTTTTATGAGGATTTAAGAGTTAGGATGAATATTGGATGGAAAGGTGCAGCCAGAAAGAACAGTTACTTTACAAGGCACACCATGATATGAAAGGCATGGTGAATTTTGCAAAACTAAAGTTAAGTGGAAAAATATTTCAGTCTTTTAAATAAGATATAAAGCTGTGAGGATAAAGTCTCATAATTCACCTTGGCTACATTGGGGATAGACATGCCCTAGAAAGCCAACTGAGAAAGTCTCAATATAATCCCCAGATTCCACAGACGGTAGACATTTAGAAGCTTTGTATACAGCACCTGAACAAAACCTTTTGTTACTTTGTAAGAGAAATGTTTTTATAGTATTGAGGTCTGGCTCTAGAGGCCACGCATCCTTTTTGGACTACTGAGGAGCACGAGGCCAAAATGCTACTTGGAGGGTTTTCTGGTAAAGTCCAGAAGCCTCACGAACTCTCCTAGAACTTGGGATAAAGTATGTCCCTCCAGCATTCATGTCCTCTCTCGTTTTGTGCTCACCTTTTCTAGATTTCAGGCGGATGATTCTTGTATTGATACATTATGTCTTTAGCAGGGTATGAAGCAACTGTTGATGCAATTGTTTTCCTAAGAAATGTTCCAATGGTTAAGACATTTTGTACATACACGATTATCAATCATACTTTCCTAATTTCCTTAGTGGAACTTGGGTATTCACAAATCTTTCCTGCTACCTTTTACTATAATGACTAGGTTTAATCTATTCCCCTTTTTAAGAAATGAAATCCATTATGATTGGCTCTTCAACAGATAGCATAGTTCTTCTTGCCCCTCATACTCAGTGTTCCATGGCCCTGTCCGTTTTTGCAGAGAAGCTAGAATAGTCATATTCGGGATGGCAACATATGGCTCAACTGGGCCACAGAGTCAAAAGTTGACCAGCTTCATCATTTCTTTTTTTTTTTTTTAATATATATATTTTATTGATATTTTACAGAGAGGAAGGGAGAGAGATAGAGAGCTAGAAACGTCAATGAGAGAGAAACATCGACCAGCCGCCTCCTGCACACCCCCAACCGGAGATGTGCCCGCAACCAATGTACATGCCCCCGACCGGAATCGAACCCGGGATCTTTCAGTCTGCAGACCGACGCTCTACCACTGAGCCAAACTGGTTTCGGCCATCATTTCTTTTAATATTTTTTTTCTCTGCCCGAGCCCTCCCCTCTGTTAATTCTTTCAGAGTCCTGCTGAGTACCTTATTTTATAATGCGCTAGGTAATTATTAAGACCCCGAGAGATGATTTCTATTGGAAACTGAGCCATTTATACTTAGAGTCACTGAAAAGCAGCTTTTGAATTCCTTCTTTTTCTTTGAGATTCATTCTTTAGGGGAGAAAAAGCAACCTTTTATTTTGAAAAAATTTTAAAACTTGCAGGAAATATACAGAATAGTATAATGAATTCTCATATACTTTCTGTCTAGATTAACAAGTAATGAAAAATTTGCTACATTTGCTTTGTTTTCCTATATAAAAAACATATAGTTTGTTTCTTTTTGACTAAACTATTTGAGAGTATAAATTGCAAACATGACTCTTCATTCCTGAATATTTCATAGTATTTACTAAGAACAATCATTCTCTTAGGTAACTACTACACAGTAATCAAATTCATACACGTTAACAATCGGTTACCTTATACTAGAATGCAGTTCATATTTAAATGTTGCCTATTTTTCTAATAGTGTCTTAATTTTAGTCTAGGATTACATATTTCACTTAATTGTCTTGTTTCTTAGTCTTTTCTTCAATATCTGAATATAGAGCTTTAAATTCAAGCTCTGGGAGGTGCTTACTTTGCTGAGATCGTTTGGTACTAACTTTAAATGTGATGTTTTAGAAATAACAATGTCTGGTAGAATGTGTCTTTTATTTTTTTTGTTAACTCTCGCCCAAGGATATTTTTCCCCATTGATTTTTAGAGCGAGGGGAAGAGAGAGAAACTTCAGTGTGAGAGAGGCGCATGGACTGGTTGCCTCCTGCACGTGGGGGAGGCCAGAAGGGAGCCTTCGGAGGAGGAGGAGGAGGAGGAGGAGGAGGAGGAGGAGGAGCAGGAGCAGGAGGAGGAGGAGCGAGCCCTGGACTGGGGTTGAACATGGTTTTTTTTTAAATCACTAAAACAATTGCTTGTTGCAAGAAGGTGAGAAAATACAGGTGTTTATAGAGGAAAAAGGTAGAAATCTCCCCTTAACATCTCTTCCCTGCTCCTCTCCTATTTCCTCTTGTTGGTGTCTGTTGACACGGAGACGATGCTCTGACCAGGACTGATTTTTGTTTTTAGGTAAATGGAGTCCTACTGCTGCACATACCACTTTCTTTACTTACTGTCTCATGTTTGCATTTACATATAAGATGTGCTCATCGTTTTTGTTTTTTTTTAATATATTTTATTGATATTATACAGAGAGGAAGGGAGAGAGATAGAGAGCTAGAAACATCGATGAGAGAGAAACATCGACCAGCTGCCTCTTGCACTCCCCCCACTGGGGATGTGCCCGCAACCGTACATGCCCTTGACCGGAATCGAACCCGGGACCTTTCAGTCCGCAGACCGACGCTCCACCACTGAGCCAAACCGGTTTCGGCTGCTCGTCGTTTTTTAATAGGCACTCTACTATGCTGTGGATTTACTATATTTTATTTTCTTAAGGTGTCTGGTTATCATAAGCAGTTTTAAAAGGGCCTTATGACATGTTGTGCTATGTGGAAGGTGTCTCCTTTCAAATCTGTTTCCCCCTGGGGTGAGTATGTCTGGTAATTTATGATAGTGTTTTCACGATTTTATTTAGAGTTTGACTCATACCTTTTAATTTTTTCAAAAAAGTGTACTTTATTGTCCATACTTAATGTTTGCCATGGTGCTGATGGATTAGAGTTTTCATTCCTGCCCTACTTTGATTAGTTGCTTAGGTATTTTATTTTTAATACATTTTTTATTGATTTGGAGAGGGGGAGAGAGAGAGAGAGAGAGAGAGAAACACAATGATGAGGGAGTGTTTGACTCCCTCCTGTACCCCCCACTCTGGGCATTGAGCCCAAACCTGGGCACATGCCCTGACCGGGAATGAACCATGCATCACCTCCTATCCTAGTTCATAGGTCAACACTCAACCACTGGGCCACGCTGGGCAGGCAGTTGCTTGGTTATTTTAAAGAGAAAATTTAAGGTCTTTAAGGTCAGTCTCTTGAAAGTGGTTGGTTTGAAGTTGGCCGAAAAGCTGGCCAACTGAACAGTTAGCAGGTTAGTTGTTTCTCATAATTGGATTTATATCGGGCAGTCTGCTTTCGTGGGTTCAGACAAGGCAGTTATTACCTCGTGTAAGTTTTGGTTATTGTATACAAATAAAGTGGGGTTTGTATTTGTCCCCCCTAACTGGAGTTCATGTATAATGTACTTTATGTATGTTTAATTGGTAGCATCCCCCTTTTAAAAATTTAACTTATTATTATTTTTAAATTCTCACTTGAGGATATTTTCCCAATGATTTTTAGAAAGAGTGGAAGAGAGGGAAAGACAGAAATATCAATGTGAGAGAAATATCGATTGGTTGTCTCATCCACGTGCCCCGACCAGGGCTCAGGCCAGATAGGACCATGCAACTGAGGTACGTGCCCTTGACCAGAATCAAATCTGGGACCCTTCAGTCCCCAGGCCAGTGCTCTGACCACTGAGCCAAACCGGCTAGGACCTTTAAAAAAAACACAAGGCAACAATTCAGTCTTTTCCAACTAAGCATATACATTGGTCATTAGATGGAGGTTTAAAATTGGTCTGGATTAGTGTAGATGCTTTTTATTTTAGAATGCTTTTTCTGTCAGATGCTCCCATCTCACAAGTGAAAATACCCTTGGGATGGTGTGTGGGTGTTGGTGGGAGGGTGATGTTGCGGAGGCGGGGCGGTCTGGGGGCTTGCTGTGGGCCGGAGAACCGGGGGCAAGTGTGCTCCCGACAGAGCTGTCCCTGCTGCTCACTGCCGCGGGGGTGAGGGCTCGGAGGGCTGGCTGTTCTCACCAGTGTTGGCTTCAGGGTCCTTTGTCTGATGTTCTTAGCCTCTTTGTGAACCGTTATTCATTAGTGAATAGTTATGCCAGGTTTAAACTTTTTATGAATTTTGTGCTAATATAAAGTAGAGCTAACATTTTTCATAAATTATATAGATGGCTCAAAAACCCTTTGAAAATGACTTTAGAGGAAGGAGGAGAGAGAGAGAGAGAGAGAGAAAGAAAAATATTGATTGGTTGCCTCTCATGCACCCTAGCTGGGGATTGAACCCGCAGCCATTTCGTTCCATCTGTGAGACAATGTTCCAACCAACTGACCCACCCAGCCAGGGCTGCAAAAGCCCTTCCTATTGAAATCCATTTATTCTGATGTTGAGCACACACAAAGGCTTTCTAAAATTGCCTGATTAAAAAATGTAACTCTCCCATTACCTTATCAACTCTAGACCAGAGTATCTGTCTCCACTCTGTGACAGGAGCTGCATGCTGTATTTACTGCTTCTGTGGTGGAAATAGTTATGAAGAGTCAAGTCAGCTGGAACGTGTACTGAGATGTGCTACTGCGTACCCAGCTGCCGATGCTGGGCTGCTCCATGGAAAAGAGCAGGTCTCTGCCGGAGAGTGTTCGGCACGTCTTTGGGTTTCTAGGGCAGAGGGCTACAGAATCGCTGGGGTCCTAGCAGCAGAGCCAAACGTCTACATCTTATGAAGGGATGATACATGGTTCTATGGGCTCTATATAATGTTAGCTTTTCTGTATGCTTTGTGTTAGTAACCACCTAAGGAATCTTAAAAGTTAGAGTTACAAAAATACACAAGCTTGCAAACACATTTAAGACATTTTTATTTGGGAAGAGTAGTAGTGATGAAAATCAGAATTGACAGGCATTTGTATGTGTCACAAACACACTCAACAGCCAACGGGTTTTGCAGCCAGCACGTGCCCAGCTGGAAAGCTGTCCTGTCACAGCCAGGTTCCAACTTGTGCCCACCTTCTGTCCTCTGACACCGTCCGTACCTTGTCATCAGAGAGGTGAGGTGAGCGCCGAGCATTTCCGGAGACCTGCCTCCTTGTCTCTCCAGGGCATTCAAGCAGCGCTGTGATTGGGGAAATGCCATTGGTCGGTTCATTGTTGACAATCTTCCTTAATAAACTGCTGTTGATCTGCCACAAGTACTTTTCATATTGTGACAATAAAGTTTTGTTGTTAATTTTTAATGAACATGAAACTTTTTACAGTTAACCTTGGGGAACACTTTAGGAGTACATTTTCACCGATTTCGGACAAAATATTTAATTCTACCTCAGTGAAATTTATCTGTTTACCATATGTAATTTGCTTCTTGGGAGGGGCAATGCTTATTTTATGCCTTTCTCATGTCACACACCGCTTGGCTGCTGCTTACGCTACTTTTGTCTTGTTTCAGTGCAGACTGTCTCCAGGTGGTGAGGCAGTCCTATCCACGGGCATCCTGGGACTTGAAGTCATGGCTTTTGGACAGACAGGGCTCCCGTAGCAATAATGAACACACTGGGAGATAAGATGCCAGAGAGCTATCCTTCCTCAAGTAGTTGTGGGTTAACTGAGGCTCTGCAATTGTGGTTCCTTTGAAATAAGTTTCCATGTAACCTGGGTGGATGTTTTATCTACTTAAAGAATTGTTTGGGAAAATGGGACCATTCTTATCTAACCTAAGTTGTACAACATTAAGACTCTAACGTAATGATTCCCTGATTCGGAAATTTGCGTTATTCACAGTTAATTGTTAAAACCTGTGCCTATTTTACGGCCCTACGGAGGCAGAAGGCATTCTGGTACGAGGTTGGCGAATACTTCCAAAAAGAACTTAGGTCATACTTTGAGATTTCCCTGTTAGGAAGTTTTCTTACTTTTTGTCCTCATTAAGAGAAAGTTTGAGGGTAGTGAGTGACACGTTCTGTTTCAGTGAAGGGTCGGGTTACAGATGAAGCCTAGGTTTACCACAGTGATTTCTGAGAGGCCGTCAGTGCCTGGGTTTTGATTCTGTAAGAGGCACGATCAGAGCCGGAGGCGGCAGGCTCCCACCTGGCAGCACGTTTCAGCACAGCGTGCGCTCCGCGCCCAGTCCTGTGTCTGACCGTGGTGGTGGTCACTGAATCGATGCACATGGACTCATTGCCTAGAACACACACGCACAAATAGGAATATGAATGCAGGTTGGAGACAAGGGTGTGACCTGAATAAGATCTAGTCTTGCTAACAGTAACGTACCACTGTCGTTCCTGGTTTAATATGTGAGTGTGGGTATAGAAGATGTCACCGCTGGAAGGGGGCTGGGTGAGGGTACAGAGACTCTATTGTTTCTGCAACCTCCTGTCCGTCTGTAATTATTTAAAAATATATAAGCATATTGATCACTCATAAATATCAGATTGCTGTAAAAGTTTCTAAACTTTAGCCTCGACTTAAATCCTTCTGGGTGTGGAACAAAACTTGGACACGGCACTGGCCTGAAGACTGCAGTTACGTGTTAATAAACGCCTTCCCCGGTGGCTACTACATGGTTTTTGACATTTGCAGTCTCTCTACTTTTCATCTCTCTCTTTTTTTTCATATATTTTATTGATTTTACAGAGAGGAAGAGAGGAGGATAGAGAGTTAGAAACATCGATCAGAGGGAAATATCGATCAGCTGCCTCCTGCACACCTCCTACTGGGGATGTTAGCCGAGACCAAGGTACATGCCCTTGACCGAAGTTGAACCCGGGACCTTTCAGTCCGAAGGCCGCCGCCGCTATCCATTGAGCCACCCCGGCCAGGGTGAGAAAGGTGGAGCTTTAAGTAAATGTTGAACAAACAGCCTTGAGATCAATAGGAGTGCTGATACTGACCCCTCACAGACTTGCCTTTCCAAAGCAAGCCATTGGGCAGCCGGGGATCGTATGCGATGAGAGGACCAGCTAACTCCTGGTCCTCAGCCAGGACACCTATTGCCCAATCAGAACCTTGGGCTGTTTAAAAGAGGTTTGCAAACTGGCGTGCATGTGTACGGCCGGAAACTCAGGAGGGAACTGGTGGGTGTGATTCTTTGTGATGAAAGTGTTTCTTAGGAAGATTCCTTTTCGATGTGCTCTTCCATATTGCTGACTACCTGAGGCACCGGAGTCTTGAATGTTTGGCACTGTAAGTGCCCACGTGTATGCATGTCGGCCTTGCATGACCTCAGTGCAGTGCCAGCTTCTCCTGCAGGTCAGTGTGTTCATTGGTGCTTGTGGAGGGGTCAGAGATATAGAAACCTAAAAAAGGAGCGAACGCTAAAAGGGAAACAAACCTAAAAGAATAAACAAGCTGTAAAATCCTGTTTCTTCCTAATGGCGAGGTCGTCACTTAGTCCTCGAGAAGGGCTCCCCGAAGCCGCTGCCCTAGCGCTCGGCGGACTAGGGGTGCCTCTGGGACCCAGTGGTCGGTCTCAGGCTGCATGGGTGCCGCCTGCCTCTTGTGTCAGCCACTCCTCCATCCCTCCTCCCGCAATGTCATATTCTGTTATGTAGTTTGTTCTCATGGAGGAGTACAAATTTAGCAAGATTTGACTCCTTCCTTCTAGAGGGCTCAGAGAATGCTGAGTTCGGCACTCACTGCCTTTTCCTATATCCCCTCCTTACTGTTACTGCCGACCCCGGCTCTGACACTTTTTGTTTGTAATTTGACTTTTCTTTATTAACGTGAAATGGTCGTGGGTAAAAAACTTGATATTTTCTCCAAATTTTCTGTATGCTCATATCCTTTTTATTATAAACTTTTTATTTTATTTATCAAGTTGTGGGATATGTCTTGCCATCTCTGTCTAGCAGCTGTCTGACTTCTGAAATGGCCCCTCCCAGCCAGTTCCACGTCTACAATGTCTCGTCAGCCCCTGGACTGTGTGATGACTTTCTTCCCAGGTTGTCAGGATTTTCTCTTTGTTCTCGTATTTGGAGTGAAATGGCTGAGGCAGGGGAAGGGTTCCGCCCTCTGTATCTCCAGCACTTCCTGTGTAGGGCTCCGTGCAGACAAGCTCGGGTGCTCTTGTGTGTCCCCGAAAGAGGAGCAAAGAAGTGTTTGGATTTTTCCTGTCCTGGGAAAACTCCACAGTGTACGAATTTAAGTCCAGTCTAGTGAACCATAGGTTGTAAGACACGAGCTTGTGAATCAGTAAGAAGGAAAGCACGGCCAGTTACTCGGCGATGCTAATGGACAGTGCGATGCCTCCTGCAGAGGTGCTACATGTGAGGAAAGTGTTCACCAGAGAATTGGTGAAAGAGTTACTCTGAGATCATGGCTGTGAAACCTTTTTAAAAAAATATATATATTTTATTGATTTTTTACAGAGAGGGAGAGAAATAGAGAGCTAGAAACATCAATCAGCTGCCTGCTGCACCCCCCCCCCCCCCCACACACACACACTGGGGATAAGTCTGCAACCAAGGTACATGCCCTTGACCAGAATTGAACTTTGGACCCTTCAGTCCGCAGACCAACACTCTATCCCAGCTGTGGACAAACTATGGCCCATGGGCTGGATCCGGCCCGTTCAGCTGTTCTATCCGGCCCATCCGGCCCGCGAGCCGAAAGAGCGGAGGGTTCTCTTGCTCTCCCCTCCGCTCCTTCACCAGCAGCCCAAGAGGAGAGTGCCAGCATTTTCAGGTTGCTTTTGTTGCGGCCCTCTGGCCCAGTTTAAGAACCCATTGTGGCCCTCGAGTCAAAACGTTTGCCCACCCCTGCTCTATCCACTGAGCCAAACTGGTTCTGGCTAAAACCTTTTTTTCTTTTTTTTTAAATGTACGTGATGCCTTGAAAACTACAGGGGTGGGTGTGTGTGTGTGTGTGTGTGTGTGTGTGTGTGTGTGTGTGTGTATGTATGTATGTATTTAATGATTTCAGAGAGGAAGGGAGAGGGAGAGTGTGGAAACCCCTTCCACGGCCCACGTGGTTCAGAGTTCCGGTTCAGAGTTCCAGTTCAGGGTTCGGGTTCCGGAGAAGGCCCCACACGAATGAAAAGAGAGTAGAAAAGCATTAATTTGGAAATGGAGGCCAGGCAGAAGCCCGAGAGAGGACTGCTCCTCGCTCCGGCCTTGCCATCCCTTTCGTTAAGATTCAGATGACAGGATTCACCCTCATCCCCTAGGCAGGAGACTCCAATGATGGCCAGTCAGCAAATTTACTAAGACAGGTGGAGGCTGCCTCCGCTACCAATGTCTCCGTCAAACAGTGAGGGATTAGCCCGACCCTTCCGAGCAGTTCAGGGCGACCAGCCCTCCGGCTCCCCGTTCACACCTCTATTAGTGAAACAAGGATCTGTCCGGCAGAAGAGAGAGAGAGAATCATTGATTGTCTGCTTCCTGCACACCCCCTCCTAGGGGTGGAGCCTGCAACTCAGGCATATGCCCTTGACTGGAATCAAACCCGGGACCCTCAGTCCGCAGGCTGACTACCCAATGAGCTGAACCAGCCAGGGCACGGCTGAGAAATTTTAGTGATTTCCATGAAGAAGAAAAAGGTGTTTAGCCTAGCCAGTGCTTCAGGCTTCATTATTAACTGTTTTTTTGTTTTTGTTTTGTTTTTACCCCTTTTTACTTAATTTTGTATGGCTACCCTGGATGCTGGTGAATGAACTGGATGGTGACATTAGGCCTACATCTGGGAAAAGGTTTTTTGCACATTTCTTTTAAGGGACATTTTAAACAGATTATTCTGTGTTCTCCAATCTTGCAACATAGCCTACAACAAGCATGTCAAACTGCAAGGCTAACATGGGCCAAATAAGGTTTAAGTTTATGTGGGCCGCAAAAAATAACACACAAAAGCTTCAGTTTTCATAGAAATATAGGTTTATTTCAAAAGAGACATGCTGAATGCAAAGGGCTGAAATAAATGAATCATCATGAACATAAAAGAATAGAACATTTTAACAAAAATGAATATTTTATCTTGAACATTAACTTACCAGACACTGAATAACGGCACAAATCAATAGACATAATGCAAATAAACCTGTTTATTTTGTTCTCGGGAAACAAAATGCTTCCTGCTGCGCACAGCGAACAGACTGACGACGCAGCCGGGGCTGCCGGTACCGGTGCAGAGATGGGCGCCTGCGTGTAAGGCGCGAAAGGGAAATGGTCATCAGTCATTAGCGAACATTGTGGTTTGTTATTAATAATTATGTGTAACAGGATATTGTAAGCTCTGATTAAAATGTTTCTTACATACAGTTACATTGGCTGGGCCGTCAAAGCATTGGTTGTGGGCCGAGTGCGGCTTGGGATGTGAACGGCTGTCCTCGCCGGAGCCTTTGTAGCTTCTTCCCGGAGCCGTGGGTGCGTGTGCACTCCGCCTTCTGGGCTTGGGGTCCGGAGTCTAGAACATGACGGGTCTGGGCGCCGGAGAGGCTGTGCGATGTGAGCAGGTGTGCCTCACACTGGGCAGGGGCACCGTCGGGTACGTACCGGGACAGACCGAACCGTGGTCCGTAGGGTTATAGACAGGTTCTCCCCGGGGGAGCCTCCCGCTGGGCCTGACTGTGGCTTCTCTGCTCTATACTTGGTTCTCTGGCAGTATTGAGTCGTTAGGGTTTATTGGCACATACATAGTTTTACGTTTTAATCTCTTACCTTTGCTCAGGTCTTCCTACAAAAAAACATTTTAAGGCAGGATTCTTTGTATTACTGTCCTTTAACTAAACTTATTCTTTCTAATTAAAATATACTTTATTGATATTTTACAGAGAGGAAGGGAGAGAGATAGAGAGCTAGAAACGTCGATGGGAGAGAAACATTGACTAGCTGCCTCTTGCACACCCCCTACTGGGGGTGTGCCCGCAACCTATGTACATGCCCTTGACCGGAATTGAACCCGGGGCCTTTCAGTCCACAGACCGATGCTCTACCACTGAGCCAAACTGGTTTCGGTAAAAATTTATTCTTTCTATCCTCACCCCAGGATTTTTTTAAAATTGATTTAAGAGAGAGAGAGAGAGAGAGAGAGAGAGAGAGAGAGAGAGAGAGAGAAAGAGAGAAAGGGAAGAAGGGAGGGAGAAAGAAAGAAAGAGAATCATTGATGTGACAGAAGCACCGATTGGTTGCCCGACCGGGAGTGGAACCCTTTTGTACGAATGCTGCTCCAACCAGCTGGGACCTTTCGTTACTCTTTGCTCTAACACTGAGCATATTTTTATCCTTGTACCTATTTTTATAACAAAATTATATTTTGTATTTATCACTATCAGCTTTTTAAGGGCAGGGGACTCGGCTTTATTCACCTTCTTTGTTGTTAATCCTCAGTGAGGATAGTTTCCCATTGACAGAGAGAGTGGAAGGGAGAGGGGAGCAGAGAGAGAGAGAGAAACAACCCATCAATTGGTTGCCTCCTGCCTGTACCCCGACCAAGGCTGGGGATTGAGCCTGCCACCGAGGTAAGTGCCCTTGACTGGAATTGAACCCATGACTCTTCAGTACGTGGGCCAACGCTCTATCCACTGAGCCAGACCGGCT
Organism: Vespertilio murinus; assembly: GCA_963924515.1. NCBI lineage: Eukaryota > Metazoa > Chordata > Mammalia > Chiroptera > Vespertilionidae > Vespertilio > Vespertilio murinus. The sequence continues at coordinate 324,884 of OZ004715.1, read as the reverse complement.
AGGGCAGCTTTTCTTACCTTTTATTTCTAGCACCTAGCATAGAAAATAAATATTTGCTATATTAAGTGTACCCGAGGCCATCAAGGAATAAATGGACCGTCCATATGGAATATACCTGTAGGTTGTACATACCCTAAGTTTAATGGGAAAAGAACTTTTCTTGCGGTTGGTTTTAAGTATTAATGGTTTCTTTTTGTTCCTTTGCATGCTTTCTTGGCTGGATGACAACAGAGAAGAGGAAAATGAGGTGAGTTTAATTTAGCTAGTTATTCAGTAACTGTAGAATTGAAGCCATTTAAAAATTTTACTATTTGGAATGTGAAATGAAGTAATGGTTTTGTTTAATTTTGGTTTTGGATCACCAGTAACTTATTCTAGAGAGGGCCGTTATATATATATATCAAGAAAATGGTGGTTAAATGTTAGCACTTCCAGAGCCTTAGGCAAGGTGAAGGAAGCTGGGAGCTCTGGAGACAATTTCTTTTAAAAAACAAACAAACATGTTATTGACTTTTAGAGGAAGAAGAAGGGAGAGGAAAGAGAAACATCGATCAGCTGCCTCCCCCACCCTCTTCTGGGGATCAAGCCCAAAACCTGGCCTGTGCTTGGACCAGGAATTGAACCTGGGACTTCCTGGTGCGTGGGTTGACTCAACCACTGAGCCACACTGGCCAGCTAGAGAGAGTTTCTTACCTTGTGTTACTACTGAGCCTCCACGTAAGACTTACTTTGCAAAGTGGAATCTGTTTTTACAAGTATGTGCATACTGCTCGGTGGGAATGCACTTGGAGACATTTCTGCTTGGATGGTTACTGTGCACATTTGCAAGCTGGTTTCAGATTTTACCAGGTTGGGGGAAACTGTTGTCTTAAATAGGCAGAGGTGACTAGAGACCATCTATCAGAAGAAGGCTGCAGATGGCAGCGTACATCTTTGAGTTAGGCTTGAGTTGGTTGTCGATTTTTCTGAAGTTCTGGGCTGCACCCTAAGTTAAGCATTCAACTTTCCTTTGGTGGTTTGGCAAATAATGGAGGGAGAAGTCTTCTCACATTATATTGCGTAGTTGTCTCTCATGCAGCAGGATCAGACTGCACATCAGTGTGGCCTGAGGCGTGGGCCTCGGCAGAGAGGGATGTTGTGCCGAGGTTGCGGGCAGAGAAGGCAGGACGGCCGCCTCGTTAATTTAGCCTGAACCGCGAGTGCGATGGGAGGCTTGGGCTGTGGAACACAAGTGGGTACTCGGCCTCCAAATTTTGGAGTATGTTTTTGATTTTTAAAAATAACTAAAGTACTCCTCATACACTGCTGATGGGAATGCAGACCAGTGCAGCACTGCGGAGAACAGTAGTTTCCTAAAAACACAAACTAAAAATGGAGCTCCCATTGGACCTAGTGATCCTGCTTCTCGGAATATGTCCCAAGAAACTAGAAACACCAGTCAGAAAGGACATACGCATCCCTTTGTGCATAGCAGCATAGTTCTCCATAGCTAAGATCTGGAACAGCCTCGGTGCCCATCAGCAGAGGAGTGGATTAGAAAACTATGGTACATCTACACAATGGGATGCTATGCTGCTGTGAAAAAGAAGGAACTGCTACCATTTGCAACAGCATCACATGATCTCACTCCTTTGTGGAATATAATGAACAACATAAACTGATGGACAAAAACAGATGTAGAGACAGAGAATCAATCTGACTGTCAAACCTCAGAGGGAGGTGGAGGAGGATAGGAGAAAGGGGAGAGATCAACCAAAGGACTTGTGTCCATGCACATAAGCATGACCAATGGACACAGACCCCAGGAGAGGAGGGAGGGGGTTAAGGACACATATGTAATACCTTAATCAATAAAAAAAAAACACTAAAGTACTTACTGAAAGGTATACTGTTTGTCATGTTAAAGAGGAGACTTAATTTCCCTGACATTTAAAACATTTGAAAGTAACATTATTAACGTAGTAACGGTTTGTTTTGTTCATTTATAGGCAAAGATTGAAAATGTGCAGAAAACAGGTTTCATCAAAGGACCGGTGTTCAAAGGTGTTGCTTCTAGTCGGTTTTTGCCCAAAGGCACCAAGACAAAAGTTAATTTGGAGGAACAGGGACGACAGAAGGTGTCCTTCAGCTTCAGCCTTACGAAGAAAACTTTGCCGAACAGGTTTCTGACTGCACTGGGCAATGACAAGCAAAGTGATACTCCCGCCTCCCCAGCTGGACCTCTTCAAGTAGACTTGACCCCTAAAATTAAAGTGGAGGTTGGCGAGCCCTTATCTACTGCAGAAGACTCTTCCCCACCAAAATCAAGGGTAGAATTGGGGAAAATTCATTTTAAGAAACATCTGCTTCATGTAACATCCAGGCCACTGCTAGCTGCAGCCACACCAGTGACAGCCCCTCCCCCCCCAGTACCATTACCAGCGGCCATCGCAGAATCAACAACTGGAGACTCGCCACCATCATCGCCACCTCCTCCCCCGCCTCCACCTCCCCAAGCCACAATACCTTCACCACCAGCACCAGTAGCCGAGCCAGTGGCCTCGCCACACCCGCCAGTGATGGTTCTGATGACAGCACCGGCCGAGGGAGCGGGGAGAGCCTTGAAGGACCCACCAGCTACAATTGAACCAGAATCCTCAGAAGTGGACCCTAAGCAGGACACTGTGTCTAACAGTTCCGAAGAACACATTACTCAGAACTGGAACGAGCAAGCAAACCTTCCCTCACAGAAAGAAGACTCCCATCTTGGGAAGGAGGAAGAAATTCCAGATAGTTCCAAGAGGACTCTGAGCTCTAAAAAAACAGGTTCTAAGAAGAAATTCTCACAATCTGAAGGCACCTTTCTTGGTTCAGAATCTGATGAAGATTCTGTCCGGACTTCCTCAAGTCAGAGATCACATGATTTAAAATTTCCAGCAAGCATTGAAAAGGAAAGAGATTCAAAAAAGAGCTTAGCACCTGTAAAAAGTGAGGATTTAGGGAAATCTTCACGATCTAAAACAGAAAGAGATGATAAATATTTTAGTTACTCAAAACTTGAAAGAGATACTCGGTATACATCCTCTCGATGCAGATCAGAGAGAGAACGGAGGCGAAGCAGATCTCGTTCTAGATCTGACAGAGGCTCTAGGACTGGATTGGCTTACTCGCGGTCAGAACGGTCCCATTATTACGACTCTGACCGTCGCTACCGCTCCCCTTATCGAGAACGGGCACGTTATTCTCGGCCGCATACAGATAACCGGGCACGAGAGAGTTCTGATTCTGAAGATGAGCATAAAAAGACATACTCAAGGCGAACCTCATCTCATTCCTCCTCTTACAGAGACCTGAGGACATCATCCTATTCTAAATCCGACCGGGACTGCAAAACTGAACCTTACTCAGAGATGGAGAAAAGAGGGAAGTATTCTTCAAAACCAGAAAGAGAATCCAGAAGGACTTCAGAAAATGAAGCGATGAAAAGGTGTTGTTCTCCCCTTAATGAACTGGTGTTCCGACGGGGGTCATCATATTCCAAGCACGAAAGCAGTGCTTCCCGTTATAAATCTGCTCCTTCAAAATCTATATCCAAATCTGATAAGTCAAAAAATTCTTTCTGTTGTGCAGAATTGACTGAGGAAATCAAACACTCTCACTCGTTTAGTTTACAGACTCATTGTTCAAAGGGTAATGAAGTCAGAGTGATTAGTAAACTTCCTGAAAGAGAGAAGATGGGCTCTCCTCTATCAAATCGATTAAACGATTCACCAACTTTTAAAAAGCTAGCAGAATCGCCTATTTTTAAATCTGAGTTTGTAGGACATGATAGCCATGATAGTATTAAGGATTTAGATTCTTTATCTAAAGTGAAGAATGATCAATTAAGAAGTTACTGTCCCATGGAATTAAATATAAATGGATCTCCTGACGCAGAATCTGATCTGGTAACATTTTGCACTTCTAAAGCGGACACTGTCTTGATATCTTCTGATGACAGTGTGACTGGATCGGAGGTATCCTCTTTGGTCAAAGCATGTGTGCTTTCTTCAAATGGATTTCAGAATACTGACGGTTGTAAAGAAAAAGACTTGGGTGATACTTGCATGCAGTGTAGTAAGGCAGAAAGCCCATTTAGAGAAACAGAGCCTCCGGTGTCACCACACCAAGATAAACTCGTGTGTGTGCCAGTTATGACTGTAGATTACTGCAAAACAGTAGTTAAAGAACCAGTTGATATGGAAGTTTCTAGCTGCAAAACCAAAGATTCAGACGTGTATTATGCTTCAAATGACCACAGCCCACCCTTGTGTCATTCTGCAGCTGAAGGGACTGAGCCCTCAGTGAGCAAGATTTCTTCCAATAGCTTTGTGGATGTGCATTTGAAGTCAGAAACGGTCCCGTGTGACACTAGAAGTCTGACAGATCAGCACTCAGCATTTACATGCCAGCAATTCCATAAGAGTGCTGGTAGCAGTAGTTCAGCTTCTGTTAATCATTTTGATGATTTATATCAGCCTATAGAGAGTTCAGGCATTGCTTCATCTCTTCAGAGTCTCCCACCAGGAATATCAGTGGACAGTTTCGCTCTCTTGCGATGTGGAGAGGACACCTCTCCAGTTTTGGGGGCCGTGCTGAAGAGTCAAAGCGCAGAGTTTTCGAAGCGCGGAGAAGAAGACATGATGGAAGTGGGCGGGGGCCTTCCTGACCTAGGTAGGGGGGTTGCTTCCTGGCAAGACAGGCAAAACGATGGGTTCCCTGGGGAATGTGTGCATGAGGCTCCAGAAGAAGGGAACAGCATGCTGCCTGGTGAGAGAGGAAGACCAGAAATCTCCTTCGATGAAGAAGGAAGAAGGGGACATGAACACACTTCTGATGATTCAGAAGTTGTATTTTCTTCTTGTGAGTTGAATTTAACCACAGAAGGCAGCGAGTATACGACATATACCTTAAAATGTGACAGTAGTGGTCATGCCTCCGAGATCGTGTCTACTCTTCACGAAGAGTATTCTGGTTCCTCTGAAAGTTCAAGTGATGAAAGCGATTCAGAGGAGACAGATTCTGACGACAGCAGTGTTCCAAGGAACCGCCTTCAGTCTGTGGTGGTTGTGCCAAAGAATTCGACTTTGCCCATGGAAGAGACAAGCCCGTGCTCTTCCCGGAGCAGTCACAGTTACAGACACTGTTCTGACCACTGGGAAGATGAGAGACTGGAGTCAAGGAGACATTCATATGAGGACAAATTTGAGAGCATAGCAAGTAAAGCCTGTCCTCAAACTGAGAAGTTCTTCCTTCATAAAGGAACAGAGAAGAGTTCAGAAATGTGTTTTACACAGATGAGCAGAAAACTGATAGAAAACCACCTGACTGAAATTGCTCATCCTCAGAGTGATGGAGTTGATAGTACAAGTCACTCTGATGTCAAGTCAGACCCTGGAGGCCATCCAAGTTCTGAAGAGGCAGCGAGGGCCAAAATAGCCTCCAGGCAGGAGGAGCTGCCACTTTATTCTCCTGATGGTTTTGAAGATGTTCCAAGTAAGTGTCGGCAACAGACCCCTTTCCCCGAGAGGCCAGATAGTAGACTGGGGAGAACAGAGTTGAGTTTTTCTTCCTCGTACGAGATCTCCCGAGTGGATGGCTTCCATTCATCGGAAGAGCTCAGAAACATGGGGTGGGACTTCTCTCCGCAAGAAAAGCCTACTACCACGTACCCGCAGCCGGACAGCAGCCACGGAGCCCGCGGGGGGCCCAGGTATCAGCAGGGCGCAGAGCAGTGCGGTGGGGCACGGAGCTGCTGGCCGGGCAATGGCTTCTGGGATCCAAGACCAGCAGGCCGACCTCCTGGGCCTGGGGCGGGGTGCGATCGGACTCCAGGCCAGGTCCCGGACTCCTTGACAGACGACCGTGAGGAGGAGGAGCACTGGCGCCGCCGGGCAGGGTCGCAGGGTTCGAGCCAGTCTGGTGACTTTTTTCTGTCCCTGCAGCAGGACCAGGGGTCAGTGCAAGCCCCGGAAATAAGCAGCAATTCCGTTAAGGACTCACTAGCTATCAGTGAAAAGAAAGCTCTTTCCAAAAACTTGGAGAGAAATGATATGAAAGACAGAGGGCCCCCTAAGAAAAGGAGGCAGGAGTTGGAGAGTGACTCTGACAGCGATGGTGAGCTTCCGGACCGAAAGAAGGCGAGAGTGGAGGCGCAGCTGTGCGAGGCCGCAGCGCCCCCGGGCCCCGCGCTGCCTGGGCCTTCCTGCGTCATGGAGGACTTCAGAGACCCCCAGCGGTGGAAGGAGTGTGCCAAGCAGGGCAGGATGCCTTGTTACTTTGATCTGATTGAAGAAAACGTTTACTTAACAGAAAGGTAAACGTCATAATCTGGCACATTTTAAAGATTAGTTTTCAATAATTCAGAATCTATGACCTTAATTGTAGGAAATGTAATTGCATGATAAAATATAAATAGAAAAATCTAAAACGTGTATTTACTTATTTAGATTCCCCCTCCCCAGAGGGATGTCTCATTTTCTTTTTAGTCTCATTACCTTTTAGTTCTAGAAGTATGATTTAGGCCAGCCAGTTTTTAAAAATTCCTTTTACATGTGAAACTGTGGTGGAAAGTGAAACCAAATTGTACTAAAATAGTCCCCTCGCAGAGAAGTAGGAAGTAAAGTTCGATTTTTTTCTCCCTCTACTTTTCAAAAAGGTTCAGAATGAAGTGTCTTTGCTTCGTACAGCTGGAACTATGACAATATGGCTTGGCAGGCTTTTTGTCTGCTGCTGATAGGTAAACGTGGGCAGTGGCGTCACAGGCGCCACAGGCAGGAGTGGAGGTAGAATGGCTTACCACAAACCCCTCACGGAAGCCAGTGTGATGAGAGGAGGAGTAAGGGACCACGTTCCTCTCCTTGCTCAGAGCTGCTCATGTGCTTGCTTTCACCCCTGGCACGAGTCTCATTTTCCCACTAGAAATACGTGCTAACTCTTGCCTGCTAAGAAAAATCTGTCATCTTCTCCGTAGGGGAATCTCTCCTCTAGGTAGCCTTGCCATCTCATTAGTTTTCAATTTCTTTTTTTTTAATGAGGAATTTTTATTTTTTTATAATACATTTTTATTGATTTCAGAGAGGAAGGAAAAGAGGGCTAGAAGCATCAGTGATGAGAGAGAATCATTGATTGGCTGACTCCGTGCACGCCCCCTACTGGGGATGGAGCCTGCAATCCAGCCATGTGTCCCTGATAGAATCGAACCTGGGACCATTAAGTTCATGGGGCAACACTATCCAAACTGGCCAGAGCTTTATTTTTTATTGTGTTTAAGATAAAAGATCTCATTGTGAAGTTATGTCCCTTCAGAACTTTTTTTTAATTAAAAATACACACCCCCACCACCCATCATCACCCCCCCTCCGGCCTCCCCCCCTCCGGCCTCCCCACTCCCTTATTGTAAAGGGCTCCCTACAGTTATATTCTTTTATGTTTACTTGCAAATGAGGTTTAAATTCACTCTTAAGTAGAATTTGTATAAATGTGATGTTGTTGAAAGATTTGAGTTAAACTCTTTATTTTTTTAAATATATTTTTATTGATATTTTACAGAGAGGAAGGGGGAGAGATAGAGAGCTAGAAACATCGATGAGATAGAAACACTGACCAGCCACCTCCTGCACACCCCTACCGGGGATGTGCCCGCAACCTATGTACATGCCCTTGACCGGAATCGAACCTGGGACCTTTTCAGTCTGCAGACCGACGCTCTATCTACTGAGCCAAACTGGTTTTGGTGAGGACTGATTTTTAAACTGTCTTTAGCCCTAACAGATTTGGGCTCAGTGGATCAAGCGTTGGCCTGCAGACTCAAGGTTCCCAGGTTCGATTCTGATCAAGGGCATGTACCTTGGTTGCGGGCACATACCCAGTAGGGAGTGTGCTGGAGGCAGCTGATTGATATTTCTCTCTTATCAATGTTTCTAACTATCCAGCCCTCTCCCTTCTTCTCTAAAAAATCAATAAAATATATTTTTAAAAAATAAAAATAAATTGTCTTTAATTAGCAATGTCACTATTTGGTACTAATGGGTTTTCCAGTTTTTCTCCTGAGCCAAACGTGAACATTAACATTTGAAATTGCACAGAATCCCAGGCTTAGCTGATCTGAACTTAGCCTTGTCCCATCTGCCAGGGTGAAGGTTGCCTCTCATCTTTTTTTGCAAAACAATTTGTAGTGTTCCAGTATCACAAATTCTAGTGACTAGATGTGTTCTTCCTTTTGAATGATTGTCTTAACCAGAATCATTAAATGTGGTACTAATGAGATTTAGCACATTATGTGTATACTGTATCTTTGCCTGGAGATTTGTTTAACGAGTGTTTATAAAATTGTGCCAACAGGAAGAAGAATAAGTCCCACCGCGATATTAAGCGGATGCAGTGCGAGTGTGCGCCCCTGTCCAAGGAGGAGCGGGCTCAGGGGGAAGTGGCGTGTGGGGAGGACTGCCTGAACCGGCTCCTCATGATCGAATGGTAAGGCGGGAAGGCTCTGCTTTTGCCCAGCCTCTGTCACATGTCTCCGAATCCTAGCAAGAGTTACTAGTGAAGAGTAAAACTTAACCTTTCCCTTCTGTCTTTTGTTGAGTGTTTATAAGCAACAAGTCTCTTTCCCTTATATTTCGCATTAGATTTATAGTACACATTGTAAGTGCTCTATAAAGTAGCCCTACAATGCTAATAATGTAATGTTAATTATTATCCAGTCTCCTTTTATTTCTTATAATGTTATGTCTTGAAAGGTAAGTGTTGTTATTCGTTAGCTTTTACTGTAAAATGAGATAACCCTATTATTTCAAAAATTCATAAAAAATGCATTTATCTCCTAAACTACAGTCTCTCTTTGTAGTCTTTCTAGCTAAGTTTTATGTCTATGTCACATAGGTAAATATTTACTCATTTTATGTGCAGAAATTGAATCTTTCAGTATCTACTTTTAAGAGTTGTTCTCTGCCTTTTGCCACCACCATACACACACGTAATAAAAGTGCTTTGAGGACCTATTCAGAGCCTATTCAAAGGGCATACCTAAATTCCCCTTAGCTGCCTTAGCAGTCTATTCTTAGTTAATCTCTAAGTATTAATCTTCAATTAGTAGACACTTGCTTCTATATTTTTTAAATAAATAGTGACTATCTGTACATTAAAAAGGTATGATAAATTTGTTTAAGATGAAAAGACTATTAAAGGTGATTTATGGTGTGGTTACCTTATTTTTAGTGTTAATGTTTTCTTTGAAGACTTAAGTTTTTGGTTTTGCTCATGTTACAAGTGTTATAAAAATAAAACATAGATACCGTCAAGTAAAGGAGAGAGAGCATTGTTAGTATTCCTTTCCTACACTAAAAGTAGGATGACGACATACATGTATGAAGAAGAGACGTCGAGTTAACCCTGCTGCCTGGTCTCTGCCGTCTGCCGGCCGTGCCGCTGGAGTGCAGTGCAGTGCAGTGCAGAGCAGTGCAGTGCAGTGCAGAGCAGAGCAGTGCAGTGCAGAATGTCTTCTTCCTGGTGCTCCCGCACTCACACTCTGGTAGTCCTCGGGACGACGTCAGATTGCGCCTGATATTCAGAGCCCTTCCTAGTAAAGCAACAGCCTTCCTTCCCTTCTTCCAGAGCCCTTAGCACGTTAGCTCCGTCCGCTTCCTCTCGTGGGCCTTGCTTCCTGTTTCCGTGCACAGGCCGGCGCTGCTGCGGAGGCCCGGCTTGCCTTACTGCCCACACCCTACATACCTCTGAGGCTCTGCTGGGTCCTGCTCCCTCGGGAGCCTTCCTCCACACCGCGCTCCAAAGTGCACCTTCATCCTTTGAGCGTCTGTGGAAATGTTTACTGTTAGTTTGACAAAAAGTAACGTATTGGAAGTGATTGGTAATTTCTATTTTAGCCTGACTCGGTATTTACTTACTTACTTAAAAATATACTTTATTGATTTTTTACAGAGAGGAAGGGAGAAGGATAGAGAGTTAGAAATATCGATGAGAGAGATATCCATCAGCTGCCTCCTGCACACCCTCCTACTGGGGATGTGCCCGCAACCAAGGTACATGCCCTTGACCGGAATCGAAACCAGGACCCTTCAGTCCGCAGGCTGACGTTCTATCCACTGAGCCACACCGGTTAGGGCCTTACTCAGTATTTAGACCTTTGTTTCTACCAGTTTGGGACTACTGAGAATTTAGTGAGAATTTTTTATTTTTATCTAGTATACGTGGGGAGTAGGCTTACCAGTTTATATTGTGTTTACTCTGAACAAGGATGATAAATGGTGGCTTTAGTTTTTCTTAAATGTGGATCAGTTGGCTATGTCCAAAAGATCAAATTAAGGATGATTGGAGTGGAATATAAGAGAGGGTGCGCTGATAGGACATTAATCAGCCCGGCAGAGTTGTCAGGAGCACGCCTGGAAATGTATCCTAGCCACCCGGAGAGTGGGTGTGACGAGGTGGAGGACCTTGTGGGCATCGGTGTAGACACCAGTTCTGAGGATCCCTTCGCGGGGAGAGCGTTCCCGAGGAAGGCCCACCGGGGCTGCCATACGCAGGCCGGCCGGGCGTGAAGAGAGGGATATGCTGGGTGCGCAGCAAACGCTCTACTAATGATCTTCTTCCTCACAGTTCTTCTCGGTGCCCAAACGGGGACTATTGTTCCAATAGACGGTTTCAGAGAAAACAGCACGCAGACGTGGAAGTCATACTCACAGAGAAGAAAGGCTGGGGCTTGAGAGCTGCCAAAGACCTTCCTTCGTAAGTGATGCTTCATCCTCACTGCCCACACCCTACATACTGCTTCCACCTCGTTTCCTGTTGTTGAGGCTGATGAGACACTTTGTAGGAAAACAATTTGTCTGTTATACTAATGTTTAATAATGATTATTGTACAGAATGGCCACTTAGTAGCTAGTATGTAAAAAAAAAAATCCGTGTGTGTGTGTGTGTGTGTGTGTGTGTGTGTGTGTGTGTGTGTGTTTCGTCATTTCAGGGTAACTGGGACCACGTGGAGGCAGTAATATATGGAGTCCCCGATGAGAATGAGCGTTTATGGAATAAAGGGAAGGGGAAGAAATAGCGTTTAACATCTCAATAGAGAGTAAAATAAGCAAGGGAAGAACAAGGTGGAAAGTACCTGAAAGAAGCCAAGGAGAGAAATTAATAATTATTATTGATAAATGCTCAAGGAAACTTAAAAGAGAATGCAGCCAGAGAAACAGCATTTTAAGAAATTCTCACCCGAGGACATTTTCCCATTGATTTTTAGAGAGAGTGGCAGGGAGGTAGAGGGCTGGGGGGAGGCACACAGAGAGAAACATTGATGTGAGAGAGACACATCGATTGGTTACCTTCCGTATGCACCCTGATCAGGGATGGAGATCCAAACCTGCAGCCGAGGTACATGCCCTTGACCAGGAATCGAACCCAAGACCTTCGCTCCACAGGCTGACACACTAACTAACCTCTGTGCCAGACCGGCCAGGGCAGAAACAGCACATTTGACCTTTTACATTGTTAGAGGCCTTAAAGCAGTGGTTCTCAACCTTCCTAATGCCGCGGCCCTTGAATACCGCGCCTCATGTTGTGGTGACCCCCAACCATAACATTATTTTTGTTGCTACTTCATAACTGTAATGTTGCTACTGTTACGAATCGTGATGTAAATATCTCTGTTTTCCGATGATCTTAGATGACCCTGCTAGCGGTTCTTAACCTGTGGTTCTCCTAACACCATTGGAAAACACAGATATTTACATTATGTTTTGTAACAGTAGCAACATTATGAATTAGCAACGAAAATAATATTGTTTTCCACAACATGAGGCGCTGTGTCAAAGGGCCGTGGCGTCAGGAGGTTGAGAGCACTGCCGTAGGGGCAGGCATTCGGGGGGCTGTTTAAGTTGCCTTCTGTTTTCCTTCAGCATACAGCCTCTGGTTTTTCAGTGCCTCCTGATTTCTTCAGAGGTGTTTCTGACTATGGAGCATTTTTTTAAATGATAATGTAAACCAGAGTTGCAAGTTTGTTTTAATATCTAGTTAGAATAAGGATATGCATCTTGGCACTATGTATAAATTATGAACGCTTCTTAGAATCAACACTCTTAAAAGTATTAGGAGGGAGGAACTTAGCCTGGAGTGATGCCAGGCAGGTACTTTCACAGATATTTTTACTTGGCTCTTATGCAATACAATTTTATCCCCTGGGACATTTCTGCAAATGCATTAATTTTGCTTGAACACATGTGTTTTCCATGTAAGAAAGTGTTCCTAGGCAGGAACTACTATTCTCCTTTTGTTTTTCCAGGAACACCTTTGTCCTGGAATATTGTGGCGAGGTTCTCGACCACAAAGAGTTTAAAGCCCGGGTAAAGGAGTACGCTCGGAACAAAAACATCCACTACTACTTCATGGCCCTCAAGAACGACGAGGTGGGCAGCGTGCCTGTGTGTGCGTGCGTGCTCGAAGCCGGTCTGGAACTTGCCGAATTCAAAACGGTCATTGATATAAGGGGTCTGATCTGGTTCATAGGTCAGCGCTCACCACTGACCCACACTGGCCAGGCCATGTTACAACTATTCACAGTTACCAAAAGAGCCTTTAAAAAAACACATTTTATTGATTTTTTACAGAGAGGAAGGGTGAGGGATAGAGTGTTAGAAACATCAATGAGAGAGAGACATCGATCAGCTACCTCCTGCACACCCCCTACTGGGGATATGTCTGCAACCAAGGTATATGCCCTTGATCAGAATTGAACCCGGGACCTTGCAGTCTGTAGGCTGTCGCTCTATCCACTGAGCCAAACCGGTCAGGGCCCCAAAGAGCTTTTGTTTTTGTGGGTTATATTTGTCAGTATGTATTATATTGAAAATTAAAGCTGATATTTATTAGACCTTTTCAAAGGAATAAGCCCATATATTGACTTTTTTTTTTTTTTAACAAATTTCTTTAGAATTGAGGTAGATTCTCATCTTTGCCTCTGCATTCAGTCTGGAAATGCAAATCCTAGAGATGGACTCCAGGATCTGCTGCATCTAACTCTGGCAATAGACCAGGAACGAGGGTGCAGGGCTCTCGGCTCCGCCGTGTGAGAGCTGTGCACTGGCGTAGAGAGCACAGTCACACACCTGACCGAGCCTGGAATAAGTATGAGAAAGAAGCAGCTCAGTGACGAGAGGTGATAGATGAGGAGGTCGTTTTGTCTGTGGTAAACGTTTATCGTCAGCAGACCTTCAGAGGACGAGGTCTCCACTTGAAGTATAAAGTGCCCTGCGAGTGTTTCTAAAGGAAAGGGGTAGGGATGGGACTGTAAATTTGCCTGATGCCTTCCTTTGCAAAATGCAAGACCTTGTTTGGTAAGGTCTCCTTTTTAACTCTTACTTTATCCTTCCCCTAGATAATAGATGCCACTCAGAAAGGAAATTGCTCTCGTTTTATGAATCATAGCTGTGAACCAAACTGTGAGACTCAAAAAGTAAGTGGAAGTAGATTTAGACCTTGGGGTATTTAAGATTGCTATTCTGACCATTTCAGATTGTATCAAAAGTACCTAAGGCTTCAATTTTTAAATCATTTTTTCCTACTCTGTTGTTAAAGTTTTTATTTTGAAGTAAGTTTAGGTTATGAAATAATAAATGGTGCTGAGATAGCACGGAGTTCTCATACCATCCTTCACTTAAGCTTCTCCAAATGTGCATTGTACATAACCATAATACAATTACTCAACCCAGGATATACTGTTAACTGTTACTTAGTCTAAAGACCTTACTCAGATTTTACCATCTGGCATTTTTTTGGTCTAGTATTCGATCCAGAAAACTCCTGCTGCATTTAATTCTCTCCACTCTTTGTCCATAAATTTTAAAATATTTATTTATTTTATTTTATTGATTTTTTACAGAGAGGAAGGGAGAGAGAGAGAGAGAGCCAGAAAGGTCGATGAGAGAGAAACATCAACCAGCTGCCTCCTGCACACCCCCTACCGGGGATATGCCCGCAACCAAGGTACATGCCCTTGACCAGAATCGAACCCGGGACCTTTCAGTCCACAGACCGACGCTCTACCACTGAGCCAAACCGGTTTTAGCTGTCCATAAATTTTAGACACTATTTCAAAGTTGCCAGAATACAAAACTAAATTTTGATTTTTATGGAGTCCAGTGTGTGTGCACTATTCAAATTTTTAAAATGTTTTTATTGATTTTTAGAGAGAGGAAGGGAAAAGGATAGAGAAACACCAATGAGGAAGAAACATCAGTCAGCTGCCTCCTGCATGCCCCCCACTGGGGATTAAGCCTACAACCCTTGCATGTGCCCTGACTGGAAATCGAACCAGGGACCTCTTGGTTCATGGGTCTTATACTCAACCACTGAGCCACACCAACTGGGCCTACTCAGATTTTTGTCAGCTCCTATCCAGGTTCCAAATCTTACGTTTCAGGGATGCAGTGGAGGGCACAGTGGGCACAGATGGAGGGTCTGGTGGTGTGCATGTGGACACACTGCTGCTCCTCAGCAGGCCAGGCTCTGCGCCTTGCTCTTCTGCTTGGTCTGAGCCTGGCACAGAGCTGGCACTTGATAAATCCACTCACCGATGGACGTGTCACTTTGAATATGCCTCCCTTGTGTTTTGAGCTTAGATGTAAAATCTATAAATAGATTAGAACTTTGATTCTTTTTCAGGTTGAGAACACTATGGATCCACTCCCTAGGAAAAATAGATACCAATGTCCCCTCTCGTAGGGAAGGAGTGGTTTTGAATCCTGGGTATTTTATGCCTTTGCTGTGTGTACTACTCAGCCTCAATGTGACTTTTTCTGAACGCTGAGCCATGTCATGAATAGGAGGCACTGGTCTGAAATTACTCAGCCTACCGCTCTGGCTCGGTTGTGCCTGCAGCTGGCGACCTCATGTCTGGCGGTGAGACTCCGACTGCATGGGGTCCCTTCATCTTTCTAAGTCTGCGTTTTCTCCTCAGTAAATGTTCAGGTGGTCTGCAAAGGTGCTTGCAGTCGACTTCCATTGCAAATGATCTGGACCCACAAGGCCTAACCCCATTTTAATTCTTAGTTTTACACCTGTTCCAATGTTTCCTCCTCTCACTACACTCAGCAGTGTGACCACTGCTTCATGAAGGTCAACTTGGGGCATAATTTCCCCCAGGTTGACACCCCATCTTGTCTCAGAACATAATGACTTTTCCCATAATGTAAATTTGCCTGTGATACTCAGTGACACTAAGCATTCCCTATTTCTAGTACAAGCGAATCTTTACTATGTGGAAATTCGTGTATCAAAATGAGTTAAAGTAACAGTTACTTTTATTAGATACATAGATGACATTCAATAGATGACAATTATAGATGACATTCTATCTGGTATTTCATGAAATAAGAGTAGCACTTTAATATGTTAGTTTATTTAAAGAAAAAAGTTCCCCAATTAGTATCTATTTGGAAAAGCCTTTATCTTCTAAAGAGGAAGATGCATAATTAAGGTTGATGATGATGATATTAAATAAATAAAAAAACACAGATTAGTCACTAATTTTTTTTTCTTTTACAAACAACATCTCAGTGGACTGTGAATGGACAGCTGAGGGTGGGGTTTTTCACCACCAAACTGGTTCCTTCAGGCTCAGAGCTGACGTTTGACTACCAGTTTCAGAGATACGGGTGAGTGTGTCTCGGTGCTGCTGCTTCTGTGGAAGGGAGCCTGTTCAGCTACAGAGAGAGACGGGGACCTGATGGGAGCTGCTGAGAGGTCACCTCTATTCCCAGCTCATGTCTATAGTGGACTTAAGTTTTGTGTTTTCCCTACTGTATGGCACTTTGGGCCGTGAAAGGATATTGTGCATGAACAGCATAATTTCCCTCTGAACTTCATACTTCATATATATTTCTAATGTAATTAAAAAATTTTAGCTATAGAAATGTCAACCAGTGTATGCGTGTAAAGAGAACAGTATAGTTCATCTCAAACTTGTTTCATCTCTGCCATATTGTACTTGGAAAAAAATTTGTTACCTGCTTTTGTTTACCACAATCAATAAGTGATGAAGTGGTAATGAATACCCCAAGCATCCACATTGTTTCATGTGCCAGTTAGATATTTTACATGTAAGTAATAGATAATTGAACTACTTCAGTAATTTTGTTCTTAGTCCAAATATGTTTATGAGCTCTTATTTTCACATATTGGTTGGTACTTTTATAAAATAAAGAAATTACTAATTAACCTCTTGGCTAGTTTTGCCTAGCTAATAAAGATTGGAAAAATAAATATTTTAAAGAGCAATTTTCAGGCATTGGATAGTATCGGGGTTTTTTTAAAAAAAGATTATATTTTATTGATTTTTCACGGAGAGGGAGAGTTAGAAACATCGATGAGAGAGAATCATCAGTCAGCTGCCTCCTGCACATCCCCCGACTGGGGATGTGTCCGCAAACAAGGTACATGCCCTTGGCTGGAATTGAACTTGGGACCCTTGAGTCCGCTCTATCCACTGAGTGAAACCAGTTAGGGCAGTATCAGGTTTTTTTGGAGTCTCAGGATAATTTTCTTTTTCTTTAGGCTTTATTGACTTCTCTTGTAATTATTATATTGTCAGCATTTTTATATGGCTTCCTTTCACATACTGACATTTTTCCGTGCTCCTTGAACAGAAAAGAAGCGCAGAAATGTTTCTGTGGGTCAGCTAATTGCCGGGGTTACCTGGGAGGGGAGAACAGAGTCAGCATTCGAGCAGCAGGAGGGAAAATGAAGAAGGAACGATCCCGTAAGAAAGATTCCGTAAGTGTTCTGGCTTTTTCCAAAGTTCACCGTAGACATTCTAAGGAAGGTAGCTTTTCTGATTGAAGTTTGAAAAGTCTGAACTACAACCAGAGAAATTCAGGATCAGGTGAGATAATCATGGAAAAGAAGAATGAGTGATTGCTGTTTTTATTTCAGGGTCACAGACATTAGAATTGGATGCGTTTGAAGTCATCTTAAAGACATGTGGGCTAATGGTTTTGGCGGCTGGGCTGGGGTGGCTAATGATTTTTTAGAGCTGGTCACCCTCCTCAGCCTAAGTAAAATGGGGTGTTTCTCTGTTAGCTCAGGGAGGCTGCTCTGCAGCCTGATCTTTCAGCTTGGTCTGTTTGTTTGGACCTCTAAAACTCGCAAGTGTTCTTAAAATCTCTGAAAACCCTCGCTGGAATGTGAGTTTTGAGAGGTAACAGGCAACCTAAGAGTGAGTGAGAAATGGTCTCCCGTGGTCTTTTCATTTAATCAGATCAGCAGGTGGTGGCCGCCTTCTTCCCCCGCTCACCCAGTCACTGCTGAGGGCAGGAGGGGTCTGTTACTTACGGGGGCTCCAACTGGGACAGCCTTTGCGGTGTTGTTTTTGTAAAGCCCCCTTCCTTCTATGAAGAGTCCTTTTTCAGAGCAGTGTTTCTTAGCCTCATAACCACCTGCGTATTTCTGGTCCCATCTCCAGGCCTGTGAATCCCAGTGGGGACCAGGAGAAGGGCCTGGAGCCAGGGAGGTTAGCTAGCATGTCCCACTGTGACCCCACTGTGCAGTTAGCTCATGCCTGGGCTTGTTAAGAGCCAACCAGAGGCCCGATGCACGGACTTTGTGCAAGGGGCTTGGCCCTTGCAGCCCGTGCTTCACCTGACGGTCATCCAGAATGTCATCCGGATGGCCATCCAGCTGCTCGCTCTACGTAGCATGTTAGCTCTTTATTACAGAGGATATGGTTAGGGTCGTAAATGAGGGGAGGAGACAGCAGCCAACATGGGGAAGTAGATAAAAGTGTAATGTTTCAAGATTATGTCATCACGCCCAAATTAATTGAAGAGAATTAATTATGAAGAAACTGAATTCTATAAGAAGACATAGATAGCAGAAAGCTTTGAAAAATGCCATTTTAAAAACGGGAACGTTTATAATAAATACCCATGTTTCTACCACCCAAAATGAAAAAAAGCTCTTCAATATTGTGTAGACTTAGTGCTTCAGCTCTATTTTAGAGAACATACAAAGTGCAACTGTAGGCCACGCACTCTTCTGAGCACTTAGCATATTAACTCGTTTAGTTCTCACAAGAATCCCTCAAATGAGGTACAGGAGAACATGGGCATTGAGGGCTCCCTCCTGCACGCCCCCTATGGGCATTGAGCCCTGACCCAGGCGTGTGCCCTGACGGAATGGAAAGGGCGACCCCGGTGCCTGGTGGATGCCGTTTGACACCAGACGCTTCCTTGCCGTGGCAGGTGGACGGAGAGCTGGAGGCGCTCATGGAGAACGGGGAGGGCCTCTCGGATAAAAACCAGGTGCTCAGCTTATCTCGGCTCATGGTCAGAATCGAGACTTTGGAACAGAAACTTACCTGTCTCAAGCTCATCCAGGTGAGCACTTTGATATTTACTAATTGTTTTCTATTTCTGGATGTGATGTGGGACATTTAAACTACACTTCAGAATAAATGAATGGAAAGGTCTAATTCTGATGAGAAGAATTTCTCTTATTTTAAAACTGGATATACGAGTTCTGCATGACGTGGAAAGCATGTATTGTTAAAAGGGCTGGAGAGTTCAGCGTCATTTAGTCTGTATTAGGTCTACTTGCTTTCTCTCTTCAACCAACTGGTGAGTTTTTGTGCAACAATTCATGACACTTGATGTGCCTTTGCTATGGTGGGTGGGTGGAGGGCTGGCCGCTCTCCCCGTGGGTATGAGTATAGCAAAGCCACTCTAACCGCAGGATCTCAAAGCAAGAAATTGTAGCAGTAATCTCGTTTACCCCAGTTTATCTTTATCATTTTAGCTTTTTCAACAAAAATGGTGAATGTAAATTTTTCTTAGTCCTTTAGAATTGGATTTCATTGTAAATAACATATTAATGTTTATATAGTTTTCTACTTTAATAAAGTAAAGGTTGACTAGATATATTTTGGGTATCAAAAAAAGATTATAATCTCTTACTTTAAAGCAATTTTTCAGTTCCACAGTTCTAGTTGAGCTGAAGTAGTTTCTAGGTTTTTTGGAATGCTATAGCCAAACGCTTTGACATTGGGCCCTCTTTAACTTTCTGTCTGGTGTGTCTCCCCTCCCCCCCACCGCCAACACCCGCCCTGCCCCCGCCGCCGCCAAAGAACACGCACTCCCCGTCGCGCCTGAAGTCCTTCCTGGAGCGCCACGGGCTGTCCCTGCTGTGGATCTGGATGGCCGAGCTGGGGGGCGGCCGGGAGAGCAACCGGAAGCTTCAGGAGGAGGTGAGCTAGCACGGCCTTTGCTGCCGCGGGAAGTGTCTGTATCTTCCCAGTGTGGCCCCAGCTGTGACCTCACATGAACTTCCTAGGAGTGAGGTTAAGGGAACTGGGGGAGCAAGATGTAATAGCATAGTTAAGTGAAAAATCCATTTGTTGCTAAAACCATACTTTGTTATGTTGTTTTTCTTTATACGTTTGTATTGATTTCAGAGAGGAAGGGAGAGAGAGATGGAGACATCGATGATGAGAGACAATTATTGATCAGCTGCCTCCTGCACACCCTCTACTGGAGATCAAGCCTGCAACCCTGGCATGTGCCCTTGACGGAATCGAACTTGGACCCTTCAGTCTGCAGGCTGATGCCCTATCCACTGAGCCACACCAGACAGGGCACTAAAACCATAGTTTTAAAAGAGGAACCATATGAACTCATTTCTGGGGCCCTACGAAAATTAGTGCAGAACTGAATTCTGGATGACAAGCGTAAGAACAGTTTGAGGAGTAAATGAGTGCTTTAGAAGATGTAGGTAAATGTACGTTGGTAGCATTGTTAGTGGGGTTGTGATTTATACCTTCCCGTGAAATAAATAATATATCTAATGTGGTTTAAATGTAGTTTCATTTAATCATAATTAAAAGTGGGCAAATAAGTGGTTATTTTGCCTTCATTCTTCTCCCATGAGATTTTTAAAAAATTTATTAAAGTATTATATGTGTACATAGCTTACCATTGTGGCTACCCCCCCCCACCTCCCACACATGCCCTCCCTCCCCAGAGACCCGTGCTCGTTGGTTGTACTTACATGCATGCATACCAGTCCCTCGGTTGATCTCCCATCTCCCCCAGGTCCCCCCCCACCCCCGTCACTTGACAGTCTGCTTGTTTTACGGTGACTATCTCAGGACCACACGAATAGAATCCGCTCCTCCTCTGGTGTACACACACACACACACACACACACACACACACACACCCCGGGTCCCACCACTTCCCCGGGGCACACGGCTCTCCCAGGGCACATGGCCCCCTGGCTTCTCCCATGAGATTTGACTGGAAGTAGAAGTTGGGGAGACCTCAGGGTTTTGGTAGAACCGCAGTGCAGGGTGTACTTGGGGGTAGTTTTTTCTGGGTTTACCAAAGGCTGAAGAGGGAGGTACTTGCAGTTTGTGTTTCTCTGTGAGAATCACTTAACTCCCGTGGTTGCTTAGTCCCCCTCTGTGTCACAGTCACTTCGGGAACTTTTTACTAACAGATCCCCGAGGTGCCAAAACCGGTGTGGCTCAGAGGATAGAGCGTCAGCCTGCGGACTGAAGGGTCCCGGGTTCGATTCCGGTCAAGGGCATGTACCTTGGTTGCGGGCACATCCCTGGGGTGGGTGTGTGTGTGTGCAGGAGGCAGCTGATCGATGTTTCTAACTATCTCTTCTCTCTTCCTCTCTGTAAAAACTCAGTAAACTATATTTAAAAAAAAAAAAAAAAAAAAAAAGATGCCCGAGGTGATGTCTGGGTGTTTAAATATTTTTAAAAATCTAACCAGGCGGGAGTATTAATATGATCACTCCTATTTGATGTTGTGAGCAGTCACCTCCTGTACATGTTATTTTTGCTGATGAGTCTTAAAGTTTTCCTTCCCTTTGATAGATAAATGTTATTATGACATTTGAATCCTCTTGTGATTATAGAGACTGGGTCTTAATTTTAATAAGACAGAAAAAAACAAAGAACAAACCAAAAACCCCACTGCTCCTGCAGAAATGATCTGGCCCCATCCAGCGGTTTGAAAGTCAGGTGTACAAAGTGATGTGATTTTTTTTATTGTGTTTTAATCAGATTATAAAGACTTTGGAACACTTACCTATTCCTACCAAAAATATGTTGGAAGAAAGCAAAGTACTTCCAATCATCCAGCGCTGGTCTCAGACCAAGACTGCCGTTCCTCAGTTGAGCGAAGGAGATGGGTATTCCAGTGAGAACACGTCCCGGGCTCACACCCCGCTCAACACCCCCGATCCGTCCGCCAAGCTGAGCGCTGACGCCGACACCGACACCCCCAAGAAGCTCGTGTTCCGCAGACTTAAAATCATAAGCGAAAACAGCATGGACAGTGCCACCTCGGATGCCACCAGCGAGCTGGAGGGCAAAGACGGCAAGGAGGACCCGGAGCCGTTGGAAGCCCTCCCTGGGGAGGAGGAGGAGGAGGCACAGTCACAGCCGCTGCCCGAGCCCAAAGCTGACGGGGAGGCTGCTGGGGAGGCCAGCAAGCTGCCCACCCCCGACCCCGAGGCCGACGTGGAGCCGGAGCCGAAGGAGAGCAGCGGTGCGAAGCTGGAGGAGCATGTGGCCGGGGAAACGCCGTCCCAGGACGAAGAGGAGGGGGTGTCCGACGTGGAGAGCGAGCGGAGCCAGGAGCCGCCGGACAAGACCGTCGACATCAGTGATCTGGCCACCAAGCTCCTGGATAGTTGGAAAGACCTAAAGGTAAGAAAAACTTGGTTCATTTTAACCTGAACTACTTAAGCTTAGAGTTGCACAAACTTCAAGTAGAATTATCTACTTTAGCTATACATGCATTTTTGAGAAATGGCTACCAGTTAATTATAAATGTCTCAAAACATACTTTAAACCTTGGCAAGAGATATACCAGCTAAACTAATATACAAATATCCCTTTTTCCTCAGTTAGAGAAGTGTGACACAACAGGGAATTTAGTCATTCTAGTGCTCTTTACAGTGAGAACAAAAACAAAAAATCCTTTGAGTAACTAATGTGTGGTTCTACATTTGAAAATTCTCTGTAGAATTCTATGGAAGAAAACAAAGAATGTTTAAATTAATTGGAAATTAATTTGTTGGATTGACTGAAAATTAATTAAAATAAAAAATTAACTAGAAAGTCAAGGTAGTTTCTGTTCCAGTAAAACAACTTTATATGGAGCAGTGCTAGTGGGTATTCCGCTCCAGTGTTGTGTCTGAAATATCAAATGCCTATTTCTTTGGACAAAAGATGCTACCTAGAGGACAACCAGAGGCGGGGAAGCCTTGCACTTAGTACGGACATCATCTCCCGCTAAAGAACGGAGCAAGGTGGCCGTGTTTGCTTCGCAGCAAACCCAGCCTGGCTCTTGGGTAAACATGTGACAGGATGAGCCTGAGAGCTGTGGAGCCAAGTCCTCTACGTCTTGGACCCACGTCTTGGGTCCCGTGGGAACAGTGTACATTCCAGCTTCTGGTTCTCTGTTCCTCCTCTCTAATACCAGAGGGGAAGCAACAGGCAAACGGCACCGTTCGTTTGCAGCGAGATGGAAACCTGAGTCCTCCCTGTGCCAGCTACAACCACAGAGCTCATCAATGAGACCCCGTGGTGTGAGCCGTCACGGAACTGGCCTTACACTGAGCAGAATGAGGGCGCGGTGTTTGTGCTATTTTCGGCTTTTGCATTTTGTGTCAAGACCCTTCAATAGTATGGTGTGGGTTCAGCTCACCCATCTGAGCTCTTCCCTCACTGTCAGTTCACTGTAAACTGAGCCTTAGGAAATCGGACCTTTTTATAAATCCAAAAGGAAGGGTTCATAATAAATCTGCTCAGTACACCGCCTGTGAACTACAAGAATTGTAACTGTAATTAATTGAAAGATGCTGCGTCAGTCGCTTGGGGACCTTTATTTAAGACCTGCTTTCGTTTTATTCTTCCCTGCAGTCGTGTTTGTGCTAGACACTGCTAGGAGAGCCTGTGCTCTGGCTGGCTTGTAGGGAGCCGGAGATGGGGACAGGCACGCTGGTGAGCATAGGAAAGGCCTTATAGACAGTGTCACAGGGAGAGAACGGAGTTGTAGACCCAGCAGTTCACCTTTGCCTGAGAAGTCTCCGGTTGATGTAACTTTAAAAATAATTAAAAAAAAAAAAAAAAAAACACAAAAAAACATGATCATCGTATTTCCTTAAAACCCTGTCTCTTCTTAAAATCTGGAGGAAGTGAATATTTTTATTTCTCTATACTGTAGGTTTTTTTTTTTTATTGTAATGGTATGAATTATTCTCTGGGATTTCCTTAACCCAGTTAGAGGTAATGTCTTTTAAAATCACGTTCTAGACATACATTTTGAGTCCTACAAAATTGTTCCTGCCCCTGCTTACAATCTTCCCCACATTTACCTAAAATACCAAAGGAGTTGCACAGTGCTGTGTAGCTTGATGGTCCTCTTGAGGTTTAAAATTTTATTTGCACTTAAAATATATCCTCCTTACTCTTTCTACTTTGGGTTTATCCCAATTCTTAGCATTAAGGAAGCCATTAAATAAAGGCTCTTTCTTCAAACTTCAGTTTGCTCTGGAATCATTACCCATCTGGAATTGCGCTGCTGAGACATGTTTTTGCTTGACTGAACTGTGATGTTTTGTTATACATTGGTGCCAGGGTTCTTAATTCATCTATTCTATATTAACATTCACAATGTTCTAATTTCAAAACTGGTTATGGTTGCCTTTAAAACATGTTCTTTAGCTAGCATCTAGCAAGAACTCTGAAGCCAGGAACCCATGGTGTGAACATTGTAGAGAACACAGTGACTCGATGTGATGACTGAGCAGTATGTCCTGCTACCCGGCCTTGAAAGAGTTAACTACTTCTGTCTGACTTCACCTATGTGTCCAAGCAGAAAGTGGACCTTGGCAGAAAAGAAAAGGTCTTACTCAGCCAGTCGTTGTTAGGCACCTATTGCCACGCACCTTGTTAGTTGCTGATGTTAATGCCAAGACCATACTGAAAAGCCTTGTCTGAGGCTGTGGTTATGTTAGCCACTCCTAGCTTCCCTGACCCGGGCCACGCTCACGTGGGGGGGTGTGAGTCCCGCTCGGCCTGCACCCTGGATGGAGTGAAGAACGGAAAGCAGTTGCTTCAGATTCCTTAGTCCTGGTTTTGCTATGAAGGCAGACTGTAGGGATCATCAACAAGTGAGAGGGCGGGAGGGACGGGAATGAAGCTCATGACTTACTCTTTGTCCTCCCAGATCTGATGATGATCCCTCTTGTAACTTGAACCATTTCCATCTAGCTTCTCAGGGCAGCAAGGAGCTTGTTAACATCACCAGCTGACCATGTGTCTCCTTTTCTCAACTCCATTTTCAACTCCGTGCTGAAGAAAAACGAGAACCTAGCGTGCATTCTGTGAAGAAGCAGGAAGAAGGTTGGGAAGTTGGATGATGCATGAAAAGTATAATAGGTGAAAAGAGGACAGAGGTGGTTAACTCATGGCGCCGGCGTTATTTTGGTGTGTCCATTGCCGACAATGGATGTCGTACTGGGAAAATCCCGACTCCTGGCGAGAAAGGATTAAGTGAGCTGCTTTTCTGTGCCTCATACACAGGACCACTGCCTGCCGTGGCCCCTCGAGGCTCACACGTTCTGACTCCTAAAGCAAACCCGAACGAGAAACATCCTCTAGCACACGGCTGCACATCGCATGCCTTCACGTTCACACGCACACTCACTGGGTTACGTTTTCAGCAGAGACGTGTACACCTATTCTGTTCACAGAAGGAGTTGTTGTACATCACCCCTCATGCTGAAAATACACCCTACACTTCACAGGGCAAAACAGCTGGTTATAAGTGTGATTAGCTGTAACCTTGACTGGAAAAGCTTCCTTCATTTGGATCGTAAGACAAAGAGGTAAGGTTCCTGTGAATTTGGCAGCTTCAGTTGCAATTAAACACCCAAGAGATCGTGATGGCTATTGATTCCAGAGCCAGAGCCGCCTTGTAGCCTCTCCTTAAAATGAATTCTGGGTAGTTACAGTTACACCTGGATTAGATGATTTAAGGACAACATTCTATAACGTGCTAAGTTGGACTCTTCTTAATGGCCATTCTCATTCTTACCTTTCATCTTTATTTCCAGATAGTATCTTTAACTCAAACATTATTTTCCTAGGAATTTAAGCATTAAACTCTCTATAGAAATAACATGGACTTATCCAACTAAAAGTGAGTTACTGCTTGAAATTTTGATCTGTAACTAATATTCTTTGTGAAATCTGCAATGCAACATTTCAAAATGAAATTTTGTGCCCTGAATTTTTGTAATTTTAAAATCCTTGAGAGTATTCTATGTTCATAAAGATCAATATTACTTATCCTCATATTTAAAATGTATAATTGCCCCCAAGAACACTCTGTGAGATCCTGGTTCCTTGGTAAGAGGTAAATGTGGCCCTAAACTCACTAGTCGTCCTTCTTGTTATTCCTGGGTAAATACTTGCATCCAAGTTGCAGGTTGGGCATCTGCCCCACTGCCTGTTTTTGCAAATAAATATATTTTTTTGTTTTTTGTGTGTTTGTTTGTTTTCAACAGCCACGTTTGTTCGTGTACATATGGCCTGTGGCTGCTTTTTCATGCAGTGGTAGAGCTGAGTAGTTGGTTCAGTGCCTGTGGGTGACCAGCAAAACCCAAAATATTTACTGTCTTGTACTTTGCAGAATAAGTTTGCCAACACCTGATCTAAACAATAAAGCACAGAATGTGGTTGCTCTAAACATTCTGATACTGAATGAAGTCATTTTGACAATTTATTCTTTTGGGTGAGCTCTTAATTCTGCCTCCCTAAAGACATTATGATCATGTTTGTATAACCATGAAGTTAAAAAAAGTCTTGACACACTATTTAGGAAAAGTTACTTTATTTGGATGTCAGACTATCTGAGAAGTGGGGAACTACTATATACAGTACTAGGGGCCCAATGCACGAATTCGTGCACCTTGAAAGGAACTGTGGGCCTCGGCTGCGGTAGGCACGGGGGCGGGTATTGGCCCATCCTCCACGCCCCTGCCAGCCCCTCCCACCGCAGCCCCCAGTCCCTTACCTGCCGGCAGCCCCGCTCTCCCCACTGCCACTCCCACGTGTGCCGGCACCAGCAGTGGGTGCGAGCGGTGGCTCTGGCGCAGGTTGAATGCCACTGGGCAGGACCACGGTGCGTGGAAGCAAAGAATTTTCAGTAATCACCGGGGCTCACCCGATGACAGCACCCGGTGCCGTGCCCTGGTCTGCCCACCACCCCCTTGCTCCACCGTCCCGCCATGGCCAGCACCCACCATGCTCCAGCCTGGTGGTCAGAACACGTCATAGGGACTGGTGGTTCTACCTTTCGGTCTATTTGCATGTTAGCCTTTTATTATATAGGGTAGGATTACTGGTCTGGAAGAGACTTTTCAGCAGTATTGGTTTTCCTTCAGGCCAATGACTAAGTTAGTTGGAAATGAGAATTTTTGAATATAGATAAGTTGGTGAAATTTAGCTTTATATGTAATCATAATTTAAAAAATACAAATTTTCCTTCTGGAATGTTCTTGTGATTTTAGACATACAGGAAAACTGCAGGCATAGCTTTGTATATGTATTCTGCATGTAATACACATTTTAGTGACAAAGGCAGGAAAAAAACTCAGCTTAAAATTATTTTAAAATTTGATCTTTATATACATTTTATTCATTTTTCTCTAATATTTTATTGATTTTTTTACAGAGAGGAAGAGAGAGGGATAGAGAGTTAGAAACATCAATGAGAGAGAATCATCGATCAGCTGCCTCTTGCACACCCCCTACTGGGGAGGTGCCCGCAACCAAGGTACATGCCCCTGACCGGAATCGAACCTGGGACCTTTCAGTCTGTAGGCCGATGCTCTACTCACTGAGTCAAACCGATTTCACCTCTTCTTTTTTTTTTTAACTTGAAAAATTGTTAAGCCCTTCATCCAGATCCCCAATTTAACATCTTACCAAATTTGTCATGTTGTTTTTTTCTTTAAAATTTTAACTTCTAAAGAGGTAAGTTTTACAGATGGACAGCTACTGCCCCTAGATGTTCCAGTGTGTGTTTCATAAAAACAAGGGCTGCTTCTACACGACTTCAGTAAACATACCAAAATCAGCAAGTTACAGAGGCACAGCACCAGTCTGTAACCAGCAGCCTCACTCAGATTTGCTGGTTGTGCGCGTCATGATCTCTAGCGAAAAGGAAAGGAGAAGACCCCATTCCAGGACCCTCCTGAGATCAGCACTCACATCGAATCCTACGATGTCAGTACCCTTCCATTGGGAACAGTCCCTCCGTCTTCCCTGTCTTTCACAGACTTCACATTTTTTAATACTTTTCCATTTCTTAGGATATTTCTAAATTCTGGCCTGTTAGGTTTTCTTTGGTTTGGGTTTGGGTTGTGCATTTTTGGCCAGGATACAGGCGTGTCTGTCACCGATGTTGCTTTGTCCGCTCCTGGCACTGTCATCGTGGGTAGCTTGGTTGAAGTGATGTCTGCCGTGGCCTCCAGAGTAAAGTTATGTTTGTCCCTTAGAAGCACCTTCGGAAACACGTAAACGTTCTCTTTTCCATCACGTGTCTCCGTTAGTTTCACCATCAGTGAATGTGGCCGAATCGGATGGTGGTTTCTAACCCATCGTTTCTTTTCCTTCTTTGGTTGTTGGTGCCGTTCTTTTGTAAGCAAGAGCTTCCCCTGCTCTCCCACTTAGTTCTTTATTCCTTGAAAATATCAGTTTAGACTCATGGGTTCTTGTTTTTATTCAGTGATTTGTGGTCCACTAGTTCTATTATTTATTCAGTGCTTAAATTGTCCTTGGAGTCACTGCTACCGGGACGTCACTGTCAGCAGACTGCAAACAATACGTGTGTGTGTGTGTGTGTGTGTGTGTGTGTGTAAAAAGGAGAGTGTGTATCCATGGAGTACTTGACCTTGCGATCGTTTCTCTCGCCTTTGCTTCTGTTACCCTGACGCCGCACCTCCTGAGGCAGCTGCGTCTCGGCTGTGGCCTCACTGACTACCATTCCCGCCTGTCCCTAAGGACACCCGAGTTTCTTTGGCGTACACGTGAAATAGGTCCTATGGTCTCCTCTTTGCCATTTTTAATTTAGGTTCTAATTTCTCTGTTGATTAAGGTATCACATGTTTGTCCTCATCCCATTCCCATCCCAAACCCCTCCCCACACATGCCCCCATCCCCCTTGTCGTTTCTTAAGACTATTTTAACAGCCTCCTGTTTGTCCTTCTTGCTCCCATTCTTTCCCCCTTTATATTATCCTTCACTAGAGGCCCAGTGCATGAGGTTAGTGCTCTGGGGTGGCCCCTCGGCCCAGCCTGCGTCGGGACCCCTGGTGGGAGAGGCCCTGGACCCGCAGTCAGACCTCCCTCTTGCAGGCTCTTGTGCTCCTTACCAACCGCCCGCCCGCAGCAGAGGTGCGAGAGGCACCGCCACCGCCACCGCGCCAGCCCCTGAGCCTGGCTTCTGGCTGAGTGGCAGCTCCTGTGTTGAGCATCTGCCTCCTGGTGGTCAGTGCGTGTCATAGCGACTGGTTTTGCCTTCTGGGCGATGTATATATTATACTTTTATTATATAGGTTCATGCTTTAGTGTTATCTTTTTAAAAACACAGATGTGGCCAATAATAGGAATCTCTAGTAGCGTCACAGAAACTCCCGTGGCTGAAAGAACAATGCCTGGAAGTGTCCCAGGCACTAAAAAGTAGGGGAGGCACTTCTGAGTTTATCTAACCTTCTTGCCCAATATTTCCACTTAAAACACGCAGTGCGAGGAGTCACATCCGACACACAGGTGGGGAAAAGTAGGTTTCCTTCCTTCTTCCTTTGCTCGGGGTGGCAGTGGCAGTTCACCGTTTGCCGTGCTCTGTCCTTGCTGATGCTCTGCCGTGGAAGTGATCTCACGGTGACTGGAGCTACTGCGTAGGTTCTCCTTGCCCCTCGGGGCAAGGGCCAGTTTTTAAAAAAATGTTTTTTATTTATTTTATTACAGAGAGGAAGGGAGAGGGATAGAGAGCTAGAAACATCAATGACAGAGAAACATCGACCAGAGAAACATCGACCAGCACACCCCCCACTGGGGATGTGCCCACAACCAAGGTACATGCCCTTGACTGGAATCGAACCTGGGACCTTTCAGTCTGCAGACTGATGCTCTATCCACTGAGCCAAACCGGTTTCGGCTGCCAAATTGTTCTTCATAGTTTTACCAGTCTTATTCTCATCAGTAATGTATACTCATGAGAGTACCTAGTCTGCCAAACACAATTATGTGACTACTTTAGTCAGACTGATAGGCAAAAGTGAAGTATTATTGTAGTTTTAATTTGCATTTTTCTTAATGCATGAACGTCTTCACATTTGTATTTTTTAAGAACTGTGTCCGTATTCTTTGCCCATTTATCTGAGCTGCTTAAAACGAACGCTGAAACTTGCCACTTTTCCTTTCTTGAGTGCCCAGCTCTCTGGAGGTCGAAGATGTCTCCTCCGGGTTTTATAAATAAAACTATTGTCCTCTGCCTCTTCTCTCCCCCTCCGCTCCCCTCTCCTGGGTGGGATTTTATGAAACCTCCACACCTGTCTGTTACCTTCTAAGTTGTTCCCCTGGTCCCATCTCAGGACCTCTGTGACGTAAGGAGATAGCCCTTCTCCCACTACTGGTAACACAGAGAGGAAGTCACCGACTGCTGCTTTCTAGGTAAATGATGACAACAGTTTGACAGGCCTTTCTGTTCAGGGAAGGAAATCCTGATTATAGAGTCATTACCACTGAAAGTCTTCTCACAGAATTTAATTTTGTTAATTGAGAGAATGGATTTTTAGTCTTTGTGCTAGTGTGTAGGATTATAAATCAGGTATAGGGCAGAGTCATATATATTACCCAAAGAAGCACTTTCATTTCTCTAGATCAAGTGTAGGCAATTTCATAGATACAGTATTTTTGTGTATGTGTGAATTATCAAACAAAAAAATAAACATGAAAGAATGCATGGAATAGAATAAAGTACTTAAAAACACACACATTCTGTACCAGATAATTAATATTCTTAGGGAAAAAAAGATACTATAGATGAGTTTATATCCTTTTTATTCTTCCACTGTCGTGTTTTTAATATTGATTTTAGGGAGGAAGGCGGGGAGAGAGACATCAGTGATGAGAGAGCATCATCGATCGGCTGCCTCCTACACACCATCGAGCCCACAACCTGGGCATGTGCCCTGACAGAACGGAACGGTGACCTCCTGGTTTGTAGGTTAACAGCTTACCACTGAGCAACACTGGTTCACTGTCATTTTTTAGGCCTTGGACTTGGAATAAACACGTGTTCAGTCTTCCACGTTTGTATTTCCCACCCCTTTCTGTGTATAACTCGGTCACCCTTCAAGGCAAGCCAACTGCATTTCCTTCCGGAGGCTCTTCCCAGGCCTCTCCAGGCTCAGACAGGGTCAGTACATTGCCCTTACCGTTCATACGTACCTGTTATACTTCCTCCGTTTCCTGAACGCTCATGGCGTAATGCCAATTGTGGCTAAGAGTGTGTGTGTGCTTTGGACAGAGCTGAATCGAAGTCTGGATGTTAGGTCCAATATATAACTCACTTTGTCACCGTCTGACCTGCGGTAGTTAGCCTCCCGGGCCCATTATGGAACGTACTGTGAGCGAGGGTGAGAGTGCAGTCAGAGGGTAAGGCGCAACAGGAAGTGTCCTCCATGTTTATTAGTCCGAGAGTCCTTGGTGACAGGCCCTGGTGTGCATCTCCGATGTCCAAAACCCACGAGACCCTTTGTGTCTGCTGTTAGCACAGAGTTGTTGCTTAAACAGTTGTTCTGTGAGTGAGCCAATCGTGTTTCCACAAATAGCATCTCCACCTGCAGTTAAACACTTTTACAAAAGGAATGTTGTGTGCATTGGTGTCTCACGAGTCTATTAATGATTTGGTGCTTATTGAACAACATCTGAAAGTTGACTTTAAAGCCTTTGAACAGGAGTGATTGGTCAATATAGACTGCTCTAAGCATTGAAAAGGGTTTAAAATGTTGCACACACACACTTACTTGTCCGACTCTGGAAATATGTAATATTTGTGGTTATACGTGAGGCCTGTAGATAGTGTCCTTACCAGCAATGAAAGAGAATCCTTTATAATAAAAGCTTAACATGCTAATGGTTGGCCATTCAATCAATCAAAGTGTAATGTGCTGATGATTGCTAAGGCCGCTCAACCGCTTGCTATGATGTGCACTGACCACCAGTGGGCAGACACTCTGAACAGTAGGTTAGCTTGCTGCTGGGGTCCAGCCAATTGGGACTGAGCGAGACCCCAGACAGGCCGGACACGCCCTGGAGCCTTCTTGCAGTCCCTCCCCCGATGGCCAACCTTTCACGTCCCTCCCCGGCCCCAGTCATGCACCAGTGGGGTCCCTCGGCCTGGCCTGCACCTTTTTGCAATCTTGGACCCCTCGGGATGACAGAGACCCCACTGGTGCACAAATTCATGCATTGAGCCTCTAGTGATGGTATAAGCTTAGTGACAAGAAAAAAGCACGAGATATGTAATACTTTTGAATTTGGTTAGCAAAGTGTGGTTGATTTATACAAATTAGAAGTAGTATTTCACTTGTCCACTCAACAATTAATTGCTGTGTCTGGCCCAGTTCTTGATCCTAGAGATACAGCAAAGCATAAGATGACCCTGACCCTAAGGAATGACAGCTGAGTGTCTGTGAGTATGTGTGCGAGGGGGAGCCTCACCTCGGCCCCACAGAAATAAGATGGCGATGTGCAGAGTGTCAGTTGGAGTGGGGACCGCCCAGGCCCCTTTGAGGGCAGGGTTCACCCGCACCCAGGCCCCTGGCTCCCCGCTCACGTTCTTCAGCCCGATGCCGCCTCGTGCGCGGGGTTTTTTAAAAAGTAAAGCGACTACAGAAAAGGTTGAAGTAAAGGAAGCCGACTCCAATAAATACTTTCTGCAGGGGATTCAGTAGCCTGTTGGTGTGACGTTCCTACAGACATCCAGTCCTATCGGCTGTTGCTGCTGCCTTTTCACATGGCTGCTGCTTCCTCGGCTCTCAATACTGTGGGACTTTGGAAAAACAGGGTGGCATTTTCAGGGCTTCAAAGTAAATAATCTGAGTTCCCATTTTTAATTTTATATGCAATGCCCTCGTTTGGCTCAGTGGATAGTGTCAGCCCAGGACTGAAGTGTCTCAGGTTTGGTTCTGGTCAAGGGCACATAACCTCCATTGCAGGGTCAGTTCCTGGCCCCGGTCCGGTACACGTAGGAGGCAACCAATAGATGTGTCTCCTTCATGTCAATGTTTCTCTCTCTCTTCGATGCCCCCTCCCCCCTCTCTAAAAATCAATGGGAAATTCCTCCTGAGAAGATTAACAAAGAATAAAATAAATGTTATCTGCAACTTTGACTACATGTAAAGGAGGACCAAGCTAGTAACTACGTGCTCAGGTGGATGTTGGTAGGACTTGTCCTGCATGGTGCTGGGCACACACTGATAACTACTCTTGGCCACTCTCACCCTCTGTGGACGTCGGAATGCGTTTCCTCCTTATCGGCTGCTGAGACTTGGAATGGAATGAAGAGGACAGCTTTGAGCCCTGGAGGTGTGGCTCCGTTGGCTGAGCGTCATCACATGCCCAGGTTTCTGGTTGATACCTGGTCAGGGTTCATATGGGAGGCGATGGATCAATGTGTGTGGGTCTCTCTCTCTCTCTCCCTTCCATTCCCTCTCTCTCTCTCTAAAAAAAAATAATAATAAATCAGTAAAAACATTTTAAAATAATAAACTGTATATTTGAGGAGTGTATCCTCTGATAAGTAATGGCCACCACAAAATGGGCCCCAGCTTGAGGTCTGTGTAATAAATGACTATAAACATTTGTAATGCCAAGACCTCATGCAAAAGACCCTAAGTAGGTTAATTGTGTTATTCTTAGTTAACACAGACATCACCTTTCATGAATGATCGTGCTACGTTTTGGAATGCCTGTTTTCCCCTGGAGTTGGGTTGGTGCTGATGAGTGGCTTTGTTGCTTTTTCTGCGGAGGGGAGGCGGAGTCAGACAGAGCCAGGTGTCAGCTCCGTTCTCCTGTCTTTGTCCCGATTCAGTGTCAGGCAGGCACCACGCTGGGCAGAGGGGCAGGTGGGGTGCCCTCAGCAGAGGCAGCCCACGAGGGGCCAGGGGCTCTGAGCTGAGGGTGGGCATGCTTGCTTCGTAGTTCTCTCTCTCAGATTCTCTTGTGAGCAGTGAGTGACGGCTACTAGGAGGCCAGTGGTTCTCAACCTTCTCGAGGGTCCAGAAGCATCTGGGAGCTTCTTAGAAATACAGATGCCAGGGACCCATGCTCACAGTTTTAGAATCGAGAAGCGTTTCCTGGATGGTCTGCGTGTGTGGCCAGGTGGAGGCTCAGCACAGAGATCTCTGGTCCGTGTGGCCCACATCCGTCACGTTCATGGCAGCCTAACCTGTATCTGTTAGTGTGGGCTGTCTCTCGTTTCCTACAGCCACTCCTGGAATCAACCATCAAAGTGGGGAGAGTTCTTTGGTGTGTGTTTTTTTAAGAGTACAATTCCTTTAAGAATGGAATTACGGGTCATACAGCTACGTTCACTACTATGAGGTCACTCCAAGGGGAAGGTGTTGTATGGTGTGCCATTGGGAATACGAGGTGGGCCGTTTCCCACTTACCAAGGTGACAGGTAGGAAGTGTGCCGGGCGCTCCTCGAGGGGCCAGAACAGGCAGGGCCGTCGGAGACATGTAGCAGGAAGGTGTCTAAGGCCTCAAACACCCCACTCTCTCAATGATCTAATGTTGCTTTCCTTTTTTTTTTTTTTTAATCCTCCCCCAAGGATATTTTTTCCATTGATTTTTAGAGAGTGAAAGAGAAGGAGGCAGA
Source organism: Vespertilio murinus (assembly GCA_963924515.1). Taxonomy (NCBI): domain Eukaryota; kingdom Metazoa; phylum Chordata; class Mammalia; order Chiroptera; family Vespertilionidae; genus Vespertilio; species Vespertilio murinus. The sequence goes on along the minus strand of OZ004715.1, from coordinate 290,890 downwards.
GAGAGGGAGAGAGAGAGAAAACAAACAAACAAACATTGATACTAGAGATGTGAGAGGAGCACACGGATGGTTGCCTCCTGAGTACATCCTGGCCGAGCTGGGGATGAGTCTGCATCCCAGGTATGTGCCCTTGACCGGGAATCCAGCCAGAGCAGCACCAACCAGTCACCTTTCCTTTTCAAACAACAGCAGTATGAAAGTAGACACTACGTTTGGCCATTAGCCAAGTTGCTTTTGCATTTATAAGAAAATAAGGTAGCCGAAACCGGTTTGGCTCAGTGGTAGAGCGTCGGTCTGCGGACTGAAAGGTCCCAGGTTCGATTCCGGTCAAGGGCATGTACCTTGGCTGCGGGCACATCCCCGGTAGGGGGTGTGCAAGAGGCAGCTGGTTGATGTTTCTCATCGACATTTCTAACTCTATCTCTCTCCCTTCCTCTCTGTAAAATATCAATGAAAAATATTTGTAAAAAATTAAAAAAAGAAAGAAAATAAGGTAGATAGCAGGAATTACGTTCACACGCATGACATGTCTAAGTGTTTTTCACATGGTCACTCCTAACTTCTTGAAGTAGGGGTGGAAGTGCGGTGTCTGGATTGTTCTTAGGAGTAATCTCAATAGAGGAACTATAGGCGACTAAGCTTGTATATGTAGGAAGCACACGGGAATTACCAGGAGGTGTGCTTATATCAGAAGGAAGATGCCTTGTTACTCTGTGTGACTTGACTAATGACGTCATACAGGCCTTGTAGATGGTGAATGTGTTTTCTTGTGCTGGGTCTTCACTTGCTCTTAAGGGACTGGGATATGTTCTTATGTGAAGCCAGAGTAAGCCCAGTTTTGGGAGAAATGAAACACCAGCCTGATTGTTCCACGTTGTTGCCGTGTAAAATCATGCGCTTCCGAGCGGTCACATTCCCAGCCCGCGCTGACAGCCCTCTCTGGTGTGCTTTCTTACAGGAGGTCTATCGGATTCCAAAGAAAAGCCAGGCGGAAAAGGAGAGCACAGGTGAGTGTGCTCGGGGACCCTCCTCGCTTCCCAGACCTCTGGAATGTGCGGAGGTCACGGGTAAGCACTTGAGTAGCTGAGTAGTTCTGTTTTTGAAACCACACAGTATGTAGGTAAGTGGACTATGTGGTGTAAACAGGTTTGTGAACTTGTAATTTTATGCTTGTTTGTTTTGCTTTGGTTTTTAAAAAAAACAAAAAAACCACACACATATTTTTGTTGATGTTTTAAAGAGAGGAAGGGAAAGGTGTAGAGAGTTAGAAACATATCAGCTGCCTCCTGCACACCCCCCTACTGGGGATGTACCCACAACCAAGGTACATGCCCTTGACGGGAATCAAATCTGGGACCCTTCAGTCCGCAGGCCGACGCTCTATCTACTGAACCACACCGGTTAGGGCTAATTTTACACTTTCTTAGTAAATTTTTGCAAAAGGAGATGTCTCTGTATTGTTGTTATTATTGTTGTTGGTTTCCTTGAAGTCATGGCCCTTAGTAGTCTTTCTTTCAGGCGTTTGTTCCTTTAGATCATACATTCTGTGTGTGTGTGTGCGTGTGTTACTGATTTCAGAAAGGAAGGGAGAGGGAGACAGATAGAAACATCAATGATGAGAGAGAATTATTGATCAGCTGCCTCCTGCCCCCCCTCTACTGGGGATTGAACCTGAAACCCAGGCATATGCCCTTGACCAAAATTGAACCTGGGACCTTTTCAGTCTGCAGGTGATGCTCTATCCACTGAGCCAAACGGGATAGGGCTGAAGATTCTTGTATTGGTTTAGTAAAATTTGTCTAATCCTATTTTTAACTAAAGAGACATTCCTGCCCTAGTCAGTTTGGCTTAGTGGGTAGAACGTTGGCCTGTGAACTGAAAGGTCCCAGGTTTGATTCTGGCCAAGGGCACATGCCCGGGTTGTGGGCTGGATCCCCAGTGGGGGCGTGCAGGAGGCAGCGGATCCACCATGATTCTCTCTCATCACGGGTGTTTCTATCTCTCCCTCCCTCTCCCTTCCTCTCTGAAATCAAAGTATATTTTAAAAAAATAATAAGTAGACATTTCCTTTTGAGGCTTTTATGCTAGGCTGCTCTTCTGCAAATTATAAATACGTGGAGTTACAGGGCAGTAGATGGCGTTCACATCTGCACTGACGAGCAGCCTTCCCTGTAAAGGTCCGGAGCGTCCTGATGACTGTGTCCCCAGGACCTGCTGGAGCTGCGGAGGCTCGGCCCTCACGTGGTGGGACGCAGAGGGGGCCTTCACAGAAGGCTTTCAGGAAGCGAGGGCCGGAGGAGTGCGTGCACCCGTTTGTTGGGTAGAAATTTATTACACGGTCGGTGCATCTGATGGAGAAACGGCTCCCAGTAAGTTGTTTAATCCTTTCCCCTAGTGGCTGAACGAGGAAGGGACGCTGCTGTCTTCAGAGATCAAACTGCTGCCCCAAAGACTCCCAACCGGTCAAGAGAGAGAGACACGGACAAGCAACCTCAGAATAAAGAGAAGCGGAAGCGAAGGGGCTCCCTCTCGCCGCCCTCCTCGGCCTATGAGCGAGGCACCAAGAGGCCCGAGGACAGGTGCGTGCAGAGTGCTCACACTGGTTCGGGCCCCACGGGCTGGTGGGATAAGCACGTTGGCCTGGAGAGTGTGACCCTTCAGGAATGTGAGGCCGCCTCTTGGCGTTAGTGTGAGCTGTGAAGACAGAGTGGGTTCTGGCGCTTGAGTGGCTTCCGCGTGGTGACATTCACAGCCTATTTGAGGAGCCAAAGCCTTGTTCTCCGGGGGCGGGGGTGGGGGGACGGCGGGGAGGGACGGGGGAGGAGGTTCTTCCCGTCAGAGCGTTCCCGGTGGCTGCCCCCCGCATCCACGTGCCGATGGATCCCTGTGCCCTCGGCTCGGTCCCGTCTGGGCTGCGCGTAGGAAAGGCCACCTGGTCACCGCCAGGGACTCGAACCCTCACCCGGAGCATTCCTTAGGAAGACTGGACTGTGTTCACTTAGCCGTGTCCGGTGGTTGATTTGGGGCGCTCTGGTATGGAACAGCAGCTGATCATGACTTGGTTTACATTCCCCTGACTACAAAAGAGATGGGACATCTTGTATATTTATCGGCCATTTCTGTTTCCTCTTCTGAGAAGCATCTTTATATGTTGTGCTCATTTTTTATTTGTCTTTTGAGTATTGGGAGGCTTTTGTTTGTTTTTAATATGTTTTTCTCTATTTCAGACAGAGAGGAAGGGAGAGGGGTAGGAAAGTGGAAACATCGACGAGAAAGAAACCATGATTGGCCGCCGCCTCCTGGCAGCCCCGGGCACGTCCCTGCCCAGGAATTGGACCAGTGACCTCTTGGTTCATGGGTCAACACTCAACCACTGGGCCGCACTGGCTGGGCTGTTAGCAGTTTATTATATATTACATTCTAAATACAATTATGTTTTACTGATAACTTTTGCAAGTATTTATCCCTAGTTATGCCTTATGTTGGGCTCATTTTGTACATACCGTATTTGCCGGCGTATAAGAGACTGGGCGTATAAGACGACCCCCTAACATTTCCACTAAAAATACAGAGTTTGTTATAGACTCGCCGTATAAGACTACCCCCCCACTTGGAGGCATATTTTTCAGGGCCAAAAAGTCGTCTAATACGCCGGCAAATACGGTATATATATATATATATTGATTTATTTTACAGAGAGGAAGGTAGAGGGACAGAAAGTTAGAAACATCGATGAGAGAGAATCATCGATCAGCTACCTCTTGCACACCCCCTACTGGGGATGTGCCCGCAACCAAGGTACATGCCCTTGACCTTTCAGTCCGCAGGCCGACGCTCTATCCACTGAGCCAAACCAGTTAGGGCTCATTTTGTACTTCTGACATACAGAATTTGTTCGCTGTGGTTTGGTTGAGTATATTCTGTGCTGTGTTTCCTTTATGGCTGGGCAGTGCTTACTGTGTTTTAAGAAGCTTCTTTCTAGCGGTAGCATGTCCTACTTGGTGTTGCACAGGAAGAGAGTGTGAACATAGCTCTGTTCTCTCACATGTTCACGTTCGTCCTTTGTGGGGATTTGTCATAAATGTGTATGGCCAAATGTGTCATTCTTTGTCTTTGTCTTTAGCTTGTATTAATGTATTTTGATTTCTGTTTTAATTTCAGAATGTGTAGTTATAGATCTGCCCCCAACTATAAAGAAGAATCTGTTTAGGATGCTATATGTATCTTTAATTTGAAAAGCTGGCAGTTTAGAATGTGATAAACTTACCTTTTTCATCTATGTGTCTGTTCCCTTCTATTTGCAAGGCTCCTTGAGTAATGCTGAGTGTGATTTTAACCATTGCCAATTGGAGTTGGTGTAATTAATGACTGACTATTGAGTGACATAACCCTTAGTGCTTTGATGGTAGCTATAATTTAGGGGCCACATTTTGTGACGCGCCTACTGTTTTTTTTCTAGATATGACACACCGACTTCCAAAAAGAAAGTGCGGAAAGACCGCAACAAGCTTTCGACGGAGGAGCGTCGGAAGCTGTTCGAGCAGGAGGTGGCGCAGCGGGAGGCTCAGAAGCAGCAGCAGCAGATGCAGAGCCTGGGTATCGCGTCTCCACTGCCCTACGACTCCCTCGGCTACAGCGCCCCTCACCCCTTTGCCGGCTACCCCCCGGGCTACCCCATGCAGGCCTACGTGGACCCCAGCAACCCCAATGCTGGGAAGGTGCTCCTCCCCACCCCCAGCCTGGACCCCGTGTGCTCCCCTGCTCCCTACGACCACTCGCAGCCCCTGGTGGGACACTCTGCGGAGCCCCTGGCCACGCCCCCGGCGGTGCCCGTGGTGCCCCACGTGACGGCGCCCGTGGAAGTTTCCAGCTCCCAGTACGTGGCCCAGAGCGAAGGGGTGGTGCACCAAGACTCCGGTGTCTCCGTCCTGCCCGTGCCGGCCGCAGCCCCGGTCCAGGGACAGAATTACGGCGTGTGGGACTCCAACCAACAGCCCGTCAGTGTGCAGCAGCCCTACTCGACGCCCACGCAGTCGCAGCCCACCATCTATTACCAAGGACAGACCTGTCCACCCGTCTATGGCGTGACGTCCCCCTACTCACAGACAACGCCTCCCATCGTGCAGGTGACTAACGCCGGAGCCTCTTGTCTGAGTTTGTTTACGGGCAGTTAGACTGACAGACGGGAAACCCTGACATGGATCACATTTATATATTGACCAGTGCTAGTTATGTACTGCATAGCCAGTTCCTCTAAACTTAGCCGCCTAAGACAACAGTGACGTCTTCCAGCTTCTGTGGTCAGCGATTCGGGAGCAGCCGGGCAGGGTGACTGGCTCTGAGTCTCCCGTGAATTTACATTAACCAGGGCAGTCGTCACCTGAGGACCCGCTGGGGTGCAAGAGTCACTTTCAGGCTCACCCACCTCGTGTTGACTGGCTGGGTCCTTACCGCACCTGAGCCCTCAGACCGGCTTCTTGCAGCCTGCCGGCTGGCCTCCCCCAGAGCACGTGAGAGAGAAGGGGCTTTTCTTAATCCTCACCAGGATGTTCTTCTCATTGCTTCCTTTTGTTTTATTTTATTTTATTTTCAGAGAGGGGGGAAAATTAGTGATGAGAAAGAATCACTGATCGGCTGGCTCCTGCACACCCCACATGGGGATGGAGCCTGCAACCCAGGCGTGTGCTCTGACCGGGAATGGAACCATGCCTTCCTGGTTCATAGGTCGGCCCTCAGCCACTGGTTGTCTCCTGCACAAGCACCACCTCAGGCCGGGGATGGAACCTACATCTGTCCGAGCCTTGACCCGGAGTCAAAATCGCCACCCTTTGGTGCATGGGCCGGCGCTCTAACCACTGAGCGACCGGCCAGGGTGAGAATGACTTGTGGATTTCTCCTCTCCTTTGTTCATAGGCAGTGACATACACAGTTTACTCACCTGTGTCCCTAGAAGGAGATCCTCTGTCCTGGTGATTGAATGAGGACATGGCCTGCCCTTTCTTCTTCTAGACCAGCCGTGGGCAAACTACAGCCCGAGGGCCGGGTCCGGCCCGTTCGGCTGTTCTATCCGGTCCTCAGAGCCGAAAGAGCGGGGGGTTCTCTTGCTCTCCCCTCCGCTCCTTCGCCAGCAGCCCAAGAGGAGAGTGCCAGCGTGGTCAGGTTGCTTTTGTTCCGGCCCTCCGGTCCAGTTTAAGAATCCATGGTGGCCCTCGAGTCAAAAAGTTTGCCCACCCCTGCTCTAGACCCACCTTGTATGTTATTTTCTGTGGCCCTACATGGCTGTCAGCACCAAGTTTGCCAGAGTGACGCAGGCCCTGAGCCTGAGGATGTTACTGTGGTAGGAAACGGTATTAAGTTTAGAAACTAAGTGTGCTGATGTCGTGTTTCAAAATGTATTGTTTTGTGTCTGTTTTTTAATCATTTTTCTTATAAAACAAAGCGATACATTTTAAGTATTAAAATTCCAAGGAGCATGTATAAAGCACCCTTCTTACCACATTCCAGTGCCTCGCTATCTCCCCCATCACTCTTCATCGTCCCTAAAGGTGACGTGTGGACCGCAGATCCCGAGGTTTCCCGCCCAGGACTGCATACTGACCAGTGAACGTTTGCTTCTGCTCGTGTACTGAGCTGAAGCTGCATCGGAATTGTGTTGGGAAAGTCGTGGCAAAATGCCCTGCTTTAATTCCCAAAACCTTAACTGTATTAACTAGTTTCATTTTTATGATCTCTTTGCTCAGGATTATATGTTTTTATGTATTTATAACTTTAAAGATCTAAGGGTTTTTTTATACCATTTTTTCTACTTAATATGATTTCTCTTTTTTAGCTTTTATTTTAAAAAATGTTTAAAATTTTTAAAATTTCTTTTTTAACATGATTCTTAACTATTTTTTCAAATTTTGAATTTTTTGTATGTGTATACATACATACACACATATGTATGCACACACATTTTAATGGCTATAAAATATCCCGTCTGCTTAAAGGTCATTTTCCATCTAATTTTCCGGGGCAGTCATTTAGGTTGAAAGCTCTTTTTTATAACACTACGTATGAAGAGCTAATGCGCTAATTAACCGAACAGCAGAGCCGCCATCCAGAGGAAGCGGGCATTGCCAGGGGCTGGCAGGGCTGAGCCCCTTGCACCAATTTTGTGCATCAGGCCTCTAGTTATAGCTAACACGGCACTGGACAGTCCTATACTTAGTTTTGTGTATTTTCTTTCATGCTTGGCTTAAAATGAAAGCTGAAGTGCTTAAATAAGAGGAGTAAGAAAATGTTCATTATTGGTTATTGGGTATTGATTTTCCATGTTTAGGGACCTTAAACAAGTTTCTTAGATCCTAACTTGTCTTGGACCAGGACATTATTTTTGAGTTTTTCCCTGAGAACACACATCACAGACTAGGGGAGACGTCCGCGTCCGCCCCGCTCCTGTCTGAGGCGTGTCCTGACCTGGGTGCTGGAGCCTCAGCACCCACCACGGGAGTCCCTCAGCGACGCCGGGCAGAAAGCTCCCTGACCACGGTGGTTCCTAAGAGTAAATCTGGGTCCCCCAGGAGCAATCTCCAGGTCGGCCAGAGCCTGCGGCTCGAGGGTGGCGTTGGGCTCGTCCCACCGAGCAGCATCCTTCGGCCCCTCAGCTGACCCGCCCGGTGCCGGGGCCGATGGACTGGCAGGGCGTTCAGACCGTCCCTCCTCCCCTGGGACTCGCCGGGCAGGGAGGACGTGGGGCTTTGGGTTTGAGTCTTAATCCATTATTCATTGTGTCCTGAAGACGGGCTCGGGATTCTTCAGTTTTAACTTTCTTGTAACGTGAGCAGGATGCCTCCGAGGTGAGGTTTGCATGAGATGACGAGTTAATAATGACAGGTCTAGAGCATCGTTTTCCTTGAAGGTTTAATTCTAGCTCTTACTCCGTCACCACAATAACCTGCGAGAACACTGACATGGTGAGCTGTCAGGTGCCGCCAGGCCAGAGATCTGACCCCGGGAAGGTGTCATTCAGGCCTCATGTCACCATACAGGGTGGGTGCTGAGTGCGTAGATGTGATGCCCTTGTCCGTGGAGGGTTGTGTGACACGATACAAATCTGTGTGTGCCCATAGGCGGTGTTCTTGGCATTTGAAGTAGATGTGTTATCGGAAGGTGACCGTGTCACTTTTTTGTCAGTTGCTTATTAAACATAAAAGCTCAATTTTAACTGCGGTCACATGATTTATAGTCATTTGTGACATTAATGAGTGACCTTTCAAAGTTATACTGAATCACATCTTTAAAAATTTGAGTGCTTAGACTATACTTTTTTTATATTATACAGTCAGGTGACTCAGATATAAAGTAAGTTATTTTTTTCCCTCTAGTAGTGGAGGCACAATTATGTTTTCGCCTCTATTACATATTGGATCTTAGTTTCCTTTTGTAAATCACATTTTGAAGATGTTTCTTTTTTCTTTTAATAATCTATGTTTAACGGTTTCAGAGAGGAAGCTGAGGGAGAAATAGAAACACCAACGGTGAGAGAGCCGCCCCCTGCACACCCCCTGTTGGGGATAGAGCCTGTAACCCGGGCGTACGCCCCGATCGGGAATCGACCCATGACCTCCCAGTTCATAGGTCGGCGCTCAACCACTAAGCCACACCAGCGAGCTTGAAGGTCTTCAGGACGTATTTATATTTGTGTGTGCAGAGCTAGCGTTTGTGTGATTTGAGGTCGCCTCCAGGGGACAGTCAGCCGTGCCCGCAGCCGGTGGAGAGGTTTGACGGCACCTGCTATTCGGACATACCTCACCAGCACACCTGTGTTCTTTCAGTGATACGACAACGGCTTTCCCTTCTTGCTGATGCTGGTTTGGCTCTGGCTGGCATGTGGCTGCCAGCTGGTTTGGGTCGATGCGTGGGGCCTGGGACGTGTTGGCTGTCCCTGTCCTTGTGGGCACTCGACCTGCAGGCGGCAGGCGGTGCCAGCACGGGTGCGGATTGCGGCTTCACGGGAGCGGGAGAAGGGCACTCTGAGTGTCTGCGTTTCCCTTTAGAGCTACGCCCAGCCGAGCCTGCAGTACATCCAGGGGCAGCAGATCTTCTCGGCTCCCGGCGTGGTGGTCCAGCCGGCCGCCGCCGTGACGACCGTCGTGGCGCCCGGGCAGCCTCCACCCCTGCAGCCGGTAAGAGCTCCGCCGGCAAGACGCCCGCTGTTCGGTTAGACTTTTATTTAATTTGTAACTTAAACCGGCTGACCTTACCCGTTTATACTGTGCTGTGAATCCGGAAGTGATGCTTGTTTAGACCAGAGTTGTCTGTGATGCTGGAGGACAGGGCACCAGACATGGTGTCTAACTAATGCAGGGCAGCGCTGCGTGCCGTGCCCTGTGTGCTGAGGGAAGCTTTCGGTGTCCCCGTGTGTGGAGAGAGGTGTGAACCTGGTGGCGTGTGGTTTTGGGATGAAATGGGAAGCAGGAAGCGGGTCCTGGAAGCAGTTGAGAATCTAGCAGTCACATGATGAGCACAGCCGCTCTCGAGCGGCCTGGCGCGTGCTGGTGGCTGTAGATCGGGGGCGGGGGGGGGGGGACATCGGCTGCAGGAGGAAGTCGTGTGCACTCACAGCAGGAGTGCGAGGGCTTGGTATACGTTGGGCCCTCAGTATTTTTAATACAAACACAACATTGCATTCCTATTATTAGAAGTTAACATCGTAAGAGTTGAGGATCACGATGAATGATACTTAAATTAATCAGAGTTTAATACCAGGAGAGGTACAGAGGAAGACTGGGGGAAGAATCATTCCCAGGTGGGGAAGGGTTAATAACGTATTAACTGTTGAATGATGTGCACTGTTAAGTGACACCAAAGCTTGGGGAAGAGGCAGATAGAGGACTGCAGGAATGGAGAGGTGGGCTTCGCGCTGCGTGAAGCAGAGGCGAGGGGTGTGACAGAGCAGCAGCCCGCAGACCGTGTGTGCTGAGCGAGGGGACGTTCCGGGGGTGTGTGTGTGTGGCTCCTGTGACTGCTCAGGCAGAGAGGAAGCTGTTCTGTGTGCGCGTGTCTCTTTCAGCCGGAAATGGTGGTGACCAACAACCTCCTGGACCTGCCACCGCCCTCTCCTCCCAAACCAAAAACCATCGTCCTGCCTCCCAGCTGGAAGACCGCCCGCGACCCCGAAGGGAAGATCTACTACTACCACGTCGTCACGAGGTGGGCGGCTGGCCTGGGCTTTCGGGTCTTAGGTGTTCGGGCGTGTCTTTGATCTGCAGAACTCTTCTGGAGAAAACAGTCATTTCTAAAAAACGGTAATGACTTCATTAGCGTAGACATCAGGGGTCGTGGGCAGCCGTCTTCTGCAAAAGACGGACAGCCCTGGCCGGACTGGCTAAATGGTTAGATCACCGGCCCTCAGAATGAAGGGTTGTGGGTTCGGTTCCTGGCTGGGGCGTGGGATCCCTGGGCAGGCACATGTGGCAGAAGCCAGTCGATGTCCCTCTCGCATCAATGTTGTTTTCTCTGTGTCTCTCCTCTCCTTCCTCCCTTCACTCCGTTCTCTCAAAAAAACATATATTTATGATATCCTCAAGGATTAAACACACACACACACACACACACACACACACAGAGAAACCAGATGATAGCCAAAACTGGTTTGGCTCATACATAGAGCGTCAGCCTGCGGACTGAAGAGTCCCAGGTTCGGTCAAGGCCATGTACCCAAGTAGGGCTGAGCCCCTTTAAAAAAACAAAAACAGTTGCGTTGGTCACAGGTAAGCCAATCATCTGGAAACTAATGGCATCGCGTGCCTCTGGTGCTGCTGAGGCGCCGGGGTGGTGTGAGCGCAGAGATGCGGCCAGAAGCGTTCTGCCGTGACAGCAGCCCCCTCTTACCCTCCAGGCAGACTCAGTGGGACCCGCCCACGTGGGACAGCCCCGGGGACGAGGCCAGCCTGGAGCACGAAGCCGAGATGGACCTGGGAACCCCGACGTACGATGAGAACCCCATGAAGGTGCGTGTGGCTCACGCCTGTGTCCTGGTCGCTGGGGAGCCTGTGCCGCGTGCTCTTGGGTTCTGTTCTGGTTTGTTCTGGAGAATTCCACGTGGCGGGGCGGGGGTGGGGCCGCCGGACATGCCGACAGACAACGGAGACAAGGTCTGTCGACGAGCAGAGACCAGCCTTCCAGGACCAGAGTGTGGTCTGCTCAGCTGCTCTCCCTCCGCTCTCGGGTACGAGGCCCTTCAGGGAGGATTCTCGGGAGGATCGGGCTCCTCGGGGCGTGTGGCCGCACCGGAGATGGCGTTGGTGGTGGTCGTGCGGGGGTGCTGCCGGCTGCCAGGAGACCACTAAGACGTGAAGTGCAGAGTCCCCCTTTCCCTCCCACATTGCGTCTTTAAAGGAAGAGCACTGCCCGCCTCCCCTCCCCACCCGCGGGCTCCTACAATCTGCCCTCGGTGCTCCCTCCCGTCAGGTGTGATGTTCTGGGGCCTGGTCTCTGACGCCGTTCCTGGTGCTGAAGGGCTTCTGACGGCCAGTGGGCCTTCGGGAAGGTCACTTAGCTCTGAGTCTCTGACGTGCTGCCCTGGCCAGTGTGGCTCAGTGGTTAGGCATTGTCCCGGGCACCAAACGGTCACTGGTTCAGGGGGCACGTGCCCAGGGCTGCAGGCTCAATCCCCATGGGGCGCGCAGGAGGCAGCTGATCCCCGTTCCCCCCCCCCCTCAAAAATCAACTAAGAACTTTTTTCCCCAGCTTATGAATTTAGAAATGATAACCCTTAAATGGGGCTTTTTGGGGGTGGGGGATATTCCCAAGGCGTGCGTGTTGGTGTCCATCGGACTGTCCTTGACGCTGACTGGCTCCTGGGCGTGGGGTCGGCTTGAGTGAGCGCTCGCCGACTCCGTTTGGGAGGCAGACCAGACCCGAGGGGTGCATGTCAGCGCCAGGAGCACCTCCTCTGCCTCGGCGTCCACGTGCACTCCCGGCACCTTGCGCTGAGCGGTTCCTTTCTCAGCCCCAAGTCCCCAGACAGTGCTCCTGGGCGGCTCTCGAAGCCCGCGCCCTCCCGAGCCAGACGTCAGCTAGGAAGCCGCTGGGCGCTTCGGACGCAGAGCTGCTCGGGGGAGCAGGTTCCTGGTGGGCCGGGGCCCGGGGGCTGTTCTCCCTCGGGGCGCCCTGTTCTGAGCCCACCGGAGGACGTGGGCGGACGTGGGCCTTTCCTCGGCTTGTTGGGGCAGCTGGTGACCCCTGCTGCCTGGGTCTCCCTGTGAAGACCACACTCTGTTCCTAGAAAGGGAACAGAATCTCAAAGCAAAGCGTTTAGGATAGATGGCTTGTCGAGTGTTTTATTTCCTGAAAACAGGTTAACGAGTTCTTTCTCCTCCTCCTCCTGACTCCATCGGCGCCCACAGCCACAGAAAGGACAGAGTGGAATGTGTAGCTCTTTGTAACGATCCAAACGCTGACCTGTAGCCCCGAGAAGGAGTGCCCTTCCTCAGGAGCAGCCCAGCTCCTCGGTCCTTCTGGTGGGCGGAGGGCGCGCGGCTGGGGTGGGAGAGGGGAGGCTCTGCTGTGGGTTGCAGCCTGTCACCAGCTGCAGCGTCCGTGTCCGCCCCTCGGAGGACTGACTGCTCAGCGCGCCCTCGTGCCGTCCACGGAACAGGTGGCCGTGGGGGGCAGAGCGTGGGGGGCCTGCACAGAGGCGCCCCGAACGCCAGGGCTGGCTGAGGGACGTGGCCGCTCCCCTCTGCACTGCTGAAGGGACTGTTCTCGGGGTGTCGCCCTCTTACCAGCTGGGGACAGGCACCCCGAGCCTCATCTTCTCTTCTGCTCACTGACTCGCACGGCCTTGTCTTCTCCCCTGAGCCCTGGTGGCCTCGGGTCTTGGCATTTTTTAACTGGAAATCCCGCCTCCCACAGCCTCTCCCGCAGCCTGGCCAGCGCTGCCCCGGGAGGAAGAGGGAGCGTATGGGGGAGGACTGGGGAGAGGACGTGTGTGTGTGTGTGTGTGTGTGTGTGTGTGTGTGTGTGTGTGAACCTCCAGGTGTGGTGAGCGGTTCCGGAGGGTGTTTCCTGTCCTGGAATCCTGGCGTGTCAGCAGGAGAGGTGGCACTCTGAGCTTCGGCCCGGACGGTGCAGGGCAGCGGAGTGTCCAGTCACAGCAGAGAAACGGCTCTGAAACCGCCAGAGGCCCCGCTCCATCAAGGCTGCAGCGCCCAGTGAGGGGGAGGGCGGGGCCACACGCCTCCAGGCCCGTGCCTTGGCGCCCAGAGCAGAGGAGGGAGGAGGTCGACCGCCTGCCCAGCCCTGTGCTTTCTCTGCCTTCCTAGGCCTCAAAGAAGCCCAAGACAGCAGAGGCAGACACCTCCAGCGAGCTGGCTAAGAAAAGCAAGGAAGTGTTCCGGAAGGAGGTAGGTTTGGTGGCGTTGCTCAGCTCCGCCCCTCGCCTCAGCCATCCACTGTGCAGACGCGCTCCCTGCCCGCCGTCTCAGGCTCGTCCTTCCCGCAGCCCTGGGGCACAGAAGGAGCTGGCAGGCCTGGCGGGCAGGTGGGAGGAGCCCCTGGGGCTCAAGAGCAAGTGCTACACAGACTGGACTCGGGCCTGGCTCCTCACGGGGCCTGATCCTCGGGCCGGGGAAAGCGGCTCCGCTCTGCTCCTGGGATTCCAGTCCTCAGGACACCGGCTGGTCTGCCTCGGGCTCTGGGCTCTAACACGTCCTGGCGTCCTGAGGGACCTGGTGTGCTGGCGGCGAGTGCAGAGGGCGCTGGGGGTCGGTGTCGGGAGGGGGAGCGTGACCTCAGCGGTGGACGCACAGAGGAAGCAGGCAGTGTTTCTCCGGGGAGTGGTGCGTGCTCGGCGGGCGTTGTTGGGAGATGGGGTGCCACGCGGGAGCAGTGCAGGGCACCCAGCGGGACACAAGGCCACAGACAGAGGCCCCTTTGGTTCCGCACGTCCCGGGGCGTTCTTGGTGTCTCAGCTCAGCACAGCCCGCTGAGCGATGGCTGGGCTGTTCTCGGCTCGGGAGGCTCGTGGGTGCGCGGACGGTGGCCCTGGCAGCTGCTCCCTGGTGGGAGGCCCTCGCGGCCTCCACGCCCTGTGTCCCTGGGTCTTCGCGCACAGTGCTTCAGAGGTTCTGTGTCTGTGTCTCCCGAGAGCTCAAGGAGCCTGGTCTCCTGGTCACTGAGTCCCCGCAGCCCTGGGCGCTCTGCCGCCTCTGCGCTAAGGAGGCGCCTGAGCTCGCCGAGCCGGGCCTGCGTTCTCCACCGGCTGCCGGCCACCGGCCAGGCTTACTCGGTCCGCAGGGAGCCCCTCGGGGCTGACCAGGGCCCTCAGTCGGAACCCCTGGCACGCTCGCCCCTGTCCGAACCGGCCACGCGGAGGCGGGAGGGCCCCTCCTCCCTGCCTGTCGGGGGAGTGAGCAGTGCTCTCTGCCTGCAGATGTCCCAGTTCATCGTCCAGTGCCTGAACCCCTACCGGAAGCCGGACTGCAAAGTGGGGAGAATCACCACCACGGAGGACTTCAAGCACCTTGCGCGAAAGGTAGTCCCAGCCTGGGCGAGCGTGTTGTGGCAAACTGCCGCCTCAACGCCCCTCCCCTTGGGAAGCGGCTTCCCGGCGGGGTGGAGGGAAGGTTTGAGAAGGAAGGGCCCCTCCTGAGGGTAGTGACTCCAAGAAACTTCCCAGCGGAGCTGCCCCTCCTGTGGCCCCAGCACCAGCCCGTTACGCACACGCACAGACACACACACACACACACACACACACACACACACCCTCCTGTCCACCTCCCAGTCCGGGTAGAAGGGCCTGAGGCCGCTCGGGTGGCGCCCTCTGACGGCCGCCGACGTTCCCCCGCCCGACAGCTGACGCACGGCGTCATGAACAAGGAGCTCAAGTACTGCAAGAACCCCGAGGACCTGGAGTGCAACGAGAACGTGAAGCACAAGACCAAGGAGTACATCAAGAAGTACATGCAGAAGTTCGGGGCCGTGTACAAACCCAAAGAGGACACGGAGCTAGAATGACTGGGGCCGGGCCGGCCGGAGCAGTAGGACCGACCCGGAGAAGGAACCCGCGCCTCCCTGCCTGCCACCGCGGCCGCTGTGCTGCTGACGCCCCCTCCCCGGGGCCCGGGGCCACCGCAGAGCCCGGAGCCCGGAGCCCAGCGCGCTCCGTCTCCAGCAGGCGGCCCCGGCCGTGAGCTGTGGGGAGCTCAGGGCCCGTCAGAGGCCGGGGCCCCGGGAGACGCTTCCCTCGGACCCTGGCCCGGCCTGACCCCCCCCCCCGGGGCTCCCCCTTGGCGGTGCTGTCGGCGCACAGACCATGCGCTTCCCCACCACACCTTCCCGACGACCTGTATTATATTTTAATGTACATGTGAATATATTGAAAATAATCTTCGTTTTCCTGGTTTTGTTTGTTGTTTTGCTTTTAGCCTTTCCATGCTAGGATCACAGGAAGACTTTGTAAGGACAGTTGAAGTTCTCCTGCAAGGTTTAATTTGTTATCATGTAAATACTCCAGAGCAGGCTGCCTGTGGTTCCGGCCAGCCTTGTGCTATGTTGATAAGATTGATTTACTGCTTAAAATCACTTTACTTTATCCAATTTTTACTGAACTTTTTATGTAAAAAATAAAATTAATTAAAGAAGGTGGCGTGTGTTCCCTCAGAGCTAGTCACATGCGTGTCTGGCGGTGCTGGGGGTTGGAGTTTGCCGCAGGCCTGCCCTGGGCCCCACCGGGGGCCGCGCCTGTGCCAGGTGACAGGCTGGCCCGTGGCTGAGCCGGGGCCTCCCGGTGAGGCCCTGTCGAGAGGCGGTGACCGGCTGCCCTCCAGAGACCGGTCCCCTGGCACAGGGCCTGGACACTGGACAGGATGGGGGGGACCCCGATGGTGGGGCACAGTGCACAGCCGTGAGGATGGGCATCGGAGACCATCCCCACCTACCGCCCTGGCACCGAGGAGAGCCAGAGGCTTCGGGCTGTCCGCCCATCTCGGCAGTCTGGTCCATCTTCTTCCTCACAGCAGTGCCCCTGGGGAGGGCCGGGCCACCAAGTCTGGGGTGGGCGGGCGCAGTCCTCACTGCCTGTGGGTGCACCTGGGCTCTGAGATCAGGGTGGGGAGGGCGCAGTCCTCACTGCCTGTGGGTGCACCTGGGCTCAGATCAGGGTGGGGTGGGCGCAGTCCTCACTGCCTGTGGCTCCTAGAACTCAGGCTGTCTGTCTGTGCTCACAACCTTGCAGCCTGAGGTGCAGGAATCAGCTCTGTTGGGATGAGGAAACTTAGGTGAGGGGCACTCCTGTCCTAATAGAGGCCGGTGAACGGGAAGGAAAACCTCTCGGTCATAGTCATTGGGCGTTGGACATGCCCACTGGAGCGCGTTAGGGAGTGTCTTCGGGTGGGCCGGCCTGCAGGGTGCAGCCAGCTGCACCGTTGCTGACACCCAGGCTCCAGGGCTCGCTCAGGTTTCCGAGGAGCCGGGCAGGGCACAGGACAGCGCTGGAGGAAGGGATGCGGTCTGTTCCCTTCCACAGCCCTGACACCTCCGGCTCCAGTCCCCAGTGGTGGCGAAGGCGGCCGGCTCGCTGAGCCGTTCTGCCCCTCAAGGCAGGATTCACACTCACGCCAAGCCAATCCGTGGTCAGCTGTGCCACCCCCTGCCGCAGTGGTGATGTCCCCGGGGCTGGTCTGATGCCAGCCGAGGGAATGCTGGTCTTTCCTGCTTGCTCTCCTGGGTCATCGCTGCCCCAGGGTCATCTCGGGGTGAAGGTGGCTCAGTTCCCCCCCCCCTCCTTTTTAAAATATATTTGTGTTGACTTCAGAGAGGAAGTGAGAGGGAGAGAATCATTGATAGGCTGCCTCCAGTGCACCCTACATGGGATCGAGCCTGCAACCCGGGCCTGTGCCTTGACCAAATTGAACCATGACCTCCTGGTTCATAGGTCGCCACTCCGCCCCCGAGCCAACCCAGCCGGCCCGGGCCTTTGCCCGGTGAGCTGTTCCTCGGGAACAGCAGCAGGAGCTGGTGAGCTCGGTCCTCAGCCTGCCCGTCTCCGCAGGGGACGGGGCCTGCCCTGGGCCCCTGGACCATGACGGCCCCACGTCTCCTGAGTAAGTCTGGGGGAGGCTGCCACAGCCCTCGCCACGGCGGTCACCACGCGGCCCGCCGCTCCCTTCGGGGAGCACAGCGTGGCTGCAGGTGGTTCGGTGCGGCTGTCCTGTCCTCACCTGCCCCTCAGGTGGGGGGTGACCTGCCAGCCCTCGGCTCGGGCAGGCGTCATACGCAGCGAGGGAAGCATGCTGGGCCCGCCCTCTGCTGAGGCTGGAGTGTGGACCTTGTAAGGTGGCCTTTCTCCCTCTTCCTCCAGAGGCCCTTGGGGCCCAGCCGCCCCTCCACGCCGGTCACACGGAGCACGGTTTCGGCCTGCCAGTCTCCGGGAAGGGGGACCCGCTGAGATGCCACCTGGTCTCTTCTCCAGCCAAGGAGGCTGGAGCTGAGAGTAACGGCCCGCCGGCGCACGGCAGGTGCCGGAGGTGAACGCCGCGCTGAGCCCACAGCTCCGCGTCCTGCACGGACACACGGCCTGCAGCCCAGGTTCCTCCCGTAACTCAGGACCGGTCCTTTCTCGGGGCCTCAGCCTCCTACCACCCACTGTCTCACAGGCCCCGGAGCCAGACGGAGCCCGCACAGTACCCAGAGCTGCCTTTACTGTGGATACAGAAGAGGGAAACGGTGAAGGCCGAGGAAGGGGAGGGGATGGGGCGCAGGAGGGCAGGCCCACTCCTTCCTGCCCATCTCCCATGGCCGGGCCTGTCTCAGAGGAACATGGGGCCAGGGGAGGTTAGTGGTGGCTGCACCTTCTGAGACCCTCCAGAAGGGAGCAGGCGGGGCCCGCCCATGCCAGGGAAAGCATGGGGGAGGGCGTGGTGGGGTGCACAGGGCTGCACCCCGTGAGGCCAGGCTCTGGGGGCCTGGCTCACACCACGGAGCAGCCCCCAGGCGGGAGTCCCAGCACCTGGACCACGTCTTCACGGCCTGTGGCGGCCAGGGCCTCCTCCAGCACGCTGAGGGTCGCGCCGCTGCCCCCCCGGACAGCCCAGTCCCTCAGCAGGGCACGGGCAGGCCCCGGGCCCCGGGCCATGGTCTCCACAGCCTCCGTCTGGTAGCCCAGGCGTCCTGCCAGGCCCTGCCAGCCCTTGCCGGGGTCGCCTGACGCTCCCAGGAGCCGCTCCACTTCCTCTTGCTGCTGCCGAGGGAGATGGAGGTAAAGCCGGCGCCCGAGCTCCGGCTGTGGCCCTGGGGTGGGAGACAGGAGGGTCAGAGGGGCTGAGCGGTGGGCAGAGCGAGGCCCCCGCTCCCCGGGGAAGGGACTCACCCTGGCTGGGGGCACGGGGCGCCAGGCCACGAGGCGCGTCCGGGAAGGCACGGCTCTCCCCGTGCCGTGGGTCCCCGTCCAGGGCGCCCCGCTCCGCGGCCCGCGCTTTGGCCAGCTGCCGTCTTTGTTGATGGGAGCGCCAGCTGTGGGGACCAGGAGCCCTGCCAACCTGCTCCGACCTTCCCCGAGATGGGGGCTGGCTGGGAGTCCGGACGGGAAGGGGTCCCACAGGGCAGCACCCAGGCCACCTACCACTTGAAGGCCACGTAGGCAAGCAGACCGAGGACCACGGTGGCCAGGAGGGCACAGTAGACAGGGGTGCTGCTGCCTGCGGCCCCTGGAGGCTCAGGGGCGAATGGGGAGGAGGTATTGCAGGCCGGGCCGCTCCCTTCGCCTACCCACACTCCCTCCCTGTCCCTGTCCTGCTCCTCCCAGGTCTTATCTGTGGAAGGAAGGAAGGAAGGAAGGACAGGGTCAGAGGCAAGGAATCCCGGCTGGGGTCCCTGGGCAGCCTTCCCCTAGACTTGGCTCCAAAAGATTTGAAGCAATAGTCCCTACTCTAGTCCGAAGATCATACATGCCTGGCCAGCGTGGCTCAGTGGTTGAGCGCCAACCTATGAGTCGAGGTCATGGTTCGATTCCCAGACAGGGGCTGTGGGTTCGATCCCCGGGTAGAGGATGTGCAGGAGGCAGCCGGTCCATGATTCTCTCTCACCGATGTTTCTCTTCGTCTTTCTCTCTGAGATAAAAATACATTTTCAAAAAATGCGACTTAAGAGCCTAGACTAGAACGCTCAGGTGAAACTGAAATTATAAAAGCTCCCAGCCCCGCATCCAGAGCGGACTGGCCGCCTCCCATGCTCATCTCCCTTAGCCTCCCCTTGCTCACCGCCTTCCCAGAGCTGCCCTTCCTGCTCCGGCTGGAACCTCCCAGGTGTCTTCCCCGCCCAGCAGTCTGGGAGGGATCTCCTGTAGGAGCTTCCGTGATGGCTCCTGGTTTTCCCCTTTCCTGCCTCTGGTTGCACCTCTTCTGTCTACTGTGGACCTGACTTCGTATCTTGTCTTCCCAACCGAGGAGCCTGGACTGTGAGAGCACCTTGACTCATGGCGTCTCCATGGGGGCCTCCGTGCACAGGAGACCCTGCACAGGTTTTGCCACATGAAGCTGCACTGAAGGCAAGCAAATGCTGCTCCTTCTTTCTTTCCTTCCCTCCTTCCTTCCTTCTTTCCTTCCTTCCTTCCTTCTTTCCTTCTTTCCTTCCCTCCTTCCCTCCTTCCTTCCTTCCTTCCTTCTTTCTTTCCTTCTTTCCTTCCTTCCTTCCTTCCTTCCTTCCTTCCTTCCCTTCCTTCCTTCCTTCCTTCCGCCTGGAGGCCAGCTGCTCCTACAGCCCGTGCAGGCAGGCCCCGCGGACAAGCCCTCCAGAGCCCATGACGGAACCTGTGTGACTTGCCCACCTGGGCTGCCTTCCATCCTGCCCAGCGCCCAGAGTGGCCAGGAGGTGCTTACCCCCACGGACCGTGCCGTCCCAGTGGCTGGCGTTGTGCAGCATCGCTCTGCTGGCGGGTGCTCCCGGGGCTGTGTCTCTTCGTGGAGAAGGTGGAGTGTGAGGGGCAGGGGCAGGGCCAAGGCACGAAGCTGGGGGGGGGGGGGGTATGTGTAGGGACAGGGTGGGGAGGGGAGGCGATACCACAGGCCTGATGTTGGGGTCCCTCTCCTGGCCCACTGCATCCTGATTCCCTCCAGGGCTGGCTGACCCCCACACGCCCACTCATCAACCTGGACGTTTTCTCTCTCATCAGACGGAGTGGAGTGAGAGAACTGGCCCAGCTGGCCGAGAGGAGGTGAGCAGGTGGGCCAACCTGAGTCCAGGGATGGCATGGAAGGACCAGGGAGATGCCCACCCTGTCCCAGCCCCATTACTGGCTGGTGGGAGGCCAGGAACCCGGCACCCTAAGCCCTCCTGGAGCCTCCAGGGTGCCCAGCCCCCCTCCTGCTGAGGATGGCCACCAGGTGCTGTGGGTCCAGCAAGGTCACAGGCATATGGGCCGGGGGCCAGAAACCTGAAGGACAGAACCACTCAATCCCAGGACCCATCTGGACCTCCTGGGCTGATCCTGCTGGGACCACCTCCCGAGGCCCCGTCTGCGCGAAGGAAGAAGGATCTTGTCTGGAAGAGGGATGAGAGCCTGGGGAGGCCCCCAGCCCCGCAGGCCACACTGCCTGGCTCGAGGCTTATTGTGAATGCGGTTGGCAAGTGGGTCTAGGACCGAGGCTGCATGCCCAGGCCCTGCCACGTGTCCGGGTGTGTGTGTCACCCGCCGCACGAGGGCCTTTCTGGGGTGCTGGCTGATCCCGGGTGGCGGGTGAGCCTGTGACTGGGTCTCATGTCTGCCTGACCCACCTGAGCTGCGGCACTGAAGCCTCTGCTGCCCACACCACGCACCGCACCGGTCCGGGACCCACAAAACAGGCCCACACGGCGCCGCACCCGCACGCCCACACCCGCCCGGCTTCCCGCAGCGTTCCAGCACAGCCGGTCCCCGGGTGGTGCAGAGGCAGCTCGGCCCGCGCCTGACCTGTGGCGGCCAAACCTCCGGGGGCCCCAGAACCGCTCACCCCGCCGGAGCCAGAGCTCAGCTTCCCGGGGGCTGGCCGGAGGCCGCGTGGAAGCCCGGGGATGCGGGTGCTGGCCCGCCCTAGACGGGGCGGCGCGAGGAAGGGCGGGAGGGGCGGCGGGCCAGCGGGGCGGGGCGGGGCGGGGCCGAGGGCTTCCCGACGCCCCAACAAGGATCGCGCGGACGCGCCCGGACGCCGACAGGGCGGCCACATGGAGGGAGGACTGAGTGCGAGCACGAGCCCGGAGAACGGCGGCAGGCCCAGGGGCCGGTCGGGGAAACTGAGGCCACGGGAGAGCCGAGCCGCCCTGGGTGCCTCCCGGACCTCGTGGCCCCGGGCGGGCTGGGCCGAACGCACGCAAACGCGGGAGGCGGAGCAGCTACAAAACTAGCCGTTTATTGCCGAGCACGGGACGGGCCGCCTTGGGGTTAAGGCCGCGGCCGGTCCCTGCGCTGTCGGAACGGGGTTCGGGGCTGGGCTCCCCGCCCCAGACCCTGCAGAAAGTGCTGTGCGGTCCTGGGGCCAGTGCCGGGTGCCGGATGCCCCTCTGCCGGCGAGGGGCGGGACTTCCTGGAGTGACTCCGCCCGCCAATCCCTGAGCTGGGTGGGGGTGAGGACCCGCCCACCCCGAGTGCCAGCGGACAGCTCCGCTGACTCCTGGGCGGGGCCTCCGAGCGGGGCGGGGCCTCCGGTGGGCGGGCCGCGCGGGGACGAGGCCTCCGGATTGAGCGGAGCCGCGCTGGGGGCGGGCCCTCCGGTGGGCGGGCCGCGCGGGGGTCGAGGCCTCCGGATTGGGCGGGGCCGCGCTGGGGGCGGGACCTCCGGTGGGCGGAGCCCGCGCTGAGGACGAGGCCTCCGGGTTGGGCGGGGCCGCGCTGGGGGCGGGCCCTCCGGTGGGCGGGCCGCGCGGGGGACGAGGCCTCCGGTGGGCGGGCCGCGCTGGGGACGAGGCCTCCGGGTTGGGCGGGGCCGCGCTGGGGGCGGGACCTCCGTATTGGGCGGGGCCGCGCTGGGGGCGGGGCCTCCGGGTTGGGCGGGGCCGCGCTGGGGCGGGCCCTCCGGTGGGCGGCCGCGCTGGGCCGGGCGGGTCAGCGCGCCTCCTCGGGCCGGTACTCCGTCTCCCCCGAGGACACCTGCGAGATGCGCCGCGAGGAGGACCGCCAGAGTTTCCGAGCGAACTGGCCGCTGCGCACCTGGGGGAGGGGCGGGCGGGGTCAGCCACGCCCACCCTCCCGCCCGTTCGAGCCCCGGCCGGCCCGGTCCTCACCTTGGAGGGCTGCCCCGCGCCCACCACGATCAGCTTGCCGTCTTCCAGACCCACGAGCACGTGGCTGCGCTCCTTGGTCACAGCCATGCTGCGGATGGGCACCTTCATGGGCAGGGGAGACGCAGCCGGGAGCAGTCTGGAGGGAGGGGAGGAAGGGATACCCGGACTCAACTGCAGGCAGCTTGGCACCCAGCTGACTCTTCATTCTCCTAATGCCCTGTTTGCTCCCGTTTGCAGGACGGCTCCATGGAAACCGTGACCCAGGAAGAGACCCCCACGGATGTGAGGCTGGGCGAGGGCGAGGGCGAGGCTTCCCTGGTGGGGCGGGGAGTCAGGGGCAGGACCTGCAGGCCGTGCCCACGAGCATGCCCAGAGGGTGTGGGCCCCCAGGGGCGCCTCCTGGTTCCTCAGCCCCCGACCACGAACCCACAGACAGGGGCTCACTTGTTCAGGTGGAGGATGTGCAGGGCACACTGGGCCGTGCCCAGCAGAACAAAGTCTTCCGTCACGGCCAGGGCGGTGGGCTGCTCCACCAGGGGCAGGGAGGCCCGCAGCCTCCCGTTCACCGAGTACAGGTGCAAGGCGTAGGTGACCTGGGGGAAGCAGGCGGTGTCGGCGAGCACAGAATCCCAACCGCCTCGCCCTGACCGGGTGCCTTTCCCCTACCTGAGCCCCCAGACGCTCCCGCGCCGAGCTCTGCACCACGATCTGGCCCTCGGACCCCAGCGCCAGGTGGGACACGGGTCCCGGCAACGTGGCCCCCGGGGGCCGAAGTGCCGCCACAAACTGGCCACGGCGCACCGTGTGGATGATCACAGCTCCATCCTGTAGGAAGGCAGCTTAGGGTGCTAGGCAGGGGCTCTGGGTTCCAGAGGCAGCGCCCAGCAAACTCAGCTCCCCGCTAACCCCTTCACCCTCTCACCCCCCCCCCCCCCAGGCACACACAGACCTCGGACCCAGACACAGCCATGTCAAGTTCCGTGCTGATGGCCACACAGCTCACGGCGGCTTCGTGCCCGTAGAGGACCTGTATGGGCTTCGGTGCCAGTCCCACCGAGACACCACCCTGTAGGAACCCAGGGCTGTCTCAGGCCCAGGGCACCCCATTATCCCGGCCCCTGAGCGAGGAGGCTAAGGCTCAGGATCGTGAGGAGACTGGGTAAAACCAGAGCTAGCGGGTCGTGGAGGGGAGGGGCGAGGGAGGAGCAGGACTGGAAGCCTGCTGAGGGGAGGCGGGCGGCAGGCCTGACTGGGGGGCCCCCACGCTGCCCACCCGCACACCTGGTGCAGGAGCTGCCACACCATGCAGGTGGTGTCCCGGGAGCCTGAGATGAGGTAGAGGCCGCAGGTGTCCAGTGCGAGGCAGGTCACGATGTCTGCGCGGGGCCGGGCGGGGCGGGGGGACAGAGGTCAGGCCTCTCCCGGGGCCCACCCGCCCCTCCCGCCCGCCTCCGGGGGCTCCTACCCAGGTGGCGGTTGATCTGGCTCAGGAGCTTGCCCCGCGGCAGCGCGGTCACGCAGAGGCTGCCGTCCCAGTGACCGCCGCTGAACAGCAGCCTCCCGTCCGGGGCCACTGCCAGGGCCTGCCCGCTCAGGCCACTGCCCGGGACCCAGGGGCCGCTCAGCAGCCGCTGCCCCCTGACCCAGGAAGGGAAGGACAGGTGAGGCTGGGGCCCGTGGCCCGACCCCGCGGCCGCCCAGCGTTCCGAGCAGGGACTGTCCCTCGCCCCCGCGCCGCAGCCCGCTCACTTGGTGGAGTCTTTGATGAACCTGAAGTAGTTGCTTATGTTGCGGTCGTAGGGGGACCAGCTGTGGGTGCCCAGCAGCCCGCTGGCACTCACCGTCACCTGCGAGCAGAGGGGCAGAGGCCGGTTTGGGGTGCAGTGGGGGGCGGGGGCGGGGCCGGGGCATCCTGCCCGGTGCACTTACCAGCAGGTCGGGGGTCATGGAGGAGTGGAGCTGCCGGTGGGGAACCACGGCCAGCACCAGGGGCACGCCCTCGCTGATGAGCTGTGGGTGGAGGGCAGGCGGGCTGTGTCCGAGGCCAGCCAGCGACCCTACCCCAGCTGCTCCCTGGGCGCCGCTGCCTCCTCCACCCTCCGCCCACGGGGCCCCGGGCCGGGGGGCCCAGGGGCCCAGGTCCCACTGGGAAACACGCGCGAGGCCAGGGGCACCTCAGAAAGCGAGTGAGAAGCTGGGACGGACCGGGTCTCCAGCTTGGCCCACCACCCGTCACTCCCTGCCCCAGCCTGCGGGCAGGAGAGGGCAGCCTGAGAAACGTCCCCCAGGCCCGGCGTTCTGGGACGCGGACAGGAAGGGAGGGGGTGTCCATGCAGACGCCCTCCCTTCCTGAGGCCCCAGAGGTGCTGTCCGGCCGTTTCCTGCCCGGCTGCACGCCCTCGGCCCCTGGCCTCCCCAGGTGCCTCAGGATCAGTGGCCCTGATTGACGTAGGTCTGCCACCTGCCCCCAATGGCCGGTGAGGCCAGCAGCTGGTTCGGCTCATCTCCGAGAGCAGGAGGCCGAGGCCCGCCTCCTCTCACCTCCGCAAAGAAGGCGCGGAGCTGGCCCAGGTGCTGGAAGATGCTGGGCGAGCTGGTGTCCAGGCGGGCCAGGCGCTGGGCTGCCTCCTCCGCGGAGAGCCGGGCCGGGTGCGGCTCCTGCGGGCGAGAGGCCGGTTAGCTCCGTGGCCCAGACAGCCCTGCCCGCCGCGGGCCTGCACGCCGGCCTTACCCTGAGCAGCTGGCAGGGAGTCTGCCCGAAGTTGCTGATGATGCCCTCCAGCGCCTTCCGTTCCCGCTCGTCGGTCACCTGGTCCAGGTCCACAGCCCCTGGCGGGCAGACGGAGCAGAGCGGTCAGGACTCCTCTGTGCTCCCGGCCCCTACGCTGCCTCCTCCGCGCCCAGCCTCCAGGGGGCCCAGCCTCCAGCGGGCCCAGCCTCCAGGGGGCCCAGCCTCCACGGGGCCCAGCCTCCAGGGGGCCCAGCCTCCACAGTGCCCAGCCTCCACGGGGCCCAGCCTCCACGGACCCAGCCTCCAGGGGGCCCAGCCTCCAGGGGGCACCCAGCCTCCACAGGCCCAGCCTCCACGGGCACCCAGCCTCCACGGGGCCCAGCCTCCATGGACCCAGCCTCCAGGGGGCACCCAGCCTCCACAGGCCCAGCCTCCACGGGCACCCAGCCTCCACGGGGCCCAGCCTCCATGGACCCAGCCTCCACGGGGCCCAGCCTCCAGGGGGCCCAGCCTCCACGGGGCCCAGCCTCCACGGGGCACCCAGCCTCCAGGGGGCCCAGCCTCCACGCGGCCCAGCCTCCACGGGCCCAGCCTCCACGGGCACCCAGCCTCCACGGGGCCCAGCCTCCAGGTGAGCCCAGCCTCCAGCGGGCCCAGCCTCCAGGGGGCCCAGCCTCCACGGGCACCCAGCCTCCACAGGCCCAGCCTCCAGGGGGCCCAGCCTCCATGGGGCACCCAGCCTCCACGGGGCACCCAGCCTCCAGGGGGCCCAGCCTCCACAGTGCCCAGCCTCCACAGTGCCCAGCCTCCACGGGGCCCAGCCTCCATGGGGCACCCAGCCTCCACGGACCCAGCC
Organism: Vespertilio murinus; assembly: GCA_963924515.1. Lineage (NCBI taxonomy): Eukaryota > Metazoa > Chordata > Mammalia > Chiroptera > Vespertilionidae > Vespertilio > Vespertilio murinus. The sequence continues at coordinate 265,064 of OZ004715.1, read as the reverse complement.
TCCACGGGGACCCAGGGCATGCCCACCCTCATAGGTGCAGTAATAGAAGACGTTGAGGGCCTCCTCCGCGGCTGGGCCCCGTTGCTTGTAGCCAAAGATGAGGTCAATCCATTCGTGCAAGTGGGCGGACACGTGTTCCGACTCCTGGGTGGGCGGGGAGGGGCGGTCAGTCCAGGGACCGACAGCCAAGCAGAACCCTGACCTTCAGCCCCGCTGTCCTCACCAGGGCCTGGCGGTGCTGCTGGATGAAGTCCTCCGGGGAGCTGGCCCACGGCGGCAGCACCACGTCGCCCACCTTCTCGTTGGTCAGCTGGAGGCAGCCCAGGTCAAAGCCTGGGACGGGGGACTGGTCAGCTGTCTCCACCCCTCCCCGGCCCGCGTCTCCTTCCCCCGACACCTGCTCCCCTCCCCCTTCTCCTCCCCCCACACCTGCTCCCCTTCCCCCATCTCCTTCCCCCCATACCTGTCCCTCCTCCCCCATCTCCTCCCCCTCCGCACCTGCTCCCGCTGCCCGTGGCCGGCCCGAGTCTGCATCCCCACCCCGGTGCCTACCGTTCTGGTTCTCCAGGAAGTCGGGGAAGTAGAAGAATTCCGGGATGAGCTCCTTCACGTCGGCCAGGCTGTCCAGCCGGGCCTGCCAGGCCGCCGCCACCGAGTGGAACTGCCGGTCAGAGCAGTCGAAGCTGGGGAGGGGCACGGGCCAACGTGAGGCAGGCGGCGACGGCGGGGGGAGGGGGCCCGCCTCCTCCCTCATCGCTGGCCTCCCGCCCCCGGCCGCACCGGCCGCTCTGCAGCTGGACGTGCAGCGAGGTGAAGGGCTCCATGCGGATGAGGTAGTGCATCACGCCCGCGGCGTTGGAATAGTGGGTGCCGTAGTGGAACTTGTCGATGGTGCCCGCCGGGTCCTCGAAGCTCTCGTACCTGGAGCCACAATGGGGGGGGGGGGTCGGCAGAAGTCCTCCCAGAGCCCGTCCCGCCCGAGCCCAGCCTGGCCCACATGCTCACTTCTCCCTCACGAGCTGGGCATGCTTGGGGTTCACCACACCGATGGGCTTGGACAGGTCCCGGAAGACGGCTGGGTTGCTGAGGTCCAGGGTGGGGGACACGTAGTCCTGGAGGACCCAGGGGAACTGGCCGCCCGCCCGGGCAGGAGCCGCGTGAGGGTCCCCGGGCCTGCCTGCCCGCTCCCCTGCCCTCGCCCTCGGGACGGTGGGCACAGCCCACAGGTGGGACCCACTCGGAGTGGCCCTGGGGCAGCGGCCAGGAGGGGAGCGGAGGGGCTGGGTGTGTGTGTGTGTGGGGGGGATCCGGGGGGCAGGAACAGAGTCCAGGCTTTGGCAACACCGCCCTAGGACCAGGATGGGGGGCCCCCATCAGCGCCTCCACTGGGTGAGCTGGGCTGGCGGCGGAGGGCGGTATGGGGGTAGGGCGCGGGCTCTCACCACGGGGTATTGAGACAAGTCGTTGTAGGTCCGCCCCGCGATGGTGTTGAGCTGCATCAGGTACTCGAAGTTGGATATTTCCCGCTGGACCCATTTCTGGGGGGAGGGGGGCGGGCAGGCAAGAGGTGAGCCAGTGGAGAGGTCCAGCACGCCTCCCGACCACAGGCCGGCGCCCCGCCTCCGCCCGGCTCCCACCTGCGTGAGGCCGGAGGCTCGCAGCATCTCCTGGGGGGAGCGGCTGCTCAGGTAGCCGTGCGCGGGCGGCCGCAGGCGCAGCAGCCACTTGTACACGTGGTTGCGCAGCTGGGTGTGGGGCGGCACGGGGCCGGGCTGCGGCCTGGGGGCCTGGCCAGGGCAGGCGGCCGCGGGCCCGCCCGGCTTGCAGGGGAAGTTGAGGAAGTAGTTGGCCTGGTCCACGAAGAAGAGCTCCAGCGCCGATCGGCGCAGGTTGAAGCGCCGCAGGTAGACCTCGCGCAGCTGGGCCAGCGGCCGCCGGAAGTCGTGGCCGATGCCTGCGGGCGGGCGGAGAGCAGGTGCAGCAGCCGCTCGGCCTGGCCCCAGCGGACCCCCCCTCCCGCCCTCCCTCCTCGCGGCTCCCCCAGACGCACCCTCCTCGGTCTCCACACGCTCGGCGCTGCCGTCGTAGAAGTAAATGTGCTGCGTGGTGACCTCCAGCAGCCCCGGCACCACGGCCACCACCGTGACCAGCTGGCACTCGGCCGACAGCACCAGCTTCTCGTGCTGCTCGTCCAGCTCAGCCGCCTCCATCCTGCGGGCGGCGCCCACTCAGGCTCTCGGCCGGCCGGGACTCCCGCCCCAGCAAGCCCAAGGAGGATGCTCTGAGGGCCTCCAGTCGAGGGGAGGGAGGAGCCGCTCAGGGTCCAGGCTGGCCCAGTCCCGCCCCTGGGTCTCCGAGTGTCTTGCCAGGACACCAACAGGTGTGCCCGGCTTCCCCTCGCTCTGGCCGTGCCCACGCCCGTGGGCCCATCTGGCGGGTTCCTGTGTCTCAGTCCCGCTGCGGGTGCCTCGCCTGGAAGAGCGGCGACACCTCTCGCCAGCCCCCGGATCTGGGGCAGCCCGTCCGCACCCACGCGGCAGAAGCCCCCGCGGGCATGCACCCAGCGGGCATGCACCCGGCGGGCATGTACCCGGAGCGGACCTGGCCCCACTCACGCGGTCTCCAGCGAGGCCAGCTCGTCCTCGCCCAGCTGGTCCTCCGGCAGCTCCTCGGGCGCCGAGCTGACTCTGGCCTCTCTGGTGACGGCCAGGGGCAGCGCCGCCGCCGCCTCGGTGGGGGTCAGGGGGGCCTCGCCTGCAAAGCGCCCACGGGGTCAGCCGAGTGGACCGAGTGGACCGGGCGGCGGGCGGCGGCCCCGGCTCGCCCTCTCACCTAGGTTGTCGCGGAGGGCGCTGGCTTCCAGGTGCGCGTGGAAGTGATGGTTGGGCACCAGCTTCAGACGCATGCGGGAGAACGTCTCCGCCCTGGACATCTTCCACCGGGGCGGCGGCGGGTCCCTGCAGACACCCGGACAGGACAGGCGGCGGTTCCTCCCAGGCCCCCAGGCAGCCGGGCTCTCCGGCCCCTTCCTCCTCCCAGCCCGGCCCACCGGGACCCCGCCCCGGCCCCGCCCGCCCGAGGGCCCTGGCCCGCCCACCGAGCCCCAGGCCCCGCCCACCTGAGGGCCCTGGCCCGCCCACCGAGCCCCAGGCCCCGCCCACCTGAGGGTCCTGACCCGCCCACCGAGCCCCAGGCCCCGCCCACCTCGAGGTCCCGCCCACACGAGGGTTATGGCCCGCCCACCGAGCCCCAGGCCCCGCCCACCTGAGGGCCCTGGCCCGCCCACCGAGCCCCAGGCCCCGCCCACTGAGGGCCCTGCCCCAAGCACCACCCACCAATGCCCCGCCCACCCGAAGTGCAGGCCAATCTGTGCCGTCTCTCAGAGAACCCGAGCCCCGCCCACCCACGGACCCCGCCCACCTGAGGGCCCAGGCCCCGCAGGGGCTGCAGAGGCGCCGCCAGAGGGCGCCCCAGTGCAGCAGCGCCGTGGAGAGCTGCGCCGCCTGCTGCTTCTGCGCCGCCGCGTAGCGCAGCCCCTCCTGGCGCGCCCGCCGCTGCCCCGGCTCCAGCACCAGCTCCTGGGGGCGGGCGGGGGGCGATGGTCAGTGCGGGTCATGTCCGTCCCCGGGTCAGGGTCAGGGTGAGGGAGAGGGTGAGGGTGAGGCTGAGGGAGAAGGTGACGTGAGGGAGAGGGAGAAGATGAGGGTGACGTGAATGTGAGGGAGAGGGAGAGGGTGACGTGAGGCTGAGGCTGAGGCTGAGGTGCAGCTCCAGGCCCCGGGTCAGGGTGAGGGTGAGGGTGACGTGAGGGAGAGGGAGAAGGAGAGGGTGAGGGTGAGGGAGAGGGAGACGTGAGGGAGAGGGAGAGGTGGCTGAGGTGCAGCTCCAGGCCCGGCCGCTGGCACCTGGAAGGCCTGCCGGCTGAGCGCGCGCTCCCGCTGACGCCGCTGCCCGCTGCTCATGAGCGTGTCGTAGCAGGAGTTCCAGAAGCCGGACATGAGGTCGTGGCTCTTGGCGTAGGTGTCCATCTCGAACTGGGACATGGTGGGCTGCACCTGGGGCGAGGGGGCGAGGGGGCGAGGGGTGGGGTGAGGCGGGCGCCCGGGGGCTCCGGCCCCTTCCTGCCCCCCGCGCCCCCGCGGGCACCTGCTTGTCGATGAAGAGGCGCCACTCGGGGGTGGCGCAGAAGGCCTGGAAGTCCTCGAAGAAGGTGGGGCTGCCGTTGGTGGGCGGCAGGGACGGCAGCCCCCGCTGCAGCCCCAGCGGCCCGTAGGCGCGGTCCAGCAGCGTGCGCACCAGCGGCACCAGCCAGGAGCAGCGCTCGCCCGCGGCGGCCGCCGGGGCCGGGGGCTGCCCGTCCGCCCCGGCGCTCAGCGCCCGGGCCAGCGCCGCCTCCAGCTTGGAGAGCACGTAGCAGGCTTCCTCCCGGCGCATGGGCACGGCGGTCTGCAGCAGCGAGTGCAGCCTCACGTAGGCCTGGGCGTGCAGCTGAGAGAGGGCGCACGGCCAGTGTGGGGCCACCCGAGTCCCCCGGAGCCCCCAGGGCCGCCCGCCCGCCCCCGCGAGCCCTCACCTGCGGGTCCTCCAGCAGGATGTAGCCCAGCACGAGGTGCAGGCCGATCTGCGCCATCTCCCGGAGGTCCGCCGAGCCGCTGGCCAGGTGGGACCAGGCTCCCAGGCGGTCGAGCAGGTTGCACACACCTTCAAAGAGCTGCCGCCGGCACCCAGCAGCCATCACCGTGGGGCCGGAGCGAGGTGCGGGCGGGCGGGGGGCTGGGGCGCGGAGAGGCTCACACAGACAGACAAGTCCGTGCTCAGACACCCTGGGGACCCACCCGGGTGCCCCCCGTCCACCCCCGCCGGCGCCTGCAGACCTTCTCACTCCACAGCTCCTGGTTGCCGTGGCCCTCGGAGCACAGGAAGTCCTGCAGCAGGCGCAGCAGCCAGAGCACCTGCCGGGTGAGGCTGGCCAGGCTCTCCGCCGCGGCCGCCTTGATGTCGCTCAGGGCTGACTCCAGCATCATCTCCAGGAGGCTGCGGACGGGCGAGGGAGGGAGGGGCTCCGGTGTCTGCCGCCTGCCTGCCCTCCCCCTGCCCGCCCTCTCCCCCTGCCCACCCTCCCCCCTGCCTGCCCTCCCCCCTGCTTGCCCTCTCCTCCTGCCTGCCCTCCCCCCTGCCTGCCCTCTCCCCTGCCTGCCCTCTCCTCCTGCCTGCCCTCTCCCCTGCCTGCCCTCCCCCCCTGCCTGGCCTCCCCCTGCCTGCCCTCTCCCCTGCCTGCCCTCCCCCCTGCCTGCCCTCTCCCCTGCCTGCCCTCCCCCCTGCCTGCCCTCTCCTCCTGCCTGCCCTCCCCCCTGCCTGCCCTCCCCCCCTGCCTGGCCTCCCCCTGCCTGCCCTCTCCCCTGCCTGCCCTCTCCTCCTGCCTGCCCTCCCCCCCTGCCTGGCCTCCCCCTGCCTGCCCTCTCCCCTGCCTGGCCTCCCCCTGCCTGCCCTCCCCCCTGCCTGCCCTCTCCCCTGCCTGCCCTCTCCTCCTGCCTGCCCTCCCCACCAGCCTGGCCTCCCCCTGCTTGCCCTCTCCCCTGCCTGCCCTCTCCTCCTGCCTGCCCTCCCCCCCTGCCTGGCCTCCCCCTGCCTGCCCTCCCCCCTGCCTGCCCTCTCCCCTGCCTGCCCTCTCCTCCTGCCTGCCCTCTCCCCTGCCTGCCCTCCCCCCCTGCCTGGCCTCCCCCTGCCTGCCCTCTCCCCTGCCTGCCCTCTCCTCCTGCCTGCCCTCCCCCCCTGCCTGGCCTCCCCCTGCCTGCCCTCTCCCCTGCCTGCCCTCCCCCCTGCCTGCCCTCTCCTCCTGCCTGCCCTCCCCCCTGCCTGCCCTCCCCCCTGCCTGCCCTCGCCCTGCCTGCCCTCCCCACCAGCCTGCCCTCCCCCTGCCTGCCCTCCCCCCTGCCTGCCCTTCCCCCCTGCCTGGCCTCTCCTCCTGCCTGCCCTCCCCCCTGCCTGCCCTCTCCTCCTGCCTGCCCTCCCCCCTGCCTGCCCTCCCCCCTGCCTGCCCTCTCCTCCTGCCTGCCCTCCCCCCTGCCTGCCCTCCCCCCTGCCTGCCCTCGCCCTGCCTGCCCTCCCCACCAGCCTGCCCTCCCCCTGCCTGCCCTCCCCCCCTGCCTGGCCTCCCCCTGCCTGCCCTTTCCCCCCTGCCCGCCCTCCCCCCCTGCCTGCCCTCCCCCTGCCCGCCCTCCCCCCTGCCCGCCCTCCCCTGCCTGCCCTCCCCCCTGCCCGCCCTCCCCGCCGGCCTCTGGAAGGCCCTGCCCCCCGGACACCCCTCACCTGCGCTTGATGCAGTCGGGGGGCCGCACCAGGGTGGCCGAGGCCCCCAGCTGGGTGAGCACCGAGAAGACCTGGCCACGTTCCCGCCAGGCGGCCTCGTCGCTGCCCTCCACGCCCCGCCACGTCACCAGGAACAGCATGTTGGTGAGCAGGTTGCACAGCTCCTCCTCGGGGGGTTGCTGTGGCCCAGAGGGCGGGGGTCAGGCTGACCTCATGCCATGCCCGTCGGCACCCCTGCCCACCCCTCGTAGGGACCGACAGACGGCCTGGCTCTGAGGCCGGGAAGAATGGAGCCTGGGTTCCGGGGAGGGTCCCGGGGTTCCAGTGACCCCTGAGACAGTGACCCCTAGGCCAGTGCTCGGCAAACTCATCAGTCAGCAGCCAAACGTCAGCAGCACAACTACTGAAATCTCTTTGGAGAGCCAGATTTTTAAAAAAACTTAAACTTCTTCTAACGCCGCTTCTTCAACATAGACTCTCCCAGGCCGTGGTATGTTGTGGAAGAGCCACACTCAAGGGGCCAAAGAGCCGCATGTGGCTCTCGAGCCGCAGTTTGCCGACCACGGGCCTAGGTGGTTCACAGATAAGATTTCAGTCCTCACGGGCCTAAAGAACCGCCTTGGAGCCTAGCTCAGGGGTTGAGTGTCGACCTGTGAACCAGCAGGTCATAGTTCGATTCCTGGTCAGGGCACAGGCCCCGGTTGTGGGCTTGATGCCCAGTGGGGGGCGTGCAGGAGGCCACCGATCTACGCTTCTCTCTCATCGTGGACGTTTCTGTCTCTCTCTCTCTCTCTCCTTCTCTGAACCAGTAAAGATACATTTAAAAAAAAAAGAAGAAGAAAGAAAGAAAAGAACTGCACTGAATGCTTTGGAAGGGTGCCATCGACTGAGCAGAGGCTGAACTCGAGGCCCAGAAGCCCCGGGCAGGACCCATGAGGCTGTCCGCAGACCCCGTGACGCCCTGCCCTGTGCCGGGACCCCCGATGCCGGGCAGGGCTACACCTGTGGAAAGGCCACCTGCCCGGTGGTTCCGAGAGGCGCCCCGAGTGCGGGCAGCGGCAGGGCCCTCACCTGGGGGTTGCTGGTGTTGGAGGCGTCGTCCCCACTGGCGGTGGGCTCCGGCAGGCTGCCGTCCGCCAGCACGTTGGAGAGGCTGGAGCTGTGGCGGCCCGGGGCGGCGGGGAAGGGCCGGGGGCCGTCCAGCGGGGAGGGCGTGCCCGGCTGGCTGGCCGGGGTGAGGGTCCCGCTGCCCTCGCCGCCGCTGCCGCCGGCGGCCACGTTGCCCGAGTCCACGCTGGACCGCTCCAGGCCCAGGTCCAAGGGCGGGGAGAACGGGGAGAGGGCGTGGTAGAAGGCGTCGGGGTCCGGGCAGGGGCCCTCCGAGGGCAGGAAGACGTCGGAAGGTTCCGGGGACTCGGCGGGTGGCCGGGGCGGGGCGGGCTCCGGGGAGGCGGGCCGCCCCGAGGGGAAGGGCGGGGGGCTGCGGGCCGCGCCGGCCTCCAGCACGTACAGCCGGGTCAGCACGTCCTGCCAGCCGGCCTGCCGGGCCAGCAGCCGCACCACGTCGGGCTGCCCGTAGAAGAGGTGGAAGAGCTGCGGGCCGGGGCACCGGGTGAGGGCTCGCCCGAGAGAGACTGCCCGGCCCGGCCCGGCCCGCAGCCCTTCTGGGGAGACTCCGGGACCCCTCCCTGCCGCAGGCGGCCCCCCACAGCGGTGCCGCCCACACTCACCTTGCGACAGATGTCCAGGCGGACGCTGAGGTCGGCCTGGAGGGACAGCTGCACCACGGCCATCAGGTCTGAGAGGCTGAGGCAGTCTGGGAGGAGGCCAGAGGGGCCTGAGAGCTTGACCCTCACCCTGACCCTGACCCTGACCCTCCCCCTGCTGGCTCAGCCCGGCCCTGCACCGCCCCTGCCTCTGCCCACCTGCCCTGTTCCTGGAGCCGTGCCGCCCCTCCACCTGGCTTGCCCTTTGACCCCAGCCAGTGGTACCTGTGCCCAGGAACAGCTTGTAGAGGCCCTGGCAGAGCTGGAGGGAGGCCGCCCCCTCGGGCAGGCAGGCGACCAGCCCCTGGAGGCCGCCCTCGCGGAGCCGGAGCCGCTGCCGGCCGTGCTCAGCGGGGTGCTCGCTCTGCTGCAGTCTGCGCAGGACCTGGGCGTGGACACCGCGGGGCGGGAGTCACCGCGAGGGGAGGTCCCAGGAGCCCCTGGGGCCTCAGGCACGGCCGGGGCGGGGATGCCGGGGTCGGGGGGCTGTGGGGGGGCGTGGGTACCTTGCAGATGCGCTCGGGCAGCTGGGGCAGGGGCCACGGCCGCACCAGCAGTGCCAGCAGCACCTCCAGGTTTCCCGGCTCCAGCAGGAAGCCAGCCACGAGCTCCCGGGCGGGCGAGCCGTGCAGCAGGGCCAGCAGCAGGTTCAGGGCGCCCAGCACCTGGGGGGGGGCACAGGCTCACGCTGGCAGGGCCTCCCCACGCGGCCCGCCCCGCCCCTCCCCCCGCCGCCCGGCGCAGCCTCCAGCCTACCAGGCCGGCGTCCCCCGCAGCCGCCAGGAAGCTCAGCAGCACCTGCAGGTCCTCGGCCGGCGAGCCCCGCGCCAGGAGCTCCTGGACCAGGTCCAGGAGGGAGGTCTGCACCGTGCGCAGCTCGTCGGCCGCCAGGGGGCACTCCCGCTGCGAGCTGCACGGGGAGGTCCCCACCACCGGGCCAGCGGAGCCCAAGGGGCACAGAGGAGAGCGAGCAGGGAGGGTGGCAGTGAGCTGGGGCCTGGACCACCCGGCCCCCAGGCCAGGGGCCAGGGTCCGCCCGGGGCCGCCCCTCCCCGCCTCACCTGTAGTGCGTGTGCAGGGCGTCGAGGACGAACTGGACCCCGTACTTCTTCTGCAGCTTCTGCCGGTGCTTGCGGACCACGCCGGCCAGGTACTGGGCGTGGCCTGAGCGGGCAGCGCAGGGAGAGGGCTCAGGCCGCCGGGCCGGGCCGAGCGGGCCCTTTCCCACCCTCCTCCCCACCCGACGCTCCCGGCGAGGGTCGCGTCCCCCTCCCACACCCCAGGCCCGCTCGGCGGCGCCCCCCACCGGGGCTCACACCTACCGAGGCGCACGGGGAAGTCGCTGAGGGCCCAGAGGTGGACGTGGAAGAGCAGGTGGTGGTAGAGGGGGTACAGGAGGGGCCCGCTGCCCTCGGCGGCCACCTGCTCCATCAGCAGCTGGGCAGCCAGGAGCACGTTCATGTCCATGGCCCCGCCGGGCACCTGGCGCGGAGCGGCGAGTGAGAGGCCCGGCCCTGCCCGCCGCCCGCCGCTCGCCGCCCGCCGCCCGCCGCCCGCCCGTGCAGCCTCCCGGCTCCCGCTCTGCCCGGCCCAGGCGGACAGGCGCCCGCGCCCTGCTGCCCCGACCCCTCCGGGCCCTCCGGCTCTGTGCCAGTCCCCGGCCCAGCCTGAGCTGGGGCTTCCCCCGGCCCTCCGCCACCCCCTGCCCAGCCTTTCTTTAAAAACAACAACAGAAACACTATTGATTTCAGAGAGGAAGGGAGAGGGGAGAGAGGAACATCCATGAGAGAGAATCGTGGACCGGCTGCCCCCTGCACGCCCCACACCGGGGATCCAGCCCGCCACCTGGGCCTGTGCCCTGGCCGGGAATCGAACCCTGACCTCCTGGTTCCTGGGTCGACGCTCAGCCCCTGCGCCACGCGGCCCCCCTCGAACGCACCCTCCCAGGAGGCCCCCGGGCCCACCTTGCGCAGGAGCGCCCCGAGGATGGCGGGGCCCTGGCACTGCACCAGGCTCTCCTGGTTCACGGGGTGGCCCTGCAGGAAGTTCCGCAGCATCAGCAGGAAGGCCGCCACCGCGTTCCTCTCCATCCGCTCCTCTGCGCCACCGGGAAGGGGACAGGTGTGTGTGAGCGCCGAGGGCCCGCCCGCGGCCACCCCCGCCCGCCGCCCGCCAACACCCCCCCCCACCCCGGCCCCGGCCCCGCGGGGCTCACCTGGGGACGTGTTCAAGGGAAGGGGCAGGCCCGGGGTGCTGTGGCCAGAGGTCAGCTCGGGCCCCACGAGGTCATGCGTCTCAGCCGGACCGGCCTCGGCCTCCAGGGGCCGCGCGGCCACTCGCTCCAGGAGGGGCAGCAGGGCGCCCATGCCGCCCACGCAGCTCACCACGTCCTGGGGGCGGGCGGGCGGCCGTGAGAGGCGGCTGCAGCCCTGCCTGGCCCTGCCACCCCATCCTGTCTGTTCCGGGCGCTAGGGCCCGGGAGTTCTGCTCTCGAACCCAGGTCTCCTAGGGGCCTCCCAGGGCTCCATGCCGCTCCCCAGCCAACCCTGTACACACACGTGCCCCCACATGCCCACGCTCACGCTTTCTGCACGCGTGGCTCACGCGTGGCCCACACACCTTCACGTCCCAGGTCTCCACCCGGTGGCCGGTCAGGCGGCCGTCCAGCCCGTGCCCAGGGGACAGGTCCAGGCACATGTTGTCCTGACAGGCCTGCGGGCGGGCGGGCGGGCGGGCAGCCAGGGTCAGGTGGGGGGCCGGCGGGGGGTGCTGGGGGAGGTCACGGGTGGAGCCAGCTGCCCCCCAGTACCTGAGGGGAGTAATGGAGGAGCAGCTTGGCGCCGAGTTCCTGCAGGTCGCCCTCGGGCTTGAAGGGAGCTGTCTCGTTGGGCCCTGCGGTGGGGGGGGGGGGGGATGGAAGGGACGGGGCAGGGCCTTCAGACCGGCTGCCCCCTGGCCGAGCCCCGACCAGAGCCCCGACCAGAGCCCCGACCAGAGCCCTCCCAGGGATGCCTTCTCCCCGGAGACCCTTCCTTCCGGCCTGGGCTCTCTGACTCCAGCCACCCTGATTGGGGACCGGGGGGGGGGGGGGCGGCTGGGGGGGGGCTGCGTACCCAGGCTGCACAGGGCCTGCAGGGCTGCGGCGGGCAGGGCTTCATGGAAGATGGCCACGGCCCCCAGCTCACCCTCCAGGGAGGTGGGGCTGCCCCAGCGCGTGTCCTGGGTGCCTGCGAGGGTGGAGCTGATGCTGCCCTCCTGCGCAGGGGCCCCCAGCCCCGCCCCCCAGCCCAGCCCCGCGGTCGCCGGGACCGACTGGGAGCGGGTGAGGGAGGGGTGCGTGGGGGCCAGGGCGGCGGGGACCGCTGGCGCCGGCAGCCCCGTGGTGGTGGTGGTCGTGCGGTGGCCAGCGGAGCCGATGCAGCAGGAAGAGAAGGGCTGTGGGGCCGGGGTGGGGGTGGTAAAGGAGGGGCAGTGAGCTCACAGCCAAGCCAGGGTCCAGCTGCATCCAGCTCTGCACAGTGGCCCCCGGGGCTGCACAGACCCCCACCTGTCCAGGTCCCCCCAAACCCTGCCCGGCGCACCTCGGTGAGGGAGGGGCAGCGGAGGGGCGCCGTCGTGACCAGATGGCCGTCCTTGTAGACGTGCACCAGGTTCTGGCTGAAGAGCCAGCCAGGCACGTGGACCACGGCCACGCAGTGCTGGGACAGAGCGTGGCGTCAGGCTGCGGGCGGGGGATGGGGGACCCCCTGCCGGCCGCACGAGGACGCCCCCCGTCCCCCACCCCTCACCCCCTCACTCCTCACCCCCTCACCCCCCGACACACAAGGATGGACGCTCACCCAGGCAGAGTCGGCAAAGGACACCTCGGGCAAGCTCAGGGTCAGGTACTCCTTCCTGGTGCACACGGCCACCACCAGGGTCCCCGCCGCCGTGAAGAAGGCCTCGAACCCTGAGCCGCTGCTGGTGAAGAAGCTGGGGACAGGCGGAGCCAGTGAGGCCTGCTGGCCCTCTGTGCGTGCGCCCTGGCACTCGGCACGCAGGCACGCACCCACCTGTACAGCTGCTTCCGCTGGAGACGCCGGGCAGGGGCCGGGGCCGGGGCCGGGGCCGGGGCCGGCGGGTGCAGGCAGAGCCAGGCGTGGAAGGTGAAGCCGGTCCCGGGCCAGCGCTGCACCGGGGGCACCATGATGCCCGCCATGCCGGGCGTGAGGTCGAAGTAGTGCAGGGCGCGCGCGGGGCCCCGGGCCCGGGCCATGCCCGACAGCGCGCGGATGACGGCGCCCGCGTGCCGGGCCCCCGCGGCCTCCGCCCCGCCCGGCCCGGCGTCCAGCCCGGGCGGCGGGCGCAGCAGGCGGCGCAGCTCCCGGGGCCTCAGGGACACGCGGCCCAGGGCCTGCAGCAGCGCCAGCAGCTGGTCCCGGCAGCGGGCGCCCAGGGCGGGCCCCGCGCCCAGCGCCTCCAGCAGGCAGCCCACCAGCCCGGCCCGCACGCAGGTGGCGCGGCTGGCGGGGCCGCCGTCGCAGAGCCTGGCCAGGCGCCGGGCCAGGAAGAGCTGCAGCTCCGCCGAGGGCAGCGTGGGCAGCCAGCGCGTCAGCACCAGCACCGGCTGCTCGTTGCACACGGGCGGCGGCGGGCACGCGCTGTGGTCGCCCTCCACGGCCTGTCGGGGGAGAGCGGTCCTAGCTCCGGGGCGCCGGGCACCCGTGGGGCTCCTCTCTCCGTGCACTCGCCCCAAACCTCCCCCTCAGCTCCCGGCTGCGTCCCAGGCCCAGCCCTGAGGACGGTCCTCCAGCGCCTCACCCGCCCTCGGACGGGGCCCCGGCTGGCCGGCCTAAAGCCCGGGAGAATCCCGGGGGCCGCGGCTTCGGGCCCCCAGCAGCCCAGCGCCTCCCCCCGCCGCCCCAGCACGTGGCCAGCCACAGTCACAGGACGTGCTGGCCGCGGTCACAGCCCCCCAGGTGGAGAGGGGCCCTCCCCGGAGTCCCCCCCGCCCGGTCCTGGCTGGCCCCTCACCATGTTGAGCAGCTCCTGCAGCAGCCGGTGGGTGGGGGTGCCGTGGCTCTGCAGAACCTCGTGCAGGTGAGGGTAGCCGATGCGCTCCTTGAACACCTCCTGGGGTGGGGGCGGGGCACGCGCGTGGATGTGGGCCCAGGGCCACTCACCCCCACGGAAACCCTGGCAGAGGCGGCAGGGCCCAGGGCTCCACAAGCTGGCAGGGCGGGGCTGCGAGGGATGCGGGGTGGGGGGTGGGGGTCCACAGGAGGCTGCAGGGGGGGTCAGCCCACACGTCCATCCCCCAAGCAGCCCCGACCCGGGAGACCAGGCCCAGGGCCGACGGATGGCCGGCCCGCCCAGGGCCTGCCTGCACCCCTCTGGCTCCCCTGCTCGGACGGCCGCCCCGGGGCCTGGGGTGAGTGTCCCTCCCGCCCACAGCCCTGCTGCGGTGGCCTCACCTTGGCCGAGGGGGAGCCACTCATGACACAGGTCAGCACCTTGACCACGTGGACGGCAATGGCGTCGGAGTCCTGGTCCAGCACCTGGGGGGGAGGGGCGGTCAGGAGAGCCGGGAGCCGGCACCACCGCCGGCAGCGGGCGCTGCAGTAAGGGGTGCAGGGCCAGGAGCAGGTGCCCAGGGCGGTGGCTGGAGGCCCTGGGGGCACGGCAACCCCGTCTGGCACCAGGCCCTCCAACGCCGCCCCAGCTGCCGGGCCTCAGCCGGACCCAGGCCCTCTCTGAGCAGCTGGGCGAGAGCCGCTCTGACCGAGAGGCCAGGGACGGCACCGAGGCTGGGAGGGCCCTCTCGCCACACCCCTCCGTCCGGGGGCTTATGGGCCACCGCCCGCCACCCCCCCATGCCAGACACACGTGCAGGCAGGCCAGCAAGTGCCCTCCACCCAGGATGATTCCGGGGGCTGGGAATAGAGGGGCGATCATCACAGAACCTCAGAACCAGAAGAACCTTCGAGACCTTGCAGTGTGCCCTGCCCCTTGACCCCAGACCCCAGTGGGGACACTGAGGCTCGCCCCGGCCGACCCGAGAGCCCGAGGCAGGCGGCTCACTCTCCTGCCCTAGCCTGAGGGGTGGGGCTGGTGGGCTTGGGGGGTTTGCCTGATCCTCCTGGGGACCCGGGCCCCCTCTGACCCTCTGCGGGTCATCTATAGCCGGGTCAGGATGCAGCCGAGGGCCACAGCCCGGCGCTGCCTCAGGAGGGCCCTGCAGGCTGGAGCCCAGGCCCTGAGGCACCAGAGAGAGGGTGCCCACGTGGAGCCCGATACCCTGAGCTTCCTGCCCCGCAGGAGGGGCGGGAGGAGGGGGACTCCCAGGGCCTTCCTAGAGCAGGTGCGAGGCTCCGTGGGAAGCAGTGGCCCCACGCGGGGGACCCCCTTCCCGGGACCGACTGCAGCCCAGGCCCTGCACATCTATCGGCGGTCTCCCTCCTGGGAAAGGGTGCAGGTGGCTGAGTTTCGAAGGTTCCCTCCGGCTTGGCACAGCCAAACCCCAGCGCCCAAAAGCAAGACGAGGCAGGACACAGGCCACCCCTGCCCGGTCCCCTGAGTCAGGGACGTGGGAAGTGGGTGAGGCAGCCGGGGACACCCACTCCCGCTGCCAGGCCACGCCAGCCTTCCCCCGGTCCGCTCACCCCCCTGCAGAGCACAGGGGGTGGGTGCCAGGGCGGCCAGGCCCGAGCGGGTCAGCCCCAGGGCGGTACCTTCTGGACATCGGGCTCGGTCAGTAACCGGGTAGCCAGGTCACTGTCCCCCTCAGGGGGCGCCCGGGCCTGCAGGTATAGCTGTGGGGAGGCGGGGGGCAGGGGTGGAGGAGGCAGAGGAGAGAGAGGGAGATGAGGGAGGCGCAGCGTTAGTTGGAGCAGGGCTGTGGGGCTGCCAGGGCTTGCCCAACGGGAAGGATGCGCCCCGAGCACAGGCGGAGGGGAAGCGGAGCCCCATGCCCTGCTCAGCCTGAGGGGTGGGGCTGGCGGGCGTGGGGGTGCTCAGAGGGACCTGGCTGGGGTGCAGGTCGGGCGGCTAGATGGGCAGGGGCAGGCACTGCATCCAAACCGCGGAGCCGTCCTCCGGCCCCGGCCCCGGGGCTGGGGAAAGGGAAGAGGGGCCAGGGCCGCTCCTGTCCTGCCGCAGCACCCCCTCCTGCGGGCACGGAGCCATCACGGCCGCAGGCACCCCCTGCCCGGCAGGCACCGCACCGACGGCCCCTCCGGCCTGGGCGGCCGGGGGTGCGCAGCAGCGTCTGGGCACCCACAGGCGGCCCCTCCGGCCCCCAGGCCGCGCCCGCCCGCCCGCCGCCCACCTTGCTGTTCTGGATGAGGCGGATGAGGTGCTCGAAGCAGTTGTTGCTGAGGAAGGTGGCCTGGAGCACTGGCCGGTCCTCGCAGGCCAGCATCAGCGGGATGGCGTCTGTGGAGGGCCAGGGTCAGTCTCCGGGGAGCCCAGGCGGCCGCCCAGCCACCTCCCGGCCGGCCCCGGCCCCGTGCCCACCCAGCATGGCGACGCGCAGGCTGACGAGGGCCTCTCCGCGGCCGGGGCTCGGCCCCGCCGGCCAGTCGGCATTCAGGACGCGGAAGTAGCCCTCGAGCAGGGCATGGAGCTCCGGGCCTCGGTGGGGCGTGCGGCTGGCGTGCAGGACGTGGACTGTGCCCACCAGCGCCTCCAGCGCCAGCGCCACCAGGCGCGGGTCCTGGGCCGGCCCGCGGCCCCAGCCCTGCACCACTCCCAGCAGGCCCTGCACGGAGCCGGGGCTCAGGGCCAGCTGCCCGTTCTCCTGCAGGGCGGGACGGAGACGGGCCATGGGCACGGCCCCTCCAGGGGCGACCCCGAGACCGCCACCCTCTGGCCGCGGGTGCGCCCAGCCTACCTTCCCTCCGGCCAGGACGGCCCCGAAGAGGTGGAGGAGCCGCAGCAGCAGTGTGGGGGGCAAGCGCTCTGCCTCCTGCAGGCTCTCTGGAGGGGCGGGGGGCGGGGGGGACAGGACAAGAGGGCTGGGCATCTCGGGGTCTACAGACAGGGGGAGCCCGGGGGTGGGGTGGGGATGGGGGCGGAGGGAGGAGGCCTGGTTCCGGGCTGAGGGGTCTTAGAAGCCGCGGTTCTCCACCAAGGGGCCTCGGGGGACACAGCCCTTGTTGGGGAGCCCGTAAAGGAGCAGGGCCCTGAGTGCCGAGCAGCCCCCGAGCCTCTGTGCTCGCCCCTCCCGCCGCCCCACGGAAACCAGCCTTTAGTCCCTCAGATGCAAATCCCCTGGTCCCTGCGCCCTGGCGGTTGGTTGGTGCTTCCCCCGGCGGCCGCTGGCGTGGGGGCCGCCTGTGTCTGCTTGTCCTCACCACCCCGGCCCCCGTGGGGCTTCTAGGGGCTTTCACAGCGTCGGACGGACAGGATGCCCGGCCGCAGACCGAAACCCAGAGAGCAGCAAGGCCCAGCCTGGGTCACTCGGGTGGCGTGGGGGTGGGGGAGCAAGAGCAGGCGGGTCTGCCTCAGGCGGGGTGGGGCGGGAGGTCTGGCGGGGGGCAGGGCTCCAGAGGGGAGGCCTGGAGCGCGGGCGGGTGTGCCGGAGAGGAATCTGGGCCAAGACCTGACTGAGGAGGCTGCCTACTGCCACCGCCTTCTAGGACTGAGAGGGCAGGGCCTGGCTGGGGTGCCGGGAGGGAGGCCGTGGGGGGAGGGCTTGATCCTGAGGCTGCCAGGCCTCGGGGCAGGGGCCTGTCGCTCCAAGGAGAGCACTGGGGCAGGGACGGACGGACGGAGGCAGGGAGCTCCCGGGGCGTGTCCCCCCTGGAGCTGCGTCCCTGCTCCAGGCCCAGGCCAGCAGCTCCAGGGACATCCAGAGACAAGGACGCACCTTCTTTTTTTAATCCCCACCGGGGACATTCCCCGGGCTTTGGAGAGAGTGGAGGAGAGAGGGCCCGACAGACAGAAACACCGACGACGTGAGAGGGACACACCGATGGGTTGTTGCCTCCGGCACGGGCCCTGACCAGGGCCCGCCTAACGCAGTGGCCAGTCTCCCTCTGCCGACAGGAGAAGGGGGGCCCAGGGAGGGCAGGTGGCCATCTGGGGGCCGGGCCCTCCAGGAGGGAGGGGAGGAAGTGGAGGTACAGCTGGTAAGCCCGTGGTCCCGAGGAGGGTGGCGGCCACGTGGGGCGTCAGGGCAGAGGGGCTGGACCAGGGAGGGTTTTAAGGTGCCCAGGTCAGAGTGGGGTACGGGGGGGGGGGGACGCAGGGCCTGGGAGGGGAGGGGAAGGGAATGCCAGGCCTTCTCTTTGGCCCAGGCTCGCCCTTTCTCTCCTCTCGGCCCCAAGCCCTCGGGTGGGCAGGGCTCCCCCCCCCCCGTCCTGCCCTGTGCGAGGGGCAGGGACTGCGGCAGGGGTCAGGCCAGGGGGCGGGGCCTGACCTGCGAAGAAGGCCCCAAATTCCGCCGGCAGAGCCACGGGAGGCGACCTGCGTTTGCTCTTCTCCTGGGCACCGCCGGCTTCCCTGGGGAAGGGGGTCATGGGGGCGCGGTGAGCTGGGGCTTCGCCCTCCTGGCCACCGCCCTCCGCCCCTCCCAGCTCCACATGTGGCCACCGCGGCCAGGCCACCCCACCCCTCGCACCCTCGGCCGGGGCACCCTGGGCCCGGGCGGGCACCCTCACCGCCAGGTCTGGTGGGGGTCGAAGAGGCCCTCACAGAGCAGCAGCGCGTGCAGGGCCGCCTCCTCCAGTGCGGGGCCCTCGGGGGGCGGGGGGCGCCCTCTCAGCTGCGGAGGGGAGAGGGGAGAGGGGGGGTCAGCGGGCGGTGGCTGCCCCGGCCCCGGCCCAGCCCGGCCCGCCCCGCGGGGAGAGCCACTCACCTGGGCCACCAGCCGGGCCAGCAGGGCCAGGACGCGGGGCGCCAGCGCCGGCCCGCAGCCGGCCTCCACTCCCTCCGGGGTCCTGGGGGGACGACGAGAGGCCGCAGGTGCCGGGGTGCCCCCCCCCGCTCCCCGCTTCCCCCCCCCCCCAGCAGAGCCACGGGGCCCACCTGCCCAGGATGAGGAAGAGCTTGAGCAGCAGCAGGGTTTGCTCCAGGTCCCCCTGGTCCAGCCGCTCGGCCAGCGCACGCAGCGCATCGGGCGGCGGCGGCGGCACCTGGGCTCCCGCCTCCTCCGGGCTGCGGGGAGGGGGTCACGGGGGCGCTGAGGACCCGAGGCCCCCCCGGCCCCACCCCACCCCACCCCGGAGAGCCGGCCTCACCCGCGTGGCTCCAGCGAGGACAGTGAGATGCTCCCCTCGAAGGCGCCCACATAGGCCCTCAGCCACTGCTGCAGGGAGCCCGGGTCCGCCTGCAGGGGTGGGGGCGGGTGGGGTCCGGGGGGGTGCAGTGGCCGGGGTGGGGGTAGACAGGAGGGGAGCGTGCACGGAAGTAGGCACGGGGCAGAGGGGGCAGAGAGCCCAGGGGGTGGAGAAGGGGAGGGAGGGAGGCAGGAAGTCGGAAGGTCAGCATCAGAAGGTGGCCGTGCGCGCTGACCACCCTCCAGCCCTCCCCTCGGCTTCTCCGCCTCCGGCTCCCCCTCCCCAGCATTTGGGGACCCAGGCGGGCGGCAGAGTCGGGGAGGGGCCCGCGTGTGCGCATGCCTGGGGTGCGGCCAGGCCCACGCCCACCAGCCAGCCCAGACCCAAAGCCCGGGCTGAGCCCCGGCCCGCCCGCCACCACCTTCCAGCTCGGCAGCCTCCGCCTCCAGGAAGCCTTCCTTGGCTGCAGGTGCCGGGGTGCACGTCACTGCCGCCAGGGGGGCCCACGCACGTGCCGCCCCGCCAGACACAGGCAGACGTCCTTCCTCGCCCGGGAGCCTCCGCCCACCCTGCTGGTTACCTGGACCCCAGGCCCCAGAGCCGGCTCCATGGGGGAAGGGGCAGCGGCAGAGCCCAGGTCTGGGTGCCGCCAGGGAACCTTGGGTGTGAACGGGAAACGTCTCCTCCGCCCCGGCCGGGGCAGGAAGCGCAGAGTCACGGTGGGGGAGGAGGGCCGCTTCCTCCCGGCAGACCGCAGGGATGTGGGGCGGGGGCGGGGTGGGGGGACGGGGCACCCAGCGCCCAGCCAGAGGAGCGGGAGGGACGGGCCCACCAGCAGGTGGGGCCTGGAGCGCCAGGGGCGGGCGCACGGCTGGCTCTGGGTCAGAGCCGAGGGGGAGCTGGGCCTGGGCCTAGGGCATGCGGTGGGGGCTGGCCTGGCCCCGGTCTGGCCCCTGCTGCCCCAGCGCCCTTCATCCGGCCCCCGAGCTCCCTGGCCGGCTCCGGGCCCCCGGACTGTGGGGGACCCATCCGTCTGTTTCCCCGCCCCCTCGTGTCCTGCCTCTGCACAGGCCCTGTGGCCTCCGCTGGGCTCTAAGCCAGCGGTCACCATGGACCCCCGGCTGGCGGCCGCCGCTGAGAGCCGAGAGGGTCCTGCCCTGGACCCAATGGGGGTCCTGCCTCATGCTGCCTCCTCTCCCTCCGTGCCCCCCGCCTCCCCCCGAGCTCCATCCAACCGGCTGAGCGCTGAAGACAACTGTCCTTCCGGGGGCAGAGGGGTGGCCAGGCCCGGCCGCCTGGGGGAGGACGAAGGGCCAGGAGCACATGGCAGGCCGCCCCCAGCAGCCTCAGCTGCTCCGGGGGTGGGGTGGGGTGTGTGTGTGGGGGGGGGGGGCAGGCCTCAGCGCAGGGACGTCTAGAACGCCTTTGGAGGGATGGCTCATTTCTGCCCCGTGTGCGCCTCACGCCCAGAGGCCGGACGGGTGAACCTCAGGGGAGGGGCCCTGACCCCAGCAGCCTGAGCCAGGCCCCTAAGGGACCCAGGCCGAGAAGGCCTCTGCCCCAGGGCCCGGCACCTTCGGCGTGCATTTTGTCACAGGCCCGAGCCTCAGTTTACCGGCTCCTGCCTCGGTTTCCTGTGCCTCGGTTTACCCTCTTGTAAACGGAGGCAGCTCGGAGCGGGGCTAGGGCCTCCCCCTGCGACTCCTCGCCAGGTGCCTCCGGCGGCCTCTCCACCCTCTGCAGCAAGGACCCCAAAGTGCTGCACCCCGAGACCCCAGTCAAGCCGGGGCCTTAGAGGGCAGGCGGGTGACGGGGGTCCCAGAGGGAACGCCTCATCCGTTGGGCTGCCCCTCGCGGATGCTGGAAGCCAGGCCTCCGTCCAGGCCAGGAGCCCTCCTGCTGGCCGGCCAGCCCGCCCAGCTGGCCAGATGACCCCGCCTCCTGCCTCCGTGACCCCACAGATCCCGGTCTGCCTTTGAGGCTGTTCCAGCACCGTGCCCCCTCCACGGGCCCCCAACCCACCCTGGCGCCTCTCACCCACAACATGGGTCCTGAAAGCCCAAACTGGGCCGTGTCCCCCCACTCCGACCAGAAGGCAAAGGCCCCACGGGTGAGCCTGGCATTAGAGACCCCCGTCCACACCGGGCCGGCTTCTTTAAAAAATGTTTGCTGTTAATCCTCACCCGAGGATATCGCCCCGTTGACTTCCAGAGAGCGTGGAAGGGAAGGGGAAGAGACAGAGAGGAACAGCGGGTGTGAGAGAAACACACCGACTGGACCAGGGTTGGGGCTGGAGCCTGCAACCAAGGTATATGCCCTTGACCGGAATCGAACCCAGGGCCCATCAGTCTGCAGGCCGCTGTGCTACCCACTGAGCAACACCATCCAGGGCGCCCTGGATGCCCAGCCCACGGACCTCTCTGTCCCCCACGGGCCTGCATGTGCTTTGCTCTCCGTGGTTCCTCTGCCTCGGTGCTCCCCGCCGGAGCCAGGTCCCTTCCCCAGACCCCCCGTCTGGTGCTGCAGAGGCGGGGCCGAGGGCACGGGTTCGGGAGTCCACACCTGGTTCTCCCACTCGGGAGCTTGTTACGTAAGCTGCATTCGTCCCTTTGCACTTCAGCTGCCTCTTGAACATCATCGCCTTGCTCCGCTAGTCAAGGCTCTCCCGCTGCACCCGGCAGCCGTGGCCAGGTCACTCCCCCGGCACCCGGCAGCACGTGGCCAGGTCACTCCCACGGCGCCCAGCAGCACGTGGCCAGGCCACTCCCACGGCGCCCGGCAGCACGTGGCCAGGCCAGTGGGAGCTCACCCCCAATCCAGGGCCGTGAGTGTTTTCATGTATACACTGACTTCAGAGAGGAAGGGGACGGGCGGGGAGAGAGAAGCACCCACGACGAGAGAGAATCATGGACTGGTTGCCCCTGCACGGCCCACACTGGGGATGCAGCCCACAATGCAGGAAGTGCCCCGACCGGGAACCGAACCGTGACCTCCTGGCTCACAGGTCGATGCTCAGCCACTGAGCCATGCAGCTTTCTAGGGCCACACTTATCTTCTCCCACCCCTTCCAGAGTGACAGAGGCTGTCAGACCTCGGTCTCCGGCCCTCCCCCGCTGGCGGCCCAGACCGGAGCCGGAGCACCGGGCGGGTGGGCGGGCGGGCGGGCAGGAGAGCCGGCGCAGGGGAGGGAGAGAAGACGGAGCTCACAGCGG
Source organism: Vespertilio murinus (assembly GCA_963924515.1). Lineage (NCBI taxonomy): Eukaryota > Metazoa > Chordata > Mammalia > Chiroptera > Vespertilionidae > Vespertilio > Vespertilio murinus. Next base: position 243,518 of record OZ004715.1, on the reverse strand, counting down.
TGACTCCCCCACCGCAGCCGCCTGCGTGGTGTGAGCACCCTCTCCGGGAGAGGCAGGCAGGCCTGGGACAGGCCTATCCGGGCGACCCCTTAGGGGACGGGGCCTCCCCCCTCAGCATGAGGAGATGGCGAGGCCAGCCGGAAGGGCCCTGACTGCACCAGGCCTGGAGGTCAGACTTGCAGGACCACGGAATGAAGCAGGAAGACAGACGGCTTTGCCAGGGGCAGGGACCCGGAGCAGTGGACCCAGGGTCGGGGGGGGGGGCGCGGGTCCAGGTTCCCCCTTTACTTGGGGAGGGGGTCTTGAAAGGGTTGGACCTGCTGGTCTCCATAACACCCCACCCCGGGGCTTAATCTCACCCTTGTCCTATCACCATGGAAACCAGGAATTTCCTTCCAGGGTCCCCAGAGTTAACAGACCCTGTTTCCATGGGGACCCCACAATTCCACATCAGCTCCCCAGTTGCCATAACAACCCCAGGGATTACCAGCCCCTGGGCTCTGCTCCTCTCCCCAGCACCTCAGCCCCGCCCCCTCCGGTTGCCTTGGCAACGGAGGGCGGTAAACTGAGGCACAGGAAAGCAGAGGACCCAGCTAAGGTCCCAGAGGGGGCCGAGGACCTCGCCAGGTTTCCGTGAGGTCGCCAGTCAGGGAGGGGAGGGCAGAGCAAGGTCCACCCCACCCACCTCTGACCTGACCTCCCTGGACCCCGCGTCCTCAAAGGCAAAACTGGGGACTTCAACCTGGGCTCCCCACCTGCAACCTCAACGTACGCCCCATCCTGACCTCTGTGACCTTGAGTGCCCCTCAGCTCCGGTGCCCCCCCCACAGTGTTCCTTTTCCCGGGGGGCTTTTGAGGGTCAGCCCTGCTCCAGCAGAAAAGGGGCCGCTCATTTGCATGTTATTTTGCATAAACTTTCCATGCTGCCCTACTGCTGTCCTGTTGGGTGCAGTCCCCGTCCCCCGGGGAAGCCCTGGTGGGCGGAGTCCTCTGGATATGCCCCCACCTGCCCCCAGGCCCCCCTCACTCCACTGCCCCGTCCGTGCTCCCGCTGTTCTGGTCCTGAAGCCCTCCCGGCCCAAACTCAGCCTCCTCCGGCCCGGCTCCCCTGGCTGGTCACTGCTGTGGCTCTCTCTGTCCAGCCACTGGCTGGACCCAAGGAGCACCCACTTCACGTGAGGAGCCGAGGAGCCCCGGGGCAGCAAGCACCATGAGGGTGACCACGGGGAGCCTGGGCTGGGGTCCGGCTTGGTCTGGGGAACGGGAGGAAGGTCCCACGGGGAGCACAGCCCGTGCAGCCCCTGCCCGTGGGACACGTGGAAAGACCCAGGATGGAGGCTGGGCCGACCTCTGCCCCAAGCTTGTTTGCTGACCTTGGTGTGACCCTGCCTTGGTGTCCCCACCGGGGCCCAGAGGGACCTCAGACTGATGATGTGGCTCCTTCCGGCAGCAGCACCCACAGCCCCTTCCCTCCCCGCTGGTAGCCCGTGCTGGGGGGGGGGGGGACAGGGGGCATGGGTGGGTCTGGACCTGGGATCTGTGAGGGGAGAGGAAGGGCAGCGAGGGGTTGCTCCCAGGGCGGGGCCAAGACCCACAACTGGGGAAACAGGTTTGCCAGCTGATGTCAGCTCTCCCTGCTGAAGGGAGGGGCAGGTGCGGGGAGCCTTCTGGCTGGGTGGCCGGCCATCTCTGGGGTCTATTCACACCCTTTATCCGTTCAACCCCTCACCTCATCTTACCCTCTCCCGCGCCCCTCCCCAGCACACACGCTGGGTCCCTCTCGGCCCAGGCGCACGGCGAGGCCTCCCCCAGCCGGCAGGGGTGGGGACGGCGTTCGGGGAGCAGGAGCAGCACCGAGGGCAGGAAGGTGGTGCGGGCTTCCTCTCGGGCCGCCTGGCCCCGCCTGGCTCCCAGTCCACACTCACATCCTGGATTTGTTTGCCAGGCCCCGCGCTGCCCCCGCCTGTCCAGGCTCCTGAGGCCGCAGCCCGACAGCCTGGGCCCCAGACCTGCCTGTGAGGTGAGGAGCTGGGGCGGGGGGCACAGATACACCTCCTGGGGGGACAGGGGGGCGGCCACTTGCAGAGCTCATGGAGAGGGGGGTGTGGAGGCATCCCCCTCAGCAGGGCCGCCGGGGCGAAGACCCCCCGTGAGCATCCCTCCGTGTCATCACTGGTCGCGGGACACACCGCGGACCGAGGACGTGCCTGGCCACGGGCAGGAGGCGTGGCCAGGGGCAGTGTCCCTCTGATCCTTGCTGCCTCACAAAGACCAGCCCTTGGAGATGGAGACAGGCTGGCCTGAGGGACCCCGTGGGACCAGTCCTACTGGCCACCCCTGCTGGGTCCAGGCTGTGCAGAGCCTGCCCTGGTCACCCCAGAGAAGGTCCAGCTTCCATCCACAGACGGCCTCTGCCCTCTCGCCGCTGGAGCGGACTCCGGGGGCTGTGGCCCTCGTGGCCTGGATTCCAGGTCCCTGGGGCCCCCGCCGGCCTGTAGCCTGTAGCCCTGGGAGATGGCCGGGCCGCCTCCTCGCAGAGGGCCGGCTGGTCTGAGCACGAACTTCCCCGGTGACCAGATCAGGGGCACAATAGCCCATTGTGCCCAGGGCACACCTGAGCCAGGAGCGAGGTGCCAAGCAGGTGCAGAGGGAGGCTGGTGCTGGGAGGGGCGGAATCGGGGAGCCCTCCTGCTGGGACGCAGAAGGAAAGGGGGCCTGTGCGCACGGGACAGAGTTGGAGGAACCCCGGGTTCCCCGCTCTGCCGGCCCCGGGGGTCCCGCACTCACCCCCTCACCTTCCGGAGCCATTGGAGGCGGCCCGGAGACAGGACACCCGACGGGAGCTCCGCGGGAGGGCGCGTCCCTCCATCGCTTTCGAACTTCCCTCCCGGCTCGGCCCGACCCCCAGCCCCGCTCACGCGCCTCGTCTTCCGCCCGGACCCGCAGCCCGCGTGGGCTGAGGGGCGCTCGCCGCTGCCGTCCCTGGGCGGGGCTGGGCCGAGGGCACCCGCGGGGGCAGCCCGCTGCACCCCAGCTCACTCGGACCCGGACCCGAGGGCGGCGGGGCCACACCTGCCGGAGGGGCCAGGCCAAGGCAGACCCGGCCTCCCGCTCCTCCGGCCGCCACCCCTTCCTTTCGCTTTCCAGCCTCAGTCTCCCACTTGTAGAAGGGGGTGCCCGGCCCTTCTCCGGCTCGACCGCGGGGCGCCCCCCCCCCCCCGGATCTCCCCGGGCGCGCCCGCAGGTGGAAGGCGCCGCGTGTGCGGGGCCCGGGCGCCCCTGCGCGTCGGCGCGGCCCGAGGCTCCGGGCGCGGCGCAGGTGCAGCGGGGCGGCCGGGCGGGGCGGGGACGGTGGTCGCGGGTCCGGGACCGGCGGTCCGGGGCGGCCTCACCTGCGCGCGGGGCCGCAGCCACCGCTCGTCCAGTCGCTCCGAGGCGGCCATGGCGCGGCCCGGCTCCGGCCCCGCTGCGCGCCACCTGCCGCCGCCGCCGCCTCCGCGCCGCCCGCCGGCCGCCCTCGGCCAGGCCCATGGGCGGCGGGCGTCACCCGGGGCGGAGCGGCGGGGACTCCGGGAAAGGCGTCCCGGCCCCGCCGCGGAGCCGCTCCGGTCGGCGCTCCTCCCCGGCCTCCGCCCGCTTCCTGCACCCGGCGCCGCCCCGCCTCCCCGGGACCGGCCGGGCGGGGAGGAGGGACCTGGGGTCCGGGGCGCGGGGTGCCCCCAATCCCGCCTCCCCTGGGACCCGGCCGGGCGGGGAGGGGCCTGGGGTCCGGGGCGCGGGTGCCCCCGCCCGCCTCCCCTGAGACCGGGCGGGGGCGGGGAGGGGCCTGGGGTCCCGGCGGGCAGGGTGCCCCCCGCCCCGCCCCCGCAGCCCGCGCCCCCGGCCGGGAAGGGCCCCGCTGAGCCCGTGGACGCGGGGTCGGGTGCCCCCAGTTGTCCGGGGTCCGGGTGCCCCGGGTGCAGCCTGCCGGGCCGGACGCGCCGCCGTGTGTGCGATGGGAAGGCTTGCGGTGCGGGCAGTGCCCAGGGTCCTTCCACAAGTAATTGTAACAGTTACCATGGCCACCACTTGTGGAGCTGACCACACTTTCAGCGTCTTGTAGGAAGACCGAGGACTACTTAAAAAAAATACCATTAAAAAAATTGACTTCAGAGAGGAAGGGAGAGAGAAACATCAATAATGAGAATCGTGGATTGGCTGCCTCCGCACACGTCCCCTCCTGGGGACGGAGACCACACCCCCGGCATGGGCACTGATGGGGAGTTGAACCCAGGACCCTTCAGTTCGCAGGCTGAGCTCTACCCACTGCGCCAAGCCGGCCGGGGCCCAGGTGCCACTTGGTGGAGCAGAATGGGGGTCGGAGAGCGGCCTGAAGGGACCCCCTGGGAGGGCAGCTCCCTCACCAGGGGCGCAGACCCCGGACCCACGCCCGCCCCTGCTGCAGACCCCTCCCTGGGGAGTTCGCCAGGCTCTCCCGGTGCGCTGGTGGAAGCACGGCCACTCCGGGTTCAGCACTTACTTCACATATTTCGAATTCTTTAACCTTAAGAGGTTAGAGACAAGGGGGTGCCTCATGCTTTGTTTTGCAGGAGGAGAAGCTGAAGTCCAAAGGGGCCACGGGGGGACTGCCTGGGCAGCCAGGGGCCAGAGGCCTGACTCACGCCCTGCTGGGCCCCTGCCACCTCAACCTTTCCAGCTGGCTTGGGGGGCGAGGAGGGGCCAGGCCCTTGGTCGGGGCTGGGGGGACGTTTGTGGGGTCCAGAGAGGGTGGAGGACTTGACCAGTTGAGGACTTGGCCAATCTGGAGCCCCTCGACCTTGGGAAGACAGACTCTGTCCCCAACCCCATCCCCATCCTGTTCTGTCCCTCTGCGCTGGCCTTTTCTCCTGCCCCGTCCATCCTACCACTGAGCTGCCATTTCCTGAGTATCTGCTACCTGCATACCGGGCACCCCCACCTGACCAGGAGAGAGGGAGCCGAAAGGCCAGGTTAGTGAGGTCAGGAAGGTCGTTTGGGGGAGCAGGGCGGGGCATTTGTCTTCCCAGGTGGGAGGAGATGGAGTTTTGGGGACCCCAACATGTTGTCAGAGCTTCACGTTAGCCAAAGGGGTCTCGGTTGTCAGGGCGCGCTGATTAATGCAGGAAGAGCCTGCCAGGGAGCAGTGCCCTGGTGGCCACCTGGTGCAGTCGAGGCCAAACCAATTCTCCCCTTAGTTCTCGGGGACTAAGCTCTAGGGGTTGGTTCATTGGGGCCCTGGGCTGGGGAATTGCCCTTCTCCAGGCTGGGTAGTCTGACCCCGGGTACTTTTCCACTCCAGGGGTGTTGGAGAGATGGGAGAGGACCGTCCATGATCCCGTAGGGAAATTGCCATCCAGGCAAGCCCTGCATCGCGCAGGCTTTGTCTGAGCTGAGAGTGGACACAGAAGGGTCTAGGGGGCTCATGGACATCCCAAGAGCCACTGATGGTGGACACAAAGAGAGGGGTAGACCTCTTGGTAGGCTGGGGTCGGAGTGGCGAGTCAGAGAAGGCTTCTTGAAGGCTTCGGAGCCTTGAAGAATCAGCACACATGCACAAAGGCTGGGTCCGCGCTTTCCAAGTGGCCGGCGTGGAGGGAGCTGTGGTTAGCGCTTTAGGTAAAACCTGCGCGATCGACGCGCTCTGCCCTCCTCCACTCAGGTCTGGTTCCACTTGTTGCTTTTCTCACTGATTGACGTCGATCGCCTCAAGCTTTGCCCGCCCCCTGCCGGCTGGGCCAGTCGCAGGGGAGAGAGGGGGCGGGCCCTTCTAGAGCAACTCAGCGTAGATTGGCTTTCAGGACTTCCGGCTCTCTCAGCTTCGTCCTCGGATTGGCTGCGAGAGTCATCTGCTCATTGGGCCTGCGCAGTGTGAGACTGACGGCGGGCAAGATGGCAGCTCCTGCCGCCGGTGTGGGCCGGCTGGAGGAAGAAGCGCTGCGGCGGAAGGAACGGCTGAAGGCCCTCCGGGAGAAAACCGGGCGCAAGGTGAGGGGTGCGGCGGGGAGGCGGGGCGCAGGGCGGGGCTGCGGTGGCCGGCGTTCGGAGCCGGGACGGGAGCTGGGAACTACCAGGGAAGGCCGCTGCCGGGCCGCGCGCGCTCGGGGCCGGAGCCTGCGCGCGGTGGGCGGCCGGGCGGCGTCGGGCGCCGCGGACCCTCTTACCGGCCGTTTCCCGCCGGGTCTCCGGCCGGCGGCCGGCTCCGAGGCCGGTCGGTGTAGGCGTCGTGGGCTCGCGTCTGAGCGCGCAGAAGCTCCCGTTTCCCCGGCCCCCGGCCCCCGGCCCCCGGCCCCCGGCCCCCGGCCCCCGGCCGCGCTCCCCCCGGAGCCCGGGGCGGCCCCTGAGGAGCAGACCCGCCCCGGCGCCCCGCGGGGCCCGGGCTCCAGAGGGAGACCCCCGGGGGTCCAGGTCAGGGTGGGCCTGCGGGCGAGAGGACAGCGCTCGGCGCCTTCCCCGCCGGCTTCTCGGGGATGGACTTCCCAAGCCGGCCGGTTGCCATCCGAGCGGTTCCCCTGCTGCTGTCTGACAGGGAGTGGTCTGCTTCCCTCTGCCTTGTCTTTCCGACGCAGCGGAGAGGCGAAGGGGGAGGAGGGCCCGGCTTCACTGTCGGGGTGCAAGCCCTGGCCCTTTCTCGGGGCCGCGGGAGTGGGCGCGCCGCTCCCTCTCTGCGACCGGCTTTCCTCCAACAGCCCCGCACCGGTGACAGGCCTGACCGGCCCGCACTCACTCATCCCACCGGTGACTGAGGCCTGGCCGGCTTTCCTCCTGACAGCCCCGCACCGGTGACAGGCCTGACCGGCTTTCCTCTAACAGCCCGCACTCACTCATCCCACCGGTGACTGAGGCCTGACCGGCTTTCCTCTATCAGCCCGCACTCACTCATCCCACCGGTGACTGAGGCCTGACCGGCTTTCCTCTAACAGCCCGCACTCACTCATCCCACCGGTGACAGGCCTGACCGGCTTTCCTCTAACAGCCCGCACTCACTCATCCCACCGGTGACCGAGGCCTGACCGGACCATCTGTGTGGAAAGGCCCTAAAGACAGCGCGGGGTGGAGGCGGTTGGTTCTGCTCTGGGGGGATGGATGAAACCCTGTCCCGAATGCAGCAAAATACAACACAGGAGCTAGCTGTAGCTAGATGGGTGAGGGGATTTTTTTTTTTTTTTATCCCACATGGAAACTGTACCTTTTAAATATCAGAATCAAACCCCATCCGCCTCTTATCCCAGCCCCTGGCAACCACCCTTCTACTTTCTGTGTATGAATGGAGCTCTTCTGATCTCTCAGATAAGTACAAGTAGGGGCCCACGAACTCGTGCACCTTGAAAGGAACTGTGGGGACACGAGGCTACAGTGGGCACAGGGGCGGGTCTTGGCCCCTCCTGCCCAGGCCCCGGTCCCCTGTCCGAGGGCAGCCTGCTCCGGTGCCGATACAGTGCTGACGGCGCCAATCGATTGGGGATCGATTGGTGCCTTCGGCGGGTGCCGCGGCAGCTGCTGCCTGGATGCCCCTCAGGAGCAGGGGAGGTGAGCAGCCTGCGGAGCAATTGGGCCGGCAGCTGCCTCTGGCACCCACTGATGGTGCCCAGCAATCGGGACTGTGCTGGTGCCTGCAGTGGGCGCAAGCAGGGGCTCCCGGCCCTGATAGCCCACCAGGAGCAGGGGGAGGTGAGCAGCCGTGAGGGGCCATCTGGCAGCACCGCAGGACTACGGTTCGAGGGAGCAAAGGATTTTCAGTAACCACCACAGCAAGCAGAGCCCTGCCTTAGTCCGGTGCCCCCTGCTCACCTGCTTTACCATCCTGACATGCCCGATGCCCGCCATGTTCCTTGCGTGCCCCTTGGGGTCAGTGCACATCATAGCAACCGGTTGTTTGGTTGTTCCAGTCTATTTTCATGTTAGCATTTTGTATATATAGGTTATATAGCATTTGTCCTTCTCTGACTTACTTCACTCAGCATAACGTCTTCAAGGTTCTTCCACGTTGTGCCATGTGTCAGAATTTCATTCCTTTTATTTTTTTTAAGGCTGAACATTATTCTGTCATATGTAAGTTGACCCTTGAACAATGATTGGGGGTGCCCAACACCCCCCCCCCCCTCCACCAGTCACAAATCTGTGAAGATCTTAAGTCAGCCCTCTGCATACCTGGCTTCTCAACTTTGAGTCAGAATACTGTTTTCAACCCAAGGTTTGAATTGAGGGTGGGAAACCTGGGGTGCCGGGAGCTGAGGTGTGTTTATTGGAAGAAGTCTGCGTGTAAGTGACCGGTGTGGTTCTAGCCTGTGTTCTTCATGGGTCTGTTAGCATTTTTATTTCTTTATGAGTCCGTTTCAGTACATTGTGTGTTTCTAGGGATTTTTCCATTTCTTCTGTGTTTTCATGGTTGGCATACTAATGGCTGCTTTAATTGGGTTTACTCTTCACAGTTCTGGCTTCAGAAAGCTCTTGGCTGCAAGCTCATTTCTGAAAAAGTTGCCTTCGGAAATCACATGGCTTTCTCTTGGAATTGAGAGGTCATTGCCTTTGCAGTTTCCTTGCATTCTTTTCAAGCAACAAGAGTTATGTGCAATGGACACAGACACTGGGTGGTGGCGGCTTGCCCACAGGGTGGGGGTGGCGGGGGTCAATTGGGGGAAAAAGGAGATATGCAATATTTTAAACAACAACGAAAAGTTATTGTGAAGTCACTTTCTTGGCACCACTGGAAGCTTTTTCCTTTCTCGGTGTCCCTTTTCTCTCCAGGAGCTCTTAATTCCTTCCCACCCCCACCCCCACATCTAGTCCTCTTCCTGCATGGAAGGGGAACTTGGAATATATTGTAGGCTTTTCAGTCACCAGGCTGTGGTATCAGTGGTAGATCAGTAGCAGGTGATAAGGTGTTTGATTTGGTTCGAAATGGATTATAGGAGCTGGTTAACTCATTTCTTCCGCAGATGTGTACTGAACACCTACTGTGCGCCGGTCATTCAGGCAGTGAGCGAACAAAGCAGTCAGAAGTCACTGTCTCAACAAGCCTCTGTGCAGCTCGCAAGAAGGCAGTTGAGCAGGCGTGTGCCGTGGTAGATGGAGCTGGTGCTGTGGAGAAAAGGAGAGGGATGGGCGTGAAGAGTGCACCTGCTTCCCCTGTAGCTCCAACCGGCTAAGCTTGTTCAGGGTTAACCCGGTTCACGATACCAGCTGCGTGGCTTATCTTATCTGGTCTTCTGACAGCCCTGGGAAGAAGGAAGAAGGGTGAGTTTATAATTGAAAACACTGAGACCCATAAAAGTGAAGTGTTTTCCTCGAGGTCAATAACTAAGGTCTCCCAGGTGATGCTAGAGTTAGAAGGGACCGTGAGAACAGGTGGTGGTTCTCTTTTTATTTTCTTGATTTTAGAGGGAGAGAGACAGAGAGGCGTCAGTTTGTTGTCCCTCTTATTTGTGCGTCCACTGGTTAATCCTTGTCTGCTGCACCCTGACCCAGGATCCAGCCGCAGCCTCGGCGTAGCAGGATGACGCTCTAACCAACTGAGCTCCCTGGCCACGCCTCACATTATACGTTCTGATACCCTTTAGGTTTTGTAGATTACCTGCTCAAAACCAGGAGTAGTAAAAGAGTGTAGGCCTGGCAGACGGAATTGGAGCCTCCTGCTTCAGCGATATCATGCTTCTCCAGCATTACCTCAGTGAACAGGGGGACTGGGTCTACCCTGAAGAAGTTTGATCCTCTGGGACAACAGACCTGCTCGGCCCATCCTGCTCGGTTCTCCCCAGACGACAAATACTCCCGACACCGAGTCACCATCAAGAAACGTTTCAAGGTGCTGATGACCCAGCAGCCGCGCCCTGTACTGTGAAGGTCCCTTATAGTTCATGTCTCTCCTGCCACCGGCGATCCCTCTGAGACTTTTCCGAAAGCAAGCTTTTCCGTCTGTGAGCCTTGAAGCCTTCTTACCACCCTTGCTCTTTGGAATCGGTGTTATCATTACCTTAGAATCTAAGGCTTAGATCTAAGGCTTGGAGCATGCTTGTGTGAAGCAATCATGGTAGCACCCCCTCACACCCCCTTAAAGAAAACAAGTCTGCTTTTCATATTTTGACTGCCACGTTATTAAAATGATTTGAAAGAAGAAGAAGAAGAAGAAGAAGAAGAAAGAGTGTAGGCCCAAGTCCATGCTGCCTCTACGTAATGCCTTAATCCCCTCTGGGTTCAGATCTGGCCCTCGACCCTCCTGGTGAGGACAGGTGTAGCCTTATGTGCCACCATTCCTTTTTTGTATTTGTCCCTATTGTGGCAAAGTAGATGAACATAAAATTTGCCATCTAACCATTTTCTCAGGGGCATTAAGTATATTCACAATGTTGCACAATCATCACCACTATTTCTAAACCTTTTCATCATCTCAAACAGAAACTCTGCACCCTTTAAGCAATAACTCCCCATTCTTTTCTTATCCCAGCCTCTCAAAACCTCTGATCTACTTTCTGTCTCGGACTTAGCTATTCTATACCTCTTGTAGGTGGAATCGTACAATGTTTGTCCTTTTGTGACTGGCTTATTTCACTTACCATGAGTTTTCAGGTTCATCCATATTCTAGCATCTGTATGTATAAAAGCCAAGTGACTGGAAGACCAGACGACTGGAACAACCGGTTGCTTTGACAGGCATTTTGGCCCCCAGTCAGCCAACTTGTACCCCAATCGGACTGCCCCCAGCCCCTCCGCCAGCCCTCCCTGCTCCAATCGGGGCAGGCCAGCCGGGCCCCACCCATGCACGAATTCCTGCACCGGGGCCTCTAGTGTTACTGAATTATTTATTTATTATTTCCCTATATTTTTATAAAGTATTTAAATTTAAAATATATATATATATTTTATTGATTTTTTTTACAGAGAGTAAGAGAGAAGGATAGAGAGTTAGAAACGTCGATGAGAGAGAATCATCAATCAGCTGCCTCTTGGGGATGTGCCCGCAACCAAGATACATGCCCTTGACTGGAATCAAACCTGGGACCTTTCAGTCCACAGGCCAACGCTCTATCCACTGAGCCAAACCAGTTTTGGCTAAATTTTTTTATTAAGGTATTATAGGTGTACATATCTTACCTTTGCCTCCCCAGAATTTAAAAAAATATATATATTTCTGTTGATTTCAGAAAGGAAGGGAGAGAGAGAGGGAGAGAGAGAGAGAGAAGAGAGAAACATCAATGATGGGAAGAGAATCATTGATTGATTGCCTCCTGCACGCCCCCTACTGGGGATTGAGCCAGCAATCCGGGCATGTGTCCTTGACCAGAATCGAACCTGGGACCTTTCAGTCCACAGACCAAGACTCTTATCCACTGAGCCAAACCAGCTTGGGCCAGAATTTCATTCCTTTTTAAGGCTAAATAATATCACATTATATGCACCGAGGCCTGGTGCACGAAATTTGTGCACGGGTAGCGTCCCTAGGCCTGGCTGACTATCAGGGTCAATCTCTGGGGCGACCAGTGGGGAATCGGGAGGGCCCCCACTCCCACTCACCTGCTTCATTATCCTGCTGCTATCCCACTCTTATTGGGGCCCATTGGGGCCAGCAGTGCCTCCAATTGCTGCCCACTGCCAGCACCGAGTCACCAACGCCCACCATTTTCTGCACTGCCCCCTGGTGGTCAGTGCATGTCTAACTCCCGGTCAGTTGAACTCCCACCTGTGGGGACAATTTGCATGTTAGCCTTTTATTATATAGGAGGATACCACATTTTGTCTATCCATTCACCTGTTGATGGATACCTTCATCGTGACTAACGCTGCCACTGGTGTGGTGGTGTGCTTACTGTTGTGTCAATACCTGTTTGAGCCCCTGTTTTCAGTGTTTTTGGGCACATTGCTAAGGGATGGCATATCTGGGTCATTTTCTATGTTTAACTTTTAAAATATATTTGTATTGATTTTTCAGAGAAGAGAGAGGGAGAGATAGAAATATCAATGATGAGTATTGATGCCTCCTGCACACTTCACACTGGGCACCTAGCCTGCAACCCTGGCATATATCCTAACTGGGAATCGAACCAGTGACCCCTTGTTGCATGGGTCAATGCTCAACCACTGAGCCACACCGGCTGGGCATCTATGCTTAACTTTTTGAGGCACCACCAAACTTTGCCACAGTAGTTGTACCATTTCCCATTACCACCAGCAATGCATGATGGTTCCAGTTTCTCCACATTCTTGCCAACTCTTATCTGCCTTAAAAAAAATTGTGGCTATCCTACTGGGTGTGAGGTTTTAATTAGCATTTTCCTAATGATTAGTGCTGTTGAGCATTTTTTCATGTGCTTATTTTTGCCATTTGTATAGTCTTTGGAGAAATCTATTTATGTTCTTTGCCCATTTAAAAAAAATGGATTGTTTGAGTTGTTGGGTTCTTTATATATCCTCGATATTATACTGTTAACAGTTATGGAATTTGGAAATTTTTTTTCTTCATTCTGCGAGTTATTTCTTCACTCTCGGTAGTATCCTTTGATGCACAAAAGTTTTTAAATTTTGATGAAATTCAAGTTAATCTGTTTTTTCTTTCCTTACATGTGCTTTTAGTGTCATTTAATCTCCATAGCTCTTGAGTGATATTTCTGTTAGGGTAAATGCCTGGAAGAAAGGCAACCCAGGGTCTGAAGTTGGAGTTAATTTTCTAGCTCATAGTCACTTTTTGTGAGACCTGTGAGCGGTGAGTCTGGGGACAAAGTGTGGCCCGCCTGCTGGACAGGCTCACTCAGCTTGCTCGTCCGCTGGCACTCCGTGCAGGCCTGTCACCAACGCCTGCTGTGCGCATGGCTGTGCTCACAGTAGAGTTCAGCATGGGGTTGATTTCCCTTGTGGTGCTCTCCTCCTCTTCCTACTGCCAGAGCATAGACTCATGATGTCACAGTGGTAGTACGGAGGGACCAGTCCTGAGGTTGTGACAGATGGGGTGAAATTAGGGTCATAAACTTCCCATTTATTCAGTAAAGAAAACGGTGCAGCCATGCAGCTCGGCAGTTTTACAAAGGGCTTCCTTGTAGCCCACCTGATGGGATGGGCTTATGAGGTTGAAAGAGGGTCAGAGGTCATGGAGCATAGGTTACTCTCCTGGATTCTAGTGCATCCAAGACCCCCTGAGGGCAGAGGACTCAGCACTGCTGTGGCACTGCCTGGAGCAGGTCCTGCAGGCCAGCCAGCAAGGTGGACAGGTGAGGGGACGACATGCAAGGCTAGACGGTGCTGCCGGGGTTCATTCCTGGGAAAGCCAGACGGAGTCTGCGGAACCAGAGCCGGGCCGTGGCGGGGGCGGGCAGGGAGGATTGAGGGAGCTGGAAAGGAGTGTTCCAGGGGAGCAGGTCAGGTGGGAGCACCCATGGGCACAGGGGGAGTGGGGGTGCTCCGGAGGGTTTGACAGCACGCAGTTGGCAGTGATGGGGGCGGGTGGGGTCTGAATGGGCTCCGGGTGCATTGGGTGCTTCTGGCTGGGAGGGCAGCCAGCCCGGGCACACGTTTCTCATTTGTTGGAGCTCACCCCGAAGTTCCAGGCTGGGTGAGGAGGGGAGCAGTTCGAGGCTGTGCAGACGAAGCGCTGTGGCATCTCTGTGGTGCTGACCACTGAGGCAGTGTGAGGCCAGCTGCCCTCCTCCGACCTCTTCCTCAGCGGCCCAGTGGAGACTCCAGAAGGTAATGGTCTTGGCACAAACACTTGCCCTTGGCCCTTGGATTTCCTGAGCATTTGGCCTGGATCGCTGTCTCTTTCTGCCCTGAGACAGAGGCAGACTGGTTGGGCAGCAGGCCAGGCCCTCCGGTTGGACGTGACCTCAGGGCCACGGTCTGGCCGTCAGCTTGCAGGTTCAGCAGCAATTCCTGTTTTTCACGGGGCTCTGGAGACCAGCCCTGGAGAGCAGCTCTGCTCAGGGAACCGGATGCGGTGCTGGCGGTGTTCGGTGTGTGACTCCCGCCGCTCAGCACTGTAGCCGCTAGCCACCCGGCGCTTCAGCCTGAAGATGTGACTAATGTGCCCTGGCCGGTCCGGCTCAGTGGATAGAGCATCAGCCTGTGGACGGAAGGGTCCCAGGTTCAATTCCAGTAAAGGGCACGTGCCCAGGTTGTGGGCTTGGTCCCCAGTAGGGGGCAGCCTATCAGTGATTCTCTCTAATCACTGATGTTTCTCTCTCTCCCCCTTCCTCTCTGAAATCAATAAAAACATTTTTAAAAATGTGGCTAATGTGACATTTTGTTGATTTTAATTTTATTTCATTTTAGTTACATTTAAACAGACACCCTTGACTTATGGCTGCTTATTGGACAGCATCTCTGAGGACTTGCTCCATCTAGCCTCACTTATGAGGACCGTGTCTACCTGAACTCCCGCTTATTGGAAGCTAAGAGGTTTGTGGAGACTCAGATGACCCTCAGATCAGCCTTGGAGCCTGGAACTGGGACAGGATCTGGAGAGGTCATTCTTACTGGCCAGTGTCTCCAGCAGATGGTCACCCCTGGCCCTCTCTGTGGAGGGGCAGGCTGCATGCAGAGCAGTGTGGTTGTGACCCGCACATCCAGCATCCGAGCACTGGCACTGTGAGAGGGAGCAGTGCCGAGGCAGAAGATACTTGCTGATGTGGGTGCATGGGGGGGGTCCCTGGCCAGTGTGGGGTGAGGCAGAAGAGGAGCTGGAAGGGGGCTAGCAAGTGTCTGGCTGAGCAGAGGTGGGGGGGTGATGCAGAGGTGGGGGTGGATAGGGAAGAGCCCAGTGAGCTGGGCGAGGAGTCCGACTTGTCTGTGTTCTTGCTCACCCTCAGGAAGCTGCCTTCGTCTCTAGCCTCATTGGCACCTCCCCACGCTCAGCAGCCTGGCTGCAGAGTCAGCTGAGGAGGCGTGTGTGGGGCCTTTTGCAGGCGGGCATTGACCTGGCAGTGTATGACGGGATCTCACCTTGGAGGTAGCTGCCGGTTTATCCCTGGGGCTGGAGGGATCTCACGGCGAGGCAGAACTCTGTCCCGTGTCCTCTAGTCCTCACCCAGGTGCTTCAGAACAAGCAGGTCTCCATCACAGACGGAAACTGCCGTCCGGTTACCGGTGGGAGCCGAGGGCACAGTGGGGAGAGTGGGCTTTGGAGCCAGGCAGACGTGGTCTAGATCTCAGCTCTATTCGTCACATCTGTGGGACTCAGGACAGATGTGTAACCTCTGAGCCTTCCTCTTGTCTGAAAAATCGTGACGGCTCCTGACCTCCCCACTAGCGGGGCGTGTGGGCGGGTGTCTGAACTGTCTAGCTCGGGGCCTTGCACACCGGCCCTGTAAGTGGAAAGTTGGGGTGGCCCTCCAGTCCTCTGCTGAGTGGCAGTGGGTGCAGCTGGCCCCGTTTCCAGTGGGAGCAATGAGGACGTCCTCCTGTCCCTGGTTCTCTGAAGGTGAAGTTTCCCTTTCCTGTGAGGATTAGATGACCCAGGAAGTGGATTTGCAGAGCGCAGCCAAGATGGGGTGTCGTCAGTCCCTGTTCTCCCCAGGACTGGCTTTCTCGGCCGCTGAGAGAAAGTGGCTGGTGGACAGGCCTGTGGGGCTCCCGAACACACACCTGCTCGTGAGCCAGTATGGGGCTTTCCTTGGTTGAGTCATTGACTGAATGACTGAGGCCTTGACTGTGAAATGAAGCTGTTAGCTCAGTCAGGTTCTTAGCCCACCGGTGCCTCTGGGTCTCCTGGGAAACAGCTTGCAATCTCTCCTTGGGCCCCACCCTAGACCTCCTATCTTGGGTGTAGATCTTGGTGCAGAGCCTAGAAGTCCACACATTTTTTACATTCCTCAGGTGGTTCGTTTCCGGAAGTCGAGCACCTCCTTCCCTGGAGCATGGCTGCCGCCCTCACTGTGGGAACTCTGCCGCTGCCCCAAGCACACGTTTGCTGAGCACCAGTCGAGTGCCAGGGCCTGGGTGGACAAGACTGCCTCCCGTGGCGCCACAGGAGGCATGGCTGACCGGTGTGTGTGTGTGTGTGTGTGTGTGTGTGTGTGTGTGCAAATGGGGGTGAGACCAGGAACTTGTGAGGGCTCCAGCGGGAGTGTGTGGGGAGGGCAGTGCAACTGCCTGAGCATGAAGGATGTCGGTGTGGGAGGTGGGGGTTGGGCCGGGGGAGGCATGTGAAAGAAGGGGTGCCAAGGTCTAGGAAGGGCATTTCTGGCTGAGCAGGGAACTAGCTTGGCTCTTTGAGGGCCAGGAAGGATCTCTGGGTGGCAGGATTAGAGCGGAGGGTTGGGGGCAGGGTGGGGTTGAGAATAGAGAGGGCCTGGAAGGCGGGCCACTCCATAATGGGGGTGGGAGGCCTGACCCTGTGAGGCCGTGGGGTGCTTGCCTCTGAGGTGAGCCATGCAGGGCGGAGTGGTTTGGAAGGGGAAGTCCTGTCTGGTTTTGGCTGTGTACGCCGAGGGTGACTGTTAGAGCTCTCCGCGGGAGAGACGGCAGGCAGGCATCTGGGCTCGGAGGATGGACGATGGACGCTAGTGTGGAGGGAGATGAAGCCCAGGGCTGGCTGAGTTTAGACAGTAAGGGTGAAGACAGGCATTTAGGAGGAGTCGCTGGGAGTTGGAGGGATGGGGCCATCGTGCTGAAAGAAGCCAGATGAGGACAGGGGCGCCGGGCGGTGAGGGGTCCGGTCGTAACGTCCTAACCGGGCAGGTCGCGGCGGGTGGTCGCTCCCCTGGCACATAAACGTTTAGGGAAAGACTTATCTTCGCCCTAAGCAAGCCCTGCCCTTGGTTTCTGTGCTTCGGGGCTAATACACCTGCCAGCGGACATCTGCCGGCAGGCCGTCTGTGCTGGGCCTGGCCAGAGCCTCCCGTGTGGCCGCCTTCCCTCAGGGCCTTCCCTGCATCCAGCTCCCGGCTCCCGGCTCTCCTCCTTTCTCTCCAGTTTCGTTTTGGAGGGAACCTACAGCTTGAACTTTTGAACGGATTCCAAGAGGAAATAGAGTTGCTGTGGTAATGATGGCCTGTGGGAGTAAAAGCCACACTCCAGGCTGTTCTGACTCAGGGCTGGAAAGAGCTGTTCTGTCCAGAGAAAGCGTGCGTGTGGCTGGAGCAGAAAACATCTGCCCTTGAAGGACATTGTGCTCAGGGCCGGCACCTCTGGAACTCACACCGGCTGACTGCGTCCTAGAGAGCAGGCTCTCCAGCCTGGGGGAGGGCTCTCCGAGTGCGAGTACGCGTGGGGCCCTGTGGGGTGAGGGGTAAGTCACCTGGCTCTTCTGCACCCCCGGTGTTACTCATTACTCTTATTTTCTTTTAAACATATTTTTATTGATTTCAGAGAGGATGGGAGAGAGAGAAATATCAGTGATGAGAGAGAATCATTGATTGGCTGCCTCCTGCACGTCCCATACTGGGGAAGGAGCCCGAATCCTGAGCATGTGCCCTGACCAGGAATTGAACTGTGACCTCCTGGTTCATAGGGCGATGCTCAACCACCTAGCTACGCCGGCCTTACTCTTACTGCAGAGTGCCTGCTGAGTGAGGGCAGCCTGGGATCAGCAGGGAGACTGAGCCCGTGCTGTCAGCTGTAACACTATCGCGTGCTCCCATACGCCATGGATAGGAGAGGGCTGGCAGCAGGGCACGGGGTGGGGGTGACATTGCCCACAGTAGGCTACATGGAGGAGGGGCCTTCTGAGCCACTGAATGCACGGTGTCTGCTCTGTCTCACTGGTTGGCATCGGGGTCATGGCCCCACATGGCTCTCTGTAAACTGGCAGAGGGGCTGAGAAAATACTTGCCGAGGGATGGAGTGGGGGGCTGGTAGGGCAATAGCTGTTTGGAGGCGTGGAACTGGGGGAGGGGCAGGGCAGGCCAGGATGAAGGTGGTCTGAACTTGGGGAGATCATCTGTACACGCCCCCCTCCCCACGGACTTCCCCCCACACACTGTGGCTAGCCTTTTCTGACTTGGACTCATGTTCTCTGCATTCATGTAGCGTCCGCCCTTCTAAACTGGGCTGGCTCTTCCTGTGACACTGGTGGTAGCTGGGTGAGCGGAGGGACGAGAAGGGCCTGCGTCCAGGAAGGCACGTGCCCCTCTTCGGCGTGGATTCCATGGCCTCACGCTGCGGCCACATCAGACCACGGCCACCAGCGCTGAGGCCACGAACGGGGAGTGTCAGGCTCCGCTGTCCTCGTCATCCTGCGCGGTGGTTGCCCACTGAGGAGGACTCACCCTGCAGCCTAGGAGCCTGCCTTCTCCGCCTCTCGGCGCAGCACGTGGTTAAAAACACCTGGCTTCCGCAGGAAGTGGATATGCGTAGGTGAGGGTTAAAAGAGCTTGTTTAAGCAACATTTCTCCCACAAATGTGCCAGTTCTGACTTGCAGTTTAAATTTGGTTTTAATTAGGATTTATCACTCGTAGATCACACCAGGGAGAGACAGCAGCTGTCTTACCTTGACTTCTTAGACTGTGGCACTCTGAGAAGCAGCTGATCCGAGGTTAAAAGAGGTTAAAATAGCTCTGAGGAGCAGTGCACTTAGCTGCTCTGTACACCTCTGGCTTGTCTGGAAATAGACTTGTAAATACTTTGCTTTTCTAGCTTGGGTCCCATGTTGGGGCCTGTGTTATGTGGAATGGGGGCGGGGGGCTGGACCCCAGGCCTGGTTAGCACCCACTGCTGAGTGGCTGTTGTGATGGACTTGGGCTGGCGGGGTGCTGGGACCCGTCCAGATCACGTGTCCTGGCCCAGCTTCTCCATGGCAAAGCGGTTGCCTCCCAGGGACTCCCTGTGGGTTGGGTGAGCTCTTTCTGCCCCCAAGAACCAGCGTGAACGTGGGGCGCAGGCACTGGGCGGCTCCCAGAGACCTGGGCACTCCAGTTCCAGTCGCCTTCCAGTGGCGTCAGCACCAGGTAAAGGGGGCAGACCGGCCACTGTGGCTCCGCATGAGCTCCTGCCCTGCCCCGCACCACCTGGACCTCCTGGTCCTTCGGGACGCTTGCGATGCCCGAGAGGTGGCTCTGTCTCCTCATCAGGCCTGCTCTGTCCAGAGCTCACCCTGGAGACCACAGCAGGTCCTCAGGCAGCTTAGTGTGGCCTCACACCGTGGAGGGTCACTTCCTCCACGGGGCCAGCCTCTGGAGGGACGTGGTCTGGCCCAGGGGCGCCTCAGTTGGCCATGTGGCAGAGCATGGCTGGGCGAGGGCAGGCTCCTGGGAGATTCTGTTTGGTGGGTCTGTTTATAACTGGGTCCTCCTGTGGGGGTGATATTGGAGGCCTTGGTAGCCCCAACAGTCTGTGGTTTTCGTACTCTTCTCACTTGGTACGGAAGGCCCTGGTCACACTTCTCTGGCTCCTGTGCGAGGAAAGCACACCGAGCCTGGGGCGGTTTGAGAGCTTTGGGAGCATGATGCAATCAGAAAACCTCAGTTTAGATGCTGACATCTTTTAGGAGTGGTGAGCCACTGGGTGAAGCCCGTAGTTCAGAACTGGGTTTGGAGGAGTGATTATACCTGACCAGGAGTTGTGCTCCAGAGGAAGGTGGGCGGCTGTGGGAGCGCTGCGTGGCGTGTGGAAGGCGCGGCAGGCAGGCTCGCAGGCAGCTGCCGCTGCTGGCCTCTCCATTTCCACTCTTTTTCCCCCAGTGGCTTCCACCAGTGACCTTTGCCCTTTCCTTTCTGGTATTTTCTGAATGTCCTTTATAAATAACCCGCTAATCCCACTTCTGCCGCTCCCTGCCTGTGCCTGGACTTGTGCTGGTTCTCAGTGCTTGAGGCTCAGGTCTGGAGCCGGCTGGCCCTCCCGCCTTCCTGCTGCACCAGCCCCCTGGCTGACGCAGGCTCAGGCCACCCCCTCCTCCCAGTCACTGCAGCACTCCCTGCCCTGCCCCTCCCTCTTCCCAGCAGGGCCGCCTGCTCGCCCTCGGGTGAGCGTGGGCCCAGATGTCCTCTCAGCGGTTAGTCACCGGGCACTCCCAGCGCGCCAGGAAGCCAGGGCAGGGAGCCTGTGCGTCCACCTGTCTGCTTCCTCTTCCTGGCCCTGAGCTCCGAGGGAGCAGCCTTGTCTCGTCACCTTTTTGTCTGCCGGATGGCAAGCCCAGAGCTCTGAAGATACTTGAGTGAAGAAAGGAGGAGCTGGGCTGAGTGGGCGCTGGCTGGGCCGAGGTTTTCTCCGGGAAAAGCAGACCTGCCCTGTGGGAAGAGTCCAGAGACCGACTTAGCAGCCCGCCGGCTGCAGTCCTGGCTCCGGACGATCCCCTGTGTGAAGTCTGGTCAGATAACTGAGTTCCAGAATCTGTTGTTTAACACGGACTCGGTGCTTTGACATTGGTCCACACCAGTGGGAGAGAGCTGCTCGTTTTAGTTGGTCACGGGCTGGGTAAGCCAGTGCTGGGATGTGGGAGGCTCATGTGGTCTGTTGGCCGCTGGGAAGCTCTGTGGGGGAGCCCAGAGTGGTGGCAGCAGGCCTGTGGGCCTAGGTGTGTGTGGGAGGTGAAGGGTGTCACTTTCAGGAGCGCTCCCTGGGGTTCAGCTTGCTCTGCATCGGCCCGAGGAGGGTGAGCACAGGCACCAGGCTGCCTCCTCCCGCGGCTCAGCCTCAGGCCGGCCGTCCGCTGCGGCTCCTGTGCGAGGGGAGCCGTTTACTTTCCAGCTGCAGGTGGACGTCAGCAGCGTGTGCCAGGACCAGAGTGTGGGTGGCGGTTCCATCCCCGGACGGACAGCTGGGCCTCCCTGCCTGGTGCCTCGCTGCCTGCTGGGAGGACGGGCAGGGGTCCGGGCCACCCCGAGCTCCAGGAGGGGACTGATACGCGGACAGGTGCTGACTCCCTCGCTCCTCTCATCCGCCTGGAGAGGAAGTCCGGGTGGTGGAGAGTGGGCTTCTGGCAGGAGCCGTTGTGCCCTCCAAAAAGGGAAGTGGTGGGGCCGGGTGAGGGTGGGAGGCGACCTCGTGGTCACCATCAGTTAGTTTCTCAACTGAAACGTTCTCTGAACTGGGAGTGTGTGGCCTGGTGGGAGGGCCTGCGGCCAGCAGTGCAGCTCCGGGCTGGGCCGCTGGACCCAGTTTGGGCTGCAGGAGGGACCTGGTGTGTGCAGGTCTCTCTGCCTCCTCTCTGCCCAGCATTGCCGGTGTGTGTGTGTGTGTGTGTGTGTTCAAAGCCTGAGAAAGGTCATAAGACGTTGCCTGGGCTGGTTGGGCGTGAGGGCCAGCCATTGCGTCCTGCTTCCCTGTTGAGCCAGCGAAGGCCAGGAGGGTCTGTTCAGGGTGTGTGTAATGTCAAGACAGCGCCAGACAGCTGGGTTCCTTGAGTTGCTTTTGTTTTTAATCATTTCGTTATTCAATCATTTTGACTGCAGAATTAAAGGAAGTGCAGGCATGCTTCCCACGGTTGTGTGGTGTGGCCACGGAGTCCTTGGCAATGGCTGAGCTCATGGTCTGGGTGTGGGCTCTGTGCCCCGGGTGTGTCATCTTCACGGGGCCGCCCGTCAGGTTGCTATTTTGGGGATCACTCTGGCCTGCCTAACGGTGCCCGGCAGGCCGGACTCGCCCCGTAGCTCCCGCTCTCCCGCGGACGGGACGCAGCTCAGAGGATCACCCACTCTTACCTCCTCCGATGCTCTTCGGGGGGAGTTGCTCCTGGTGGCTGGTCACGCCCCTCGAGCGTCACCCAGAGAGGTGTCAGCTGGTGGTTGTGAAGCTGTGGTGCTGAGGTGCCATTAGACCCAGTGAGACCACCTGTGTGTGAGGGGCGTAGGGTTCGAGCCGAGCGCTGGCAGTCTAGACCTGAGCCCACCCTAACTCTTGGGCCCTACAACAGAGTGTGTGAGCCTGGGTGAAAGGAGGAAGCAATGCTGACCTTACTAGGTTTCTAGATGACTAATTATACGGGTAATTTAATTAACAAGATGATTAGTTGCCTGGTGTGCTGTCATGACCACTGTTATTGCAGAGATGATTGGCGGTTGGGTCCAGAGCTCCCCTTTACTGGGAAGGATAGTTTTAGGGAACCCAGTGGGAGGTGATCCTTCACCTCCACGGTGAAGGAGCAGATGTGTGGCTGCCAGTTGCCTGCATCCTCAAACACGCACAGACCTGATGAGGTCTGAGCTCACCCCCTGGGTCGTGGGGCAAGCCTGTCGGGAGTCCGGCTATTGGGAGGCTCAGCCACGGTGGGGAGAACTTTATCTCTGCCTCTCGCAGTGGGGGAGGCTCACCCCGTCTTCCACTCACTGGTGCTCCACCTCCTGCTGTGTGCCCGGTGCTGGGCGCCGTGGCGGACACGCCTCTGGAGTGTCCGACCTAGGAGGGAGGGCAGAGGGAGGCACACCCAGCTGCATCCATGCCGGGACAGAGGCCTGCCGGAACAGAGGCCTGCCGACTGGGTGCAGCCTGCGGCCCGCGCAGGAGAGCGCCCACACCCACCGGGGTTTTGTGATGGGTGCAGAGTTCGCAGGTGTGCCTGTTCCCGCGGCCGGGGCCTGTCACTCATCCCTGAATCACTCATTCTTCATTTGAGCCTCATTTTTAAAAATCAAATGTTTGTCACCTATGGGAACTTGGCAAAAAATAAAGTGCCATTCCGTGCGCATGTTGCTTCGTTTAAAATGTCGGATGTAGCTGAAACTGGTTTGGCTCAGTGGATAGAGCGTCGGTCTGCGGACTGAAGTGTCCCAGGTTCAATTCCGGTCAAGGGCATGTACCTTGGTTGCGGGCACGTGCCCTGTGGAGGGTGTGTGGGGGGCAGCTGGTCGATGATTCTCTCTCATCAATGTTTCTGATTCTCTATCCCTCTCCCTTCCTCTCTGTAAAAAGTCAATAAAATATATTTGAAAAATAAAAATAAAAATAAAATGTCGGATATAGGTCATTTTTTCTGACGGCTGGTCTGACAGAAGGGCCTTTCTTGTCCCAGACTGGACTGGGCCTTGGATCCTGGGTGCCTGTTAGGTCTCTCGTGGTTCCTGGAAGTCACAGGGTGCCTGCTTTCTTGGGTTTGGGGCTGGGGGTTAGGGCCGGGTGGTGGTGGTGAAAACAGGGAACATCTGGTTTCCAGGAAGGGCCAGAGGTCAGGGTTCTAGGTAGGCCCATTGCTGATGGACAGGGGTCGGAACCCCCAGGATGCCATGTCCCACAGTGGGTGTCACGTGGGGTCCTGCGTGAGACAGTGAACTCAGCTTACCTTGTTTAACGCTCAGCCCCCTCACAGGGGCGGAAACCGCTTCCAGAGGTCCCGCCACTGGTCAGCAGGGAGCTTGAGACTGACTGACCACCTGCCTGTCCAGGCGTGTTGCCTGGCTGCCTCCTCCCACAGCCCCCGCACGGGGACAGCCCCCCCCCACGGGGACAGCCCCCCCACGGGGACAGCCCCCCCACGGGGACAGTCCCCCCACGGGGACAGCACCCCCACGGGGACAGCCCCACGGGAGTTTGGAGCCTTGCCCGGCTGCCCGGGAGCTGTTCCAGCTGGCTGTGTGAGAAGGACCTCGGCGTGACCTTGCCAGCTTCTTTCCTATTGGGCCATGGAGCAGCGGGAGGGGCCCTTTAAGCCTGGCACACTCTGCTGCCCTTCCCCTGCACCCGCCCCTGCTCCCACTCAGCCTCTCCAGACACCCACGTGCCACCCAAGGACACCCCCCCCCCCCACACACACACACCATGCTGTTGACACTTCCCTCCTCCGGTCACTACCCCCGGAGAGGCTGAGGAACTGTGGGTTTTCACTCCAGAAGACAGGCCTTTCACAGCTGGCCGGGGTGTGTCCGGTTGTCGGCCTCTGGGATCCTGTCCATGCACCAAGGCCGGGGGCCACCTGGTCTGTGAACACTCGGTGTCCACTCCTTCTTTTTTCTCAGCACCCAGCGTGGGCGCCTGGCACAGGGAGCAGTCAGTGGCCGTCTGATAATCTGCTGGAGGGTTTCTCCCGCCTCGAGGGTGGCTGCTGGTTTCCCATGTGCGCTTGCGGCAAGAAGAAGACCAGACTGGCCTGGGGCCACAGGCAGGATGGCAGCGGTCATCTGGCGAGGGCCCTGTGATGGGGTGCCGACGGGGCCACCCTGCCTCTGCCCAGGAGGGAGCCCTCTTTTCCTCTGCCCAGACGCCTTGCCAGGACCTGGTCTTCACCAGGCCTCGCCCAGCCGGCCTGAGAGCCGCCACTCCCTTCCTTTGTCCCCTTTTTAGTGCAAGGCCCCTCCTTCTCCGTCACCTCAGACTCCTCCCCGTTCCTCAGAGCACTCAGGCCCCCGTGTCCCACCCCACTGCCACTGACCCCGACCCCAGCCCCTGCCCTTGGCTCCCTCCACTTGTGAGCCTTTAGGGACTGCTTGCCCCTCGGAGAGCAGCGACTCTGCCTCCTCTGCGCCTGCTTCTTGGTGAAGCGCCGTGTGGGAATTGGATCTGCCCTGCGCAGACTGTCTGACATCAGAAGTTACACACTGCCGGCTCGCCCGCCCGTCCGGCTGGGGTTGCAGCGAGAGCAGGTGAGAAGGGAGAAAGTGAAAGCTCAGCACGACCTTTGCAGACACAGTCTGGCCTGTTGTCCGGAAGCTTCTCTGCAGCCCTTTCCTTCCTGCCCTCGGGTCTGCTGCCTGTCCACCAGCCGCAGGCCTTCTCCTTAGTCCAGGCCGTCGTTTCTGCGCATGCAGAGCATCAGGCTGCTCGTCCTTCCATCGACAAGGAGCCGTCACAGCACAGCAGCTGACGCACGGCTTGCTACCTGCGTTCTGGCCCAGAGCCCGCAGCTCTACCACTATGTGTGGCCCCTGGAGGCAGTGTCGGGCCCATGGGCACAGGTGGTGAGGAAAGCATTTGTCCTCAAGCAGGAAACTGAGTGCCAGGGGCCCAGAGTCGGGGCCCTGCAGCCTGCCCCCGTCCGTCACTGCCTGCCCAGGAGGGTCAGACCTCCCTCCTCTCCCCCCCCCCCCAGGCCCTGGGCAGTGGAGAGCTGGCAGGTCTGTGCCCAGCCTCGGAGGTAGTGCAGGAGAAGGAAGCAAGGACCGGCCTGGGAGGAAGGAGAGGCACAGATTGGGGAAAGGTGTAAGGGGGCGTTAGGCAGTGAGTTGCATTTAAGGGTCTCGGTGGGGGGGATGTCTCCATCCCCTGAGATTCTGTGCACCGCAGGCCCTGCCTGCCTGCGCTCCTCCCACGGGTGTCCGCCGGTCTGAGTGCACGTGGCCAGCTCTGAAGGTGGAGCCTGGCAAAGGGCGGGGTCGGCTGCTTCTAGAAGCCAAGTGCCACTGTTGACTGATCCCCTTGGTGAGGGTGCAGGGTGTCGGAGGGCCTCTGTGACGTGGGCACATCCTTCCCCTTGTCTGACGGCCTCTTGTCAGGCCCCTCTGAGGGCGGTTGTCCTGCCAGCCCTTCTGTTCTGAGCCTGAGCCTCCCGGGCTGGGGCTGTGAGGCTTGTCTGACCGCTGCCCCGTCCCAGGCAGGACAGAGGCCAGCAGTGCTTGAAAGCTGTGTCCTGTCTGCATGGCCGTGCAGCGGGAAGCTTGGGGGAGTCCCGTGCCTGCATTTGTGGGGCCTGTTTCTCTGGTCACCTGCCCTCGCCCACGCGTGTACCTTCATGGTTCTTGAGTCCCTGCTCATGGCACAGCACCCAGACCGGGGCCCCCCAAACCCTCACCCAGTCTGCACAACTAATGCTGCACCCACCCACCAAACTGCTGGGCCTTTAAAAACGTTCTTTCAATAGTTGGGTGTTTCCCATTTTATTAATGAGTAACTTGGCCTGTGCCAGGCACTTGAGCGTCTCTGGGATTCCAGGTACTGGAGACGGCTGCTGAGTGGCCCTTGCTCAGGGCTGGGAAGGGACGTGGTGTTTGCAAAGGCTGTGCCCGCAGTGCCCGCCTCTTACCAGCTGGCCCAGCTTAGCCCAGTGGAAGGGAGCTTGGGGGAAAGCTGAGCCTGGTCCTTCTCCTCGGCCAGCACCTCTGGCCGTCAGGGAGTGGCAGTGGCGGGAGCTCTGTGTGAAGGTCCTGCTTCCGGCTGCTTCCTCGGCCAGCGCTCGGAGGGAGGGTGTGGGCCAGGCCAGCAGCCCTGGGGCCGGGAGAACCTAGCGTGCCTCTCCGTTATGAGGGCCCGCATTCCCTCCTTGGCCATCCCTGAGTGCCTCTCGCCCAGCAGGGTGGGCAGGCTCCTGGAAAGGCCTCTGGTCCTCCCTCCCTCAGCACCGTCTCCCCTCTCCTCCTTTCTGTGTCAGCCCCACCTGCAGTCCCCTTCCCCTTCCCCTTCCCCTTCCCCTTCCCCTTCCCCTTTACTTTCCCCTTCCCCCCCCCCCTACTCCCACCACCTGTGTGTGCTTCAGGCCACACCCACCTTTGCTGAAGCTCTGCTCCCCCTCCCGGAATGTCCTCCTTCCTCCTGCCTCCCATCCTGCCCGCCCTCAGCAGAACCCCCTCCCCCCTCCCCGTAGGACCGTGTTGACCTCTGGCTGCTGTCACTCATTCCTGATGCCTGTCCCGAGAGACCAGGCTGCCGAGCTGAGAGCAAGGGGCCATCTCAGTCTGTCCGCGTCTCAGCACCTTCCCGGGCTTTTGTGTCTTCTCCGTCGGTGTGGGCTGGGAGTGGCGGGTCTGCTCACGCTCGGGTTTGCGTGGTGAACGCTGACAGGAAGTGACTCGAAGCCCGGGTCAGTCGTGGGCACACTCGCTCCTTGGAGCACAGGGCAGGCAGCTGTCAGTTCTGATTTGTGTGTCCGTCACAGCAGTCCCTGCGGAGGCTCACCGCCGTCTCCTCAGAGCACCCGCAGTGGGTCGAGGCAGGTCCTCGGGGGAAGTGCGGCCTCCCCCTGGTGCAGGCAGACCTGGACGGGCTCCGAGGGCAGGTCACGCATTCGCTCAGACGTGGCCGCACACACATCCTGCGTGTACGTTTGTGTGACCTCACAGCGGGAGTCACGGGGTGGGGGCCCCGCAGAGCTGCAGCTGGGAGCGGCGCGCAGTGCCCGCCCGTGGGCCTCGAGCGCCTGAGCGCAGTGCCCGCCTGTGGGCCTCGTGCGCCTGAGCGCAGTGCCCGCCTGTGGGCCTCGAGCGCCTGAGCGCAGTGCCCGCCTGTGGGCCTCGAGCGCCTGAGCGCAGTGCCCGCCTGTGGGCCTCGTGCGCCTGAGCGCAGTGCCCGCCTGTGGGCCTCGAGCGCCTGAGCGCAGTGCCCGCCTGTGCCGCTGAGGCTGGAAGCAGGAACGTTCATCTGAGCAGCTGGTTCTCTCCCTTCTTTGCAGGACAAGGAAGATGCGGAGCCCAAGACCAAGCAGCTTAGAGACGGGGAGGAGGAGGGCGCGAAGCACAGGTAACGCCCGCTCCGCTCGCAGCTCCCTGTTGGTTCCCACGTCCTCCCGCTCTGCGCTCAGCCCCTGCACTCCTTCCTCACCGCCCGTGCTGCCCGCTCAGACCGGTAACCGCCTCCCTTGTCCCGACCCCACTGGCCCTCTGACCCCAGCCGCCAGCCTTTCCTGCTGACCCCACAATATGTCTCCTTGCTCTCCAAGCCCTCAGTGGCTCTGAACCTCCCTGGTGTGTGAGCTAGCGGGGCCAGTGGGCTGGGCCGCCTCCTGTTCCCGCAGCCACCAGCACTCAGCGTTTTCCGACCTGTCGTCTCTGCGCTGTCCCAGCCGGCTCCTTTCCTGTCCGCCTGTCGTTCGGTCTTCCTGAAGAGGTCGCTCAGGCTCTGCTCTTTCTGTCTCTGTCCTGCCGACCCCTCAGTAGCTCACCTGCAGTATTTGCTCTTATCCTGCCAAATCCCGTCACAACGCTCCCCCCCCCTGTGGTTGCAGGCACGTGAGCAGGAGCCTCCACCCGATTCTGGGACAGGCTTCGGAGCAGTGTGTGGGGTAGGGAGGGCGTGTGGTTGGTCTTCACGAGTGAGCCGGGGGCTTCATGTCTGTTAGCGTTTCCTGCCCAGCCTGAGCTGGGCCTAGGGCAGCTATGGAGCTCTGCTTGGGCCGGACCTGTTGTCTGCATGGACAGTGGCCTCAGTGGCCTTTGCCCCGAGCTTTTCCTTCAGGCACAGGCCTGTGGAGGCACCTGGCAAAGCTGACCTCGGTGGGCTTTGGAGGAGGGGAGGGACGCGCCCTGAGGGCTGGGCCGGCACCTGGGAGCAGGCTTTCCTCATGCCACGGCCTCGGCCTCTGCTGCCTTCGCCAGAGTAAGTGGAACCCTCCCCAGCCAGGCCCCTCCTCTCCGCCCCATTTATTTTATTTATTTAAAAAAATATATATTTTATTGATATTTTACAGAGAGGAAGGGAGAGAGATAGAGAGCTAGAAATGTCGAGAGAGAAACATCGACCAGCCGCCTCCTGCACACCCCCCACGGGGGATGCGCCTGCAACCAGTGTACATGCCCTTGACCGGAATCGAACCCGAGACCCCTCAGTCCGCAGGCCGATGCTCTATCCACTGAGCCAAACCGGTTTCGGCCTCTCCGCCCCATTTAGAAGCCCATCTCAGAGGAGCCGGCCTTTCAGGTTCGCAGGGGGGAGGGGCCAGTGTGTTCACACCGCGGGTCAGGCTGCTCTGTGAGCCTCTGGTCCTCACGTCTCCAGAGACGGGAAACCGACGGCTTCCCTTCTGGGGATGGAGCACGTGCAGAGCTGTTACCCGGCTGGGGCTGGGCTTTGGGCAGAAGGAGGAAACTTGGGGCCTCCTGAGAGCTGAGGGCTCCAGACCCACCCGGGAAGGGCAGAGGTGACTTTTGTGTGAGGTCTGCCCACTTTGCAGAGGGGTCAGGAGTTGGGAGAACGGCGAGGTGGGTGGGTGAGGGTAGAAATAAGCCGTGTGACAGTAAGCCCCTGCCAAACGGGGGTCAGATCCTCCGCAGAGCTCCCTCACGTGTTCAGTAGGTGGCCCTCAGCAAACGCGAGCGTCGCTCCAGACCCGGGTCGGCCCAGGCGCGCTGGGGCCGTGTACGTCCTCGGTCTGTGGCCGAGGGGATGGACTCCAGAAGACTTGGAGCAGGCGCCCCAGAGATGGAGAGCACCACCTTCCTCTGCTCGTCTGCTGAGGAGACTTCAGGACCTGCTGTCCACGCTCCTTTGCCTTCCTTATAGTTGTAGAACCCGCTCCTTAACATCTATGAAAAGGCTTGCTAGGATTTTGATGGGAATTGCATGGTTTTTCTAGATTAATTTTTTTAAAGGTTTATTGCTCCCTTTGGGATAAATCCTGTCCCATCCTCATACAACCAGACCCCCAAGGGGGAGTCAGACCCTGCAGGTCCACTGGCCCAGCTCCGCGCTGGGAAGGAAAGACACGTCCCCACCCCAATGGCCCCTGCTTCTCCTCTGGGCTGGACCCGCCGCCCTGGGCTTGTTCTGCCGGCACCCTGCCTCCTCTCTGCCTCAGCCCCTCCACCTCCTCCGCCCTCAGTGCTGCCCCAAGGGGAGGTGCTCTTGCCTCTGTCCCAGGCCCTCTTGTCTGCTAAGCCACCTATCCAGTGTCCTAACCGCCCGTTGTGATCTGGGCCCTCGGAAGCTGGCCTGCAGAGGGCTTGTCCAGCTGCTTTTGCTTTCTACGCCTCAGTCACTTCCTCCCAGAGGCAGGTGGGCTGATGGGTGTTTGGAGGCGAGTCCAGTCGGGCTTGCGATTGAGGAGAGGAAGGTGTGGTGCACCTTTGGGAAGGGGGCAGGGAGCATGTCTGGTTAGGTGCCCGGAACCCTCAGCCCACAACCGCCTCCCACTGGCTTTGGTCACGTCTCCCTGAGCTGGAGCGGTCACTGCTCAGGACAGTGGCTCCCCTGGGATGGCTGTCACATCCTGGAGAAAGCGGTGCTAACCTGCTTTCCCCGGGATGGAAAACCGGTTCTCCAACTCCATCTGGAGAGGTTCCTGCCAGCTGAGGCCCAGCCCAGACCCTTTAGGCTGGTAAATGCCAGGCCCTCTCTCCTCTCCGGGTCGGGTCCCAGGATGGCGTCTGCAGCAGGGTGTGCCCCCTGGCAGATCATGATGTCAGCTTGACTTGGCAAACATCGCCCACTCCAGTGGTGCCTTCCAGAGCGGCTCCCTCCACGCCTCCTGCTCCAGGTCAGCGTGTCCCAGTGTGGGCAGGGGCCGGACCGTGGACAGGGGGCTGGACTGTGGGCAGGGGGCCGGACCGTGGACAGGGGGCTGGACCGTGGGCAGGGGGCCGGACTGTGGCTCCAGGATTTGTGCTGAGGAGCAGCTCAGACACGTGCTGTCACCCCGTTTTTCTTGATCCTGTTACTCAGGAGGAGGCCTCAGGATGTGGGCAACTGGACCGAGAAAGGACTGGTTTCAGGATGGTGTGTCATGGCAGCCGTGGGCAGCAAACTGGCCCTGTGGCTGGGGGAGGGGCGGGGCCTGGGTCCCGCTGCCTGGAAACAGGTTTGGGTCTCGTATGTCATGACCTTCAGTGCTGCCGGGGCCTCTCCAGAATTCCCCCGAGGGTGGGTGTGGTCCCCCCCCCCCCCCAGGTGAGGAAACCACATTCACGCTGGTGCTGGTGGCCCTGGAGGGTCTCCCATCCAGAGGGAGAGGAGCCCCGTGGCCCCTCCTCCCCTGGCCCTGCCAGTCCCATCGGCCCTGCGTGGGGAGCCGCCATTCCTGTCCTCACAGTGACCATGGAAACAGCCTTGGGCTTGGAGCGTTTCACTAGGACTGTAAGGAAGGACTGGTCAGGCCTGGAGCTGTGGTGGGTCCCCATCGGGATCGTGGCCTCCTTTGCCATGGGCTCCAGGCCTTGTTCTCGTTGGGGTCAGGAGGTGTCTCCATGTGCCGGGCCTACAGGCCAAAGCGAGCAGGCTGCGGGCGGGGTGTCCGGGAAGAGCGCCCATGTCTGCTCTGAAGGCCGTTTTCCTGGACTTGGGGTTTCCATTGCTGGTGTTGGGAAGTCGGCTGTCAGCCCACGTTTCTGCCTGGCTGGCCGTGGCTGTGTCTGAGCATCTGCCCGGGCTCGGTAGTGGGAAGGTCTGCCTGGGCCGTTTCTTTGGGGCGCATGGTGTTTCTCTGACCCGGGCTGGATGTTTTCATTCACGTACAAAGCTCTTCGTCTGCTCTCCTTATGCCTCGGGACTGGAATTCCACGGATGCCAGGCCTTTCTCGTGTTGCATGTGTCTCTCTGGCTCTCTCTGCCATTCCCAGCTGCTCTGCGCCCTGGCTGGCCGCTTTCTGGCCGTCTTACTGCTCACTAGCCCTTTGTTTACCGGTGCCCTGAGGACTCCTGAGCTCGGCTAGTGCGTCCTTCATGGGGTTATAGTTTCAATTGTAGAATTCCCATTTGATGAACCTTTATTGTTTTGGATTGTCTGCTGAAATTCTCCATCTTGTGGTTTAGCTTCCTGTACTTTTATTAGTGTTAATTATTTTACATTTCATTTCTAATCATTCCAATATTCGGATCAACCACGAGTGCATATATGTTGTCTTTATTTTTTTCTCATGGCTTTGATTGAATCCTGGATGTTAGGTATGAAAAGTTCTAGAGATAATTTGAGGTTCTGGATAATTTCATTTCCTCTAGAGCAGCGATTTTCAACCATTTTCATCTCATGGCACACATAAATTATTAAAATTCTGTCTCACACCAAAAAAATGTATTGTTTTTCACTGATCTAACAAAAAATAGGCATAATTTTTATTCATTCACATTGGACCACTATTGTCATTTTTCTGTTTGAAAATCTAAGGAGAAAGGTAGTGCTCTTGACTAAGCAGGCAGGTGCTGCGTATGTTGGCATGCCTGCAGCGCTGGTCAAAATTGCTGCTCTGGAGAGAATTGTTCCAGCTTCAGCGGGCAGAGAGCTAGGGCATGGGGGAGGGTGCAGGCTGGGCTGCGGGACACCCAGTGCTCATGATTGCTTGGCTGGTGCCCAGCTCCAGGGCGCAGGGACAGTGGCAGTGGGGGCTGCCTGCTGGCTTTCCCAGGGCTTCTGGGACCTCCCTGTCCCCAGCCGTGGCCTCCCTCCGTCCAGCCGCTCTGCTGAGGCCCGGGGGAGGGGGATTTGTGTGCCGCTCAGGGTCCTGGCACAGTTTCCCCCTCTCCCCCCCCATCACATCCCATCCCATCCCGGACTCTCCATACTGATTTCTCTCAGAACCCTGGAGCCAGTTTGAGAGAGACAGCGTTTTTCCCACAGATCCCTGCAGTTTCCCACACCCAGTTTCTCTTCTGCTTTTCTCCCCACCCTGTAGTGAGGAGAAGTCAGTGCGGGTCACGCCCACTGCAACCTGCCCTGCCTGAGGCCTGGGGCAGGCGTGAGGGGCGGGCCGGGGCCAGGGCGGTGTCCGTGCCCCTCAGAGGGGCAGCAGCTTCTCCACGGCCATGCGGGCACTGCCCCAGGGCACAAAGATCCGGCCTGGCCCTGGTCTCGGGCCCTGGCAGAGGGTGGGGCAGGTGCTGGTGAATGGGGACTGAGCTCGAAGTCCCACAACGCTGCCTCCCCTCAGAGAGGCTGTCTGCAGGCGGGCAGGTGGCAGCCTTGGTGCCTGGCACAGGGGCGTGGTAGATGCGACCGGGAGCTGCCCTGCCCTGGAGGCCCGGTCATCGAGGGCAGCAGTCCTCGCGAGGACCCCTCCGAGGTCGTGGGGAGGACGAGGACCTGCACTGCAGCCCCACCTGGCTGGCCCTGGGCCGGCCATTCTGCCCAGGGCCTCGATGGCCTGACTCGGTGGCTCCCTCTTTCTTTTATTGATTTCGGAGAGGAAGGGAGAGGGAGAGAGAGACATCTGCCTCCTGCACAGCCCCTACTGGGGACCGAGCCTGCAACTGGGCACGTGCCTCGATCAAAATTGAACCTGGCCCTTTCAGTCCGCAAGCCGACACTCTGACCACAGGGACACCAGCTAGGGCGTCAGTGGCTCCTCATTAAGCAGCAGCCCCAGAGCTCTCTGCCCCTCCGGGGAGTCGTCCGGGCTCTCTGCAGGCGAGGCTCTGTGGGTGGGGCTGGGGGGCTGCCGAGCCAGTGCTGTGCAGCTGCCGGTCTGCGGAGACACAGCCAAGGGGACAGAGGCACGTGCAGTGGCAGTCCCAGGGTGTGACTGGCTTCTCGTGGTTCCCCTCACAGAGGTCTTAGGCTCTGCTGTCTGGACGTGGCTGTCCCAGCCCTCCACGGTGTCATGCCAGCCCCCTCAGCCTTGCCATCAGAGTCAGGGACCATGTACCAGGGCCCGGGCACGAGGGCTCCGAGGAGGGGCCAGGCCCGGGAACAGTGGTGATGCCAGCGTTGTCTCAGGAGTCACTCAGCAGGGCTTTCCTGTGTGGCCCTCTAAAACCGGGCAGCCTCTGACCCCCGGTTCCCGTAACGGTCAGAGGAAGCCGATCCGGGGAGACACTGTGGTTGCTGCTCAGGCACCGGCCCAGCTCCCGTGGGGCCTGCAGGGAGGGCGGGGCCTTGGAGAGAGCGGCCGGCCCGCTGCAGAGAGGGATGCGGGGCTGAGGTCCGGAGGCGGGTCCCATGCTTCGTCCCAGGTCCTCCTCCTCCGCGGGCCTCTCCAGAGGACGGTGGGGAAGCCCCAGCTGCGTGGCTTTGTCAGTCTGGCCTGCACGCGTCCGCAGTGACCGAGACTGTCCCCATCACCCCATCTCCCTCGCTCTCCCCCCACAGGGAACTCAGGCTGCGCAACTACGTCCCCGAGGACGAGGACCTCAAGAGGAGGAGGGTGCCCCAGGCCAAGCCCGTGGCGGGTAGGTGGCTGTCCCCCACCCCGGCACGGTCAGTGCCTTCTGGAAAGGAAGCTGGAGTGCGGGCTGGAAGGTGGGCCTCTAGTGCCCTCCCCGCCTCCTCTGGCAGGTGCACACGTGGCCAGCGTTGGTGACCGCAGAGCAGCAGGCAGGGCTCTGCCCTGCTCGCACCCCACTGGGAGGCCTCCCATTGGCCTGGAGGGAAGAGGCCACACCTCGAGGAACCCTCTGGGCTGAGAGGTGCTGGAGAGCGGGAGCAGGCGGGCGCCCTCAGGTGGAGGTGTGACAGCCGCGCCCAGGGGCCGGAGAGGGGGACTGCGGTGGTCTGGGGCCAGCGGCCAGGAGCACCGGCCAGCAGCGGGCTGTCCCCAGCCACCTGCAGCAGAGATGCCGGGCGCTTCTTGTCACCTGGGTCCCTGGCTCTTTTAATCTTCATTTTTGCTTTCAATTAGATGAGTATTAAGTGAATAAATACATTATCTTGTAAAACAGCAAAGCTCTGCCCATTCTGCCACACCATCTGCTTTCTCGTCTCCTTTCCCCCTGAAATGCCCGTGTGTCCCTGGTGTTGTGGGCCCCACGGTGGTGGTACAGTGGCGCCTTGGCGGGGGCAGTAAGGCAGGACAGGAGAGGGGCAGTACCCATGGCTGGAGGGGTGAGGCAGGGCGGGCTGAGGCTGAGGCGGGCCCACCATTCCTCTGTCCCAGGCCCTCCCCCGCGGGCCACGCCAGAGAGGAAGGTGGGGAGTCTGGTCTGCACGTGTCTGCGTGACCAAGACTTCCCCATGCACTCCATCCTGGGGGAACGGGGGCGCTGTGAGGGGCCTGGCAGAGCCCGTGGCCC
Source organism: Vespertilio murinus (assembly GCA_963924515.1). Classification (NCBI taxonomy): domain Eukaryota; kingdom Metazoa; phylum Chordata; class Mammalia; order Chiroptera; family Vespertilionidae; genus Vespertilio; species Vespertilio murinus. Next base: position 209,074 of record OZ004715.1, on the reverse strand, counting down.
CAGGTTTGGTGCCAGAGCTCCCAGCGCCTGCCCCAGGCTCAGGCCCCAGCCAGCTGCCCGAGGCCCAGCGTGCGCTGCGTGCACCTCCAGGGGGCCGTCCCCTCGGGCACACGTCTGTGTGGGATGGGAAGAAGGCCCAGAGCCCCCGGAGACGGAGAGCCGGTCTCCTGGGCCCTGCCATAGCCTGCTCTGGGTGTTTTCACAGCTGGGGTGGAGTCTGGCTCTGCCTGCTTTGCCCGATGGCTTTCTCCAGAGCCGCCTTCCAGGCTCTCTGTCTGCCTGGCTGGGGGCCAAGGGGACAAGAGAGGTCCCCAGGCCCTGCCTGCACCCTCTTCCTTTGCCGTGGCTGCAGCTGCTGTCACCAGGCAAGTGGCAGCCTCTCCCAGCCCCCTTGTCGTCTTGCTCCCTCTAGTGGAAGAGAAAGTGAGGGAGCAGCTGGAGGCCGCCAAGCCCGAGCCGATCATTGAGGAAGTGGTGAGTGGCGCGTGGCCCATTCGCGCTGCTCCCGAGGCCCTTTTCTCCCGCACCTGCTCTCCTTCCCCCTCTTCTCTTCCCTTCCCTTCTTTTTTCCCTTCCCACCTCCCACCCCTTCCGCCCCTCCTTCTTTCTTTCTTCCTCCCCATTTTCCTACCTCTGGCCCTGCCTCCCTCCTTCCTTTGGGGGGGCCCTCTGGCCCTGACACATGTCTCCTCCCTCCCCAGGACCTGGCCAACCTCGCACCCCGGAAGCCTGACTGGTGAGTGTTGCAGGGGCGGCCGTGCCGGCCGTTCCGCCGTCTGTAAGTCTGCCAGGGACAGCGCCTCAGGGAGGTGTGGGAAGTGGATGAAACGAGCTTGGGCCTTAGTCCTGGGAACTCAGAGCCAGGGGACGGCTCGGTGCCTTCCGGGAGCTTCCGGTGTGCACGAGGATCAGGAGCCACAGTGCACTGGGCAGGCCGCCCTGGACAGTGGCCGAGGGGCCAGAGGAAGCAGCCACCCTCCGCACCTGGACTCAGTTCCCGGTGTGCGGTGGGTCTGCAGGCTGGCCTCTGCCTGCCTGGCCGGGAAGGATGGCGGTGCTGGATCCGGGAGGGTGCAGAGGGGAGCGGAGCGTCCTGGCTGCTTCCTGGTGCCTGAGGGGCCGCAGGCAAGGTGGGCCCAGGGCCACAGCGGCCAGCCTTCACCTCTGGCCTCCGGCCCCCTCCCTGCGGCAGGGACCTCAAGAGAGACGTAGCCAAGAAGCTGGAGAAGCTGGAAAAGCGGACCCAGAGAGCCATCGCCGAGCTGATCCGTGAGTGCAGCCTGCCCTCTGGTGGGTGAGGCGGGTCCCTGCCCTCTGGTGGCCGCCCAGGCCCAGGGCCCCTCTCACCCCTCCTGTCTGCCGCCCGTCCAGGTGAGAGGCTGAAAGGCCAGGAGGACAGCCTGGCCTCTGCAGTGGACGCCACCAGCGAACAAGAGGCCTGCGACTCGGACTGAGCTGCCCGCGAGGAAGGCCCCGGGCAGGGTGGGCTGAGCTGGCCGTCACTCCCTCTCGCCTCAGAGCAGGGCTCCCACCCGCCAGGGGAGCCCGCCGTGGGAGCCAGCGCCTTGTCTCCCGAGAGGTCCCCACCCTGCTGGGCAGAGCAGCAGCAGCTCTGGGCCTGCGCACATATGTACGCGTGTCTATATTGTGGACTTTTTTTTTTCTGTGAATAGAAGTAAGCAGACCCTGTGTGTGGCAGAAATGTATCCACTATTGCCTGGGTTCTTGGGGTACTTGGGTTTGGGACCCAGACAGGGTGTATAGGGGTGATGCTTGATTGACAAAGCCCTGTGTGGGGCTGAGCATGTGTGCTGTCCTGGGCTCAGTCCTTGGGCAGCGGTCATCTCAGAACCCTTGAGGGACAGAGGTCTGAGAGAGTCCTGAGACCTGTGTGGGGCCAGGCCTGCAGTGTTCCGTGGGGCAACCAGAGAGGCGCCCCCTGCTCTGTGGGCCCCTCACAGTGGGAGAGAGGGAGGAGCTCGGGCCTGTGCAGGGGTCAGCTTGGACGCATTGCCACCACGACTGAAATTAAGGTTCCGTGGAAAAGGAACAGAAAGGATGCTGGAAGGGCAGTCGGCAGGGTCTGCCACTGGCGGCAGGAAGAAGTGGTGAGCAAAGATTGGCAGACATTGCAAAAATCAACATTGACCTGGCAAGACGGAGATAACAACAAAAAAAGACACAAATTAATATAAACATTAGGAGTGAAATAAGTGATCATTATGGATTCACCAGACAAAGGACAGCAAGGGGTGTTGTAAGTAAATGCCCACAAGAATTTGACAGGCTGGTGAAGTGAGCCAATTCCTTGTAAAGCACAGACTACCACAGTTCACTCCAGATGAAGGAGATGGTTTGCATAGCTCTGTAACTATTAAAGACCCTGAATTCATAATTAAAAACCCTGAAAAATCTCCAAGCCCAGGTGTTTTTACTGGAGAGTTAATATACAGGTTTAATGCAACTCCAACAAATCCCAAAAAGATCGTAAATATAGGCAGGATTATTCTAAAATGTATCAGGAGCCCTGACTGTTGGCTCAGTGGATAGAATGTCAGCCTGAGGAATGAAGGTTCCCAGGTTTGATCTGGTCCAGGGCTCACACCTCGGTTACAGGCTCTATCTCTGCCTCAGTCAGGGGGCGTGTGGGCAGCCAGCCCATGTGTCTCACATCGGTGTTTCTCTGTCTCCCCCTCACCCCTTTCAACTCCCTAAAATTCAATGGAAAAAAATGGCCTCACCCGTGTGTCCCAGGGGGCGATGTGCCCCGGGTGAGTCGTGTGTCCCAAGGGGGCCGGGTGTCCCGGGAGAGCCGTGTGCCCTGGGGGAGACATGTGCCCCGGGAGAGCCGTGTTCCCCGGGGAAGCAGTGGGACCCGGGGGGAGGGGCGGTGTGAACCAGAGGAGGAACGGATTCTATTCGTGTGGTCCTGAGATAGTCACCATAAAACAAGCAGATTGTCAAATGACAGCGGGGAGGGGAAGGAGACCTGGGGGGAGATAAGAGAACAACCGAAGGACTGGTATGCATGAATATAAGTACAACCAACAAACACAGAACTCTGGGGAGGGAGGGCATGAATGAGGGGGGGGGGCAATGGTAAGCTATGTACATATATAATACCTTAATAAATTTTTAAAAAATGGCCTCATGAGGATTAACAAAAAAGTAAAATACATCAGGAAAGGCAAAAGAACAAGAACAGCTCAGACCAGTCTCCACTAGAAGACTAAAGCATGAGGAGTGGAGGGAAAGCAGGTACAGCTCATGGAAGGGGACGTTGGAAGTGGCCACTCATGTCTGACAGAGGGGCAAAGTGAGCTCGAGGAGGAGACGGTCTCCAGCACGTGGTGCTGGAGCGATGGGGCAGCCACAGGCTGAGGAGCCCCAGCCTAAGCCTTGGACCCGACAGAAACCAACGTGGGCCAGAGGTTGAAATGTAAAATGTAAAACTATAACAATGCTCAGAAGAGAACCTTCAGTGTCCTGAGCTTGGTAAAGAATTCTTTTTTTAAAAAAATATATTTTTTATTGATTTTTACAGAGAGGAAGAGAGAGTTAGAAACATCGATGAGAGAATCATCGACCAGCTGCCTCCTGCACACCCACACTGGGGATGTGCCAACAACCAAGGTCCATGCCCTTGACCAGAATTGAACCTGGGACCTTTCAGTCCTCAGACCAACGCTCTATCTACTGAGCCAAACCGGTTTCTGCAGAATTCTTAAGACATGAGACCAAAAGCACAATCCATAAAAAGTATATTGTGAAATGTGACTTAACCAACATGGAAACGCTTTTGCTCCAACAAAGTCTTAGAGAATGAAAAGTTACAGACAGAAAATATCTGCAAAGAGCGTGTCTGCTAAAGGCCTCCTAACTAGAACATAAGGAATTTCCAAAATGCCGCCGTGAAAGGGGAGGAAAGCCGATAGAAAATGGGAAAAGACGAAGGGACCCCTCACCAGGTGACATCAGCGGCAGGCACCTAAAAGCGCCAGGGCAACGCCGGCGGGAGCCGAGAGGAGACCCACGCCCGGGTGAACAGCAGCAGGAAGTCAGGGACCAATACTGGCAGGACTTGGAGGAGCAGAAAACCTCCACGTGGTTGGCAGGAAGTAAACGCTAGTCACTCTGGGAAATACTTGGGCAATTTCCTCAGAGACTGAACGTGTACTTCACAAAACCCAGCAACCACGCTCCTGGCATTTAGTTCAGAGAACTGAGCTGTCCACACCGGCGGGCATAGCAGTGCAGGCGCGGTGTCCACGGAGCTCGTAGCAGCCTGGCGGGCCGTCTGTCCAGGACGTGTTGGTTAACGGAACACAGAGTGGAGGGCTCGGTGGCCTCCCTGCCTTCGGTCTGAGATGAAAACAGCCCATACCGGGCAGAGAGCCTGCCAGAAGCCCTCCCACACGGCGTGGAGCTCCAGGGCGCCCCTTCCCGGACTAACAGTGGACAGTTTTTGTTGTTTTGTTTTGTTTTTACAATTTAAGTTTTACTTTGTGAAAACACACACCCACAGCTCTGTCCAATGGCTCAGTTGGTTGGAGCATCATCTTGTACACCAAAAGGTGGTGGGTTTGATCCCCAGTCAGGGTGCCTATGGGAGGTAACTATTTCTCTTCCTCCTGCTCTCTAAAAATCATTTAAAAACATATCCTTGGCCAAAACCGGTTTGGCTCAGTGGATAGAGCATCGGCCTGTGGACTGAAAGGTCCCGGGTTCGATTCCGGTCAAGAGCATGTACCTTGGTTGAGGGCACATCCCCAGTAGGGGTGTGCAAGAGGCAGCTGATGAATGTTTCTCTCTCATCGATGTTTAGCTCTCTGTCCCTCTCTCTTCCTCTCTGTAAAAAATCAATGAAATATATTTAAAAATAAACAAACAAACAAACAAACATATCCTTGGATGAGGATTGAAAAAACCCCCACAAAATTCCCTTCAATAGGTTAAACTGGTGCATCTGTAGCGTGGAATACTGCTCGGCAGTGAAAAGGCATGGCTGTTGATCGAAGGAATGGCTCGGAAGGAGTGGAAAACGTACATGTACAGTAAGAGACCATGTCTCGTGTGGTTCCCTCATAGACGGGCGGATTGGTGGCTACCAAGGTTTGGGAAGGGGGCTCCTGGGCCTGTAAAGGGGCAGCTTGAGGAGATCTCTGTGGGGATGGGATAGCTTTCTTTTAAAAAAATATATATTTTATTGATTTTTCAGAGAGGAAGATAGAGGGACAGAGAGTTAGAAACATGGATGAGAGAGACATCGACCAGCTCCCTCCTGCACACCCCCTACTGGGGATGTGCCTGCAACCAATGTACATGCCCTTGACCGGAATCGAATCCGAGACCTTCCAGTCCACAGACGGATGCTCTACCACTGAGCCAAACCGGTTTCTGCAAGGGATGGGATAGCTTTCGATGGCAGTGGGTGTTATGCAAGTCCACACGTGAGCACGTGGAGTGAGCCACATGTTGCTTCTGGATTTATTGTGGTACTAATGGCCTGGTGCATGAATTCGTGCACATTGAAGGGGAATTAATTAGAAGAAACATTTTAATATCGCTATTCGCCCTTTCTCTATAACAAAAGTGTCAACCAAATTCATGATCGACAATGCCAGAGCCAGGCATCCGGCATTCATGGGTCCTGTGTCCCGAGTGCCTCGTGGTACTGGGCTGCCCTCCAGGAGCTGACCTTCCGGGTGGTCTCAGGTCTTCCTGCCGGGAGACCCTCCCTCTGGCCAGCCTGGAGGCCTCACTGGCTGGGCATGGCAGTGGACAGCAAGCGGTGGGACCTGGTCCTCAGGGCATAGCGAGAGCACCCAGCCCCGAGATGGCAGGATGAGAGTCTGTCCGAGCCTTATCCCCTCTGTCCTCACACGGCCACTGGGGGGCAGCAGGAGACACCGTGCCGCCTGCTTCCCACAGCTGAAGTGTCTTGTGCAGTGCACACCACCCCCTTTCCCACGGGGTCTGTGTCTTTAAGTGGCTGATACTAGAGGTGATGCCAAGAGTGGGTCTCAGTCAGCCCAGAGCCCAGCACCATGTGGGCCATGTCCTGGGGACAGCAGCACCCCAGCCCTACCCCTGCCCCATGCTGGCCTTGCCCCTGCTTCAGCCTCAGGCCTCTCGGGGCCTGGGCTGCGGCCGAGTGCCTAGTGGCTCCCAGCCCTGGGGATGGCACCAGGTGTGGCAGCCTCGTCCCTCGTGGGCACGTGTGAAGTGTGGGCAGAACACCGGAGTGTGGAGCCCACTAGCCTGGTGGGTGGGCCCCTCTGGAGGGTCCTATCCCCTGAGCCCGGCCAGGCCTGAGCATTGGTTGGCTCCAAGAGGCCTGTTTTGTGGGGGGCATCCAGGGGGTGCACGTGTGTGAGGAGGATGCTGGGGGCTCACCCACCAGACGGCTGGGACCGCCAGAAGTGGGTGATTCACAGAGGAGTGGGTGTGCGTGCTGGGGCCTGGGCTGCTGCCCTCTGGCACAGGCCTGGCCTCAGGGTGCCGTGGGCTGGGCAGGGTGTCGGGCAGCGTTTCCCGGCCAGCCTGCCCTCCTCTGTATTTACTGGTTTTCTTTAAATGTTCCCATTACTCAGGCTCTGTGGGCACAGACAGAAATAAATCCCACAAGCCGGCCCCGCCAGGAGCCGGAATCCGATCCCTCCGAGGCCGGAAGAGGCGCCTGTGCAGAGGGGCTGGCCACAGGGGCCCACACACGCCACGTGGTCGCAGTGCGGCCACGCACCATTGCACACACGCGTGCACCCACACCTCTATGCCCCACAGCCCCCTCACCCACATGCCCATGCAGGCACACAGCCCCCCCAACACACACACACACACACACACACACACACACACACACACACACTGTGCCCACGAGGGTCACACTCGTCGTCCTCACGGCGCCGGGCAGCCCGTGGTGAGGCCGTGGCGTTGGGGCATGAGCGTGGCCTCCTGGGAGCCCAGGCCCCGGCTGCCAGGGCTTCTGAATTTTTAAGAGAAACTGGAAAGCTGAATTTTTATGTGAAATATCCTGATTTTAAATGTTGGCTCAAGATGTTGAAAATACGGTGAGGGCCAAACCAAACATGACTCCGGGCCAAATTCCACCCACAGGCGGCGTCTCCGACCACGGGTCCACACAGACACACACAGACAGACGACAGGGACACATACATAGTCATCCACGCAAACACAGGCATACACACACCAAGATACATATACAAATGCATACAAAACATATACCGGTCACATACAAGAGAACCAGGAACTGACACAGACACAGACAGGCACACATACGAGCAGATATACACAGTATGTACACACATGTACACAAGCACACGTGGCAGGGAGCACACCCCTCTATCACCGACGTGGCTGGGCTGTGTGAGCAGGCGGCCTCCGGGCAGGCCCTGGGCATCGTGGCTCACCCAGGCTCCCGACACGTGCCGGAGCGGGAAAAGGCTGCTGGGCGGAGGGGCAGGTGGTCAGGGCTGCCTGCAGAGCTCAGCGGGTGTGTGTGGGGGGCACAGGTGAAGGGCCTCGTGTGCCAGGGTCTGGGAGGGTTTGGAGCACAGGTTCTGAGGCTCTGAGGGAGCCCACCCCCACGCCTTGAACCCGCCTGGCCTGTCCCCTCCTCTCCACGGGCAGCAAGGCCAGCAGGCGCCCCCATGCGCAGGCCACACGGCCCCGTGCTCTGAGGACTGAACGGAGCTTCCGGTCAGGATGGGGTGGGGGGGACCCCTCTACCCACGAACGGAGCAGCAGGTGCCTGATGAGTGTGGGCACCCAGGCGCCCTTCCCCCACGTGGGTGCTGGAGGCCTCCCGGCCCCTGGCCTGACCCAGGCCCTGGCCTGAGGAGCTGCACAGGAGCCGCCCCCCTCCACCCCCCCCACCCCCGCCGCTGCCTCTGGCCCCTCCCCTCTGAGGCAGTGAAGGGGACCCCAGTCTGCCCGGGGACCCAGCCTGGGCCCGCTCACACCGCCGCCTGGCGACCTGGACGGGGCCTGACCCCGGGGTCGGCTGCGTGGCCAGGATCACAGGGCGCATGGAGGCAGCAGGCCCAGGCCGGCTCCGCCTCTGCCAGCAGCGGCTCTGCCCAGCCAGGCGAGTTTCCGTTGGCCACGGCACCTCGGCTGGCATCTGCCCGCTGGCTGGGGACCCACCTGCCTGTGTGCCCGGCAAGGCCCCCTCAGCCCGCCGCTGGGTCCCTGTCCACACCTGCCTCCTGACACCCCGGCCCGAGCCGGGCCGCTGGACCCCAGCAGGGTCATGTCCCTTTTGAGCTTCAGAGGCCTCCGCCCCTTCCTCTGCCTGCCCCTCCTCCCATGGCCCTGGGCAAGGTGAAGTGTGGGCGGCACCCCGCCTTTGTCTAGAACAGCAGTCGCCTTCCTTTCGGACCTCACGGATCCCTGGTTGGCGACCGCTGGTCCAGAAAGCATTGCAGGCTGGCGATGACCTGGGCCCCCCAGACCCCACTCTGCGTGGGAGCTGGGGCTCACCAGCCGCCCCTGCGCCCTGTGCCCCAGGGTGCACCCTCCTAGGGTCTTCAGGGGCCCTCTCCCACGGGTGGGAGCTGGAGACCACCTTCCCGGCCGACTCGGAGTCCAGGGTAGCCCACGAAGTGCCTGGACACAGGCTGAGGCGGCTCGGCGGGGGACCGGGTCCTGGGCACCCACCGGCCACTGCCGCCTCGCTGGTGTTTACTTGTTCCCTGCGGCTTGGCCGGGCCGCGAGGCCGCGACGGGAGAAGTGACCACCTGGCTCCAGCCCCTGCGCAAGGCAAACAGGGTCCTGACTGCCCGCCAGGCCCCCTGGGGCTCCCGCCTCCTCTGCCAGCACCTGGACGGCCTGGGCGAGGCTGGGGGGGGGGGGGCGCCCAGCCCAGAGGGGAGGCCTGGCCCCGTCCGGGGGCACGTAACCTGAGGGCGGGCCGGAATCCACCTGGAGGCGTCTGCTTGGGCCTGGGAGCCCGGCCAGCGAGCGCCCAGCACGGCCTGGCCACTGCGTCCAGAGGGCGGCCCTGGCTGCGGGCGAGGCTGAACCCTGCGCCAGAGGGAACCCAGGGGGAGGAGGGCTCACTCCGTCCTGGGCCCCCTTCTGAGGGGCAGGTGCGGCCCTGTCCTGGGGGCCCGGTCGTCGTGTTCGGGGGGGGGGGGGGGGGCTCGCGGACTGGACTTCAGAGGCCTCGCAGGATCTGGGCGGGAAGGCGGGCCCGGGCCCAGCGCGAGGGCCCCAGTGGCTGCCTGTGGGGTGGGTGGACAGGTGGCCTGGGAGGCCCAGTGGCCAGAGTCCCACAGCCTGAGCTGGGGAGGGCCATCAGACCCCCGGGGGGTGGAGGTCTGCCGTGCACCCGTCTCCCTGAGCAAATGCCTCCCCGGAGTCCTCCCTCACAGCGCCCCGCCCCCACCATCCCCCGTGGCTGCCTGCCCGCCCTGCCCGGCGCCCCCGCCTCCATGTTAGACGGCTGCTCTCCCCGGCAGCCCTGCGGCTCAGCGTGGCTCAGTGGCCCGCAGGCCCCGGACGGGCCCGCCATCCGAGCAGGCTGTCACGTGGAGCCCCAGGCCTCCGGACAGCTGTGTGCCCTGCCGGCCACCTGGAGGGCAGGCAGGCGTGGCCGGGGCTGCTGGGCGCCATGCCAGCTCCGAGGTCCTGGCCTCGGGACCCTTCCTTGCCCAGCTTCCGCTGAGGGGGCGCTGTTGGAGTTGGGGAGCACTTCCCAGATGCCAAGTCCCTGGCGAGCACGGTCTGAGCGGAGAGGAGGGACGGGCGGGCCAGGCTGGAGGCCAGTCGGCCAGAGCTCAGGACTGCGGTTGGTCAGTTCGGAGTGCCGGCCAACGAGGGCCTCTGCCATTCTAGGTTGGGCGGGGCCACGGGCGGAGGGGGGATGCTCAGTGACCGCCTCGGGTCCATAGCGAGCGACGAATGAGGACTCCCACAGCCCTGAGCCAGAGCAGGGACCCAAGCCGACCTTCCCCGGGGCCTGTCGCATCCTCAGAGTCACGTGGGGCCCCCTGAGTGTCCCAGCCTCCAAGGGGCTCAGCGTGGCCACGAGACGGGCAGCAGGGGCCTCGGGCGGGGCGGGAGGAGGCCGGGGACCCGGAGGATCCGAGCTCGGCCCTGGTGCACAGCGGCTGGGGGGCCTGGCCAGAGGCCGGCCGGGTGGGGAGCGCCGAGGGGGCAGCCGGCGGCAGGAGAGGCTGGGCCCACTCCTGCAGGGCCCGCTGGTCACGCGTGGCTCCGAGGGACCTGAGCCCCAGGCCCGGACGGCGCAGCCCCTCCCGGGCCCTCCCGCTGGACAGAGCCCTGACCCGGGCCATCGCGAGGCCCCCCCAGGGGAGGCCCTAGAGCCCGCGGCCCCAGCCCCTCCCCCCGCCGTGACTCGAGGCCCCAGCTCAACCACAACAGGAAGCTTCCTTTTCCTTTTTTGTTGTTTTGTCCTCCCAGCCCAGCCAGAGCGGGCAACCACCGTCCCTCCGTCTCTTGGTCCATAGGTCCAACCCCTGGTCCCGGTCACATGACTGTCTCCCACTCCTCCTGCAGCAAGGCGGGGGGCCGCTCCGGCCCGGCCTCCTCGTCCAGCCCCGCGCAGGAGCCGTTGAGGAAGCCGGGGTCCTTGGGCGTGGCCGCGGCGGGCGGCGAGGCCTGGGGCGCGGGGGGCTCCGGCTTGGGGTGGCCGGGCGGCTGCGCGTGGCCATTGGCGGTGGCAGCGGGCAGCAGGCGGGGGCTGAGGGGCAGGCCGAGCCCCGCGCGGGAGCCGACGTTGGTCACGCTCGTGTGCGACACCATCGGGCCGTAGCTGTAGCTGCTGCTCCCGCTGCGCGCCTTGCGCTTGAAGTCCAGGGCCAGCGTCCAGCGGCTCCACGACTTCTTGATCTCGGCTTGGACCTGGGTGGCGGGAGGAGGTGGGCCTCAGGAGGGCCCGACCCCTCTGCCACCCGCCACCCAAGCCCAGCCCTGGAGGGAGACAGCTAAGCTCCAAATTCCCGGAAAATTCCAAGGCCCAGCTGACACCCCCAGAACCTCCGAGGCTCAGAGGGCCCGAGGGTGGCTGAGCCGCTCACTCTGGAAGACGGAGAACTCAGCCCAGGCTGGGGAGACCTGGGCTGCCCCAGAGACCGGGGAGCCACAAGTCCCAGCACATCCTGAGCCGGGGCCACTGGGAGGACCTGCCTCCGGGACTTCTTGGAGGAACGAAGGAGAACCGGGCGAGCACGGGAGGAGCAGGGCTCCGGAGCCCTCCCGGCCCTGCCCGCCGCCCGCCGCCCGCCCACCGCTCACCTCACCGTTGCAGAAACAGTAGATGATGGCGACAAAAAATCCCTGTGGGGGGAGAGAGGCGGAGCTGGGGTGAGCCCGGGCGAGGGGAGCAGCGGCCCCGCCCGCCCGCCGCCCGCAGCCGGCCGCACCTGGAAGGAGTTGAACAGCATCTCGTAGTGCATCTGGACTTGCCAGAGCGCCCCTGAGACCTCGGTGTACGGCGTGGCCATGAAGACGATGTAGTGGACGCCGAAGAGCGGCATGAGCACCAGCGTGGACTTGAGCAGCTTCCTGGGCCAGCAGGGCACAGGTCAGGGCCGCGCCCCCCGCGCCCCACGGGCACTCGGCCCCTCCTCCCCACCTGCCGCCCAGGCGCCAGAGGCCACCACGGGCCTGAGGCTCTGGCCACCAGTGGAGGCCAAGCCAGTTCGTCGGGTCGACAGCTTGGTGGTTCCTGGAGTGGACCCACGGGAGTCCCCTCGGGCCCTGCCCTGCTGGTCCCCGCCCGGCCTCACTCACTGTCCCAGGGCCCCTCCTCGGTCCTCACTGTCAGGCCCCTCCTCGTCCTCACTGTCAGGCCCCTCCTCGGTCCTCACTGTCCCAGGCCCCTCCTCGTCCTCACTCACTGTCCCAGGCCCCTCCTCGTCCTCACTGTCCCAGGCCCCTCCTCGTCCTCACTGTCCCAGGCCCCTCCTCGTCCTCACTGTCCCAGGCCCCTCCTCGTCCTCACTGTCAGGCCCCTCCTCGTCCTCACTGTCCCAGGCCCCTCCTCGGTCCTCACTGTCCCAGGCCCCTCCTCGGTCTCACTGTCAGGCCCCTCCTCGTCCTCACTGTCAGGCCCCTCCTCGGTCCTCACTGTCCCAGGCCCCTCCTCGTCCTCACTGTCCCAGGCCCCTCCTCGTCCTCACTGTCCCAGGCCCCTCCTCGTCCTCACTGTCAGGCCCCTCCTCGGTCCTCACTGTCCCAGGACCCTCCCCGGTCCTCACTGTCCCAGGCCCCTCCTCGTCCTCACTGTCCCAGGCCCCTCCCCGGTCCTCACTGTCAGGCCCCTCCTCGTCCTCACTGTCCCAGGCCCCTCCTCGTCCTCACTGTCCCAGGCCCCTCCTCGGTCCTCACTGTCCCAGGCCCCTCCTCGGTCCTCACTGTCCCAGGCCCCTCCTCGTCCTCACCGTCCCAGGCCCCTCCTCGGTCCTCACTGTCCCAGGCCCCTCCTCGGTCCTCACTGTCAGGCCCCTCCTCGTCCTCACCGTCCCAGGCCCCTCCTCGGTCCTCACTGTCCCAGGCCCCTCCTCGGTCCTCACTGTCCCAGGCCCCTCCTCGGTCTCACTGTCAGGCCCCTCCTCGGTCCTCACTGTCCCAGGACCCTCCTCGGTCCTCACTGTCAGGCCCCTCCTCGTCCTCACTGTCCCAGGGCCCCTCCTCGGTCCTCACTGTCCCAGGCCCCTCCTCGTCCTCACTGTCAGGCCCCTCCTCGTCCTCACTGTCCCAGGACCCTCCTCGGTCCTCACTGTCCCAGGGCCCCTCCTCGGTCCTCACTGTCAGCCCCCTCCTCGTCCTCACTGTCCCAGGGCCCCTCCTCGGTCCTCACTGTCAGGCCCCTCCTCGTCCTCACTGTCAGGCCCCTCCTCGTCCTCACTGTCAGGCCCCTCCTCGGTCCTCACTGTCCCAGGCCCCTCCTCGGTCCTCACTGTCAGGCCCCTCCTCGTCCTCACTGTCAGGCCCCTCCTCGTCCTCACTGTCAGGCCCCTCCTCGGTCCTCACTGTCCCAGGCCCCTCCTCGTCCTCACTGTCCCAGGCCCCTCCTCGGTCTCACTGTCAGGCCCCTCCTCGTCCTCACTGTCAGGCCCCTCCTCGTCCTCACTGTCCCAGGCCCCTCCTCGGTCCTCACTGTCCCAGGGCCCCTCCTCGGTCCTCACTGTCCCAGGGCCCCTCCTCGGTCCTCACTGTCCCAGGCCCCTCCTCGGTCTCACTGTCAGGCCCCTCCTCGGTCTCACTGTCAGGCCCCTCCTCGTCCTCACTGTCAGGCCCCTCCTCGGTCTCACTGTCCCAGGGCCCCTCCTCGGTTCAGCGCCTTCACCGCCCCCACCTCCCGCCTGTGCCTCGGGCCCCCTGGGACCGGCTCGTGGAGGGAGGTCTGGTCCCGCCCTCTTGAGCCCCGCTCCGGGCAGTGTCTGGCGCCAAGGGGCCCTGGTTGGCTTTGGGGGGCCCGGGTTGGCTTTGGGGCACCCGCGGCCAGGAGCGAGCCCATCACCCCTGGGCGGGGCCAGCCAGGGAGTTGGGTCCCCCCCTGAAGCAGGCTCATTCGTGGAGCCTCCGTCGTGGCTTTCCTATGTGTGCCTGGGTGTTGACCTCTGACCTCTGAGGAGCCTGGCACGGGGGGCGCTCACCGGTACTGCTGCCGCGTGTCACACCGGCCGGCGTTGGTCTCCCGCAGCTTGGTGGCGAGCACCCGGACGATGTTGATGAAGAGGATGAAGTTGAGCTGTGGAGTGAGGGGGCTGAGTGTCCGTGGCCTCCTCGCTGGGCGGGGCCGGGAGCGGGGCCACGGCCCTGCCCAGCGCTGCCTCTCGGGGGCCGCGGGGCCTCGGCTTCCCCGTGAGCACGGGGACCTGGACAGAGGTCAGCTGCTCCTCAGGCCTGTGGCTGTGACCTCGGGGTCCGGGGACGCCCCACCCAGCCCCGTGGCCACCCCGCTCACCACAATGGAGGCCAGGATGGGCACCTGGATGATCCACTTCTTGTTCCCGGAGCTCAGGTCCCAACACCTGCGGGAGGTTGAGGCGTCAGCCCCCGCCCCGTCCTGCTCCCGCCCAGAGCCGCCCAGAGCGGGTCTGCTCTGCCTTAGCTGTTGGGGACACGGGTCGGGGCGTGCTGGGTGTGGCCGGGCTGGGGCCACCCTGAGACCGGTTCTGAGGGGCCACTCAGGGAGGGGGCAGGAGGCCCGTCGTCCGCTTCACGGAGGAAGAGGGTGCCAGGGGTTACCCCAACCCCTTCTCCGCCGGGACCTACCCCGTGTTGGCCAGCGTGGCTCTCACCCCGACCCACACAGCCACGAAGACGGCAGGCAGACCTGTGTGCAGAGGAAGCTGAGATGTTTCTTCTCACCCACCGTGCCAGCTCCGTCCCCCTCGTCCCTGACCCCTCACCGGGCACACAGCTGCTTGGTGACAGCTGGGCCGGCACGAGCTGCCCGGGCCTCCCTTAGGGCTCATCTCGGCTTTGCACCCGCTGCACACACGGCCCCCGGGGCCCTGGTGAAAGCCAGAGTCCGAAGCAGCCACCACAGGCTGTTCTCCCTCCCCACAGGGCGCTGCTCTGGGTGGGAGGGAGCCTGGTCTCGGGGGGCCGCGGTGTCCCAGGCTGATGCCAGCTCAGCTGGCCCATGGACCGCCGGGCGGGCTCTGCCCTAGGAAGGGTGCTGAGGTCCCCACCCCACCCCCTCACTGCAGTCTGGGCCTGGCACCTCTGGGGGGGGGGGGCCGGGGCTACGCTCCACCAGTGCGCCCCCACCCTGACACCCTCCACCCAGAGCCTGCCTCCGTTCCTGGGACCAGGCCTAGGCCCCCCGCCGGGGCCGGGGCCGGCTGTGGGTGAGGTCAAGGTCAGCGTGTGTGCCACGGGGCAGGAGGCTGTGGCTGTTGATCTGAGGGCCTCTGGGTGCTGAGTGCTGAGAGGGCTCCAGCGCTGACCTGCCCCTCTGCAGCTGGCCAGCTGCCCAGAGCCCAGCCAGGCCCCGGAGCTGCCAACAATAATGGACAATTATCAGCAACTCGATCCCAGAGCCCGCTGGGAGGAGGGCAGGCCCCCACTGCCCGTTCTGCGGGGGGCTGTGCACAGTGAGGGGATTGGGGTTCACAGTCAGGGTTCTTGGGGGGAGGGTCCCAGATCCCAAGTCCAGCTCCAGGCTGGACTTGACCTCTAACCCAGGATCCCACTCAGATCCTGACAGGAACGGTGGGCAGGCTGACGTGCTGCGGGTGCCAGACTCGTGGTGCTCTGGCCCTCTGGACCGCCCGTGCTGCCCCGCCCCGCGTACCCCAGCCTCGAGGTGCTCTGGCCCTCTGGACCGCCCGTGCTGCCCCCCCCCCCCCCCCCGCGTACCCCAGCCGAAGACGGTGAAGCCCCACAGGTACTTCTTCTCGGAGAAGAAGGCCATGAAGATGAGGCTGTGCAGGTACAGCCCCTCCACCAGGATCCAGTAGTAGTTGGTGGCCAGGAAGTAGAGGAAGAAGGTCACGGCCACCCGGCAGCCCGCCTAGGAGACCAGCGTGTGAGCCGGAGGCAGTGCACGGACGGTGCGTGCGTGTGCGTGTGCGTGTGCGTGTGTGTGCTGGTCACGCCCGGGGGAGGGCAGGCTGTGGTCCAGGTCCCTCACCAGGGCAGGTGCAGGGGTGCAGGCTGGGCGGGAGGGAGGGTGCTCACAAAGCCGAGGGCGCGGGGACAGGGGGCTGGAGGCGGACATGGGGGGCTGGGGGCGGACATGGGGGGCTGGGGGCGGACATGGGGGGCTGGGGGCGGACATGGGGGGCGGACATGGGGGGCTGGGGGCGGACATGGGGGGCTGGAGGTGGACATGGGGGGCGGGGGCGTGGACATGGGGGGCTGGAGGCGGACATGGGGGGCTGGGGGCGGACATGGGGGGCTGGGGGCGGACATGGGGGGCTGGGGGCGGACATGGGGGGCGGGGCGGACATGGGGGCTTGGGGCGGACATGGGGGGCGGGGGCACGGACATGGGGGGCTGGGGGCGGACAGGGGGGCTGGGGGCGGACATGGGGGGCTGGGGGCGGACATGGGGGGCTGGAGGCGGACAGGGGGGCTGGGGGCGGACATGGGGGGCTGGAGGCGGACATGGGGGGCTGGGGGCGGACATGGGGGGCTGGGGGCGGACATGGGGGGCGGGGCGGACATGGGGGCTTGGGGCGGACATGGGGGGCGGGGGCACGGACATGGGGGGCTGGGGGCGGACAGGGGGGCTGGGGGCGGACATGGGGGGCTGGGGGCGGACATGGGGGGCTGGGGGCGGACATGGGGGCGGGGGGCGGACATGGGGGGCGGGGGGCAGACATGGGGGGCGGGGGGCAGACATGGGGGGGGCAGACATGGTTCGGGGCGCGGACCGGCGCACTCACGTAGCCGGCGGGGGCGGGGGCGGCGGGCGGCGGGGGCGCCTGGGCGATGGCGCGCAGCTCCTCCTCCGTGAGGCGCTCGGCCTCGTCCAGGGTGAAGCCCGAGTAGAGCACCGCGTCCTTGACGAAGATGCTCACGGCGCGCAGCATGAAGGACAGGAACAGGTGCATGTGGATGTAGTTGCGGGTGCAGTGCAGCCGCCTGCGGGCGGACGCCAGCGGGTGGGGCGGAGACAGGGCCCCACCTGCCCCGCCCACCGGCCAAGGCCCCGCCCACCGACCAAGGCCCCCCCCCGCCCACCACATGGCCACGCACATAGGCCCCGCCCTCGGGCCTAGGTCCCGCCCACTGGTCCAGACCCCGCCCACCACCACACTCCACGCACATAGGCCCCGCCCTGGCCCCGCCCACGGGTCTAGGCCCCGCCCACCTGTCCAGGCTCTCCCTTGCATAGCCCCGCCCAGTCACACCGGCCCCTCCCCTACATAGCCTCGCCCATTGGCCTAGGCCCCGCCCACGCGCCCCCGCCCACCCAAAGAAGCCCCCCCCCCACATCGCCCCACATCTAGGTCCCTCTCCATCACTCGCCCCGCCCACCTGAAGTAGGCCCCTCCCTCTATCGCCCCTCCCACCGATCCAGGCCCCGCCCACTGGTCCAGGCTTCGCCCCGCCCACCTGAAGTAGGCCAGGATGAGCACAGCCACCGTGAGGGAGGCCAGCGAGACGGAGTAGCCCACCGTGTAGATCATGCCCAGGCGGTCAAACACCTCCTGTGCAGGCGGGGACAGGGGAGGGGGTCAGAGGTCAGGGTCACCCACGGTGTGGGTGGCCTTACCGGCCAGGTGAGGGAGGGGAGGCTCTCACCCGCTCACGCGTCTCATTGGTCAGGAACTTGACGCATTCGGTGTAGTTGGCCCACGTCCGGTTGTGCCCGGGTACCAGCTCCCAGCTGCCATTGCGGTCACAGCGGCGGTAGGCATGGCCTGCGGGTCCGAGGGAGGGTCAGGGTGGGCAGCCACCGAAGCCCCGAGCTCCGGTCCTGTGTCCCCTCCCCTGGCCGCCTTACCTTTGTGGTTGAAGTCGTAAATGTAGTCGGGACAGGGCACTGCCACCACCTCGCCCGGCGCCCCCAGCGGCCAGCACACGATGTGGTCCCACTCCGGCAGGCAGGGCCGCCCTGTGCCCAGACAGACAAGGTGGGACCCCGTCAGTCCGCGGCTGTGACCAGAGGGCAGCTGGGTCGGTGGCTCCCTCGGGGACAGTTGCACCCCAAGACGAGAGAACTCAGGCCCGAGTGTTCTGGGGAGACTGTACTGAGCCCTTACTCCCTATGTGACCTGCACCCACCTGGCCTCGATCTCACTACCCTCTCCGGGGCAGGCACTGGCACCGGCCAGGAGGCTGGCAGAGGCAGCAGGGGCAGTGATTTGCTCAAGCAGAGAGCCCAAGGCTCTGGCCTCAAGTGCTCAGCCCTGGCCAGGCGCTCTCGTCTCTGGTCTTGGTCTCACTTCCTGGTGCCCCTGGAGAAGGTCCAGCTCTGGGCTGACCCCCCAGCTGAGAATGCTTCCCAGCCGGCCTGTGGAGGCCGGTCCTGTGGCCAGTGCCCGCCAGGCTCCGGCGTCCCCGGTCCACGATGTGGACGGGCGTGGACCACAGCGGCCTCCGCCCTCCGAGCCGCCCAGCGCAGGTGTGCGGCCCCGGGTCGAGCACGGAGAGGCGGTCTAGTGCTACTGCGATCGGATGCCAGGCAGGTGGCACGGCCCCCTGCGGCTCCGGGAGAGCCGTGGCCTCAGAGGTCCCCAGTCTCTGAACTGCACCCCCCCTCCCCGCTCCCTTCTTCCCCTGCACGGTTCCAGCCCTGGGACTGTCCCGCCACCGGGAAGGCTGCCGGATGGCTGGCCCGCCCGGCGTGGTGAAAGGCCCTCTGTCCTGGGCACCGTGTTCCCAGCCCCGCCTGGCCAGGCCCACAATTCCCTCTGGTCCCTGGGGAGCCACGGGTGACCACAACCGCCCAGATGTGGCCCATCTGGAATCTGCTGCCCACCCAGCCGGTTCAGACCGGCCCTGCGGCTGCGCCTGTCTCTCCTTACGCCCCTGGGGACAATGGCCCTGCCCGCCCTCCTCCCTCCTCCCTCCTCCCCCCGCGGTCTCCGCCCGTCCTCTCCCCTGTGGCCACCTCGCTGTGACTCAGTGCGTCCCCCTCTGATGCACTGAGTCCCTGTCCCAGTGGGACCTCCTGGTCCCCTTTGCGTCTCCCCCTGCCTCTGTGTCTCTGTCTTGGGGTCCCTCCCACCCTCTCCTGCCTCTGTGGATCTCTCTCCATGGAAGGGGCTGTAGTCCTGGGTACCCCCACCCCTGGGGTGGTGGGGGGCAAATTCTCTGCCTGCACCTCCTGGGAGCTGAGCCCAACCAGCCTGCCTGCATCTTCCCGCTGCCCCCTCGCTCTGCCTCCTCCTGCCTCTCCCTGCTTTCTTGAGGTGAGGATGAGCGGTGGGGCGGGCAGTCCGAGCTGCCTCCGAGGGAGGCGTGGACAGGGGGACACGTGGACAGGGACGCGTGGACAGGGACGCGTGGACAGGGACGCGTGGACAGGGACGCGTGGACGGGGACGCGTGGACAGGGACGCGTGGACAGGGGGACACGTGGACAGGGACGCGTGGACAGGGGACGCGTGGACAGGGACGCGTGGACAGGGGGACACGTGGACAGGGACACGTGGACAGGGACGCGTGGACAGGGACGCGTGGACGGGGACGCGTGGACGTACCTCGGCGCCGGCTGCCGGGGGGCGCCTCCTTGTCCTTGGGCTCAGGGTAGAGCTTCCCGGGAGCCTTCTCCTTCCTGGGCCTCCCCGGGGCCGCGGACGCCCATCCTCGGTCCGACTCCAGGATGTCGGCTGGGAAAGGGCAGTTGTGCTGTCAGTGCGGCAGCCGGGACCCGGGACCCCTGCCCCAACCCCCAGACTGCACCGGGTGCTGCCCGTCCTGCCCACACCCCAGCTGCTGGAGCTGAGCGGAGAGGAAGGGCGTCCGAGGGGCGGCGACGGGAAAGGGGTCGCCAGGACAGCCGGCACGGGGGGACCGACGAGAGGGCTGGGGGTAAATGTGGGCAAGACACGGCACAGGTGTGACCCCGACGTGAGCCGCAGCCCGCAGGAGGCGAGGCCCACCAGGGGGCGAAAGCGGGCAGGAGCGATGCCAGCAGAGGTTACCCGGGAGAGGAAGCCGGGCCAGGGCCCTGGGCCGCTCCGGGGCTGCTGGTGGGGAGGCTGAGCAAGAGCCTGCGCGGTCCGGCTGGGCTGACAGTCCGCCCGCACTGCCCGACCTGGGACCCTCAGGCCGGGTGACCGGGACCCTCAGGACCCTGGAGCCCCATCGGGGGGCCTGGCCCTGCTCTCCCCGAGAGGCCGAGGTCTCTTCCTCGCGGCAAAGCCCCCCTCATTCTCCAACTCGAATCCTCGGGCTGTGGCCAGAGTCAGGGCCTGGCCTCCCGGTGGGAAGCCGGTGCAGACCCTGGCCCCGGAGGGCTGAGCCTCTGGGCTGGGGGCAGGCCGGGGACGGGAGAGGACGGGGGAGGGAGCAGGCGGTGCCGCACACGAGGAGGAAGCCGTTCGGGACGCAGAGCCGGGGGAGCGGCCCCGGGGGGCGGGCGGGGGGCTGCTGTGGGGAGGCCCGGAGTCGTGCGAGGGAGAAGGCGAGGAGAGCGTGTGCTGCACCGCGTCCTGTCCGCCGAGCGCCCGCCTCCTCCCCGCAGCCTCAGCCAGCCCAGCGAGGGGGGCTCCGGTCAGCAGGCCTCTGGGCCTGGACTTCCTCCGGCTGATGAGGTTAGCCAGGCCGATGGCAGGTCTGCATGGCGCTAACGAGGCCCCTCTCACTCGCAGGAAACGGACAGCAGGAGCTGAGAAGTCCCGCCCACCCTCCCACGCCGGGCTGTGCTGTGGGAGGAAGCCGCCCGACCCCAGGCCAGCACTCCGGCAGTGACCCGACCGGCAGACCACGGGCACCGGTCCTCAGCCCCTCGGCCCTCAGCTCTCCCGGCCCGGACGCCCCGGGGGCCTCCCTCGGCGACCTCTCTCTGACACCCCTCCGTCAGGAAGCACCCTGGGGGCCCGGGCCCCACCCTGGCGTGCCTCACGGGGATCAGCAGCTGTCATCACACCACCCAACCCCCCTTCCTGGCCGTGGGTGCCCTTCTGCACCCCACTTGTTTCTGAGCCTGTAGACTTTTTCATTTTATTTTAAAAAATATGTCTTCATTGACTTTTAGCGAGGGGGAGGAGAGAGGGACAGAGAGATAGCAACATCGACTGCTGCCTCCCGCACACCCCATGCTGGCAATCGAGCCTGCAACCGGGCCTGAGCCTGGACTTACCAGCTCGTAGGTTAATGCTCGGCCACTGGTCTCGCCTGCCCCCCCATCGCTCCCCCCCCCCCCCCGCGCCTTACCCGCCCTCCCCAAGCCACTAGGGTCTGCAGACCGGCTCCGCCCTCCGCCGGCCCTCCCTCTCGGCCCACCTGGCCTCTGCAGGACGTCCCGGAGCCGCTTCTCACACTGGGCCTGGGCTCGGTGCAGCAGGAAGATCTGCTCCTCTTTGGTTATGACATCATCGGCATCCACCTACCAGGTCGAAGGTCAGCGCAGGCCTGCGGCAGCCGGTCCCACGCCATCCCCTGAGGGGACTGCCTCCCCCCCCCCCCCCCCCCCGTTCCAAGACCCTTACCCCAGAACGTGGGAAACCTGCCCACGCGGCTCCCGGTTCACACGTGGGAAGCCACGGCTCGAGGGACACGGAGGTGTTACCAGAGGAAGAAAGGGGCGGGGGTCCCCTCTGCCCGCCAGTAACCCCGCCTGGGCGGCTCCCCGGGGGCACGGGAGGGATGGAATGTCCCCGGACAGATCCGCGCAGGAGCGGCTTTGGGGACCTGGGCCTGGGCGGGCGGGGTGAGCACAGGGCGCGCTGAGCTCTGGGGGAGGGGCTCGGACTCCTTCAAGTCCTAGCACACGGGACTCTGGGAGCCGCCAGCCTGCACCCTGACCCTTCCCCTGGACAGAGGGGCCTCTGCCCTCCCGCTGAGCGCCCCCTAGAGGCAGGCAGAGGGGCAGGAAGGGCGCCCCCATCCCCAGTCCCATGGCTTCTCGGAGGCTGCGGAACCAGCAGCCTCGCTCCGCCCTCGGCCTGCCTGGGCGTCCTCCCACCCAGGGGACGTGCCGGCTCTGTGTCCAGGAGCATCTGGGGGGGGTCTCACCCCAGCCTGGCTCCCTGACTTAGGGTTGGAGAGGAGTCAGAGGGCGAAGGCCCAGCCCTGAGGGACCCTCCTGGGATGCATTCCCCGAGTGTCTGTGAACATGCGTGTGTGCGTGTGCTCTGGGCAGAGGCTGCTGTCAGTGTGTCCGTGGGTGCCGTGCTTCTGCGTGTCTCTGGACTCTGAGCTGGACCCTGAGAGCTCAGCTGAGCCCCATGCCATGACCCCGGAAGGGCTGAGCAGCTCTCTGTGTGTCTGCTGTCAGCTGTGGGGGGGCCTGTGGGGCATGGGCTTGAGGGAGGACAATCCAGGGGTTCCAAGGCCAACCGGAAGTTCCCTTTGTGCCTCTGGAATGGGGGGTCTAGGCTGCCATGGGTCTGACCATGACCCCTGTGGAGCTGCCCACCCCACCCGATCATAGCACCCATTCTCTACTATTGATTGTTACAACTCATGCTTCCATCAGTAACCACCACCAGCACCATCACCACCACCACCAGCACCACTGCCACCATCACCACCATCACCACTGCCACCATCACCACCACCATCACCACCACCATCACCACCACTGCCACCATCACTACCACCACCATCACTACCATCACCACCACCACCACCACCACCACCAGCACCACTGCCACCATCACCACCATCACCACCACCATCACCACCATCACCACCACCAGCACCATCACCACCACTGCCACCACCACCACCACCATCACTACCACCACCATCACCACCACCATCACCACCAGCAGCACCACCAGCACCACCACCGCCACCACCACCACCACCCCCAACACAACCATCACCACCACAGACTATCACCTTGACTAACACAACCATCACCACCACCACCACCACCATGGGCACTAACTACTATAACTACCAGTATCACCCCCACCAGTGCCATCAGCACCAGCTCTGCCATCACCGGTGCTGCCACCTCCTCCCAGAGGCGTTGAGGGGAATGATGTCCATCGCGGCCGTTCCCACCGGATAACCGACCAGAGCCGGTGCCGTGGAGGGCCTGCGTGCGGCGTGAAGGGCCTTCGGTCGGCAGCACTGGCACCACATGGTGGCTATGGCCCGGGCGCCATGGCTGCCCCAAGCCAGGACCCAGCCTGGCCGAGGGAGGGCTCCCCCTGGGGGTGCTGGGGGGCTCCAAGGATGGGGAAGAGGGACCAAGGAGGCCTGCCGGGTGGGGCATGCCTCACAAGTTTTTGGGGTGCAAGGACCTCCCAGTAACTCCTTGCATACCTGGGTCCACCCTGGGCTCACACGGAGGTTCAAGGTCACTGCTGGGGGTCGGGGGGCAAGAGGGCCTCTGCTCGGACTGAGGAGGCCTGCCCCCTGGGCTGATGAGAGGCACGGACAGCGGGGTCTCTGGCTGCACCCTCACCGCACCCTCCTCCAGCAGGGGGGGGTCCTCGTGGGAGGACTCAGACCCGCAGCATTCTGGGTGCAGGGAGCCTGTGGTCTTGGCTTCTGGGCCGAAGACTGAGGACCAGGGTCAGTCGGTCCTCACGGTGGCCCCTCCCCCTGGTGTCAGGGGTGCCCAGCCCCTCCCCAACCCCCTCCCACGGTCAGGGCCACCTTCCCCCGACCTGACCACCGGGCTGCGACGTCCCCCGCAGCACACGCTCCCACGGTCCACCCAACCGGAGCCTCCCTGTGCGCGTGTGCAGCCGTGAGCGTGCAGCCGTGAGTGTGCACTGTGAGTGTGCACTGTGAGTGTGCACTGTGAGCGTGCAGCCGTGTGCAGCCGTGAGCGTGCACTGTGAGTGTGCAGCCGTGTGCAGCCGTGAGCGTGCACCGTGAGCGTGCAGCCGTGAGCGTGCAGCCGTGAACGTGCACCATGAGCATGCAGCCGTGTGCAGTCGTGAACGCGGGGCGGGTGATGCCCTGACCTCTGCCTGGCCTGGGAGCACTGGGCTGGGGTTTGCGGGGCTCGGGGTGGGGCTGGGAGCCTGCGTGCTATTTGCAAACACGGGAACTGCCGTCCGGGGAGACAGCAGTGTGTGGTCAAGAGGCCCGGATGTGTTTCTCATTTCCTGAGTTCAGGAGCCAGAGGAAGAGAAAGCCAGCCGCTACCACCCCTCCCCCAGGCCAGCCCCCCATCCCCACTGCCCACCCCAGCCACCCCACCCCCAAGGCCACCCCACGCGGATGGACGGTGTCAGGGCTGGGCTGGCAGTGACGGTGGCAGTGGGGGCCGTGGGAGGCAGTGAGGGCCGTGGGGGGCAGTGGGGGCCGTGGGGGGCAGTGGGGGCCGTGGGGGGCAGTGAGGGCCGTGGGGGGCAGTGGGGGCCGTGGGGGGGCAGTGGGGGCCGTGGGGGGCAGTGGGGGCCGTGGGGGGCAGTGGGGGCTGTGGGGGGGCAGTGAGGGCCGTGGGGGGCAGTGGGGGCTGTGGGGGGCAGTGGGGGCCGTGGGGGGGCAGTGAGGGCCGTGGGGGGCAGTGGGGGCCGTGGGGGGGCAGTGAGGGCCGTGGGGGGCAGTGGGGGCCGTGGGGGGCAGTGGGGGCCGTGGGGGGCAGTGGGGGCCGTGGGGGGCAGTGAGGGCTGTGGGGGGCAGTGGGGGCTGTGGGGGGCAGTGAGGGCCGTGGGGGGCAGTGGGGGCCGTGGGGGGGCAGTGGGGGCCGTGGGGGGCAGTGGGGGCCGTGGGGGGTAGTGGGGGCCGTGGGAGGCAGTGAGGGCCGTGGGGGGCAGTGGGGAGGCAGTGGGGGCCGTGGGGGGCAGTGGGGAGACAGTGGGGGCAGTGGGGGCCGTGGGGGGCAGTGGGGGCCGTGGGGGGGGCACTCCTCTCCGCCTCTCCCGCTGCCAAACTCCACACACTTGCGCCTGTGGTCCCAGACCAGCCTCATCCCGGAAGGACCCTTCTTCGCGGACACCTCTGCCCCTGGGAAGGCGTCAGCCTCGGGGTGCCCTCTGGGGTCCTCGCATCCCTCCCTGCGTCCCTCCCCGGGTCCAGCCCGGGCGGGAGGCGGCTGCTGGCTTCGTGCTCGCCTCAGGAGGCAGCGGGTGCCCTGGTGGTCGACCCTGGACCTGGCCATCTCTCCCGGTCCTGCGGGCAGCAGCCACGGCTCCTGGATGTTAGCCACTGTCCTTCCCCTTCCACCACACCCGCCTTACCGACGGGACACGGGCTGAGCGCCCCGCCTCCGGGCAGAGGCGGGCCTGGAGCTGAGGTCTGCTCGGCTGGCGCAGACCAGCCGCCTGGTCCTCGGGGGCCTCGGCACCGGCTCTCGGACCTGCCCCACCTCTTTGCGGAGCGCCTGCGGCAGCCTCGCAGGGTGGGTGCACAGGTGAGCAGATGCCGCCGGCGGCGGCTGTGTGCTCGGCCTCACTGGCTCCGCAGCCCAGGAGAAGCCTCGGTGGAGGAGGCCCCTCTGACCCCGGCTCCCGCACCTCCGCTCCGGCCGCCGGCACTCCTGGGACCTGCGCTGGCCGTCTGTCCGGCCGGCGCTGGCCCTGTCTGTCCGGCCGGAGCTGGCCGCCGGCTCCCTGCAGGGACACTGCCGGCCACCGCTGACACGTGTGGGCCGCCCCCCCGCCGCCCTGAACAAGCCGCCTGTGTTCGTGGCGGGGAGGGGCCAGCGGCTCTGGTGCCTGCTCTCCTGGCCGGCCAGCGTGGACGCCGCCGGGCTGCCGGCTAAACGGGACGAGCCGGGTGGCGTCCGCCGGCGGAGGACGGGGTCTGCACCAGCGCCCCCGCCCGGCCGGCAGGCCGGGTCCCCCCAGGCCGTCCCCGCGTCGGGGCGCCTCAGGGCTGGGGGTTTCCCACGCCTCTGTGCATCGCAGCAAAACTCTGCCCCCCCGTCGCACCCCACTTTGCCGACGATGTAAGGGGCGCACAGCTCCCCCCTCGGACCCCCTCCCTCTCGCTGGCCTTCCTCGCGGTGGCCGCCGGGGAGTGTCCCCACAGGGCCCGCGGCAGGAATCTGGGGAGGCTGCTCGGTGCCTCATTAAAACATTCCGAAGGAAACCCAAGTTCCGAGGGCTCCCTCCCCGTCCGTCCACAGCGGCCCCGGCGCTGGGTGGGGGCGGGCGGGCGGGCGGTGGGGTGTAAGGGGCAGGTGATATAAAAGCTCCAGCTAATCCACACGGGAAAGGCAAACCACCAGGAGAAAAACGGCCATGGCTCCGAGCAGGCTCTCGGGAGACGGACCGTACGAACGGCAAGTCCTAGAGCTCCCCAGTCCCCCAGAGCAGACGACGCCGAGGGCTCCCACGGCCAGGCGGGCGGAGATGGGGGCGGCCGCCGCTCCCCCGGGTGGGCCGGCCTCGTCTGTGACCTGGAAACACGCGTGTCCCCAGACCCAGCAAAGACAGACTCTAGGAACGTCCACAGGGACCAGAGACGGCACTGCGAGGAGCTTCTCTGCCACGGCCAGGAGCACACAAGCACACACGTACACACACGTGCGCACCCACACACACGTACACACATACACACGTTACACATACACACGTTACACATACACACACTGCAGAAACGATCTAAAGTGCATTCTGGGAGCGGCGGCCTGGTCCCCATCCTGGAACACCGCACCGCGTTATAAAAGACGGGCGTTTACCACACGCAGGGTTCGAGGCGCATCGTGGAGTCGAGAAAGGCTGTGGCCGACACCCTGCCCGAGACCCGGTACCTTTTACCTAAAACCAGGCAGGAAGCTACGGGACAGACCCTCCTGGACGGGCCGAGGGCCTCCGGCAGCGCAGGGAGGACGCCGGAGCCCCCCCCCCGGGGGGGCAGACACTCTTCTGGGAGTGGGAGCCGGCTCGGAGTACGGGTGATGCTTGTGTCCTTGCAGCACCTGACCCTTTTATGTGTCAGCTGTGACGTTAGAAGTGAAAATTTGAAAAAGGAAAAGAAGACTTGATTTTATTCTCTAGAAAGAGGAAGCGAGAGAGAACCCGCGTGGGCACGGGCCCCCGCCCGCCCGGTCCGCTCCCTTCTGGGAGGAAGCAGCTCGGAGCCAGCCGGGCTCACTGCCTCGCGCAGGCCGCTGTGGGCACCGCAGGACCTTCCCCTAAAACAGTGGGTGAGCGGCGGCGCGGGAGCAGGCTGGGGACGGGGACAGCCCAGCCCCTTCTTGTCCCGGCCGGAGTGAGCGCTGCGGCCGAGCTGCCCCGGGAGCCCCCTCCTCGCCCCCGTCCTCCTGGAGTCTGACTCAGGTCACGTCTACACGTAAGGCCAGTCCCCCACGCTGACCCCCGCCCCCGCCTCCTGCAGGTTCTCCTGCACGTGTCCTCAGGACGGAGCACCCCAAGGACAAGACCCCCTCGGCCCCTATTCACGTCTGTGGGTCCAGCCCTCCCGCCAGACTTCTCTCCGCCTGCCCAGCCCCCCGGCCTCTTCCCTGTACGCACGACGGACCGGCCGCGTCCGACCACAGCCACGCTCGCTCCGGGGGTGCCTTCCAGTCCGCCAGCCGTGAGGGCCTGGCGCGGTGAGCGGGGCACCGGCTCAGGCAGGCGGGCACGGGGGGCACTGGGGAAGATCTTGGTGGGAGCAGCCGTGCCTGGCTCAGGAGCAGATGGGCAGCCTCTCGCTGCCCCCCCTAAGCCCGGGACCCCAGGGAGTGAGTGACCTCTCGCCCCGAAGCAGGGGGGGTCCAGGGCCCTCCTGTCCGGCCACAGATGCCCCGACACGGCCCCGGGCAGACCCGGCCCGGCGCCTCTGTGGTCCGGCCTCGGCCTCGGGCCGCGCTAAGTGCCCCCAGGAGGGCCCGGGCACCGTTACCCTCTCCCCTCGGGCACAGCGCTGGCACGTGGTTGGTCGTCCCGGCCCCAGTGGCTGTGTGTGTGGTTCAGGCCGTTACAAACTGGACGACGGCAGAGCCTTCCCAAGAGGCGGAAAGACAAACTCGTTAACAGTGTCGGGTGCTCAGAAGGGTGTCGGGTGCATAGACAGCTCGGCGGAGCACTCAGAACAGGAGCTCGCAACTGACAGACCTGGCGCCCAGGTGTCCACAGACGCACACACGTGCAGGCACAGCTCTGCTCCAGCCAGGCGTGTGCAGACCACAGCTTCCCACACGCGTGAGCTCACCCACGGCTCCGATACTCCCAGACCCAGAGAACAGTCATGCCCAGCGTCCCACAGACCCTGCTCTGACCCGGAGGCACACGCGCAGGACACCCAAACCCGTGCCCCGTCTATCCCCCCAAAGTCACGCACACGCGTGTGTGCACACAGACTGGCCGGTGGCCCTGCCGGGAGCTGAGTGCTGGGACGGGGAGCCTGGCCCGGGAGGATGGGAAATGGCTCTGGGCCCTGGCAGTCCCCCCTCTGGGAAGCTGGGTTCCGGGGACGAGGCACACGGAGCCTCGGATCGGGGTGCAGCGGCAAACGCTTCTTCCCTGCTGTCCTTCCACCGGTGGGAACACTGAGGTGTGGAGGACAGCTCAAGGTCATCAGGCACCGGGCAGCGCTGGGAGTGCCCCAGAGCGACGGCCTTCCTCCCCTGCGGCTGTGCGGGGCAGGAGCGGTCCGGAGGCGGCGGCTGCCTTCCCGTCTTCCTAGAAGGAAGAGCCTCACCTGGCGGTGGGCCGCAGGCAGCCGGGCCGGAGGCAGCCGGGCCGGAGGGCAGACTGGCCGCCGCCTCCCCCGCAGCCCCGACGGCTGGGTGGGGTCCGATGGACGCTCTGAGAAAAGGCCCGCTCCTCCCCGTCTCCAGCTCTCGGCCCCTCCACTGCCCCCTATTCTTTTTTTCTTTTAAAAAAATATATTTTACTGATTTTTTTTTACAAGGAGGAAGAGAGAAGGATAGAGAGCTAGAAACATCCATGAGAGAGAGTCATGGATCAGCTGCCTCCTGCACACCCCCCACTGGGAAGTGCCCGCAACCAAGGTATGTGCCCTTGACTGGAATCGAACCCAGGACCTTTCAGTCCTCAGGCCGTCGCTCTATCCACTGAGCCAAACCGGTTTCAGCTTCACCCCTATTCTTGGTTGTTCTACTCCTGCTCCGGGGAGCTCTGTCCGCACCCCGCTTCTCCCATCCTTCCTCTTCTGGTGCCTCGGGTATCCTCTTGGCCTTTGCTCTCAGGAGGGTACAGATGGGGTCCCCCATCTTTCCTGAGCGTTTCTCCTTAGGAATGTTCCGTGAGGCCAGGGGCTCCTTCTCCACGCCACATGCGTCTCCCATGGAAAAAGGCTTCCACTCTGGGGAAAGCCGTGTGTGTGTGTGTGTGTGTGTGTGTGTGTGTGTGTGCACGCAGGGGTCCTGAGAGCTGGAGGGTCCCCTGCATCCTGTCCCCTGCCTGGGTGACCTGGACCTCGCCCCCCCGCCCGTCCTGACTGCAGAAAGCAGAGGCCGGGAGCGGAGTGTGTGGACGCCACCTCCGGCCGGTCCCACTGTCATCTCCGTGGGAGACCAGCCAGGGCAGGGTGCTCACAGGGGAAGACGGGGTCCCCAACCACAGGCCTCCAGCCCTGGGACCCCAAACCCAGCCCTCAGAAACAGGGCGACGTTAAGGAGGCGTTTGGAACCCAGACTGCGGACACCCCAGGGGCGGTGGGCACGAGGACCGGCTGGGGGGACCCCATGCAAAGCTCAGAGGACCGGGGACCGCGGCTCCGCGCCCGGACGCCCCTCCTCCCGCAGCCCGCGGGGACTTACCAGGGCGAACGCGGAGCCCAGCACCGGGCAGCAGAGCAGCAGCGCCAGGCCGGGCGCGATCCGGGCCCCCATCGCCGCCGCCTAGGGCCGTCCTCGGGGCAGCCGCCGCCGCCGGCCCTGGGGGTCAGAGCCGCGTCAGGCGGCGGCCGGCCCGCGCCCGCGCCCAGGAGACGCCGGCGGCCGGGCGGCCCGCGGGCCGGGACCCGACGCGGGGCCCATGCGCCGGGCGCCGGGAAGCGAGGGAGCGGAGCGGAGCGGAGCGGCGGGGAGGGCGGAGGAGCGGCGGGGAGGGCGCGGGGCGGAGGGCGGCGGGGAGGGCGGAGGAGCGGGGCGGAGGGCGGCGGGCGGGCGCCGAGCGCGGCGGAGCGGGCGGCCGTCTGCTCGCGGCGGAGAAATCACATCCATATGGCCGGGCCCCCCGCCCCGGCCCGCCCCCGCCCCGCCCCTCTCCCCCTTCGGGGACTGGGAGCCGCGCTCGCCCCACGCCCGGGAGGCCGGGAGGGTCGGGCCGCGGGCCGCGGGGGGCGCGCGCCGTTATTTTTAGCTCCGCGGGGCGGGGGGCGGGCGGGGGGTCGGCGGGCGGGAGCCACGCCGGTGCCGCCCGGGCCCGTCCCGACGCAGCCGGACCCGGAGCCCTTCGGGGCCGGGCCGCCGGCTCCCAGCGCCGCGCGCGACCCCCCGGGCCCGTCTGGTCGCCGGCCGCCTCCGAGCCCGAACCCCCGGCCCCCGAACCCCCGCCCCGGCCCCGGCCCCGGCCCCCGAACCCCCGCCCCGGCCCGGCCCCGGCCCCGGCCCCCGAACCCCCGCCCCGGCCCCCGAACCCCCGCCCCGGCCCCCGGCCCCCGCCCCGGCCCCCGAACCCCCGCCCCGGCCCCGGCCCCGGCCCCGGCCCCGGCCCCGGCCCGGCCCGGCGGGAGTTCCGCCGCGGAGCGCGCTGCGGCCGGGACGCCGTCCGCCCGTCCGCCGTCGCCAGCGCCCGGCCCCGGCCTCGCCCTCCGCAGCCCGGCCCCGGCCCCCGCCCCGGCCCGCGGGCCCGGCCTCCCCCCCGGAACCGTCCGCGCGTTCCCGGAGCCGGAGGCTCAGGGCCCCGCCCGCCCCGCCCCGCGGCCGGACCCCGACTCACTCCGAGCGCGCCGCCGCGGCCCCCGCCCCGCCATGGGTGTCGGGGGGCCCCCGACAGACCCCCCGGGACGGCGCCCCGTCCGCGGCCCCGGGGGCGCCTCATGGAGCGTCCGGGTCGCCCGCCCGCCCGCCGCCCGCCGCCCGGCCTCCCCCGCCGCCCGCCCGGAGCCGCCGTCCCTCTGGCGGCCGCCTCCCTCCCCGCCTCCCGGCTCCCCCGCCCGGCGCCCGCCTCCCGCCTCCCGCCCGCGGGGCTCGGGGCTGCGCCGGGGCGCCGGGCGGGCGGGGGCTCCGGGCGGCGGGGGCTCCGGGCGGCGAGGGGCGGCCGCGGGGAGGCCTCTCCCCGGCGCCCGCGGGTCCCCGGGCCGGACGGGGTCCCCGGGGAGGCTGCGCGGCCCCCTCCGCGCCTGGCCCGCCCCCCGGCCTCGCGCCCCTCCCTCTCCCCGGGGTCTCCGGGGTCGGGTCTCCCGGGTCGGGTCTCCCGGGTCGGGGTCTCCGGGGTCGGGTCTCCCGGGTCGGGTCTCCCGGGTCGGTTCTCCCGGGTCGGGGTCTCCGGGGTCGGTTCTCCCGGGTCGGTTCTCCGGGGTCGGTTCTCCCGGGTCGGTTCTCCGGGGTCGGTTCTCCCGGGTCGGTTCTCCCGGGTCGGTTCTCCCGGGTTGGGGTCTCCGGGGTCGGTTCTCCGGGGTCGGGGTCTCCGGGGTCGGTTCTCCGGGGTCGGGGTCTCCGGGGTCGGGTCTCCGGGGTCGGTTCTCCCGGGTCGGTTCTCCCGGGTCGGTTCTCCCCCGGGGTCTCCGGGGTCGGGTCTCCCGGGTCGGGGTCTCCCGGGTCGGTTCTCCCGGGTCGGTTCTCCCGGGTCGGGGTCTCCGGGGTCGGTTCTCCGGGGTCGGTTCTCCCGGGTCGGGGTCTCCGGGGTCGGGGTCTCCCGGGTCGGGTTCTCCCGGGTCGGTTCTCCCGGGTTGGGGTCTCCGGGGTCGGGGTCTCCGGGGTCGGTTCTCCCGGGTCGGGTCTCCCGGGTCGGGGTCTCCGGGGTCGGGGTCTCCCGGGTCGGGTCTCCCGGGTCGGGGTCTCCGGGGTCGGTTCTCCCGGGTCGGTTCTCCCGGGTTGGGGTCTCCGGGGTCGGGGTCTCCGGGGTCGGGTCTCCCGGGTCGGGGTCTCCCGGGTCGGTTCTCCCGGGTCGGTTCTCCCGGGTTGGGGTCTCCGGGGTCGGGGTCTCCGGGGTCGGTTCTCCCGGGTCGGGTCTCCCGGGTCGGGGTCTCCCGGGTCGGTTCTCCCGGGTTGGGGTCTCCGGGGTCGGGGTCTCCCGGGTCGGGTCTCCCGGGTCGGGGTCTCCCGGGTCGGTTCTCCCGGGTCGGGTCTCCCGGGTCGGTTCTCCCGGGTCGGGGTCTCCCGGGTCGGGGTCTCCCGGGTCGGTTCTCCCGGGTCGGGGTCTCCCGGGTCGGGGTCTCCAGCTCCGCCCCGGACTCCACCCCGGGCGCCGGGGCTCAGCCAGATCCCCCCGCGGGCCCGCCCCCCTCTCCCAGGGGTCACCCCCAGCCGCCCAGGGAGGGCCTGGTCCCCGGGACCCACAACTGGGGGGAAGAGGGCGGAGTCTTTGGGGTCCGGGGCGGCGCAGGGCGGGCTTGGGTGCTGCAGCGGACGCCAGACCGGCCCGGAGAGGGGGCCTGGGACCCCGAGTCCCGGCCTCTCAGGGCCAGGAGGGCCTGGGGTTCCTGGGCCCGAGGGCTTTGAGGATGGTTGGAGGAAGCTAATGCAACTGGGGGGTGGGGGGTGAGGAGGGAAGGGGTGCCCTAGGAAATGGAATTCAGACCTACATGTGTGTGTGTGTGTGTGTGTGTGTGTGTGTCCCCACTTACCAAGTGTGAATTCTGGGCACCACGACTCTCCCGCTGTCTGGGCCTCAGTTTCCTCATCTGTAAACAAAGGGTGGACCAGTGACTCAAAGGGCACTTTTTAAAAAAAAAAAATATTTTTTTTTATTGATTTTTTTACAGAGAGGAAGGGAGAGGGATAGAGAGCTAGGAACCTCCATCAGCTGCCTCCTGCACACTCCCTACTGGGGATGTGCCCGCAACCAAGGTACATGCCCTTGACCGGAATCGAACCCGGGACCCTTCAGACCACAGGCCGAGGCTCCATCCACTGAGCCAAACCGGTCAGGGCTCAAAGGGCACTTCTAACTTGGCTGTTTCAGTGCCTCTGAGGATGGGTGTCCAGGCTCATGGGCTCTGGGGTCTCCCCCAGACTGGGCTGTGGACATGGAGTTCCCCAGACCCCCTCCCCTTCCCCTCAATGTGAATGGGTCCCCGAGGCCACAAATCCAGTTGCCCCAGCCTTTCTGGCAGCCAGCACACCCCCTTACCAGCTGCACCCCACCCTCCTGGCCCCACTGCCGAGTTTTGGGTCCTGGTGTCAGAGCCGGGCTGTGTGAGGGCTCCCCTCGGCTCACCCCTGCCTCCTCTGCAGAGTCCTGTGCAGGAGTGCTCTCTGCCTGTGTCCCCTCTCCTCCACGGCGGTGGTGGGGCTGATGTGGCCACTCCCCACTACGTGGCCCCGCTGGCGCCCAGAGCACCGGGGTGCTCAGCATCACACCCCCAGGGTCTCAGCGTCACACCCCCAGGGTCTCAGCGTCACACCCCCAGGGTCTCAGCTGTGACTCTTTCTAAGCGATTCTCTGCCAAGTTTTGTGACCGACGGCCTCGGCCAGCCCGGCCCTTGGTGATGGTGAAACAACATGCACGGAGGGTGGGGGGCTGGGAGGAAAACGGGGGGCTGCGGGGGAGTCCTCGTGGATAGGACGGAAAGCCTGAGATTTGGAAACACGTTTGCACGTGGAGGAGAGAGGTCCGCCGTGGACAGGACTGCAGAGAGGGCTGGGCCCCACGGGTGCTGCTATAGCCGCCAGGCGGGTGTCTCCCCGAGTCCCTGCTGGACATTCCAGTACGGCGGGCGCCACAGGCTCTGGTTAGAGGGCCACGTGGGGCGGGTGGGTGGGTGTCACACATTAACTGGGAGAGGCCGCCTGCCCTTTGACAGGCCAGCCCGGGGCCCAGGCCGGTTTCTGGTCAGTCGGGCCAGTTTTGACGGCATTTTGAAAGGCCTGGGTGGGGGCGGGGCAGGGGGGGTGGGTCCCTGCACCTCAGAGGGGAGCAGGGACTGGTCTGAGTGCAGGGGCTGCTGGGACCGGGCCTGGGGCCGGGCCGGGGTGAGCTCCAGCCTCCACACTGAAAGGCCGAGGCTCAGGCCTCCCCTCTGCAGCCGACCTCGCTCTCAGGGAACCCCCTGCCTCGGCCCGCAGAGCCCAATGCTCCACCCCCCACACCAGCCTCAATCCCAGTCTCAACCCTGATCCCAGACTGACCTCTCACCCCCGGCCGACCTCTGACCCCGGCCGAACCTGCACCTACCCCTTAATCCTCGGGTTCCAGGCTCCTGGAAGCGGTTCAAGCCAAGGGCCAGCAGGGGAGGGGTGGCCAGGCCGGAGGAGGCCAGGTGCCACTTTTACAGCCGTTTCGCTGCTCATAAACGCCCCCACCGAGTCACCAGGCCACGGCAGCTGGTTGGCCCCCGCGCAGGAAGCCGGCTTTCTCACCTCTGGGGGAGGAGGAGGGCTGGAGGCTCTGCTGAAGGCAGGGAGCACTCCTGGGGGGATTTGGGGTGTGGGTTTCCAGTCCCTCTAGCGCAGTCACGGAGGCAGGCAGGCCCTGACCGCCCCCGGCACTCACTGGCCGGTGGGCACACGGCCTCCCGGCTGCACTGGGCCCCAGGACTTACCCCGATGCCACTCACCTGGAGCCGGCAAGGCCCCCCGAGGAGAGCCCGGAGCCGGAGCTGGGTCAGCGTGGCCCCGGGGAGGCCATGGGGAGCCCGCAGCGCTGTGGTTCGGGCCAAAGCGAGGATGTTGCTGTTGAGGAAAGAAAAAGGCCTGAGTCAGAGCTTTTCCTTAAAAAGAAAAATTAGTTATTTTTTACCAAGTCTTGCCCTGGCCCAGGACTTTGTCCCAGACCCTGGTGGGCGAGGCAGGCCGGAGCAGCAGCCCAGGGTTCCCACCCCCCCCCACCCCCACCCACTCCGGCTGCAGCCAAGCTCCCAGGCCACTCAGCCCTCAGGTCTGTGGCCCAGGGTCCTCTCCCCGCCCCCAAGCCTTTCTCACGAACTCGTGGTGTTCCTATCTGCCCTTCCAGCCCTTTCCTCATCTCCACACTGTCAGGCCTTAAAATAAAATAATATTAAATAATAAAATAAAATAAAGAAGTCCCAGGCCACCAGGGCATATGAGCACACGCAATGAGTGCCTTCAGTCTTGCACCCCGAGGAAATCCTGGGGCTGAGGGTGGCTCGCAGCCAGGCTGCAGGCAGGACGAGTGAGATGGGGAGCTGGCCTCCAGACTGGTCCCCGTGGGGCCAGCCAGGAGAGACATGGGCCCCCTCCCGCCCACAGCCACCCCGTAGGCAACTCGTCCACTGAACGTGGGGTCTGGTGTGCCAGGCCCCGCTCTCTCGGGGTGCCCCGGGCCCTGCTCTCTCGGGGTGCGAGGGCCCAGGCTCAGCACCGGCTGGCAGCTGCCGTGGGGGAGGCGGAGGCTGTGCACAGTGCCCTCCCTCCGTGGGCTCCGATGGCTGTGGCAGAGCCGGGCCGGGTAGCCGGGAGGAGGATGCCGGTCAGGACCCTGGCATTCCACCCGGCGCCGGAGACCCCGGCCGGTCACAGGCTGCCTCTGCCGAGCCCAGCGCCGGCTGGTTTGCGCCCGGGAGTCCCGGCTCAGCCTGACAAGGTGTAATGATTCACGCGGCCCCACATTCCAGCGCGGCCCCGCGCCCGGCGCCAGGCGGCCAGCCCCACGCCGCCCGGCTGCCGGGCAAGCTCCACAGCCCGCCCCCGGGTGACCCTCCCCAGGTCTCCCGGCTCCGGGGGACAGTTTCCAAAGGACTGGAGATGGAGGCAGGGAGCTCGCAGGACCCGGCCTCCCGGTGGGGAAATGAGGCGGGAAACACACTGTAAGACCGACGACCGGCGGGTTCGGGCTCCTGCCCCCGAGCTGGGCAGCGCCCGGGGTGTCCCGGAGCACCTAGGCCGTCTGTGCCCGTGGTGGGGCGAGATTGAAGCCCTATCGGTCGGTCAGTGGGCAGCCGGTCTTCCCGCTGCTCCTGTCCTCACTGGCCAGGGGGCTGGGCCAGCGCCTGCTCTGCCTGCCCTGTCGCCCGTCGCCCTGGCCGGCTCCTGGCCCCGGCTCCTGACCTGCGTTCTCAGAAGGCCGGCGGGCTTGGAGGGGCCCCTCCGCCAGGCTCCCCGAACTCCACTCGGGGTTTGGAGGCAAACCCGAGGGCCCGTGTCCTGGGGCGCCGAGCTTCTGGCACGAGGCGGCCCAGCCCTGGCTCTGAGGGCACGTCTGGCCCCAGCTCCGGGCACAGGAAGTTGTATTCTGGTCCCGGGTCCTGGGGAAGGAGGCAGGGAGAATCGCGGCTCAGACCCGGCCGTGTTTACTCGGGCCGGCCCCTTCTGAGCTCAACAGGCCCATTCATCGGAGCCCCGTAAGCCCTTCGGGGCTCCCCGAGGTTCGGGGCGCCTGGAGCCGGGCCTGGCTGGTGGGGCCACGGCAGCAGGTGGGGCCGGAGCGAGGTGGGAGCCTCTGTCTCCCGGTCTCTGCGCGGATCTCAGCTCCTGCCGCGCGCGCACCTCGGGGATCCGCTGGGGAGAACGCAGGGGCCGTCGTGGCCGTGTCGCTCAGGCCTCAGAGCCGTCCTCAGGCTCAGGGCCTCCGAGGCAGGCCTGAGGCTCGGCCCCGAACGGAGACGTGGCCCGGCCCCGGTGCTCACGGCGGACACCCTGGCGGTGGGTGTGGGCTCCCACCCCCCAGGAAGGGGGAGTCCTGTCCGCTCCAAGGTCACTGCCTCGTCTGTGGCCAGCGGTCTCCACAGAAGTGGAGGCGCGGGGCTGGAAGGGGCCGGGGGCCTGCGCACCCCCCCCCCCGCTCGCCACCTCCCTGTCGCCCTCCAGCTGGCGGGGTAACCCCTGCCCCGCGGGCCCCCGAAGTGGCAGGGCGGGAAGGGCCGCGCTGGGGCTGCCAGTGGCCTTCCTCACCCGGGCTGGTCGCCGGGGTCTGGCAGGTGGGAGTGGACGTGCCCGGTGCCGTGCTGGGCAGCGGGGCGGAGACCCGGTGGTGGGGAGGGGGATGCGGGAGCCCCTTCTGCAGCGCCCCCGCGTCCCCCACAACCTGGCCAACGCTGGCCCTGGGTGGGGGCGGGGAGGGACTCTGGTTTCCAGACGCCTTCCGGTGGGTGTGACTTCCGGCTCCAGGGGCCGTAAAGTCCCCAGTAGCGGTGGGTCTCCGGCAGGCGGGGCGGCCGGGCCGGGCGGGGGGCTGCGCTCCGAACCCCTCTCGCCTGCGGGACACGTGTTTCCGCCGCTCCCAGCGTGGGCTCCCGCGGAGGCTATTTATAACTTTAAGAGCTCTGCCGCTGCAAAGTTTTCTTAAACTCAAAATATCACCGAGGCCCTGGGCACGCGTTCCAGAGCGGCCCGGCCTGCGGTCTGAGGGGCCGAGGGGCCGGGGAGGAGGCGGCGGGCGGGGTGTTCGCGCCACGCTGGTCCTGCCGGGACCTGGGCCGGCCCTCAGGCGGGACCCTGGGCCCTGCTCGGTGGGTGGTCCTCGGCCAGCCGGCGGCTCCCGGGGCCTCAGTTTCCTCTCTCCCCGAGGCCTCGGAGGACCCTGGCTCGCGACGCCGGGAGCTGGCAGTGACACTGGGAACATCTCGGCCCGGACCAAGCTGTCCAGCACCCGGCACCGAGCCGGGGCCATCGGCACCATGGACGCTGGCTGAACCGGCCAGAAAGGGGAAGCGCTGGGGGAAGTTTATAAAACTGTGTCCGGACGGGGCAATGGCGTGCCAGAGGTCACCCAGCCTCCAGACCGCGTGCCGGGGCCTCCAGCCCGAGGGCCGCCGAGGCGCCACTCGGAGCAGCCGAGGCCCTGAGGGGCCGGGCGCTGCCCCTCGGAGAGGCTCCTGAGAGAGCCGAGCGCTCTGCACAGCCCAGGGGCCTGGCAGCCGCGGGCGCAGGGCGCAGGGTGCCCACGCCGGCTTCTGTGGGCACTGGCAGAAAGCAGAGGTCCTGACAGCCCGATTCCCTCGTGAGCTCCGTGGGGGCCGTGGCTTAGGCTCCTGAACCCCACTGCACCCCTTTCCTGGCCTCCTCAGCTGGTATGGGAGTGCCCAGGACGGAGCGCTGGCCTCAGCACCACCCAGAATGTCCTGTGCCACCAGGACCACCTCCCCACAGCCACCCCACCTCCCCACAGCCACCCCACCTCCCCCACAGCCACCCACCGACACCAGAGCCACCCCACCTCCCCACAGCCACCCACCTCCCCCACAACCACCCACCTCCCCCACAGCCACCCCACCTCCCCACAGCCACCCACCTCCCCCACAACCACCCACCTCCCCACAGCCACCCCACCTCCCCACAGCCACCCACCTCCCCCACAACCACCCACCTCCCCACAGCCACCCCACCTCCCCACAGCCACCCCACCTCCCCACAACCACCCACCTCCCCCACAGCCACCCCACCTCCCCCACAACCACCCACCTCCCCCACAGCCACCCCACCTCCCCACAGCCACCCCACCTCCCCACAGCCACCCCACCTCCCCCACAGCCACCCCACCTCCCCACAACCACCCACCTCCCCCACAGCCACCCCACCTCCCCACAGCCACCCACCTCCCCCACAGCCACCCCACCTCCCCCACAACCACCCACCTCCCCCACAGCCACCCCACCTCCCCACAGCCACCCACCTCCCCCACAACCACCCACCTCCCCACAGCCACCCCACCTCCCCACAGCCACCCACCTCCCCCACAACCACCCACCTCCCCACAGCCACCCCACCTCCCCACAGCCACCCCACCTCCCCACAACCACCCACCTCCCCCACAGCCACCCCATCTCCCCACAGCCACCCACCTCCCCCACAGCCACCCCACCTCCCCACAGCCACCCCACCTCCCCACAGCCACCCCACCTCCCCCACAACCACCCACCTCCCCACAGCCACCCCACCTCCCCCACAACCACCCACCTCCCCACAGCCACCCCACCTCCCCACAGCCACCCACCTCCCCCACAACCACCCACCTCCCCACAGCCACCCCATCTCCCCACAGCCACCCACCTCCCCACAGCCACCCCACCTCCCCACAGCCACCCACCTCCCCACAGCCACCCACCTCCCCCACAGCCACCCCATCTCCCCACAGCCACCCACCTCCCCCACAGCCACCCCACCTCCCCACAGCCACCCACCGACACCAGAGCCACCCCACCTCCCCACAGCCACCCCACCTCCCCACAGCCACCCCACCTCCCCACAACCACCCACCTCCCCCACAGCCACCCCATCTCCCCACAGCCACCCACCTCCCCCACAGCCACCCCACCTCCCCACAGCCACCCACCGACACCAGAGCCACCCCACCTCCCCACAGCCACCCCACCTCCCCACAGCCACCCCACCTCCCCACAGCCACCCACCGACACCAGAGCCACCCCACCTCCCCACAGCCACCCCACCTCCCCACAGCCATCCCACCTCCCCACAACCACCCACCTCCCCCACAGCCACCCCATCTCCCCACAGCCACCCACCTCCCCCACAGCCACCCCACCTCCCCACAGCCACCCCACCTCCCCACAGCCACCCCACCTCCCCCACAACCACCCACCTCCCCACAGCCACCCCACCTCCCCCACAACCACCCACCTCCCCACAGCCACCCCACCTCCCCACAGCCACCCACCTCCCCCACAACCACCCACCTCCCCACAGCCACCCCATCTCCCCACAGCCACCCACCTCCCCACAGCCACCCCACCTCCCCACAGCCACCCCACCTCCCCACAGCCACCCACCTCCCCCACAGCCACCCCATCTCCCCACAGCCACCCACCTCCCCCACAGCCACCCCACCTCCCCACAGCCACCCACCGACACCAGAGCCACCCTACCTCCCCACAGCCACCCCACCTCCCCACAGCCACCCCACCTCCCCACAACCACCCACCTCCCCCACAGCCACCCCATCTCCCCACAGCCACCCACCTCCCCCACAGCCACCCCACCTCCCCACAGCCACCCACCGACACCAGAGCCACCCCACCTCCCCACAGCCACCCACCTCCCCCACAGCCACCCACCGACACCAGAGCCACCCCACCTCCCCACAGCCACCCCACCTCCCCACAGCCACCCCATCTATCCACAGCCACCCCACTGACACCAGAGCCACCCCACCTCCCCCACAGCCACCCACCTCCCCACAGCCACCCAC
The DNA here is from genome assembly GCA_963924515.1 of Vespertilio murinus. Lineage (NCBI taxonomy): Eukaryota > Metazoa > Chordata > Mammalia > Chiroptera > Vespertilionidae > Vespertilio > Vespertilio murinus. The sequence goes on along the minus strand of OZ004715.1, from coordinate 169,358 downwards.
CTCCCCACAGCCACCCCACCTCCCCACAGCCACCCCACTGACACCAGAGCCACCCCACCTCCCCACAGCCACCCCACCTCCCCACAGCCACCCCACCTCCCCCACAGCCACCCCACAGCCACCCCACCTCCCCCACAGCCACCCACCGACACCAGAGCCACCCCACCTCCCCACAGCCACCCACCTCCCCCACAACCACCCACCTCCCCACAGCCACCCCACCTCCCCACAGCCACCCCACCTCCCCACAGCCACCCACCGACACCAGAGCTGGGTCCCGGCTGGACAGTGGTCCCCCCACCTCCAGCGTCCATTTTCCAATTCAGACCGAACCACAGAGGGCCTCTGGGGGAGGGGGTGGGAGAGGGAGGAGGATATGAGGACCTAGCAGAGGGGTGGGAGGAGAGAGAGGAGAGAGAGAGAGAGAGAGAGAGAGAGAGAGAGAGAGAGATTGGTGTTTGGAAACAGCCACTTCTCTGCCCAAGGACCAGGTGGCCCACTCCTCGAACCCGAGCACCTCTGTGAGCTGGGCTGGGCTCGGGGACCGGGAGCCCCACTTCCAGGAGCCACTTCCCTGGGGGCTCCCCCTCCTGAGGGCCTGTTATCTGAGCCCTGATGGCACTGCCTCCGCCCCCGCTTCTCACCTCACCTTCCGATGGCTCTTCCTTTCTCATCTGCCCTTCAAATGCCCCCTCCTCTCTGGGATCTTCCTGGACCTGCCCCCTCCCCCGCAGAGTCCCCGAGGGCAGGGACAGCCCGGTCTCCTGGTCCTCCCGGTAGGAAATCCGTCATCTCGCCTGCGGGACGGGGGAGGGGGACGGGCTAGAGCTTGGACTGCAGACACCCGGCCCCCCTCAGCCCCTCGCACCCCTTAGGTGCTACGGGGAGGCCCCTCCTCTGAGCCTCAGTGTCCCCACGGGGAGGAAGGAACCACGGGCTCAGAAGGAGCCCCCAGCCCGCGGACAAGCCCTGCCTGGGCTGTGCGTTCCCCTCGGGGGCCGGTGAGGCCGGGCGTCCAGGAGGGTCCTACCAGACTGGGCAGCCTAAGGGGCAAAGGCTGGTGCCCGAGCCGGAGGGAGAGGACTGAGGTCCGAGGAGGCCCGGAGTGAGGGGCTGGGGCAGCGCGCTCCGGGCTGCCCGAGAGCCCCCCGCCCCCTGCCCCCCGCCCCCCGCACAGGGTGACCGCTCAGGCCTCGGCGGGGAGTCAGAGACGGCGGGACCAGAACTGGGCCCCTGCTGGCCCTGATAGCCGCCGGGACCAGCACCTGTTCACCGTCCCCCAAGCCCCTCTCCTCGCCACCCTCCTGGGCTGGGGGCTCCCTGACCCTCAGCCCGGCTCCTGCAGCAGAGGGTCTGGTCTGGGTGCAGGGAGCTGGGTGCCTGGCCCCCGTCCGGGTCCCTGGGACGTTTGAGGGTCACTCCACATTCCTGAGTGTCTGATTCTGCCCTGGCCCCTCCTGCCCTTGCGGCCAGCCTGAGGGGACGTGCCTCCTCCCCACCCCCCTCCCCCCGGGCCACCCTTTCCCCTGTGCCTTCCCTCTGCCTGCCTGCAGTCCGGGATCTGGGAAAGAATGGGTCGGGAGCCTTGCAGCGAGCCCTTTCCCACGAGAGCCGAGCCCTGACCCTGTCCTTATCTGGCCCGGCTGCGCCAAGAACAACACAGATGTGAGGCTCGAAGCCCTGGACGGGCCGCCGACCTCCCAGGCCAGCTGCTCGGCTCTGGCCTCCGTTTCCCCGTGAACGGGTGGGGGAGGGTGTCCCTCCAGGGGATGCAGGAGTCGGCCACGGCAGGTCCCAGACCCCGGCACACCATTCCCACCCGCACACACGCACACACACGCACACACACGCGCACACGCGTGCGGCACCCAGGCCCCGCCAGGCAGGCTGCTCTGGCTCCCGATTCCTCTGGCCCCCCAGCCTCCCCTCTGCCCCCGAAGGCTCCCAGGTCCCACTCAGAGCTTTTTCTACGGTGAGCTAGAAGGTGTGATGTGTTAGGTACGTGCGCATGCAAAGGCCCGTGAATGGAGCATGTGTGTGCAAATGTGTGGACACATGTGCACAGTGTGTGAGCATGCGTGCAAAGCATCTGCGTAGCCCCGGGATTCGTGTTTAAACGTGTGTGCAGAGGACTGTCTGTTCGAGGTCCAAGCCCTGGGGCCCGGGCTCCTGAGGGGTGTGTGCGTGTGCACACGAGGACAGGCGTGCACACACGCACAGTGTGGCTCCTGGCGGCTCCAGGGCTGGTGGGAAGTCTCTCCAGGGGCAGACCCGGCAGGGGAAGGCGAGGCTGAGTGCGGTGCCCCTGAGGGTGGGTGTGCCCGGCAGCCTATAAATACCACACGGCAGGTCCCCGACGGACCCTCACTATTCCTGGCCGGGGGCTGGCCGTTTTTAACGCTGCTCCACACCCTGGGCCACCGTGGTGTTTATGTGGCCGCTGGGGGCAAGGCCACAGCTGGGCTGGGTGGGCTGGGTGGGGACAGCCCGGACCTGCGGGGCCACCACAGGGGGGGCATCTGGAGGGGACAGAGAGGGCGCCTGCTGTGCCATCGCCCGTCACCCTTGTTCCCCCTCCCTGCCTCCGCACGGCCTCGTGCCTGTCACTGTCCCTTCCTCACGGAGGCCCGTCCGTGTCTGTGCCCGTGTCCGTGCCCGTGCCCGTGTCCGTACGGTCGGGGGACTGGCGGTGGGCACTCGGCCGGGGGGCGGCCTCTCTAAGTCACAGCCCGGGCTCAGCCTGGAGCTGCCCGCTCCCCGGTTTCCGAGCTGTCCCCGCCGCCGTTCCGGCTGTGCCCTGGTCCCGGCTCCGGCGTCTCAGCGTGGCCCCGGCGCCGGCTCCTCCTCTCGCCGCGGGAACGTTTGCCTGAGACAGTCGTCCGTCCACTCAAACAACCGCCCGATTCAGATCCCCCTCTGACGGACGGATTTTTCCCTCCTGCTAAATTTACTTGCATTTTTGACTGAATTGGCCATTCAACAGAGGTTGTGTCCACATGCCCCCCCCCCCCCCGCCCCGTGCCAACGAGGGGCCGGCTCACGGAGGGACCCGCGTGCAGAGCCGGAGTGCCCTGCTCACACGCACAGTGGTCACGGTCCTGTGTGACACATGCCAGCACACGTGTTCCCATCCTTGTGCCCCCAGGGATACATGTGAGCACACGCCTGCAGGGTCTCACACACACACACACACACACACGCTCACGCCACATGCAGCCGTGACGGTGTCTGTGCCCTCAGGCCTCTCGGGAGCCTCAGGGGCCGGGGCCGGCAGCCGCGCCCTCCCAGCCCGCTCCGGCAGCCTCCCCTGGCCGGCCAGGTGGGTGCCGGTCATCTCGGGCCGCGGGGCCCCTGCCGGCCTTAACAGCTGCTCCCAGACCCCAAGCCTAAAAGGGGACTCTTTTTCTTTCTTCCAAGGACAATAAATATTTGCTCTTTGGGAAGCGGCCTGGGGGAGAGAACAGGGTTTGGCCGGCGGCGGGAATGTCCAGGCAGTGAGAGAGGCCGCAGGCCCTGCTGGGGAGGGCCGGCCCTCCGGAAGCCGGACCGCGGGCAGAGCGGGGCCGGGCCGGGCCGGGCCGGGCCGCTGCTTCCCTCCTCTCTCCTCAGACCGGCCTCGGCCTTGTCTTCTCCGGCCTTCGCCCACGCCTCCTTCTCCGACCCCCGAACCTCCGACCCCCGAGGCCTCTTCCCTCCCAGTCTCCCCGTCAGCGCACCGCACCCGTCCCGCGCTCTCGGGGTGCCGGCCCCGCCTTGCGGCCTGACTCTTTGGACTAAGTAGGGGGTTCAGGGTCCCCAGACGCGTCTCCAGTCTGCCTCCTTAGACCACCTCCAAGGGCAGGGCCGATGCCCCCCCACCCCGGGGCCCTCAGACTGGGCCCCGAGACCAAGGCTCTGCCCCCCTCCTGAAGGACCAGGCCTGGCCGCACGGTCCCCCAGCCCGTCCCCCGCGGGGCGCTGGCCCCCGGAGGCCCCTGCCTGTCCGCCCCGCCCCTCTGCTCGATTGGGCTCCCAAATATAGCGGCCGCGGCCACAGCCGGCCAGGACACCACAGCCCGAGCGTCAGTCCTGGGCCGGGATCAGAGGGGCAGGGGCTGATTATAGGTCCCCGGGCCAAACCAGGGCCTGCCTGCCAGCCCGCGGCCCGCCCCCCGCCCGGCCCGAACCACAGGGCTGGAGCATCTGGTCCCGTCAGCACCGCGGGCAGCGGGCGGGGCCTGGCTCCCCGAGGACAGAGTCGTCTGTGTGTGGCATGGGGGTGGCAGGACAGGCTGGGACTCGGGGAGCGACTGTCCTCGGAACACAGCCCCCACCCGCCTCGGCCGTTGTACGGACGGGGAAACAGGCCCGCCGAGGCCAGAGACCCTCAGGAGCCTCCGGCCGCCCCTGGGCCGCCCCTCCCGCCTCCCGAGCTGGGCTGTGCCTCCGGGAAGCAGGCCACATCCTGTCGGTGGCGGAGAGCCCTGCTGGGAAGTCCTCCTCGGAGTCACACTCGCACCCAGGGCTCCGGGCGTTCCTCTGCCGGGCCCCGTGGCCGCCTCGTGCCGCCTCTAGCCGGAGCCGGGGCGCCGGTGGCCGTCGGGCGGCGGGCAGGGACGGAGCATCCAGGGCACCGGCCCGGGGCAGGGCCCCGCCGCACGCGCCCTGCGGGGTGAGCGCAGCCGGCCGACCTGTGCCGGGACCCGCTGCCACAGCATCTGACCTACTTCGAGGCTCTGGCCGGGCCAGGCCGCCTCCGACTCCGGGAAGCGTGGGCCTGCGTCCCAGCCCGGGGCCCCAGGCCAGGAGGGCGGCTGCTGCAGCGCCCGCGGCCGGCCGGCCGCCGGGGACCAGGGCACGTGGGGAGCCAGACCCTCCTTCCCTGCCTCCGGCTCCGGGGCCCCTCCCGGCCTCCCCTCCACGCGGCCACCACATTCTGACTCCCCCGTTGGAGGAGGCTCTGACGGGACGAGGACATTCCTCAGCCCCTCTGAGCACTGCAGGGTCTGCCAAGCTCCCGCCTGCTGTGTGCCAGGACCCCACCCTCCGCCCGCCCGCCCGCCCTCGCCTGCCGAGCAGCGGGCGGTGCCAGCTGGGGACCCAGCAGCCCCTCCCCGGGTCCCGGCCTGGGGTCTGGGCCTGCGTCTGTGGTTCTGGGGTCTGGGCTTGAGGTCTGGGTCTGGCATCCTGGGATTGAGAGTCCGGGTCCCTACCTAGCATGGGTTCTGGTCCTTAGCTCTGGGTTCTAGGTTCTGAGTTTGGGGTTCGGTTCCTGAGACTGGAGTCTGGGGTCTGGGTTTGGGGTTCCAGGTTCCAGGTCTGCATTCTGGGGTCTGGGTAAGGGTCCTGGGGTCTGGGTTTGGGTTCAGGATCCAAAGGCCAGTCCCTATCCCTCCGGCGCCCCCTGCTGGCTGCTTGTCATGCTGTCTCCCTGCCCACCCCACAGGTCCGGGGCTGCTGAGAGGACTTTCCCGGCGATGGGCGAGGCTCCGAGAGCAGGCCAAGCTGAGGGGGTGGCAGGTGGGTTAGGGTTAGGTTAGGGTTAGGGCTGCGATGCTGTCCCAGGCGTCCCCTGCTCTCCCAGAACCCTCGTGGGTCAGCAAATGCCCTCCCCACACCCCCGCCCCGCGCCCCGCTCCATGGATAGGGCTTGGCAAGGGGTCCTAGTTCCCCCGTGGGGAGGTGGGTACATGGAGATGTTTGGGACATTTGCTCATCCAACACGTATTGAGTGCCTACTGTATACCGGGCTCTGTTCCAGACAATGGGGACACACAGCTCCCACGCAGCTGACACTCACAGGGCGGATACACGTAAGAAACCGGAGCCCGGCGGGCATGGCTCGGCGGCTGAGCATCCACCTGTGAACCGGGAAGTCGCGGTTCGATTCCCGGCCGGGGCACAGGCCGGGGTTGCAGGCTCCTCCCGGCCCGGGTCCCGGTCAGGTACATGCAGGAGGCAGCCAGTCGATGAGTCTCTCTCACATCGATGTTTCTCTTGTCTCTCCCTCCCTCTTCCACTCTCTCTAAAGCCAAGGGGAATGTCCTCGGGTGAGGACTAGTAACAAAGCCAAACGGGAAGAGAGGGGCCTCTGGGCCCCGTTTCCCGGGACGAGGGAGGGGTTGTGCCTGCGGGTGGGGCGGAGGGCCAGCCTGGGCCATCCCGCGGCTCTCTGTGTCCCTCCGCCGGCTCCTCCGGTTCCCGGCTGTCTCCCTGGACGCTCCCCACGCCTCCCTGGTCCCTGAGCGGAACATCTGGAGAAAGTGAAACGCTTGCTCCGGCACCGGAAGTTGTCAGGGTTCCAGAGGAGGACTCTGCCTCCAGATGCGGGAGGAATGTCCCGGGTCCCAGCTCGGCCCCCCGGACTGCTGTCCCCCCCGAGGCTGAGTGACAGGGAGGGACGGGCCGGGGGGGGGGGCGCTGGCAGGTCCTCCCTTCGGGCTCCAGCCCCAGCCCCACACTCAGGGCGGGCCCAGGGGTCTGGGGGGAAGGGGGGGCACTCCCTCTGAAGTTTCGATCAAAGGCTCCAGGCATTAAAAATAACAGGCACTTCCCTCCTCCCCGCACCCCCCACACCCCTCCCCGACACCGACCCCCCTACGGCCCCCCCAGACACGGCCCCCCCCCGACACGGGCAGGGATGGCCCCAATGTGTTTGCAAGATGTCCCTGCCCCGTTGTGTGCCGGGGGCCCCGGCCGCCTCGGCTTCCGCCCCCTCCCCAGCGGCGGCCAGCCCGGCCCCTCTGTCTGCCGCTCCGCGGGCTGGGCCTCCAGGTGGTGTGAGGGGACTAGGGGTGAGCATCCCGGCCTGGCGGCAGGGCAAACCTCACCCACCCCCGGGGTCCCTCAGGGAGCGGACCGTCCAGGTCCCCCAAAGGCTGGCGGAGGAACGGGGGGCCTGGGAGCAGCACCCGGAGAACTTCCGGAGAGGGCCGTGGGCCAGGCCGGGCACAGCAGGCAGAGCGAGGGTGTCGGGCAGAGGGTGCAGCCTGGACCGGGTCTGGCGGGGAGCAGGCCTGTGGCGTGTGGGGCGTGTGCGGGGGCCGTGGGAGCCACAACCAGAGTGAGGGTGAGACGGGAAGGGGCCTGTGGGCCGGGTGCTGAGCCGGAGGCTGGGCCCGCCCTCCAGACAGGGGCACCCGCCTTCCGCCTTCAGGGTGCTGCCGAAGCCCCCAGACTCCCGCTGAGCTGGGGCTGCAGCTGCCTGAGAGCCGTGACCCTCACACACGCACACACGGACACACAGATACACGGACACGCGGACACACTGACACACGGGCACAGAGACACACGGACACACGAACACACACATGTACACACGGACACATGGGCACACAGATACACTGACACACGGACACAGAGACACACGGACACACAGATACACGGACACACAGATACATTGACACACGGGCACAGAGACACACGGACACATGGACACACAGATACACTGACATGGGCACATGGACACACGGACACACAGATACACGGACACACAGATACATGAACACTCGGACACACTGACACACGGACGCATGGACACACAGATACACGGACACACGGGCACATGGACACACGAACACACACATGTACACACGGACACATGGGCACACAGATACACAGACACATGGACACATGGACACACAGACACACAGACATGGACACATAGAGATGGCAGCGGTGCACACGGAGCCCACCTCTACAGACACCCAGGAAACACGCACAGACCCCTCCACAGGCACACAGAGCCCCCCGACCCCCAAACACACCCCAGGCCCCCAGACAGCCCCCTCTGTGCCGGTGCAGGCGGACACCTGGGGATTGGGGGCCCAGGCGGGAAGTTGAGCTCGAGAGGGGCCTCAGGTGATGGAGTCCTGCTGCTCCCACCCAGCACCCAGCACACAACACCCAGCACCCAGCATGCAGCATTAGCACCCGGCACCCAGCACCCAGCATTAGCACCCGGCACCCAGCACCCAGCACCCACCCGGCCAGCCTCTGGACCTGGCATGCTCTCAGGGTGTGCCTGTGTGCTGAGCGCAGCCTCTGTCCTCCCCTCCCCTCCCCTCCCCCCCTCCTCAACAGGTGATTGGGGGGAATGGACAGCCCTCCCTCTCCCTCGGCTCCTGAGCCTGAACAATGCCCTCCCCAGGCCCCAAAATAGCCCCTGGGCGGCCAGTGCCCTTTTATGGCCCTGTCTGCCCCTATTGTGCACGGGGGGAGGGGCGGGCAGGAGGTGCCCGGGCGGATAAAGGCCAAGGGCAGGAGGCACCCCCACCTGGACCTGCTCTCTGCGTCCTCTCTCCTCGTCTGTCTGGTGCTCACAGCCCCCATGGCCCCCAAAAAGCCAGAGCCCAAGAAGGAGGAGGCCAAGGCGGCCCCCAAGGCGGCGGCGGCGGCTCCGGCGGCGGCTCCGGCTCCCGCTGCCCCTCAGCCCGAGCCCCCCAAGGAGAACGAGTTTGATGCCTCCAAGGTCAAGGTGGGTGTGGGGCCGGGGCTTGGCAGGAAGCACACGGCAGGCACCTGGATCCCGGAGTGGACGGGCCAGGGCCAGGCCGGCTCAGAGAGTGAGCAGGAGCCGACGCTGGAAGCTTCTGCCAGACCAGCCCTGGGCTGGGGCCTGGGGCAGGCTTGGCGGCGGGAGGGGCAGCCAGCAGGGGGACCCCAGTGCCCTTGGTGTTTTAGACCCTGTCTTTCCCTGGACCTCGCTCACAGCCTTGGGGGACGCTGGAGCGGCCGCAGCAGGCAGGCGGGGTGGGGACCAGAGGGAGCAAGCCCCCCACCCCCCCCCGGGCTGGTCACACCCCTCGGGTGCCGAGCCCAGAGCTGGGAGGTGGGGAAATGGGGGACAGGTAGGACGTGGGCCCCACGGTGACCAGTGGTCCCAGGAGCCCTCGGGCTGGGAGGCTCTCGGAGGAGCAGCCGCGACTCCCACGGGTGGCAGCTGCACAGCAGCACGTACCCTTACCTGCCCCTCCCTGCCCCCGCCTCCTGGGTGCCTCCCAGCCGTGCTCGGCTGCCGGCTGAGCAGAGCCCGGGCCCCCCAGGACCCCCCAGGCCCCCCATGACCTCAGCCCGCTGCACAGACCCTCCCGCTCTGGCAGCAGCCTCCTCGCAGTGGTGGCGCCTTTCACAGCCTGAGCCTGAGTTGTCTCCTGACCCCCGGCCCCCCGGCCGCTGGCGTGTGTCCAAACCCCTGGTAAGGGTCACCTGGACCCAGGGTGCCTCAGATCCGAGGTTGGCACACTCCCCTCTACCAGGAGGGAACGGTGAGGCCCTTGTATGCCCTTGACCCCACCTCATGTGCCCTTGACCCCACCTCAGGGTGGTGAGGGGTGGTGGGGTGGTGAGGGGGGGTAGGGGTGATGGGGGTGATGGGGGTGGTGGGGTGGTGGGGGTGAGGGGGTGGCCTCTTGAGCAGGCTCCTAGGAGAGCTGCAGGGCCTCCCCTCACCCCTGCTCTGTGGGGGCTGGTGGGGCCCTGAGGGAGCAGCAGGGGCAGAGGTGCCGGTCGGGGTCCCCTCCCCCAAGCTCCTTTCCCTCCTGCGCCCTTGACCTTGGGGCAGTGACTGCCGGGATAAAAATAGACCTGGTATCGTGAGGAGGGGGGTGAGGAGGGGGAGACCGGGAGGAGCCGGGTCCCAGGAGGCCCTCTGGCCTCAGGCGCCCCATGCCGCCTCAGCCGCACCCCTGACTCGGCTGTGCTCTGTGTGTGTGTGTGTGTGTGTGTGTGTGTGTGTGTGTGTGTGCAGGGCCCAGGTGTAGGCAGGGCCACGTGAGCGGCAGTGCCCAGCCTGAGGGCTCTGTGAGGGGCAGACACACACATGTGTGAACGCACGAGTGCACGTGTGTGAACACACACGTGAACATACACGAACACACATGTACATCACACACACACACACACACACACGCACACACACACACACCCTGTTGAGACGAGCCCCTTCGCACTCCTGTGGCCGGTCCTGCCCCTGGCACAGGCACGGTGTGGCAGAGCTTCAGGCTCGGCTGCTCAGGACGCGGGGCATCAATCAGGTGAGGCCCTGAGCTGGGGCCAGGGCACCAGGCCTCCCTCCTCACCTCCCCACTCCCACCAGGTGTCAGGTTTGGCCGTCCACTCCGAGCTGAGGCCCTCCCTGGCAGGTGGGGAGGGGCAGGGGGCAGGGGGCAGGGTGACCGTGGGCGGCCTGGTGATGGAGGCTGGGGCGAGGGGAGGGGACAGGGTGGGGCAGGGTGGACGACTGAGGCGTGAGGTGCGTCTGGCCGCAGAGTGACCAGGTGGAGGCCTGGCCCCACCCTCTGAGGCATCTTTGGGGTCTGCTTTCATTTTGGGGGTCTCCTTTCAGATCGAGTTCACTCCAGAGCAGATTGAAGGTGAGTGGCGTGTGACCCTGGGGCTGCAGGGTTGGGCTGGGGCCCCCCTGTCTGAGAGTCCTGGGGGGTGGGGTGGGGGGCTCTGGGGAGGTTGGGGGGCTCTGGCAGGGGGTGAGGGGGCTCTGGCAGGGGGTGAGGGGGCTCTGGCTGGGGGGTTGAGGGGGCTCTGGCTGGGGGGGTGAGGGGGCTCTGGCTGGGGTGGGTTGAGGGGGCTCTGGCAGGGGGTGAGGGGGCTCTGGCTTGGGGGGGTGGGGGCCTCTGGGGAGGTTGGGGGGCTCTGGCCGGGGTGTGTGGGGTGGGGAGCTCTGGCGGGGTGTCACAGCCCCCGTCCCGCAGAGTTCAAGGAGGCCTTCATGCTGTTCGACCGCACGCCCAAGTGCGAGATGAAGATCACGTTCGGCCAGTGCGGGGACGTGCTGCGGGCGCTGGGCCAGAACCCCACGCAGGCCGAGGTGCTCCGCGTGCTGGGGAAGCCGAAGCAGGAAGGTGGGACCCCCGAGAGCGCCTAGTGCCGTCCGAGACCGCGGGGGGGGGGGGCACGGGAACCTGCTTGCCCTGTCCCCCGTCGGCGGATGGACACAGGCCGGCTCCGGGAGCTGACTGACAGGGGTGCGGGGCGCTGGCCGGCTGAGGCTCCAGCCCGTCCTCAGGGCTGGCCGCGTGCAGCCCAGGCTCCCGGGCCCTGGGGCCTGGCATCGCTGAGGGGCGTCCTGGCCACAGGGGGCGGCTCGCCTGGCCCCGGAGGCTGCCGCTGGCTCAGCTCGCCTGGCCCGTCGAGGAGAAGGCGCACCAGCAGGACTGTTCCCTGAGGGAGGCGGGGTGCCGGGCCCATGTGGTGCCCCGACAGCAGACTCCCGTGTGAAGACGCCTTTCGGGGTGACTGAGGAGCCGGGGGGCTGTGTGGATGGCTTTGGGCTGGGGGCCGGCGGGGCCTGCCTGGCACGGCCTCTCTCCGCAGACCTGAGCACCAAGATGATGGACTTCGACACGTTCCTGCCCATGCTGCAGCACGTCGCCAAGAGCAAGGACACGGGCACCTACGAGGACTTCGTGGAGGGGCTGCGGGTCTTTGACAAGGAGGGCAACGGCACCGTCATGGGCGCCGAGCTGCGCCACGTGCTGGCCACGCTGGGTGAGGGCACCCTCCGGGGTCTGACACAGTCAAGGCAGAAGTGGGGGGCGGGTGAGACACTTGGGGGACGGGGGAGCGTGTGGGTGCCGCTCACAGAACCCCAGGGAGACGGGAACAGCTCTGGGGCCGGGGGGGGGGGGGGCAGCGTGGGCCTCCCGGAGGCTCCGCTCCGTCTCGGGGGTCCCTGCCTCGAGGTCAAGGCCCAGAGCCAGGCCCCTGGTGGCCGCGCAGGTCACGTGCCTGCACCAGGGCGTCCTGACCCCACGCCAGGTGCCTCCTGAAACAGACTCTTTCCTGCAGCAAATGCTTCTTGAGCACCTACTGTGTGCACAGGCCTGAGCTGGTCTCTGGGTTATGTGTGTGTGAGTGTGTGCTAGCTTGTGCATCGGTGTGTGAATGTGAGAGTGTGTATATGTATATGTGTGTAGAATGTGTATCTACTTGTGTACCTGTGTGCCTACGTGTGTGTGTTCGTATGTGTGCGCACACATACACATATGTATGCAAGTGTGCACATGTGCATGTGTGAGTATGTATATATATTCCTGTATGTGTGTATATATATGTGTGTGTTTGTGAGTATGCCTGTGCATATATACATGTATGTATCTATGTGCACATGTGTGCGTGTCTATTCGTGTATGTGTGTATCTGTGTGTGTTTATGAGTGTGTGTGTGTGTGTGTGTGTGCATGCATGCATGTGAGTATGTGTGTGTGCGTGTGGCGGGGCGTGGGAGAAGCTGAGTTGGCATTCCAGGGCGCCAACAGCACAGCACACACGAAAGCACGGGGCAGGAAGGTGCCCGTTGCCGGGGAAGGGGGTCCCCTCCGCAGTCACCCTGCTCCCCAGACCCAACTATACCCCAGCCTCGTGGGGACGGGGGGTGCACGGTGACAGCCACCGAGAGGCTTTAGGCAGAGCCAGGCGGGGCACCGTGCCCTTCCTGACTTGTCGCCAGGGTCGCGGCCGAGGCCTGGGAGCGAGGGCAGTGCCCACAGGGCACACGGAGGCAGGGCCGCAGGGGAGGCCCGGTCCTCCCGCCCTCCCACTCGGCTGACGCTGCCCCGCCCCAGGCGAGAGGCTGACGGAGGACGAGGTGGAGAAGCTGATGGCCGGGCAGGAGGACTCCAATGGCTGCATCAACTACGAAGGTGGGCACAGAGGGAGGGCCTCGGGGGCCGGGCCGGGCTGCCCGGGCTGAGCCTGCGTCCCCTCCTTCCTCCCCGCCTGCAGCCTTCGTGAAGCACATCATGGCCAGCTGAGCCCGCCCCAGGTGAGCCTGCCCCAGGTGAGCCTGCCCCTGCTGGCCCCCTCCCTGCCTCCGCCTCTCGTGGCCCCAACTCCGCCCCAGGCCACACCCTGCTGCCTGGCTTGGCTCGGCACCAATGCCTGTGCCCTGTGCCCTGTGCCCTCAGGGAGCCCGGGAGGCCCTGCTGGGACTGCAGTGATGTTGGCATCCTGGCCCGGAGCTGCGGGAAGGAGAGAGCCGTGGAGGCCCCGCACCAGCTCTGCAGCACCCCGTACCTCCCCCCCACCCCCCACCCCCCTCCGCCTCCCGCCTGCCAGGCCGCATGCACCTGTGACTGCCCCCACGCCCTGGGGCCTGAATAAACGCCTTCGTCCTCCTTCCCTCCCTCTGGTCTTCCTTCCCCACTCCTGCTCTCGGTGCTCCTCCCTCATGGGGCCCTCTGGTTCGCTGCTTTGAACGCTGTGGCCAGTGAGCCCTGGACACAGAGAGGGAGTCCTCATAGCCCCAACCCCATCGAACCTCATCCTCACCCGGTCCAAAGGGCCGTCTCCCGTGCTGTGAGCCTGCCCCCGGCTCTGGGGGAGGAGCAGGGTGGGCCCAGAGGGGGCCTGGTGCCCCTGGCTCTGTGCCCTCCCCTGTGGAGACGGCAGCCCTGGTGGCCCCCGCAGCGGAGAGCGCTGTCTGAGCTTCTCCGTAACCGGCCCGGAGCGCCCAGGGCCGCCAGGACACAGGCAGGGACACGAGGCCCAACAGAGAGTGGCCTGGCCCAGTCAGTGGGGAGTGAAGGGCAGAGCTGACTGTGCGAGGGTCAGGGCTGACAAGGCCTGAGGACCCTGCCTGACTCGGGTGGGGAAACTGAGGCACTCGCCTGAGATGTAGCTCTCGGCCAGAGGAGAGGGTCTACCATGAGCTCCCCAGCCCTGGGCTTCTCAGCTGAAGACGAGCGTGCAGTCCCCAAGGGTGCAGTGACGGGTGTGTGTGTGTGAGTGTGTGTGTGTGTGTGTGTGTGTGAGTGAGAAAGAGAGAGAGGAGAGAGAGAGGGAGGACAGAGAGGGAGAGAGTTGGGAGGTGTTGACATGTTAGACCATGAGGCCAGTGATTGTCTGAGAAGCTCATAGTTAGGCAAGAGGAGATACCATCCAGAAGACAGGGAGAATTCCTGGAACTCAACCAAATGAGCACCCGATTGAGAGTGGGCGGAGGGTCGGAACAGCTTTCTCCGGAGATGCACAAACAGCCCATCAGCACGGGAAGGTGCCTCACACTAATCACTAGGACAATGCAAATTAAACTACAATGAGATGACACTTCTCACCCACTGGATGGCTAGCCCGCCCCCCAAAACACACACACACACACACACACACACACACACACACACACGAAGATACCCGTGCTGCCGTCATCAGATAGCCCGGAGCCCTGGGCACCGCTGTGAGGCGGTGCAGCTGCTGTGGAAACAGTGTGGAGTTCCTCACACACAGAAAAGGAGTCACACGTGACCCAGCAGTCCCACTGCTCGGCCCACACCCCAGAGGACAGACAGGGGGCTGGAGGAGACGGCACACGCCTGTCACCCCGGCGTTACTCACGGTGTCCGTCGGCAGGCGAGGGGTCACCACAGGGGGTCTGTTATCACAGTGACGCGCTCAGCCCTGCAGAGGACGGGGAGTGGACACGTGCTGTCATGGGTGGACTGGAGGGTACCACGCTAAGTGAGACAAGCCGGGCCCCGAAGGGCCAGGGTCCTGGAAGGTCCCACTTCCGAGAGGAGCCCGGAGAGTTGGCTAACTCAGAGACGGAGAGCGGGGCTGGGGAGCCGGCCGAACACAAAAACAAAGCTGAGGAGAGTGTGTGTCCTGGGTGGGGCTTCCCAGAGCGGAGCTGAGACACAGCCTGAATACAGACGGTCCCCGGAGGAGGCACCCCCAGGGTGGAGGGCGGCTGGGAGGGGAGGGAGCCGACAGGTGCGTGGAGCGGGTGGCGTGAGGGCAGCGGGGCTGCGAGACGGTCTTCTGCCCAGCAGCTCCCGCCTGCCCGCCCCCCTGCGTTTCCCTGTGTTGGAGTGCACCTACGTCCACAGGGCGCCCGCGCGTGTGCCTGCCCACGTGTGTATGCGCGTGCCATCCGTCTGTGCCGTGCACACGTGTGTTATCTGTGTGTGCGCACGCATGAGTCTGGTCGCCGGAGTGAGGACGTGCCGGGGACTCTGCCGAGTCAGCGCTGTGCCGAGCGGCGGCCCTGCCAGCCCAGCTGTGGCCTCCCCGCAGTTGCATAAACACGCCCGCTCCCCTCGAGCAGGGAGGTCCAGCCTGCAGCCATGTGGCTGGCGAAGGCGATGGGAGGGGCGGGGGGCTGGTCCTGCTGCCAGCCTGGCCCCTCCACACCGAGTGCCAGGTCCGATGTCCCGTGCGGTAGGGGTTGTCGGGGTCTCTCCATGCCTCCCCCCCCCACCTGGCCTGGAGCCTGATGTCTGAGGTCGCGGAGGGGACAGGGATAGCCACCTCGCCAGGCCTCGGCCAGAGGGCCCGCGGGGCAGCCAGCGGGCAGGGCCCACGGACAGGGTTTAGCCCAGAACCAACGGCCCCTCCTCTGCCCTGACACCCCTGCAGGGACGCCCATGGCTCTCGGCAGCTGCCATCCCTGCATCCTTTCTCCAGACGCCCCCTCAGTGGCACCGGGTCCCTGCCCGGAGGGGGCTCAGAGAGCAGGGAGCCCAGAAGCCAGAAATGCAGCCGAGGCAGAAGGAAGTCAGAGGGTCTGGGAGAAATCAGTGTTGGAGGGAGAGCTTGACAGGCCACCAGAAGCATGGAAGTCAGGCGGCAGGCAGGAGACGTCGGACCTCGGGCTCAGACCCCTGCTGCAGGGGCGGGCAGGACACCGATAAAGATCTTTATTTTAAACATATATTTTATTGATTTGAGAGAGAGAGAGAGAGAGAGAGAGAGAGAGAGATGAGGGTGAGAGAGAGAAACATTGACTGGCTGCCTCCTGCACCCTCCTACTAGGGATCAAGCCCTAACCTGGGTGTCTGCCCTGACTGGGGATCAAACCATGACCTGGTTCTTGGGCCTTCGTCAACCCCTGAGCCACGCCAGCCGGGCTGGCAAAGATCTTAAGAGAAACCAGGGGTTGGAGTAAAAGGGTCCAAGCAATGGGTGTATGACATGAGAGGGGGCGTGGAGATGGGGGGGGATGGGGCAAAAGACATTGGGCCTCAGTGTGACAGGCAGCCCTCCTGTTGTGTGAGTGGGTGCTGGGCTGGGGGGGCGGTGCAGGGGGCAGCTCTGCTGTGGGTCCTCAGGCCGAGGGTGGTCAGGAGGGTTGGGGGGGGGGAAGGGAGAGCCGCCTGGTCCAGGGCAGCCGCACCCCAGGTCGCGCTGACCCAGGCACCTCAGAGAGCAGCGGGGAACCCCAGACCGTGAACCGGGTGACCCAGCACAGCGGAGCCCCCTGGGGCTCTCCCATCCCCTCCACAGGCCCAGGCCCCCCGCCCTGCACCGAGTTTGGGGTTACTTGTTCCTGCCTCCCAAAGCCACACAATCCTGGTTTGCCCAGATGCTGACAGAGCACAGCTGGAATGTGGACACACACACACACACACACACACACACACACACACAGGCTTCCCGGGACCGCCCAGCAGGCCCTCTGGTCTCAGCCACCAGGGCTCCTGGGATGGGGTGGGGCCTAGATGGTCAGGGCTGGCCCTCTGCCCCAGCCTGGCTGAGCACAAGCAAAGTGTCACCATTTCCCCCATCTTTGCTCCTTCCTCTGTCCTGCGGGTCCAGGCAAGTCACGATTGCCTGAGGCCTTGGTGAGAATGGCTGCGTGAGAGCGCTTTCTGGAGGGCTGGGGATGGGGCCAGGCACCAGGAGGCTCTGAAACTCCTGAGGTGGGGAGTGCCCCTGAGAAGTCTAGGTCGTGGCCAACTGTATGACGTTTATACTTCGGTCAAGCTGACCACGGTCACCCTTGCCCTCAGCTCTGCACCCAGGTCCGGAGGCTGTTTCTCCTCCCCACTGACCCTCTTTCCTCTTGCTCCCCCTGGTCTGTTCCTTCTCTCCAGGCTGCACGGAAGCCACTTAAAGATGCTCTGGAATGGCACCTCCAGCTCCCAGTCACTGGGATGGTGGTGAGGACCCTGTCCCAAGCTCGGGTGTGCAAGCAGAGGCTAGCCGATTCACCAGGAAGGCTGCAGAGGGGGCTGGTGCCCTGGCCAGAGACGGTGAGCGTGTGGGCACCCCAAGGCCCAGCCAGCCTGAGCCCAGGGGAGGAGGACCCGGTGTGTTTCCCTGGAGTTCACGCTGCATCGTCAGGGCCTGCCTGTCTCTCCCGAGGTCGCATCCTGCCTACTTTACTTTGTTTCTGCCTCGAGAATATCCTTTGTTTACACAACCATCTGGGTAGCTGGTGGTGGCTGTTTCCCGTGGCTTTGTTTGGCAAAATAAGGCCTGACAAGTCGATTTTTAAGTTTGAAGGAAATTTCAGTTTGTTGCAATCGACATCTTCCCAAAGCCTGGGCTCGAGGCCCTTGAATGGGGCAGGTCCTTACCAGGCCCAAGGCTCCTCAGCCCATTCCTCCCTCCCCCCATCTGTCCATCCATCCATCCATCCATCTATCCATTGATCCATCCAGGCAGCCATCCTTCCCTCCATCTGTCCATCCATTCCTCCATCTGTCCGTCTATCCCTCCATCTGTCCATCCCTCCCTTCATCTGTCCATCCCTCCCTCCATCTGTCCATCCATTCCTCCATCTGTCCGTCTATCCCTCCATCTGTCCATCCCTCCCTCCATCCCTCCATCCCTCCATCCATTCAGGCAGCCATCCCTCCCTCCATCTGTCCATCCTTTCCTCCATCTGTCCATCCCTCCCTCCCTCTGTCCATCCCTCCCTCTATCCGTCCATCCCTCGCTCCATCCGTCCATCCAGCCACCCATCCAGCCGTCGTGTGGCGAGGGCACTGCCAGCGCTCCACCAGGCGCCGGGACACTGCAGTGACCCGTCCAGGCCAGGCTGGCCCAGCTCCCAGTCCTCTGTCCGTGTGCTTGGCCTGTGCGTCCAGACCTGCCTAGCCAACCCTGAGTGAGTGAGGAGGGCCCTCATCCACCATCTGCATGGGCACTGAGCCTGCCAGCCCCAGACCTGGCCCTTGAAGGGGGCAGGAAGGGGCCTCCGACCCTGGGCCGGCCTCTTTCCCGGGCCAGCTGAGGACTGCTCGCTACCTGCTGACCACCTCCTGGGGCTGGGAGCGCCTCTGTGGGGCGGCCCTCCTGGACGGGGCGGCTCTCTGATGTCGGCAAACATCTGCCTCGTGCCTGTCCCCAAACTCCAAAACGGGGTCCTTAGACCTGTTCCCCTGGGCTGGCCCAGCCCCCCGTTTCCTGGGAGGGCCCTGCCCTCTAACGCACGGACGCCGTGGGGGCTCCGCGTGTTAGGGCCCTGAGCAGGGTGGGACCCCGAGAGCTGCCCTAGCATCTGCTCCAGGCAAGGGCTCCCCCTGCCTTGTGGGGGACCCTGAGGTCCCCGTGGGGAGGGGCCCCGAGGGGCAAGGAAGGCCGCGTCATGGGGGTGAGGGGGCCCAGGAGGGCCCAGGACGGAGGGGAGCAAGTTCAGGGGTCGCCCAAGAGAGGAGGCCGTGCCTGTCTCCCTCTGGGCTCCGAGCAGAAGGGCCCTTAGGACTCAGCTTTGGGCTGGGGAGGCTGGGGGAGGCGACAGCTGCTATGAAACATGGGGAATAATAAGGCAGGAATGTCTGAGCTCAGGGGAAAAAATGCCCCCGGGCCTCCCACCCTGCGAGTGCAGGCATTAAGTGCAGGAGGCACGTTTCACGGGGGCAGGGAGGCCCCTAATGAGAAACAGGGTCCCTGGCGGGGCTGCTGGGAGCTGGGGGTTTGGGGCCACTGACTTAACCCTGTGGGGTACCCTCTCGCCCCAGAGGTGTCCTCTCCATCTTCCTTTGCCCGTATGAGTGAGGGGTGGAGGTGCTAACCTCGGACCCCAAAGGCCAGAGAGGGGAGGAAGTGTGGCTGCCTGGGGGGCGGGGGCGGGGGCGGGGAGAGACAGCTCCTCACCCTCACCCTTCCTCCTGCAGTTACTGATCACCCTCTGGGCGGACGGCTCCCGCTTGAAGAATGATGGCCATGCTGCCCCCTGCTGACGGGTTCAACTTGCAGTCCTGGCCATGGAGCGGCCCCCCCACCCCGCCCAGGCCCCCTCCTGCCTGCCTCCCGCCTCCTCTGCCCCTTCCCTTCCTCTGCCCATCCTCTGCCCCAGTAGTCACCTCCCTTCCACCCCTATGTTCCCAGGTCCCCCTCCCCCACCCGCCATGTCCCTGGGGCTTGGACATCTGGGTCCAGCCCACCCCTCCAGTCCACCGGTCTGGGTCACCTCCCCGTGCCTGTTCTCTCTCCCTCCCCAGCAAACCCAAGGTTCCCCCAATGAGACCCCATCTCAGGCCTTCACTCATGCTGTTCCCTGTCTCTTATCCACCTGGTGGACTCCCATTAACTTACCCCAATGCCCACCCGCCCCAGAGGGGGGCAGGGAACAGAGGGCGGGTGAGTGATGAAACTGTCAGCAAAAGGGCAAAGGCCCAGCAAGGGGCGGAGGCAGGCCTGGGCCCCCAGCTTCTGCCGCTGGAGGCAGGGCTCCCACTTTATTTTTAAGAAGTCTGGGCTGGGCCTTGGAGCGCCTGGAACTATTCTCCCCCACCCACTTTAATTAAAACCATTGTTTTCCAAGCACATGTTAATTAAAAAGCAAACATGTTTTGCTAAGTAATTTGGAGGCTCTGGTTATGCAAACCAGAGTCACTCCAGTTAAAACCCTCCCCCAGCCTCCCCCGTGGGGAGCGGTGCCGGCGAGGCCGGCAGAGGAACACGCGCCTCCGAGGCCGGCAGAGGCACACGCCTGCGGAGGAGCGGAGCTGCCAGGCCCAGTCCCCTCCGTCTCCCCCGCGGGGACGCCGTGGGCACGCGAGGCCCCGACTCCCAGCCAGCCCAGCTCTGCCAACGCGGGCCTGGGCCCTGGGCGGGCTCCTGGTCAGGAAGGGCGAGGCACTCACGAGCCCCCTCCTGCAGGCGGGCTCCTTGTCTCAGCCCGGCAGCTGGGGGGGGGGGGCATGTCAGAAAGGCCGGTGGGTTCTGGGGGCCAGAGCCGCCTCCCCGGGGTCTCCAGGGCGGCCGGAGCCGAGCTGCCCGAGGCTGGGGCTGGAGTAGGCCCTGAGGTGAGGGTCTGAAGGGAGGACTAGCCCGATGGGTGGGGGAGCCCTGGGTGCTCAGAGGTCCCTGCTCCTGCCACAGCTCTCCCCCACCCTGGGCCCCATGTCTGGGGGTGCCCACAGTGCCGAGTCCCAGCTCTGGCTCCTGGCCCCGGGAGTCCTGGGGCCTCTGAGGCCCTTCATACCCTGGGCAGCACCGGCAGGGCCCCTGCAGGAGCCGGAGCCGCGATGTGGGGTGCAGGGATCTCCAGCTCTCCGGCTCCCGCCCCTGGCAGGGGTGCAGGCTTCTCCCCAAGAGGCCTCTCCCAGCCGCCTGACTCCGAGCACTAATAGGAGGTGTCCCCTCACGTCGGTCGGTGTGTGACCCCAGGTGTGAGTCTGTCTGTCTTCCTATGTGGTCTGTGTGTTAGCACGACCCTGGTGTGAAGGGGTCCCTTCTTTCTTTTTTGAAATATTTCTGTTGGTTTTAGAGCGAGGAAAGGATAAGGAGAGAGAGAAAGAAGGAGAGAGGAAAGGAGAGGAGAGTGAGGGAGCACCATGGATCAGCATGCCCCACCCTGGGGACTGAGCCCCAAACCCAGGAGTCACATGTAACCTCCTGGTCCATAGGTGGACGCTCCACCACGGAGCCACCGGCCGCTCTTCTTCCCCCCTGAGGCGGGGTGCCCGGTCCGAGGAATGAGGGTGTGGGACCTGGGAGCTGGCTGTGCGTGGGGGCGGGCAGGGTGGGGCCAGTGGGACCCGGGGAGACCCAGGCTCAGGGTCAGGAGCCCAGCCCAGCCGCTCCGCCCCTGCACACGCCTTCTTTCCTGTGAAATGGGTGTGCGGGGCTGTGTGCAACTCTTCACACGCACGTTCCCCGTGGGGACACGCACCTCCAGCCGGGACCTGCCACGGCCGCCGGCCCCCCACCCGGGAGGAGGCGCCTCCGAGCTCGGTCCCCGCGCCGCCCGCCGGGAAACCTCGGGGGGGCGGGAGGAGCTCACGCCGCCCGCCCGCCGCCGCCCCTGACGCGCGCCAGAGGCCGCGGCCGCCGGCTCTCGGGCGCCCCCGCGGGCGGCGGCGGGCAGCGCCGGGCCGCCGGAAGGGGCGGGGCCTCCCACAAGCCCCGCCCAGCCCCCGCCCTCCGCCGCCCCGCGCGCTCCCGGCCCGGCCCGCGGCCCCCCTGCCGGCTCCCGCCACGCGCTGGGTGGCGGCCCCGCGGGCGGCGCTGGCCAGGGGTGCCCCGTCCCCCCCTGGTCTCCCGACGCCCGCACCCACGACCAGGTGCTGCCGCGCACGCCCGGCGCCCGGCCAGGCCCCCGCTGTCCTCTCGGAACAAACCCCGTCTCCGCCGGGAAGGCGGCGGGGCCGGGCGGGCGGCTGGTTTCAGTCCGGAGCTGGTATCCCCGAGACCGCGGCCATGCTGGCCTCGCCGGGAGGACGGCTGCCCGGGGCCCCGCCGCCGGCCTCGCGGAGCGGCGCGGAGGAAGCGCCGGGGTCCCTCCCGCTCCGACCGTCCGTCCGAGCGTCCGCCCGCCGCCGGCTGGGTCGTGCCGGCCGCCCAGGCCCGCCGTGCCGCCTCTCCCCGCGGCTTCCTCCGCGGGGCCGGGCCTGCTGAGGCGGGAGGGGCAGCGGGGGGCACGCGGCCGGACGGGCACTTCCAGGGCAGGAGCCGGTGCTCGGGGAGGCCGGCCTGGCCGGGCTCCTGGGCGGCCGGCGGCGGACACTCTGGGCCGGGAGGTTTTGTTTGTTCGCCTGGAGCCTGCGCTTCCCAGATGCGGAGGTCCCTCCGGAAGGAACAGGAACAGCCGGACCCCATTGAGCACGGCCTGTGCCGGCAATGCTCTGAGCGCTGCCGGCATTAACCCTTTCTCTCCTCACTGCCGTTCACTCATTCATCCCAGAGCCGGGAGCCAGGGGCTGGGCCTGCGGTCAGGGCTGATGGAAAGGGTCGCAGGAACCTGGGCGCGCTCCACATGACAATGCAAGTTCCTTCGAGTTCCTCGCATGTGGCACCCACATGAGCTCAGTTAAACACATCACAGCCCTTCAGCGTGGATATCATACCTTTTTACAGGTGTGGTGAGGTTCGAGGACACTGCTCAAGTGCCCCCGAGTAGCTGAAGGACCTCTGGGTCAGTCTGCTCTCTGCACCAGGCTGCCCCCGGAGGAGGGGCGTTTGAGGTCATGGGTAACTGAAACCACAGAGGGAGAACCCGTGGATATGGGGGGACTAATATATTATGAATTTAGCTACCATAAACATTGGAACAGTTGTGTGTGTGTGTGTGTGTGTGTGTGTGTGTGTGAACATAAATCTTATTCCTCTGGGATAAATGCCCAGGAGTGCAATTACTGGGTCATATGGTAATTGCATATTTTATTTTTTTAAGAAATTGCCAATCTGTTTTCCAGAGAGGTTTACAGGAATATTTTACATTCCTGGCACAATGTATGAATGATTCAATATCTGCATCCCTGTCAGTATTGGGTGATACACACACACACACACACACACACACACACACACACACACACGAGGCCTGATGCACAAAGATTTGTGCAAGAATGGGCCTTTCTTCCCCTGGCTGCTGGCACCACCTTCGCTTCAGCCTGGAGCCACTTTTCTGCCTTCCCACGCTGCCCCAAGGCAAGCGTCCCACACCCCACCCCCAGCCACACGTGACTGTGTACGCAAATTAACTTTACATCTTTGTTGGGTTAATTTGCATATGCACTCCTGATTGGCTGATGGGCATTGCAAAGGTATGGTGATATATATATCAATGATGAAAGAGAATCTTTGACTTGCTGCCTCATGCATGCCCCCTACAGGGGATCGAGCCTGCAGCCGGAGGGGAACTGAACTGTGGCCTCCTGGTTCACAGGTTGACACAACCACTGGGCCATATCTGCTGGCTATTTTTAACTTCAGCCAGTCTGTTAGTTCAGCGAAATCTCAATGGAGTTTTAATTTGCATTTTGCTAATGGCTCTTTTCACTCTTTTCACTTTTTTAAAGTAGCACTGTTATCTCTAACTTAGTGCCTAGTAATGTTAAGTGCAACCTTTATGTTAAGGAGTTGAAGTTTTTGGTGTTGTGTTTCCCCACTGTTGCTGGGAGGTTAAGTCGGTTATTGTTTAAAGTATTATATATGTCTCCTTTTGCCCGGAGTGACCTGTCCCTGCCGCCCCTCCCCCTCCATGTGTCCTGAGCACACGCATGCGCGTCCTTGGGTTGGTCTCTTACCCCCCGTCCCCTCCCACCTCTCCTCTGAGGTTGGGCGGTCTCCTCCAGCTCCTCTGTCTCTGGGTCTATTTTGTTCATCAGTTTATGTTGGTCATTGGATTCCACCAATGAGTGATCATGGGACACTCACCTTTCTCCACCGGCCCTCTCAGCATGATGCTCTCCGGCCCTCCACGCTGTTGCCAATGGAACGAGGCCTTTCTTTATCGCAGCAGCGGAGCGTTCCGCCATGGGGCTCCCCCGTCCCGATGGGCATTCCGCCCTGGGGCTCCCCCGTCCCGATGGCCATTCCGCCCTGGGACACCCCCGTCCCCATGGGCATTCCGCCGTGGGACACCCCCGTCCCGATGGACATTCCGCCCTGGGACACCCCCGTCCCCATGGGCATTCCGCCGTGGGGCTCCCCGTCCCGATGGACATTCCGCCCTGGGACACCCCCATCCCGATGGGCATTCCGCCCTGGGACACCCCCGTCCCGATGGCCATTCCGCCCTGGGACACCCCCGTCCCCATGGGCATTCCGCCGTGGGACACCCCCGTCCCGATGGACATTCCGCCCTGGGACACCCCCGTCCCCATGGGCATTCCGCCGTGGGGCTCCCCGTCCCCATGGGCATTCCGCCGTGGGACACCCCCGTCCCCATGGGCATTCCGCCGTGGGACACCCCCATCCCGATGGGCATTCCGCCCTGGGACACCCCCGTCCCGATGGGCATTCCGCCGTGGGGCTCCCCGTCCCCATGGCCATTCCGCCCTGGGACACCCCCGTCCCCATGGCCATTCTGCCGTGGGGCTCCCCGTCCCCATGGCCATTCCGCCCTGGGACACCCCCGTCCCCATGGCCATTCTGCCGTGGGGCTCCCCGTCCCCATGGCCATTCCGCCGTGGGACACCCCCGTCCCCATGGGCATTCCGCCGTGGGGCTCCCCGTCCCCATGGCCATTCCGCCCTGGGACACCCCCGTCCCCATGGCCATTCTGCCGTGGGGCTCCCCGTCCCCATGGCCATTCCGCCCTGGGACACCCCCGTCCCCATGGGCACTGGGGCTGCTTCTGGCCCCAGCGCTGCCCCGGCGCCGGGAAGGAAACGGGAGAAAGACGGTCCCAGCAGCCCGGCTGCGAGCTCAGCGGCACGAACAGGCTCTGACCCCCAGGTGACCCCACGCACACGCACACACGGCGCGAACAGGCTCTGACCCCCAGGTGACCCCACGCACACGCACGCACGGCGCGAACAGGCTCTGACCCATAGGTGACCCCACGCACACGCACGCACGGCGCGAACAGGCTCTGACCCCCCAGGTGACCCCACGCACACGCACACACGGCGCGAACAGGCCCTGACCCCCAGGTGACCCCACGCACACGCACGCACGGCGCGAACAGGCTCTGACCCATAGGTGACCCCACGCACACGCACGCACGGCGCGAACAGGCTCTGACCCCCAGGTGACCCCACGCACACGCACGCACGTACGCAGGCACGCACGGGGCGTGACGCTGGTTCGGCCCGCACCCGCCGGGCAGGGCCGCCGCTGCGAGGCCGGGCGGAGGCCGCTGGCGGGCATGCGGTTCCGGGGCGGCCTCGGCGCCCGCGCCCTGGGCCTGCTGGTCCTGCTCCTGCCGAGGCTGCCCGGGCTCCCCGAGGCCGGGGCCGCGGAGGGGCGCCGGGGAGCGGCGGGGCCGCCCGCGCCCGCACCCGCACCCTCCGCGCCCCCCCCGGGGGGCGGCCGCCGGCACCCAGGGGCGAGCCCGCGGCCGTTGCTGGCTGGACGGGCTCAGGGGCCCCCCGAGGCCCCCGGGTCCCCCCCTTCGGCGGCGTCTCTCCCAGGGGGCTCCGGTGCCCACCCAACGGCGGTGGCCCTCCAGGCACCGCCCGCACCCACCGCACCCGCACCCGCACCCACCGCACCCGCACCGTCCGCACCGCCCACACCGCCCGCAGCGGGAGGCAACGGGACGGAGCCCCCGGGTTCAGGTGACGCTGCCGGCCGCGGGGCTGGGGGCCGGGGGGCACGCCCTCCCGGCTCTGGGGGGCTCTGGGGTCCGGGCCCTGAGGCTCCTGAGGCTCCCGGGCCGGCGGCGTGACCCGCTCGGTGCTCCCCCCTCGCTGCTCCAGGCTGCGGCCACCGGAGGATGAGGATCGTGGGCGGGCGGCCGGCCGCGGAAGGGCGGTGGCCCTGGCAGGTGAGCCTGCAGATGAGTGGCCAGCACGTGTGCGGGGGCTCCCTCATCGCCAACCGCTGGGTCCTGACCGCCGCCCACTGCATCTTCGGGTGAGTGCGCCAGGCTCGGCTGGCTCCTGGCCGGTCCCTCCCGAGCTTGCCCGGCTGTGGGCAGAGGCAGGTGGCGGGCGGTAGGGCCCTTGGAAGCCCGGACAGTCCAGATCCAAAACCAGGTTCAAAGCCACTGCTTTGAAGCCAGGGCTGGTTAGCCTTCACTGCGTGGCAAGAAGCGGGGAGACGCCAGCGGGGGGCAGTGTGTGGGCAGAGACCTCAGGGGGTCCTTGGGGGGGGGGTAGACCCATTTGGCCTCAGGCTTTAAGGAGCCCAGACAGACCTTGTTCCATACAGATGGCCTGTCCCCAGCCCCAGAGATTTGGTTCAGTAATGAGATGGGGACTGGGACCGGGACTTTGCCTTTCGGACACCTTCCCCGGGATATGGGTGCCGCTCCTCTGAGGACCAGACTCTGAGGACCCCTGGGTGGAGGGGCCAGGGGCCCGGGGAGGGATGCAGTCTGGAGGGAGGGAGGTGGCTGATGGCCGGTGTTGGAGGTAGGCCTAGACCACGTGGAAGGGGATACAGAGCACCCAGGATCTCTCTGCAGCCACGTAGATTACATCGTGAAGGTGGGAAGTGTACACGTGAACGTGAGCTCCAAGAATGCAGTCCAAGTCCCGGTTCTTGACATCGTCATCCACCAAGATTTCAGCACGTTGAGATACATTGAGCACGACATTGCCCTGATTCTGCTCCAGTTCCCCGTGAACTACTCCGCCCACATCCAGCCCGTGTGCTTCCCCGAAAAGACTTTCATGGTGCCAACCGACACGGACTGCTGGGTGACGGGATGGGGCAAACTAAAGGAAAAAGGTGAGCCTGGGAGGCACTGTCAGGCCGGGGTTAGGAAGCCGAAGGGAGGCCGGGAGGCAGTTAGCTCTCCAGCAAGAGGGTGAGGGTGGAGGGGAGGCGCTGCTGCGGGGGGCAGTGCGATGGGGTCGCACATTTGTATTCACGGGCCAGGGCCAGGGCGTTGGGTTTTTAGCTCAGGTGGGTTTTGTTTGCTAATGGGAGCTGTCCCAACCGGAAGTGCTGACCTTGGTGCGTGGGGAGTTTTCTGAGAGAAGCAGCCATCGAGAGAACCTCTCGGGGACACTGCAGGCCTCCGGCCCTGGGAAGGCCGGGTTTGGTGCCTGAGGGGCCCTTCCTGACGACAGGCTGAGACTGCTCCAAGCGAAAGAAACGCTGGTGCCTAGGACACCTGTCGCTGTGGCGGAGGGCGCTCAGGGTGGCAGGTGCTTGGTTCGCTCTCTCAGGCTGGTAAGGCCTCGCCTCCTCTGGCTGCTCGGTTCTTCCTCCTCTTGCCTTGGCTTTGATGCTTACCTCCTCCTCTCCCCATGCCCACCTTGGGTCTCCTTTCCTCCAGTGTCCCGTGGGGACAAGAGCCGCTGCCCTGGGAGGATGTCTGTGTGCGGCACTGTGGGGAGCCAGAGTGGGTGCCCCTGAGCAGACCCCTCTCCGCCACCGTCTTTCCAGACCCAAAGGAGGCAAACCCGGAGCTGCTCCAGGAGGCCGAGCTAAAGATCATCCGCCACGAGAAGTGCAACGAGATCATGAAGAAGCAGCTGCGCACCAGGTTTGACATGGTCAGCGAGGGCTGTGTCTGTGCTTTCAGCGATCTCGGGAAGGACTCCTGCCAGGTCAGTCCACAGCCTTGGCCCCCTCTGCCCTGGGCTGCCCTGGGCTTCTTCATCGCAGCCCCCATTCCCTCTCCATTCGAACGAAGGGGTTCCACGGACACGCTGCAGGGGCTCTGCCAGGCTGGTCTGGCCTGGCCTGGCCTTTCAGTGAAGAGGAGAGGATGCTGCCTGCAGGGGGGCAGGGAGGAGGGGGTGCAGGCAGGACACACCAGTAAGATGGGTCACATGTTGTGAGCCCCTTCTGTGTGACAGGCAATGCATTAGGTAAGGGCTTCAGTCATTATTGCTGTCTCAGAGTGTGTATATGGTCTGTTTATAGTCAGTGTTTTCTGGGCACAGTTTTTTGAGTAAGTATACAAATTTTCAGCTTTTAAATCTCTTTCTCAGAAACCTGGGCCTGGGGGTGCCCACATGTGTCCAGTGCCTTGCGGGCAGCCAGCCGGCTCTGATGTTGGTCTTCCGTTGCTCCATTTGTTTCTCTCTCTCTCTCTCTCTCCAGGGAGATTCTGGGGGCCCCCTGGTCTGTGAATTTAACAACACCTGGGTCCAGGTGGGGATTGTGAGCTGGGGCATCGGCTGTAGTCGCAAGGGATACCCTGGAGTTTACACCGAAGTCAGTGTCTATAAGGACTGGGTCGTTGACCAGATGAGCCTGGCTTCTTCTCACGACTCCACAGGCCTGCCCACCCTGCCCCTGTGCCTGGTGCTGCCCCTGGGCGTCCTGGTGGCCTTGTGACCGCAGGCTGCTCCCTCCTGTTTCTGTCTCCCTCGAGGCCCCTCCTCCACCTCCCTCTCCTCAGCGCCCTCCCCTCATTTCCACTGGGACCCCCGGCCCTGGGGAGCCACACAGCAGAGAGCAGAAGTGAGACTGGAGTTCCCAAAAGTGTCCCCGCCGTGCTCCGGTCCCTGGCCCCAGCCCCGTCTACACCTGCTGGGAGGGAGGCTGAGACCATCCAGCTCCGGGGCCAGCTGGCCTGCCCAGGGGAGAGGTGCCGCGTGGACGTGCCTGGACATCTCGGAGGTTCACTAAGGAAGAGACGCCATCAGTGCCGGACCCCATCAGACCCAGTGGTTTCAGGCCTTGCCGACACTGCCACACCATCGGCGCGGTGATTGCCAGAGAGGGTGAGCGAGGTGCCACCTGTCCCTGCTGTGCTGTGATTTCCACGGGACTCAGCGTCCGGGGTGGGGAGAAGGTCCCTGCACCCACGTGGATCCACCATGAGTGGCCAGCCTCTGGCATGTAAGCCTCCTGGGTCAACCTTGTCTTGGAACCCCTCCCTCCGTGCCCCGGTGGCCACATCCAGGCTCACCCCACGTGGTGCTGGGACAGGAAGGAGTGCCGAGATTCTGATGTCAGTGGAATAAATGTGTGCAGAATGTCTTGTGTGTTCTGAAGCTCTGCTGTCCTGGACTCTGTGGGCTAATGTAGATGTGCATGCTTTACATATTGATGAAGAGTATAAGTGATGAGATTTAAGCTTTTTGTCTCATAAGGTAGTTTTACTTTACACAAGCTATTCCATTTTCATATTTAAGAAACTATTCATTGTTTAATTTAATTTTTTATTTTAAAAAATATATATTTTAATGATTTTTTACAGAGAGGAAGAGAGAGGGATAAAGGGTTAGAAACATCAATGAGAGAGAAACATCGATCAGCTGCCTCCTGCACACCCCCCACTGGGGATATGCCTGCAACCAAGGTAAATGCCCTTGACCGGAATCGAACCTGGGACCCCTCAGTCTGCAAGCCGACGCTCTATCCACTGAGCCAAACCGGTTTCGGCATTGTTTAATTTTAACATTGATTTCAGTATTCTGCTTTTTTTAAAAAAAAACAAAAAACAAACCCAAAACAGTAGTATCTGAGAATTCTTTAGAATTACAAATTTTTAGCATTCTGTTTCTGATTCATGAAAACACAAAGTTTCTAATCAGTTTTATGATATGAATGCTCTCTGGATTATTGCTGATGTGGGAACAGCTGACTTCCCACTAGCTGACATTTGGACATATGTACATACATTTATTGGTTTCAGAGTAGAAGGGAGAGGAGAAAGAATGGCTCATTGGATGCCTCCTGCATGCCCCTTCCCCGTGATCAAGCTCACAACCTGGGCCTGCGCCCTGACTGGGAATCGAACCGTGACCTCCAGATTCATAGGTTGATGCTCAACCATTGAGCCACACCAGCCGGCACCCACTAGCTGATATTTATATGCTGCAGGCATATTGTTACTTTTAATAGAATCTGAAAGACATTAATTTTGTTAAAAGATGCCTCCAATCAATGGCACATACATTTGTTTAATAAATTCAGCATCATCATGCTTATACATTGCTGAGCAGATTGGGGTTTTGGATGCAGACAAGCAGACTTTATATTTTGTGAGTTTTATTCTCTGAAGTGAAGAAGGAATGATAGTATTTTTTGATCTTTTGCAATTCTTTATTGCTAGATCCCTGCCGTCCCCGGTCCAGGTGTCCCGCAGGGCTCAGAGGCAGCCGGAGCCTGTCAGTCCACTGTGGCCTGAGGATGGCTGGGTGAGACAGGCTTAGGTCCGACCAGAGGCTGGACCTCCTAGTGCGGATCCAGCGCTGAATGTTCACTGGCTCAGCCTCCACGGAAGCTCTCGTTCCCATGGCCTGGCAGCAGGCCGCCTCTCTCCGCTGATGGCTCCACTCAGCGCGGCTCCTGCTTCCCCTGCACCGCATTCCCTGCCAGCTGGCTAACGTGCAGCCGCCGCTGGTTCCCTGCGAGTGCCCAGGCCTGTGGGGCTGAGAAAGTGCCTCTCCAACTCGTGGCTGATGCTGTTGCCGCCGCCCCAGGGACCACGCTCTACACGGGCCATCTCTACCTCCTATTGGTGGGAGCCCACCTGCACCCCCTTAGATGTGGCCCACGCTGGCCCTCCACCCTGGACAAGAGAAACACAAATCTGGGTGGTCTCCCAACCTCTCAAGGTCAGCGTCCTTCCAGACCCCATGGCCGCGAGGCCTTCGTCTCTAAGACACCCCCCCCCCCCCCCCCGTGGCTCCGGTGCCACTTTCTCTAAGGATCTTCCCGGGTCCCAACGTTGTTGTGCTGCTTACAACTGCCCACGTTCTCAAGATAAAGGGCAAGTCTCCCACGCGCCGGCGCAGGGCCCTGGGCGCCATCCCTGGTTCAGGGTTCAGGGTGCCCGCACCAGCCAGGTTCTGGGGGCGCTGTCACCGATTTAAGGCACTTGGGGCGCGGTTGTGGGTTTGGCCTCCTGGGGGCGATCTCAGGGGCAGGGCGTCGAGGTCACCTTCCAGGAACTGACTCAGGGTGGGGGGGGGTGCTGGGGCTTGGGCACCGTCCTCCTCCTCCCCCTCCTCCTCATCTTCCTCCTCCTC